>JAVSCE010005971.1:0-600000 GCA_032199065.1 Smutsia gigantea | reverse complement strand
TGAGTACCACTCCTTGCATTCCCAAGAACTTGAGTGAGGAGTTGGGAAGACAAAGTCACCTCCAGGACTGCTGAGGAAGGCCTGCTTAACTCCTCTACCTCGCTCCTGCTGAGGTCTCTACTGCTGCCATCCCCAGAAAGGCCAGGCTCTTCCTTGCCATCAGGCCTCTCATGTGCCACTTCACCTCGACTCTGGCCTGTCAGTCCACCTGCCTGATGTCTGTGTTGACATCTGACATCATCGTGATGTTCTAGAGGGACTCAAACCTTGACCCAAACTGAACTTTTTTCCCCCAGCTGAGACCTCCCAGTCTGAGCAGGTGGCAGCTCCATCACCAGTGCGCCCAAGACCCTGTCTTCCCCCCGCCTTCCAGGTGCCACGCATTGCCAAGTCACATCAGTCCTGTCTCAGATCCATCTGTGTCTCTCCATCCCCCAACTCCCCGGGGATCTCCCAGCACTCCCTGCTGCCATCCTGTACCACAGCCTGTCTCTACACATATGACCACTTTCTACCTTCACCATGCCTGCCCTTGCCACCTCTGCTAGAACAAGGCTGCAGTCCTTAGAAAGGTCCACAGCCCACATGGCCTGGCCCTGGCCCCGCTCTTGGCAGCCTGCTCCATGGCCTTTCCTCTCTGGCTCCCATCCCAGCCCAGTGGCCTTTTCACATTTTCTCCTTCACACAATGCTCGTCTCATCTCATCCCGGAGCCTTGTCACTCACCAGTGCCTATGGTTACTCCCCTCCCCCTGCCTGCTAACTCCCATTCACGCTCTCCCACCTCTGCCCCCAGCCTGGAGCAAGCAGGCAGAGGGGCACTGAGAGGGAAAAGGGACAGAGAGGGAAAGTGTGGGTGTCCCTGACCTGCAGGAATAGGGGCCTGGTGGGTGAGACCTCTGCTACCTCTGTCCCCTCCTTTAGGGTGTCTGGCTGGCCAAGGCTTACCACCACCATCAATACGACCCCTCACTCCAGCTTAGCTCTACAACTGAGTGGTTAAGGGCACTGGCTGTGGCATCAGACTATCTGGATTCAGACCCTGGCTATGGTACAGGACGGAAGCATTTAATGGCTTTGTGACATCAGGCAAACTCCTTAACCTCTCTGTTCAGCTGTAAAGTAGGGTGATGATTTTAAAATTTAAAAAAAATATCTGTTTTCTTCTCTGGTTGGGGCAAGTTCCCATTATACATAGTCCTCCTTTCAGATAGTTGTGAACATGACTCATAGGTTGCTTAAAACTTGTCTCCCCTGTCAGTGTGGGAGTTTCACTAGGGCAACAATGGGGTGGTCTTACTGCTCTAGCCCCAGGCTGACCCAGGTCCACACAGTGTAACAAAGTGTTTGACATAGGAGGCTTGGGGGCCAGGAGTCTGTCAGCAGACTCCATGACTCTGATCAAGGTACTTAACCTCCATCTCATGCTACGTCATCTCTAACAGCATCTATGTCAAAGGGCTGCTTGGATTAAGTGCTTACATGGTGTGAGGCACATAGTAAGTGCTCAGGGAACATCAGCTGTTATTCTAGTAGACGCTCAATGAAGACTTGAATGAGACTTCGAGTTTCTGGTCTGATATGTAAAGAGCTTGGAAGTTGTCACTCCCATCTTCACAATAGGAAAAAAGGATAAACAAACTGAAAAAAAACTACTCTTCATACATCCACCCGAAAAGTGAGCTCACTAGGCAAATTGCCGACCTGGAAACTGAAGAGACAGGCTGATATGGAGAATCAAAACTTACCAGAGCACAAGCTCCAGGAGGCAGTGCAGCGCAGGAAAGCTTAAACCGCAGTGGGCACATGGCTCACTGTGCAGTGTGGACAAGCTTAAGAGTTAACAAGTCTGGGGCCTCAGTCTTAGGGGTCCCCACACTTTCTGAGTCATGATACCTCCAGGAGCCCCACCATGGTCTCACAGTGAAGATGAGAGAAAAACTTCCGCCTAGCCTGGTTCAACCAGGGGAGGGGAAAGGAGCCATTTTGAAATATGTCCAAAGCATCCTGTTCTCCTTCGCAAAGGCCTTTCCTCAAGGAAAACATCTCTGAAACTGGGAGAAAGAAAATGTCCAACTCCAGGCTCCTTTAGCCTTCCTGTCTCTCCTGCAGTGTTGTGGGGGGTGAGGGGGGGAATCTGATAAGCTCCTGTGAAGGTCACAGGCTAGGGACACGGGTCATGAAAGGGCTGGGACCTGATCAAAGGATTATAAGACACTCCTCCTCCCTCCACATCTCCTGACCACAGGAACAGGGCTCCTGAATAATAGCAGGAGATTATAGCTAAAAGAACTGCAAGCCTCCTATTTAAGTATGAATCTCTAAGGAAACCTACAGATAACAGGAAGACAGAAACAAGGACACTAAAGAACATTTTAGCCTCTGACTCCCACAGCTGCTGGAAAGAGTCAGCACAGCCTAACTCCTAGCCAGATAAACACAAAACCTCACACTAAAGTCCTATCTACCTCATACATTATTCTCTGGCTTCCAACAAAAATTACAAGGCATGACAAAAGATAAAACACAGTCTGAAGAGACATAGCAAGTACAAGAACCAGACTCAGATATGGCAGAGATGTTGGAATTATCAGATTGGGAATTTAAAACAACTATGATAAATATGCTTAGGGCTCTAATGGAAACAATGAACAATATGCACAAATAGATGGATAATGTAAGAGTAAGAATAGAAGTGCCAAGAAAAAATCAAAATGAAATGCCAGGAATAATAAACACTGTAAAATATAAATGAAATGGGCTCTACTGTAGACTAGTCACAGCCAAGGAAAGAATCAGTGAATTTGAAGAAATGTCAACAGAAATTTCCCAGACTGAAAACAAAGACAAAAAAGGATGAAACGTGGGACAATTCAAAGGAGATACTATATGCATAGTGAGAATACCAGAAGAGAAGTATGAAAGGAGCGGAATAAATATTTGAATAGTTCAGGATTTTCCAAAAAACTAGTGACAGACTCCAAACAACAGATCCAGGAAGCTCAAAACACCAAGCAAGGTAAACACCAGGAGATCCACACCTAGGCATATCATATTTTAAACTGCAGAAAATCAAAGACAAGGAAAAAAAATCTCAAAAGCCAGAGGGGGAAAATCCTTACCCAGAGAGGAGCAAAGATAACAATTACATCCAACTTCCCTTCAGCGACCATGCAAGCAAGAGAGTGTAACAAAACATTTAAAGTGTTGAAAGGAAAAAAAAAAACCTAGAATTCTATATACTTCAAAATTGTCCTCCAACAGTGAAGTAGAAATACTTTCTCAGACAAACAAAAATCAAAGGAAATTATCCCCTGTAGATATGCCTTGCAAGAAATGTTAAAATTTCTTCAAAGAGAGAGAAAAGGATATAGGTCAGAAACTGAGATCCACGTAAAGAAAGGAAGAGGACTAGAGGATAAAATAATACTTGACTGAAACAGACAAGCCACACTTCCCTCAGGAAGTCCTCCTGCCCGGCCCACACAAGCACCCATCTCACGTTCCAGTAGCACCAGCACAGCCTGCATCACACAACGCTGTAGTGACCTGCTGTCTGTCTCCCCAAAAAGCTGCACACTGTGTCCCCCAAGCCAAGCTCCAGAGGTGCCCTGGTGAATGACAGTGGCCCAGTGCTCACACCAGAGTCCAGGACGGTGGTTAAATAGAACATGTCTTTATTAGCAGTTCAGTGAGCAGATTCCAGTATTGTCACTGTCACAAGGAAGGGCTCACCCACTGGATCCTCTCCGGCCAGGTGTTGCTGCTCTCAGGTCAAGGGGATAGACACAGGCTGCTCCTTGACCCTGAAGGACATCAACCTGGGAAGCAGAGAAATGATGAGAAACCTTGATAAAGTGCCTTGTGCTGAAGCTGGCAAACACTCAGCGCTCCATAAATGCCAATATGACATCTCCATGGCCCTCCTTTGTGCACGCTGGGGAGCAGCAATATCTAAACCCCTCCTTCAGCTCCCATGACAGCAGCGGTCTCCTGAGCCTGGGGGCCGTGCAGTGACCCTTTCCTGAACAGGTGGCTTGTGTAGCTGCATTGCCTGCCATCAGCCTTCTACCTCGCAGAGCCACATCACTGGCCACTGTTTTGACCACTGGTACTAAGTGCAGGCTGAGAGGCCACGTGACCCAAAGTCACAGCCCTGTAGGCAGGGCCAAAATCTATGAGCCCTTTCTCCTGACTCCAGTGCTCTGTGGTCTTGTGGTTCAAAGTGGGCTTGGTGGACCCACAGCGGCCATGGGTGGGAGCATTAGAAATGCAGGCCTCCTAACGGAAGGCCCCCAGGGGATCCCTAAGCCTACACATGACTGAGAAGCACTGGTCTAGGACACCACAGTTAAGAAGCCAATCTGAACTGACCTCAAGTCCTTCCAGGAATTTAAGAGCAGTACTGCAGGAATGTGAGGCTGCCGTCTTCTCCCCCACCAAGGCCCCAGTGCAGGCCCTTCACCCACAGGGCGAGACCAAGCCTTCTTACCTAGCTACCGGCCCAGCATGCTGCTCACTGCCCACAGCGGCCACCTTCTAGCACCTGGCACCTCACCTGCTGCTCTCAGCAGTCTGTGTAGGAACATCTGTCCTGACTCTCCTGAGATGATCCATCCATAAGATTGCATAGGCTGAGGGGACAGAGGAGAGGGGTGAGTCAGAGAATGTTGGCAGGAAGGGTCCCCCCCAGAGCCCACACCCAGACCATGGCCTGGGAGCAGGGGGGCAGGGGCGTGGGGGGCAGGCAGCATGCTGGGCCTGGGAGCCAAAGCCTATGAAGAAGCACTCGGCCCTCAAGGGCCCAGGCCTGGCCAGGGAGCCCAGGCTTGGGCTGGAGCTATGAGAGACCCACAGAAGACAGGCAGCTGCCACCCCATCCCACCTGCCCCCAGTTAAGAATACAAACCAGCTTGTCCCAGTGGCTTAGGCTTACCTTCGTCTGACCTGCTCTATTCGTTCTCTCTTAGCATCCTCTCTCACCTCACTTGGCTCTTGGAAGATACGAGTATGGCTGCAAAACACGATCAAACAGTGGGTTCCTGAGTTCCTTTCCACTGGGCACCGTGGAACTGCTAGGGTTGTATCGTAAGAACCACAGGTGGCTGTGAACTTTTGAGCTGTCTTCCACCCTTCTTGTATCAGGAACACGAAGTGCTCTTTTTATTCACCAAGTACCCTGAGCCACTCAATAAGCCTGGGCAGGTAGCAAATGGTCCTAAGGTGGGTCAAGGAACCAGAGAGGTTAAGCACCCTTAATGAAGTTAACACAGCAGGTCAGTGGTCTTGCAAGGCAAGGAATTCACTGCTTCTGAATTCCTCTTTTACTTCCTTATCAGCTCTTTATGACCAGCATTGTGCCATATTCACTCTGGCTTAGAAATCCTTCTGGAAAATTCTGCCATGAAGAAGCTGCAGTCACCTTGTTGCTATTGGTGTTTATTTCACCATGCTGGATTTCCTTCCTATTCCTTCCCAACTCCACACCCTGCTCTCCTTACAAACGCCCACTCCAGTGGACCTGTCTGTCCACTGAATTCCCTATTTCTGTGTCAACTGAAAGTTCCCTCTCTGGATAACACCTTGTGCAGGTGCTCTGGGGCTTTGCATAGGAAGATAGCTGTGGCGCTGCCTCTGCGGACTGGAAGCCCAGGCAGAAACACGTGCTCATGAATATCACCATGCAAGGTGCAGGTGGGTGGGTGCCCAAAAAGAGGGGAAAGAAAGAATGAACGGGTTCCAACGGGATAGCTACCCCCAGCCAGAAGGGAGAAAAGGGGCGGCCTCAGAGAAGAAGGGGCCGCAGTGCTGGGCTCTGGAAGCCAGATAGGACTGGCCAGCTGCCAAGGCCCACCCGGCCCTGGTTTATCCAGCCCCTGCCCAGCTCACAGGTCAGTCCAGGCAAATGTCCTCCTAGAAACTTTTTCTGAGTGCCCCAGGCAGCCATGCCCAGAACTTTGACCTCGGCCTCCCACACCACGCTCTCAACTATATTCCTAATGGCTTCTCCAACATTTTCTTTAATGTCACACTTTATCCACCCAAGTAACTTTTACCCTTTGAAATTGGAAACTCTTATTCTTTTATCTCTTCCAGAGAACGAGCAAACATCAGAAGGTCAGTACACATTTACCAAATACATGAGCATTCATTAATGCCTAATAAAGGGACGTGTGTTACTGAATACATGCTCACCGAAACCCACAGGAGGACACCAAAGCCAGTGGACTATAGGGGGGACCAGGCAGGGTCTATTGGTCTAAATCCTCCATTGAAAATCCAGTGTGAAAAAATCATATATAGATAATTGACTGTGATTCCTATAGCATGTCTCTAAAGCTTTAACCCAGTCATGCTACCCAACTAAAACTTAACAAATATTGGGAGATGATGTTCACATTAGCCGAACCAAGAAACTGCAACCTTTAGTCCATAGTGCAGCCATGTCGGGCAGACAGCATCCCCTAGGGTTGGATCAGTCACCAATATTTATGATTTTAGGGACCTTGGAAGATTTCCCATCCAAAATATCTTTCCCAGAAAGGTCTCAAATTCCATCATTAGCTAGCTCTCCCTTCCTGAGCACATGAATCCTCATTTAAAATGCTAATGTCACCGGAAGGGGTAAATACCAGAAAGCTGGATATCCTTAAGAAAAAATACATTTCTTGAGAAATAAACCCACTCTGATAGAAGAGAGCAAAGTCGGGGATGGGGCATGGAAAAGAAGAAGGGAGAAAAAGCAACAAGAGGGGCTCCTTCTCAGTTTCAGGGAGGCCAGCTTAATCCCATAACTCTTCTCCTGGTAAAAGAGACCCCAGGTGGATACAGTCCTGAAAAGAAAATAGGGAAGCTCCTGCAGGCCCGGCTCGCTCCACCATCAGTCTCGGCATCTTCAGAACCAGGAAGGGCAGATGGTGATGCCCTGTGCTTCGTGGGCACCGTGGGAGGCTGGCAAAGCTACCATAAGGCGGGCCCAGAATTCCAGGCTCAGGCACTGAAAAATCTCCTGTCACCTCAGTTGAAATGAGGGCTTTTGCTTTTGCATTTTAAAAGCTTATTTTCTTTTAGCTCTTTAAAGAGCAGCCACTTCAGAACAAATCAAGTGCAAAAGCAATAGAGGTCTGAAATTTATTCAAAAAGCATTTAAGAAATGATGAGCAGGCCCAGTCCTCCAACCTCTCAAGTCATTTTGAAACTTAGGCATGAGTTGGACTTTCAAGATAACAAAAGTATTCCCACAAAACCCCAAATGAGGCCAAAAACTTTCTCAACCAAAGGACTGCATCCCCAAGAACAGCTGTGGGTATGTGTTGGCCAGGGACCCTAAAGAGGGTCCTTGTGGCTGCTCTGCTTCTCCCTCCCCACAGCTTGGCTCAGGGCAAATGAGATGATTTACCTCCATCTTATGAACTGGATTCTTGTTCTTTCCTCCAGGACCTCTTGGCTCTGGTTTGCTAACAAATCAGACTTTGAGAGCTGGTGCTTCACCTAGGAAATGGGGTGAGGTCAGCATGATCACTGCCCAAGGACCTAGCTAGGCACGAAGCCCAATGTGGAAAGCTCTGCTCACTTTCCCAAGATCCTTTGCAGTGGGGCCTCCTCCTTCCCCCCTCCCTCTCCACCACTCTCCCAAGTGATTGTCTCAACTCTCAATTACCACATCTCTGGTCACATGTACATCTTCGCCATGGATAGGAGGGCGGGTGGTGAATACTTTCTCCTTTATGTCTTGAGAAGCCTCTTCTTCAGTCTGAAAGGTGAGTCATTTCCCTCTGACAGTGTCACTCTGCATCTGACCCCCAGTTTCCCTCTTCCTCCTTTTTCTTTTCCTTCCTCTCCATCACAGCTAAACCCCATGTCCGCATATAGATGTTCTGTATCTCCTGCAATAAGCTCTTCTATTGCTCCCTTCCCATGGAATTCCAGGAAACTCACTAAGTACTTGGCCCTATCCCCAAGTATTCCCCAGGCACCCTGTAGCTGGTACAATGCATCTGAAACTCATCCAGTGTGCTCGAGAAACAGGGCAGGGCGAGTGGTGATTCCAACACATCTTTTACAAGGACATAAGCCCCAGCATCTTCTAGGACACTTGGTGAATTAGACACAGCTCTAGGCAGGATGTTTGGCAATGAACTTGAGTTTCCCGGTTCTAGGGAGAGGGGAGTCCAGATTCCTGGACCCATCAAGCCCAGCTATCCATAATTTGGGATACCCTGAGTCACAGAGGAATCATACTCACTTTTCTCAACCAGTGCTGTATCACAGACACAGCCTCTCTTTCCACAACTTCAATATCCTGCAATAAATTGGTAAGTTGGTGCCATCAGAATACCTAGAAATCCAGCCCCCCTCATCCATTCTTATCCAAAGTTATATATTGTTGAGATTTTTCTCTCTGAAAGTGCAGGAGGAGACTCTGAAGAGAGAAGATAAATGAGAGACAATTCCACGTGGCTATCACCTACTCCACTTACCGAACTGATTTTTGGTGGGAAGGGGACCCCTGTACCTTTCCGGGCAAGAATGTACAAAATCCATGTTGTAATTATCATCTTTGGCCTTAGGTCTGGCCTCCTTCTTAGCTCCCTCCTTCCACTGAAGCTGCCTGAGAACTCTGTGGAACAAGGAGGTCATTCAGGGAAGTGCACCTCTGATTGGCTGGCCAATGATGATGTGACAATGACCTCCTTTAATCTCCAGGGTCAGAGTGGAGATGAAAAAAAAGAGGTCAGGAAGTACTGCTTTAGTGATGGCCGTATCTCAGAATTGAAGAGGTGGGGGATGGGGAGTGAGGGTAAGATACAGACAGTATGAGCAGAAGGAAGATGCAAGGGAGAGGTTACCCAAATCAAGATGTTGATGACTGGTCACCCAGTCTTGCGCAATGCGAAACAGAAAGAGATTTTATAAATCAAAAGAATGAATGTGTAACAAGATGATCTGGGCTGTACAGACATTCATTCCAACAATGCCACAGGCATTTCTTTTTCATGTATGAAAGGGGAGACTTTGTCCAGCACTGCCCCCCAAAAAAACCAAAGATGGGGCAGCAAAATTCTCAACAAGGACATTTTCTGTAATTTTTTTTTACTTTGTTGACGCAAGTGATTCAAATCATAAAAAATAATCCAAACAAGAGGTATAGAGTAAAAAGTGAAAGTGACATTTCTTATAAAAGACACTTCCTGATTATTTCAAGTATTCCATTATGGACTGCATAGGTGGAAAGAGAGCAAAATGGAAATGAAAAGAGGATTGTGCTGTGACTTCAGATGTGGGAGTGAAAGATCGATAGGGGCTCAGATAGCTGCTGTTCCCATCTAGAACTCTCACCAGGAAACTGAAGGAAGTTCAGAATATCCTAAAGGATCCTAAGAAAATGTTTAGCTGCTCTCAAAAGTAGTTGTAGCCTAACCCTGAAATACACCCAAGGTCTCAGAAACCAGGTTTGCAATCCTGTCTCTACTGTTAACTTGTTATGTGACCTTAACCCATCATTAACCTCTGTGGTATTAGTTTCTTTGCCTTCAAAATGAAAAGAATTGAATATCTTTAGGTTTCTTCTAGTTTTAATGTTCTATAAATGTTCTCATTCTTATTCTTCTGAAGAGTATAGAAAACCTTTATCTCACCCTCCGCAATCCCCTCAATATAGTCACTGTGTCTCCTCACTCTCAACAAATCACCTCAGTTTTACATCTTCTCTATTGGTCAGAATATCTAGGCTGTGCTGAGACAACAAACAAGTCCCCAGATCATAAAGACTTATTTCTCATTCTCCATAACTCCAATACAAGTTGAGTAACTCTTCAGGGTAGTTGTGTTCCATGTGGTGGCTTGGAGATCCAGGAAGAATCCCATTATGTGGCTCCACCATCTCAGAATGTGACCTCCATGACTGCCAAAGTCAGGAAAGAGGGGAAAAAATCAGCTCTTCCATTTCAGCCCCAAGATTCTTAAAGCTTTTTTGGCCAGTATTAGTCATATGACCCCAACCTAACTTCAACAGAGACTGGAAATTGTAAAATAGAAGATGAAATTACTTGTCAACACCTGTTTCTGCCACTATCTCCTAAAATTCATTTTTCCATCCTTACTGATATGATTTTATTTTTGAATATTTAAAAAATTAATGTGATTCAAAAATTAAAACTACATGAAAAGACATATTCAAGTAAGTTCCATCTCCTCCCTTATCTTTTAAACCTTGTTCTTATTTCAGAAGCAAGATTTTCATAAATTTCTTGGCTATACATCCTGCGTTTGTTTCCAAAATAAAAGACACATAAATCTATTCTTACTTTATTACTATGTTAGAAATTCAATAAAATTAAAAGTACATGCACAACTCAGAAAAAAATTTACATCTACATGCAGACATACATTTTATATTTATATTTAACTAACACCCAGACTGAGATAGAAAACATTTCCTGTACCCCAAGAGGACCCCCAGGCAATTTCTCCCACAAGGTGACCAGCTTTTGATCTCTCTCACCATGGATAAGTTTTGCCTAGTGTGCCATTATATTGCTATAACAAATTATTTTATCAAATTTGCTATTGATGGGCATTTATGTTACATCTACTATGTTACTTTTAAAATAATGTTGCTATGAATATCCTTATACCTATCTTTTGGTTGACATAAGCATGAAATCTGAGTATGTACATGCCAAAGAGTGGAATTGCTAGGTCATATTTAGTATTAGTATTAGTATTGTCAGCATTTGGTATTGTCAGTCTTTTAAAGTTTAGCCAAAGGAGATACAGTGGTAACCAAAAACACTTTAATTTACATTTAATTATAATGGTGTTAGGAATCTAAGTTATACGTAACTCTATTTTTGAAGAACTGTCAAAACATTTCTAAATGACAGCACCATTTTATGCTCTCTCCATAAATGTGTGAGAATTCCAATTTCTACACAGCTTTGTCAACACTGTTATTATCTGTCATTCTGATTTTAGCCACTGTAGTGAGTATGAAGTGGTATCTCATGGTAGTTTTGATTCGTATCTCCCTAATGATTAGTGATGCTGAGCATATTTTCACATGCTTATTGGCCATTTGTATATCTTCTCTGGAGAAACGTCTATTCAAATCCTTTGCCTTTTTATAATTGGATTATTTGTCTTTTTATTGTTCAGTTGTAAGTAACTATTCTTTATTCTGTGTGCAAGTGTCTTTTCAGATGTGATTAGCAAATATTTTCTCCCATTCCAGGTTGTCTTTTCACTTTCTCGATGGTATCATTTGAAGAACAAAATGATAAATGAAGTCATTATTCATCACACAAAATAATGAATTGGAGTTTTGATGAAGTACATTTTATCCGTTTTTACTCTTGTTGCTTGTGTTTTGGCTGCCATATCTAAGGAGCCACTGCCTATGCCATGATCATGAAGACTTACTCCCATGTTTCTTCTAAGAGTTTATTACTTGTAGCTTTTATGTTTATGTCTAGATCATTTTTAGTTAATTTTTGTATATGATGTGAGATAGGGGGCCCAAATTCATTCTTTTGTATGTGAAATCCAGTTGTCCCAACCTCATTTGTTGAATTGTCTTTGCATCCTTGTCAAAATCAATTAACCATAAATGTAAGGATTTATTTCTGGACTGCCAAGTCCTTTCCATTGACGTATGTACTCTCCTTATGCCAATACTGTCTGGGTCTGTAGCTTTGTGGTATGTTTTGACATTAAGGAGTGTGACTGTACAACTTCGATCTTCTTTTTTAAGATTGTTTGGCTATTGTGGGTTCCTTGCACTTACATATGAATTTTAGGATTAGCTTGTCAATTTCTGCAAAAAGAAAAAGAAAAAAAAAAGCCTGTTGGCATTTTGGTAGGGATTACATTGATCTGTTGTCACCTTCACAAAATTAAATCTTTCATTCTGTTAACATGGAGTGTTTTCCCATTTATTTACATCTTCCATAATTTCTTTTAACAGAGTTTTGTCGTTTTCAATATACAAATCTTGCACTTCATTTGTTAAATTTATTCCTAAAAATTTTGGGGGCTGTTGTAAATGGAATTCTTAATTTCAGTTTTAGATTTGTCATTTTTAACGTATAGATACATATTATATATTTTAATATTAATCTTCTCGCCTGCAACTTTGCTGAACTCATTCATTGTAATAGTTTTTTAGTGGTTTCCTTTGAGTTTTCTATATGTAAGATCATGTCTTCTGCAAATAGAGATAATTTTCTGTCTTCCTTTCCAATCTATCTTTCTGCTTCTTCTTCTTGCCTAACTGCCCTGACTACACACTGTTAAATAGAGATGGAAAAAGTGGCCATCCTTTTTTTGGTCCCGATTTTAAGACAAAAGTATTGTCTTTGTCATTAAGTATGGGATTAGACGTGGGTTTTTTTGTAAATGCCTTTTATCAGACTGAGGAAGTTTCCTTTTTATTCCTAGATTTTGAGTATTTTCCTCACCGAAAAATATTGGATATCGACAGATACTTTCTCTGCATTTATTGAAATGCTCATGTGGCTTTTATATTTCATTTTATTAATATCATGCATTATATTAGTTTTGGTTTGCATATATTAAACCAATCTTGAAGTCTTAAGGATAATCCCACTTGGTCATAATTAATCTTTTTTTATATGTTATTGGTTTCAGTTTGCCAGTATATTTTTTTGTGTGGATCTTAAGTCAATATTTGTAAGAGATATTGGTCTAGTTTTATTTTCTTGTGATGTTCTTGTCTGGTTTTGGCATCAGGATAATAATGGCCTTGGAATATAATGGGATATGTTCCCTTCTATTTTTTGAAAGATATTGCAAAGATGGGTAGTCATTCTTTAAATATGCAGGACATATTTAACTTTTCAAGAAATGTCAAACTTTTTCAAGAGGCTGTAACATTTTATATTCCCACCAGCAATGTATGAAGGTCCAAGTTCCTCTGTATCCTTACAACACTTGTATTGTCTATCTTTTTTATAAAAGCCATTCTTAATCTGGTGTGTACAGAGGTGTATCATTTTGTTTTAGTTTGTGTTTTCCTGATAACTTATAATGCTGATAATCTTTTCAAGCGCTCATTAGCAAATATTTTAGTTCACATAATATCTAGTTAAATGCTTTTTTAATTAGGTTGTTTGTCTTCTTTTTGTTGAGTTGTAACAGTTCTTTATACATTCTGAGTGCAATTCTTTTATCAAATATATTATTTTCAAATATTTTTTCCCAGTCTGTGGCTTATCTTTTCATTTTCTTAGTGGTTTTCCTTTTTTGAAAGGAAAAAGGTTTTACTTTTGATCAAATTCCTTTTTTTATTTTGTGGTATATGCCTTTGGTATTACATTTAAGAACTCTGTCATAAATTTTTTTATGTTTTCTTCTAGAAGTTTAATAATTTTACCTCTTATATTTAAGACCATGATCCATTTTGAGTTATTTTTGTGTGCATAGCAAGAGTAAGTATCTGAATATGTTTTTTTGCATACAAATATATAATTACACCAGAACCATTTGTTGAAAAGACTATCCTTTCCTCCAGCTGAATTGCCTTGGCACATCTGTTGAAAATTCAGTTGACTATCAGAGTTTATTTCTGTATCTCAGTTTCGTTTCATTGACCTATATGCTTATCCTTATACCAGAACCACATTGTCTAGATAATTATAGCTTTATGGTAAATCTTCAGATCAGGTAGTATAAGTCTTTTTTTCTCCAAAGTTTTATGGCTATCCTAGGACCTTTGAATTTCCATGTAAATTTTAGAATCAGCTTGACAGGTTCTAAAAAAATCCTTCTAGAATTTTGATGGGCATTGTTTCGAAGCTATAGGTCAGTTTTATCCAAGTTGTCTAATTTGTTGGCATAAAGCTGTTCATCATATTCCCACAGAACCCTTTTTAATATCTGTAAGGTCAGTGGTAATAATATCCACTCTTTCAATTCTGGCTTTGGTAACTTGTGCCTTCTCTCTTTTTTCCTGCTCATCCTAGCTAAAGGGTTGTGGGTTTGTTTTTTGGGGTTTTTTAATCTTTTCAGAAACCATCTTTATTTACATTCAATTTCTCTATTTTTTTATCTCTATTCCTTTTTGGCTTTCTATTTCATTAATTTGGCAAATCAGAAACTCTAGATAGACTATGGGATCTTTGAAATAAAAGGATCTATTGAACATTTATAGATCCTAGCCAGAGAAAGGACTGAATCCTGGGACAGGAAGTCTGCTTCACAGTAAGTCCAGTTAACAGAAACTTGTCCACCAGACTCAAGAAACAGGGGACATTTATAAGAAAAGAAAGTTCTTTAAATTCATGTTGGTTATACATAAGGAAGTCGGGCTAACACAAAGCAGGGAAAGTCTGGAGATAGGTGGTTGTTGGTGATCAGACGCTGTTTATGTGCAGTGGTTCTAGGGACCTTCTAGATGATGGTTGAAATGACTTCATCCAGGAGCATGGCGTTTCTGGTGAGCCACAGCCTTGCAGCTATTGACTGATTACCTTCCTTTGTCTCTATCCTTCATTTTCTGGCCCTCATGTCATTTTATGTTACTTAGGACATTTTAGAATTTTCTCGTATCAGTTTCTAATCCAATCTTCATTTTTTTCCTTCCTTTTTCTTGCTTTGGGGTTAGCTTGCCCTTTTTCTCTAGATTATTAAGGTGGGGACAGATTATTTATTTGAGATCTTCTTTTCTAGTATCAGTGTTTAAAGATATAAATTTTCTGCTAAACATATCTTTAGCTGCATTCCATGAACTGTAGAGTCATATGCATTTAATTCAACATATGTTCTAATTTCCTTCATGATTAATTGTTTTAACCATGGGTTATTTAGAAGTTTTGTTAATTTTCAAACACTTGGGGATTCTCAAATTTCTCCCCATTGTTGATTTCTAATTTAATTATCTTGTGGTCAGAGAATATACTTTGTATGATTTCAATTTTTTTTAATTTATTGAGACTTTTTTATGGCATAGCATTTGATCTAGGTGAAGATTCCAATTGCATTTATGATGATGTGTATTCTGCTGTCATTGATTGGGAGTGTTCTCTCTTTATCAGGTCAAATTTGTTAGTAGTGTTGTTCTGGTGAGGAAATACTTAGAAAGTTCTCCTGGCCCTCTTACACGGACATGTCATGGGGTCGGGACACAGCACACCCACAGTTCTCAAAACCATGATCAAAAATTTCAGGAAGGGATTTCCAGGGGACTATGGAGTAAAATTGACCCCTGGCAAGTTAAAAACCCTGTGTGACTCCGAATGGCCCACCTTTGGTGTGGGATGGCCTCCAGAAGGAACCCTGGATGTCTCAAAAGTTTGCCGAGTATGGTGGGTCGTCACTGGAGTTCCAGAGCACCCGGATCAGTTCCCACATATTAACTCCTGGTTAGGAGTTGCCCAGGCCCTTCCCCCTTGGGGGCGATTCACTTGCAACAGGCAGGGACAAAGTAGGGTCTTAATTGCCTCAACAAAGCAGCCTACAAAAGACCAACAAAAGCCTGAGCCTCCTGAATATCAGACAGAAGCTCCAGAAACTTGAAGGCTTCGCCAGAATGAACATCGCCCAGCTGATTCAAATTGCCAACAAAGTACATATGAACAGAGACGGTCAGGCCAACAGAGAGGCTGAAAAGCAAATGAAGAGAAAGGTCAGCCTCCTGGCAGCCACCCTAAAGGAAAAGGATGACTGAAAGGCAGAAAGAGGCCAACCGCCAAGAGGGGGGAAGCCTAGAACCCCCCTAGCCAGGGACCAGTGCACTTACTATAAAGAGAAGGGGCATTGGAAACACGAGTGCCCCAAGGGAAGGCGCTGAAGCCCAGCCACTACTGGGGAAAACCTCATGGAGAAGGGCTCATTGGCTTGGCAGAAACAGACTCGGATTGATAAGGACTGGGCTTTCTCACTCTCGGCCCCCTTGAGCCCATGGTCAACAAAATGAAAGTGGGGGGCCAAAATATGACTTTTATGGTCAACACAGGGGCAGAACACTCTGTGGTCACCCTCCCTGTAACCCCCTTCAGCAGAAGGACTACAACTATGCTTGGAGCCACGGGGACAAAAGCAGTTCAACAGCACTTCTGCCACACCCATCAATGTGAACTTGGGGGCCACAAGGTGTGACAAATTTTTCTACTTCAGCCTCAAACTAAATCCAGGGCAAAAAAAACCAGGGCCCCTCATACTGGCAATAACCACACGCAGGGAAGAGGAATGGAGGCTATTCTGTGCCCAGACCCCCTCAAGTAGCCCACCTAAATTCAGAGCTGCTGCCTTCCCCTTGGTATGGGCTGAAGACAACCCACCTGGACTGGCCCATAACCGAGCCCTTGTCATTGTAGAGTTGACTCTGGGGGCCCAGCCACAGAGACAGTGGCAGTACCCCCCTTCACAAGAGGCAAAAGCAGACCATCCAAGAACATCAGACCAAACTCAAAGAAACAGACATTCTAGTTGAGTGCCAGTTGTCCTGGAACACCCCACTCCTACCGGTCAAAAAAGCCAGGAGGAGGGTATCGACCAGTCCAAGACCTGCGAGCCATCAACAAGGTGACTGTTTTGCTGCACCCGGGAGTCCCAAACCCGTATACCCTTCTCAGCCAGATCCCAGGGTCTGCCAAATGGTTCACTTGCCTAGACTTAAAGGATGCCTTTTTCTGCCTCCTGCTGCCCATCCTGCCCCACTCCCCCACCCCCTGAGCCAGCCCTTGTTTGCCTTCAAATGGACTGAACCAGATACGGGGCAGCAGATGCTCACCCAGACTGTTGGCCCCTGGCAACGGCCAGTCACAAGGAAATTAGACCCGGTTGCAGCAGGATGGCCGCCCCCTGCCTCAGGGCACTGGCAGCCACACTCATTAAAAGGGCAGACAAACTTCCCCTGAGACAAGAATTCAATTCTACATTACAAAGGATGCCAAAAGGAAACGACCCTATAACACAGGGAAATCACCTGGCAGATGAAGCAGCTAAAGCAGCAGCCAGTAAGCAGACAGGTAAAGCTCCTTCCCTCACCATGGCCCTAAAGCCCCCAGTGGAGACCCCTCCACCCAAGTACACTAAAAAAAAAAAGACTGGGCCTTGGCTGAAGAAGCCACCCTAACGGAGAAAGGGTGGTAGGTGCTGCCTAATGAATGCATCTTTGTCCCAACTGCAACTGGAAGGCATCTAATCAGCGAGTACCATCAGCTCACCCACCTAGGAAAACCTGCACTGGAAACCCTCCTCAAGAAACAATACTACATCAGCCAGTGGCCAGCACTGTGTCGGGCAACAAGGGAGCAGTGTGTGCCAGGAATAACGCTCAGTCTGCACCGCGACCCCCACCAGGTGTCCAAAGGGCAGGAGTTGCCCCCTTTGAAGACCTAGAAATAGACTTCACAGATGTCCAGCCAAGCAGAGGACTCAGATATCTCCTAATAATAGTGTGTACATTCTCTGGGTGGGTCAAACCCTTCCCAACAAGGACAGAATGAAGCCAGGAGGCAGCCAAAATTCTCCTGAGGAAGATTGTGCCCTGGTTCAGCCTACCATCTACAATTCACAGTAATAGTGAACCTGTGTTTGCAGCAGACGCAGTACAAATTTTCACCAAATCTCTCAACATCACCTGGAAACTCCACACCGCCTACAGGCCCCAGAGTTCAGGGAAAGTGGAGCAAATGAATCACACCCTCAAGGGAACCCTAGCCAAGTTCTGTCAAGAAACTGGCTTCCCGTGGCCAGACCTACTACCCCTGGCCCTCCTGCGTGCCCGTTGCACACCCGGAGCACAAGGCTTTTCCCCTTTTGAATTAGTGTATGGACGCCCCCTGCCCGCCCCCCACCTCCCCCACTGTGTCTAGAAGCCTTCCAGGTAACCTACACCAAATAGGAGATAAGGGAATAAGAGAACAGCTCCAAAGCTTGGGAGCCACCCTGAATAAGCTATAACAACACACCATAGAAAGAGCCCCAGTCTCCTTGGGGACCCCAGTACATTCCTTCCAGGTAGGGGACTCAGTCTGAGTCAAAGATTAGAAAAAAGACCCCCTCAAGCCTCAGTGAATTGGGCCCCACATTATTGTTCTAACTATTCCTACTGCCCTCAAGGTTTCAGGCATCACTCCATGAATCCATCATTCCAGAATAAAAAAGGCCCATCATTCTGATGAAGAAATACAACAGTGGAGAGTCCAGCCAGACCTCAGGAAGCCCCTCTGCCTCCTTATCCAACAATTACCCTCTGACTAATGAACCCGCATGCTGTGGATCCTGGCCCTAACTGGTGTGGGATCTCTCATCCTGGGGACTGGACTCTCCACTGCTGCCCCTTCTGATTGGACTGTCCCCCACAGAGTTGCCATTTTCATTGTTTATTGGGTAATCGTAAATTGTTGCTGCTGCGCTTGCTTGCTTCCCTTAACTTCAGTCTCGGTCCTCAGCCTGTCTAACTTCCCCACATGTCCAAACCAGGTTTCTCCTCCATAAAGACCATAATTTTATCACAAACCAAAATGATGCCCTCTAAAACAAATTATTTAAAGGGGCATCAGAGGAGGGAATAATGAGAAGATACTCAGAAAGTTCTCAAATCTCTTCCCCTCTTGGTAGGTGTGGTGGGAAGCCAAGAAAGCCAAGAAAACAGGTTAAGGCTTCAGGAATGTAGAGGAATCACGAGGTGCTTGGCTGATTGGGATTGAAACAATGTAACAATATATTCCCACGCCCTGCAACTGGGACTCAGTGGTATGGAACAGCTTGCTGATCATAGTCATAGAAGTCCATTAGTTTATAATACTGTATCTGGGTAACCTTTACAGAAATGGATCAAAATATAACTAGCATCCTGAATACACCTATAGTGACCTAATAGCTCCCACTGCAGCAGTTCCTGGGTGCTGACTCCCCCCTTAGCTTTGTAGTAAATGTATAAAACGCACGGCCCTGCTGTACTTTGGGCTCAGACCTTTGGAGATCACTCTCCTCTGGGACCGCTGGTGTGAAATAAACCTCTACCCTCCAATACCTCCGAGTGCCGCTTGGTTCTTCCATCAGCAATTCAGTCCAGATTTTCCGGTTTTCCATAACAGTTCAAGTTTTCTATACTCTTACTGACTTTCTATTTTTTTCTATCAATTACTGAGTCAGTTACATAAATCTCCAACTTGTTGAATTGTTTATTTCTCTTAATTCTGTTATTCCTTCATGTAATTAAGGACTCTCTTATTTCATGTACAGACATGTATAATTATTATGCCTACCTTGTGAATTAACTCATTTATCATCATGAAATGTCTCTCTTTATGTCCAGTAATAGTTCTTAAAATCTACACTGTCTGATATTAATAACCACTCCAGCTCTGGTATGGCTATTGTTCTCATGGTATATATTTTCCACCCTTTTACTTTTAAACTTTTGTGTCTTTGAATCTAAACTCTGTCTCTTATGCAGCATATAGTAGGATCTTCTTTTTTAATCCAGTCTAACAATCTCTGCCTTATGATTAGAGCGTTTAGTCCATCCACATAAAATGCTATTGTTGATATGGTTGAGTTAACATTTGCCATTTTCGTATTTGTTTTCTATATATCTCATATTTTTCTCTTGTCCTCTTCATTTGCTGTCTTCTGTTGTGTTAAATAGGTAATTTTTAGTGTACATTTAACGGCTGTTGATTTTTTTTACCTTATCTTTGTGTTATTTTCTTAGTGGTGGCACCATTTCAATATGCATCTTAATCACAAACTAGTTCAAATTAATACTAATTAACTGTGGTAAACTATAGAAACTTTGTACCACTATACCTCTATCTCCTCCCTCTTTCTTCATGCAATTATCACATATATTGCATCTACACATGTTGCAAACTCAATAAATACAATAATATAATCATTACTTTATACAATTTTATATCTTTTAGGAAGTAAGAGTAGTGGAAAAATATATTTACATAGATTTTTATTATTTTATATTGTGCTAAAATACACATAAAATAAAACTTACCATCTTACCCATTTTAAAATATATAATGCGATGTTATTAAGTACATTCATGTTGTTGTATATCTTTTTACATCTCCACCATCCATCTCCATTTTCATTTTGCAAAACTAAAATTCTGTACCCATTAAACAAAACTCCATTCCTCACTACCCCCAGCCCATGGCATCCACTATTTTACTTTCTATCTCTATGAGTTTGACTACTCTAGGTACATTTATATAAGTACAGTTTTACAGTATTCATCATTTTGTGACTTATTTCACTTAGCATGATATCCTCAAGGTCCATCCATGTTGTAGCATATTGTGGAAATTCCTTCTTTTTAAGGCTGAATAATATTCTATTGTGTGTATAGACCACATTTTGTTTATCCATTCATTCCTTGATGGTCTATTGTGTTGCTTCCACCTTTGTACTTTTTTGAATAATGCTGTTATGAACATGTGTGTTCCAACACACCTGTGTTATTAACATGGGTGTGGCCAAAATATCTCTTTGAGACTCTGCTTTCAATTCTTTTGGGCATATACCCAAAAGTGAAATTGCTGGGTCATAAGGTAATTCCGTTTTTAATATTTTGAGGAACTGATATACTCTTTTCCATAGTAGCTACACCATTTTACACTCCCACCGTGTACAGGAGTTCCAGTTTCTCCACATCCTCACCAACATTTATTTTCTGGTTTTTTTTATGGTAGCCATCCTAATATAAGTGTGTGAGATAATATCTCCCTGCGGTTTTGATTGGCATTTCCCAAATGTTTATGAATGTTGAGCATCTTTTCATGTGCACATTAGCCATCTGTATGTGTTCTTTGGAGAAATGTCTATTCAAATCTTTTGCCTGTTTTTTAATTGGGTTATTTGGGGTTTTGTTGTTGAGTTGTAGGAGTTCTTCATATATTCTTGATGCTAACCTCTAATCAGATAGGTGATTTGTAAATGTCTTCTCCCACTCCATGGGTTGCCTTTTCACTGAATTGATAGTGCCCTGTAATGCACAGAAATATTTTTGAATTTTGATATAGTTCAATTTATCTCTTTTGTCATTTGTTGCCTGTGCTTTTTGTGTCATATCCAAGAAATCATTGCCAAATCAAATGTCATGAAGATTTTCTCCTTTGTTTTCATCTAAAAGTTTTAAAGCTTTAGCTAGTTCTTACATCTAAATCCATAATCCATTTTGAGTTAATTTTTATTTAGGGCATAATGTGAGGGTCAACATCATTCTTTTGCATGAGGATGGCCAGTTTCCCAACACCATCTGTTGAAGAGACTGCTTTTCACCCATTGAATAGTCTTAGCACCCTTGTCAAAAATTATTTGACCATATTTGTGAGGGATTATTTCTGGGCTGTCTAGTCTGTGCTATTCATCTATATGTCTGTCTTTATGCCACTATCATACTGTTTTGATTACTGCAGCTTTGTAATATATTTTGAAACCAGAAAGTGTGAAAGCTCCAAATTCGTCTTTTTTAAAGATTGTTTTGTCTATTCAAGATCCCCTGACATTCCATATGAATTTTAGGACATTGTTTTTTATTTTTGCAAGAAATATAATTAGGATTTTCATAAGGATTGCATTAATGTTGTATATCGCTTTGGGTAGTATCAACATCTTAACAATATTCTTTCAATCCATGAATATGGGATGTCTTTATTTGTGTTTACTTCAACTTCTTTCACAATATTTGTAGTTCTCAGTGAACAACTTGTCTCTTTGGTTAAGTTTATTCCTAAGTATTTATTCTTTTTGATGATATTGTAAATGGAATTATTTTTTATTTCTTTTACTGATCATTGTGTTTAAAAACGTAACTGATTTTGCCTGTCAACTTTGTGTCCTTCAACTTTGACAAATTTATTCATTAATTCTAGCAGGTCTTTTTGTGGACTAGTTGGAGTTTTCTATACATAAAATCATGATGTCTGCAAACAGAGACATTTTCTATTCCAATTTGGATGCCTTTTCTTTCTTGTTCTTGCCTAATTGCAGTGGTTAGGATTGCCAATACTATGCTGAATGGAAAGAGTGAAAGCAGGCATCCTTGTCTTATTCCTGATCTTAGAGGAAAAGCTTTCAATCTTTCACCATCCAATATGATGCTTACTGTTGGCTTTCTATAAATTTCCTTTGTTATTTCAAGGTAATTTCCTTCTTTTCTGAGTTTGTTATATTGTTTTATCATGAAAGAGTGTTGAATTTTATGAAACACTTTTTCTGCATCAGTTGAAATGATCATTTTTTTAACTTCATTTTGTTAATGTAGTATATGACATTGATTCATTTTCATATGTTAAACCATCTTTGCATCCTAGGAATAAATCCCACTTGGCTGTGGTGTATAATCTCTTTTAGTACTGTTGAATTCAGCTTGCTGTATTTTGTTGAGGATTTTTACATCAATATTCATAAAGGATATTGGTCTCTAGTTTTCTTTTCTTGCAGTGTCTTTGTCTCACTCTGTGATGGTCTCACAGAATGAATTTGGAAGTGTTCCCTACTCTTCAGTTTTTTGAAAGAGTTTGACAAGGATTGTTGTTAATTGTTCTTTAAATGTTTGGTAGAATTAACCAGCCAAGCCATCTGGTAATTGGCTTTCCTTTGTAGGGAGGTTTTTTGTTATTGATTCAATTACTTTTATAGTTACAGGTCTGTTCAGATTTTCTAGTTCTTCTTGACTCAGTCTTGGCAGGTTGTGAGTTTCTACAAATTTGCTCATTTCATCTAACTTATCTAAATTGTTGGCATACAATTGTTCACAGTACTTTTTAATCCTTTTCATTTTTGTAAAATTGCAATGTCACCTCTTTTATTTCTGATTTTAGTTATTTGGGATTTCTTTCTTTTTTTCTTAATCAGTGTCGCTAAAAGTTTGTAAATTTTGTTGATCTTTTCAAAGAAACAACTTTTGGTTTCACTGATTTTCTATTATGTCCATATCTATGTTTGTCTAATCTTTATTATTTCCTTTTTCTCCTAGCTTTATGTTTACTTTGTTCTTCTTTTTCTAGTTCCCAAAGGTGTGTAAATTTAGTTTATTGATTTTATAACAGCTATAAATTTTCATTTAACACTACTTTTTGCTGCATGCCTAAGTTTTGGTATGTTTTATTTTCATTTTTATATGTGTCAATTATTTTCCAATTTCACTTGTGATTTCTTCTTTGACCCATTGTTTGTTTAAGAATGTATATTTTGATTTCCACGTAGTTGTGGATTTTCCAGTTTTCCTTCTGCTCTTGATTTCTTAGTTTTGTTTCATTAATCAGAAGAAATACTTTGAATGATTTAAATCTTCTTAAATACATGAATACTTGTCCGTGGACTAATATTTAGTCTATCCTGGAGAATATTCCATATGAACTTGAGAAAAATATGTATTCTGCTACTGTTGGATGGAGTGTTCTGTATATGTCCATTAAGTCCAATTGGTCTATAATGTTCTTTAAGTCCTCTATTTCCTTGTAATCTATCTGGATGATTATGTAGACTTTCATACTTACCCATATATTTAGTCTTTCTAGTGCTTTTCATTTATTCATGTATATTTGAGTTACCATGAATTATCATTTCCTTTTAGTCTGAAGGAATTCCTTTAATATTTCTTGTAAGACAAACATGATAGCAACAAATTTTCTCAGTCCTTTTTTTTGGAAATATCTTTATTTCACCTTTGTATAAGGACAGCTTTACTGAATATAAAATTCTTGGATGACTGTACTTTTCTTTCATCACTTTCAATATGTCACTTTATTGCTTTATGGCTTTCATTGTTTCTCATTGGAAGTCAGCCATTACTTGTATTATTGTTGCCTTTATGGTAAGTCATTTTTCTTTTGCTCCTTGGTGATGGTTAATTTTAAATGTCAACTGTGGCTAAGTTATGGTTGCCATTTATTTTGGTCAAACATTAGTCTAGATGTTGTTGTGAAGATATCTTTTAGATATGAGTAAAATTTATAATAAATTAACTTTAAGTAAGCAGATTACCCTCTATAATATGGATAGGTGTCATCCAATCACTTGAAGGCTTTCAGAGCAAAGACTAAGGTTCCAAAAGAGGAATAAATTCTTCTTTAAGAATGCGATGTAACTTTAAAAACTGCAAAAAAAGTAGAAATTCTTCCTGGGTTTCCAATCTGTTGGCCTGCCCTGCAGATTTTGGACTTGCCAGGACCCACAACTACATGAGTCAATTTCTTAAAATAAATATCTCCCTCCCTACACACACACACACAGAGAGAGAGAGAGTGAAAGAAAGGGAGAGTGTGATAAATAAATTGAACAGGTATAGATAGATAAAGATGATATAGATAACCCTATTAATTCTGTTTATCTAGAAAAGCCTGAATAATATAGACTTTGGTCCCAAGAATAGTTCTAGAAGAACAGAACCGTAAGGATAAGCTTTCTGAATTGGCTCTGGGGTTTCTGGAATCGGTCATGCCGAAGTAGAGAGAGCGCTGATAGTCCATGACGTGATGTGACGATGGAAACATACAAAACACAGCCAATGATACTCCTGATCAAGCACTCCTAGGAGGCACAGTTCTGGGTGACCTTGCATTTGACACTCGAGAACACTCTTGTCAAACTAACAAGTATAATGAGTTTGACTGTCTGACCCTAATTACACAAGACAAAGTGGAAAAAGAAAAGAATGAGCTTTGGGATTCAGATTCCCAGGTTAAGCACTGCATAAATGGCTTGAAAGTTTCTATATCTGCTCTGAAAGAAATCTTTATCTCCTCTAGCCACAGTTCTGAGATGCTTTAAACCAGACTCAGACTTTCATCCTGCAAGTGGCTGAATTACAACACAAATTGAATTTCCAGACTCACAAGGGGTCTGCTGTTAAAGTTAAGGTAACTGAGAAGTAATGAGATCCTAAAAGTTGGTATGGGGACATTTGGAAATATCCTCATGAAACTGGGGATGTTCAGTTCCTACTTCTTAGTGTGTCTGCCAGTAGAAGCAGTCCTTCTAGTCCATCTAAAGAGATTAATCCTGCTTTGCCTGAGGGAGCTGTGATGGCTTACCCCAAGATGCTTGCCTTGAAAGACACTGCTGATTGTCCTTGGGACCCATCCTCATGACTCCTCTTGGCTTCTAAATGTATAACTACACTCAAGTCCCAGCAGTCCCCCATAGGTGAGACAATACATTCCAAAAGAACGACATGATTTTTCCAATTTATAGATTTGGGGAACATGTGTGTGGATGAATATTAAGGGAATAAGATAATGGTGGAAGGAACATAGAGTTGAATTGGGCCACATTTATTGATATGGGCCCACTATGCAAAGATTCTGCATATAATATTGCAGCTCAGAGAGTTAGAGATGGTTATTTGGCTGAAACGTGGGTCAAAAGGTAACCTTCACTAAATGAATTTGAAATGCCAGAACTGCCTGATAAACTATAGAGGTAGGTATCCAAAGGTTTAGGGAGATTGGAATGCTAGAGTATACTTATAACATAAGACATGCTCACACCCACTCCTAGAGGGTCCAGAGGACACACCTTTCATTGTGACTGTGAGAAATAAATTTGTGAAGGGAGCCCCAACATCCTTGAAGAGCTCCAGGGTCACTCTTCTCTGAAGGCCAGAATTTACAGTGGGAACTGCTGTCAGTGAATTGGGGAATCTAAATACAAGGAGGATATTTGGATCCCACATAAGAGGGGCCAAATGATAACACTATCACCGAAGGTAAGGTGGACATGGCTACTGTATTGGACAGCAGGGTCAAAGCAGTAATAGAGTCTGACTTACAGAGACATATGGTGTTGGCTAGTTGTTCACGGTGTCTTTGGAAGTGAAGTAGATGGAAAATCTACTAAATTCTTCCTTGATTAAGTGGAAAAATTCTAGGTTAAATGAATAGAAGTCTAACTTAAATCATAAAAGTAGTCATGGCCCTTTGACCAATTCTGACTTGAGCCATACTGTTTATCTTTCTCTCAGCCTTCTTCAAAGCGACTTACAGCCTTTTACCAGGTGATTGTGCATTGAGAGAAAGAAAATAGACTTTTCATGGATTGTGTACACTGGCTCTGAACTAACACTAATTCTAGGAGACCCAAAAGTCCCTGTGGTCTGTGATTCAGACTAGGTGCTTATCAACATCAGGTCATCAACAGTTTTAGCTTATGCCCATCTCAAAGTGGGTTCTTGAACCTGTTTATGGTTATTTCTCTTGTTCCAGAATGCATAATTGTAATAGACATACTCAGCAACTGGCAGAATGTTCACAGTGCTTCCCTAACCTGTAGAGTGAAGGTTTATTGTAGGAATGGTCAAGGGGAAGCCACTGGAATTGCCTCTACCCAGGAAAAGAGTAAAACAAAAGTAATATAACATTCCTGAAGGCATTGTACAGATTAATGCCATCATTAAGGACCTGAAAGATGCAGGGATGGTGATTCCCACCACATCCCCATTCAACTTGCCTATTTGGTCTGTGCAAAAACTGATGCATCTTGGGTGAAAGCAGTGTATTGCTGTAAACTCAACCAGGTGGTGACTCCAATGGCAGTTGCTGTTCCAGATGTGGTTTTATTGCTTGAGTAAATTAACTCATATCCTTGTGCCTGGTATGTAGAAATTTATCTGGAAAATGCTTTCTTCTCAATACCTGTTTAAAAAAAATACAGAACACCAGAAGTAGATCTGCCACTTTGGCTATATGATCCAGCAGATTCAAGGGTCTTTGTAGTTTCAGTAGTAGACAAGGATGTTTTGGGGAAGGCTGAATGCTTAACCATGAGCCACCAAGTTACCATGCAACCTGAGCTGCCCTTCATCAACTGGGGGCTCTCTGATCCACCAGGCCATGAAGTTGGGTTTGCACAGCAGCTCTCCATCATCAAATGGACATGGTATATAGTTGAGATTAGGCACAAGCAGACCCTGAAGGTACGTAAGAGTTACATGAGGAAGTGGCTCAAATGCCCATGTTCCCCATTCCAGCTACACTACTTTCTTTCTCCCAGTGTACACCTATGGCCTCATGGGGAGTTCTCTAAGACCAGTTGATAGATGAAGAGAAGAATCAGGCCTGATTTACGGATGGTCCTGTTTAATATGTCAACAGAGCCTGGAAGTAAACCACTACAGCTCTCCAGCCCCTTGCTGAGACATCCTGAAGGACAGTAGTGAAGGGAAATGCTCCCAGTGGATTCAGGAGCTTCAAGCAGTGCACCTGGTTGTTCATCTTGCGTGGAAGGAGAAGTGGCCAGAGCTGTGATTATGTTCTAATGCATAGGCTGTGGCCCATGGCTTGACTGCATGGTCAGGAACTTGGAAGGAACATGATTGGAAAATTGGTGACAATGAGATCTTGGGAACAGATATGTGGATAGACTTCTCTGAATGTGTAAAAACAGTGAAGATATTTGTGTCCCATATGAATGTCCACCAAAGGGGACCTCAGCAGAAGACTTTATTAATTAAAGCGATTTACAATAACCCAGTCTGTGGATAAAAGTCAGTCTCTTTCCTCAGCTACTCCTGAAATCACCCAATAGGCTGATGAGCAAAGTCACCATGGTGACAGGAAAAGAGGCTATGCATGGGCTCGGCAACATGGAATTCCACTCACCAAGGCCAACCTGGCTACAGCTACCACTGAGTGCCCAGTGTTCCAGCAGCAGAAACCAACACTGAGTCCCTATTATGGTGCCATTCCCTGGGATAATCAGCCAGCTACCAGACTGACCAAACTGTAATGAGCAGGTTGATTATACTGGCCTGCTTTCATTTTATAAGGGACAATGTTTTGTTCTTACTGGAATAGACTCTTACTCTGTCTGGGTATAGGTTTACCTTCTTTGCACACAATGCTTCTGCCAAAACTACCATCAATAGACTTACAGAATATCTTATCTTTTATCATGGTTTTATACACAGCATTGCTTCTGATCATGGGACCTAACAGAAACTGAAGTGCTTCAGCAGGTCTAGTCTCATGGTATTCACCCATCTTACCATGTTCCCTACCATCCTCTAGCCACTGGCCTGACAGAACAGTGTAATGGTCTTCTGAAGACTCAATTACAATGCCAGTCGGGAAGCGATACCTCGCAGGCTGGGCCAGTGTTCTCCAGGAAGTAGTACATGTTCTAAATCAGTGTCCAGGTTATTAGCAGTGTCCCATTAGCAGGAACCGTAGATCCAGGAATCAACGGAAATGCCAGTGGCACCACTCATTACCCCTAGTCATCCACTAGCAAAGGTCTTGCTCATTTTTCCCATAACCTAATGCTCTGCTGGCCTGGAGACCTTAGTTCTTTCTTGTTGTTTTTGATATATTTTTATTGAATTATAGTGGATACAATATTTAATTGGTTTCAAGTACAAAACATAGTGATTCAACAATTATATACACTTGTTAAATCCTCACCCCCACCTAACGTAGTTACTATCTTTTCAACATAGATGTTATGGAGCTATTAACTATATTCTCTGTGCTGTACTTTCATACCTGTGACTAATTTATACTGTGATTGAGATTTTATGCCTCTTTATTCCCTTCACCCGCCCACCCCCAACCCCTCTCCATGGTGACCCCTGTCACTTCTCAGTGTCTATGATTCTATTGCTATTTTGTTCTTTTTGTTTTGTCTTTTTTTAGATTTCACATATAAGTGAAATCATAAGATATTTATGTTTCTCTGCCTGGCTTATTTCACTGAGAATAATACCCTCTAAGTTCATCCATGTTGTCACAAATGGCAGGGTTTCTTTCTTTTTTATGGTTGAATAATATTCCATTGGGTATATGTATCACATCTTTTTTATTCATTCATCTATTGATGGACACTTTGGTTTCATCTATATCTTGGCTATTGTAAATAATGTGACAATAAACATAGAGGTGCATATATCTTTCCAAACCAGAGATTTTGTTCACTTTGGGTAAATTCCTAAAAGTGCAATTACCAGGTATGTGGTATTTCTGTTTTTAGTTTTTTGAGGAAACTGCATACTCCTCCATTGTAGCTGTACCAATTTACATTCCCACCAACAGTACAGAGGGTTCTCTTTTCTCCCCATCCTCACTGACACTTGTTATTTCTTGTTTTGGATAGTGGCCATTCTGACTGGTGTGAGGTGATACCTCATTGTGGTTTTGATTTGCATTTCCCTGATGATTAGCGATATGGAGCATCTTTTCACATGCCTGTTGACCATCTGTATTTCTTCTTTGAAAAAATGTCTGTTCAGGTCCTCTGCCCATTTTTTAATTGGTTATTTGGTTTTTTGGTATTGAGGCATACAAGTTCTTTATATATTTTGGATGTTAGCCCTTATCAGATAAATCATTTACAAATACACTTTCCCACACTATAGGTTGCCTTTTTGTTCTGTTGATGGTGTCCTTTGCTGCACAAAAGCTTTTTATTTTTAGTCCCACTTGTTCATTTTTGCTTTTGTTTCTTTTGTCCAGAAAAAAATTACTCAGGCTTATATTCATAGACCTTAGTTCTAAAGGGAGGAACACTTCTACCAGGGGACAGAATGATTCCATTGAACTAGTAGTTAATAATTCCGCCCAGCCACTTTGGGCTTCTCATTCCTATGAATCAACAGGCAAAGAAGAGCATGGACCATACTGGCTGCGGCGATTGATCCTAATTATGAAAAGGAAATTGGACTCCTCCTCCCCAAAGAAGGTAAGAAAAAGTATGTATGAAATGCAGGAGATTGACTACAGTATCTCTTAGTACCGCCAGGCCTATGATTAAAATCAATGGAAAACTACAATGGCCCAGATGCTTTTATCAACTTATCAGTTTTTCCTTTTATATATGCTTTTATTTCATGTTTAATTTGCATTTCCCTACCCCAAAATTATGATGTCCTTCTCTTATTTTTTTTAGAAGCTTTATTGTTTTAGAAGCTTTTCTACTTAGATCTATGCTCCATGTCAAAATAATTTTGTGTATTGTGTGATGAGTTATGGTCAAGATTCGTTTATCTTTTCCAGACAATCCTGAGTGCACTGAACTGGGCTGGTGCTTTTATCATGAACAGATGGCTGTGTCTGTGTAGAGCTATTTAGGAATTCTTTTTTCTATTCTATTGATCTTCGTGTGTGTGTGCATTAATAGCACTCTTCCTTAATTTTTATTTTATCATTGGCCTTGATACCTGGTAATGTGAGTCCTCCTGCTTTTTTAATTCTTCTTCATGTTTATCTTGGCTATTGTAGGTATTTTGCATTTCAACATATATTTAAAATCAAGTTGCCACTTATCACAAAAAGCTTCTGGAATTCAAGTTGACTCTATTGCTCAGATTGGAGAAAAACGATATTTTAAGTGAAGTTTCCACCCTTGAAAATGCTGTATCTTTCCATTTATTTGTCTTTAATTTTATCAACAATGTTTTATAGTTGTCAGTGTAGAAGATTTGCATATCTCTCAGTAGATTTATGTTTAGAGTTATTTTATATTTTACTGCTAATTTCAGTGGTATTTCTTATTTAAGTTTAATTATATTTCAACTGTTTTTTTGGTAGTTAACAGAACTTTTTGTATCATCCCCATCCATTAATCCTGTGAAATGTATCTATTTATAGTGGTTATTTATTGATTGCTTTGGATTTTCTATATATGGAACCATGTCATATGCAAGTAATGATCACTTTTTTCCTTTTCAAATTATTGTAGTGTTTCTTTTTCTTACCCATTTTCCCTACCTAGTATCTTTAGCAAAACACTGAATAGAAATAATAAAAACAATCTTTGTCTTGTCTCTAATTTAGAAGAAAAGTACTTACTATTCGGCCATTAAATATGGTGCCAGGTCTTTAGGAGATTTCTTTTCAGCAAATTAAATGTGATTCCTTCTATTCCTAGTTTGCCAAGAGTTTTTGTCATGAAAGGGTGGTGAATTTTACTAATTTTTTTCTGCATCTGTTGAGATGATCATGTGACTTTCTTTTATCCTATTATTATAGTGAACTATATTAATTTTCAAATGTTAAACCACACTTGTTCAGGGTATATGTAGATTCATATATACACATACACATTACATATGTGTTCTTATTAGACTTTTTCCATCTATGATAATAAGACGTATTAGCCTGTTGTCTTTCTTTCTTGTATTTCTTTATCAGATATTGGTATCAGTGTTATTCTGAACTCATAAAATGAATTTAAAAGTATTCACTATTTCTTTTCTCTAGAAAAATTCATATAAGATTTATATTACTTCTTCATTAGGTTTGGAGGAATTTATCTGTGAATCCATTTATCTGGTTCTAGACTTTTCTTTATTGGATAGCTTTTAACTACAGAATTAACTTATATCATACATACAGGTTATTCAGATTTGTTTTTCTACTTGTGTAAGTTTTAATATTGTATTTTTCCAAGAACGTATCCATTTTATCTAAGTTGTCAAATTCATTGGCGTAAAGATGTTCGCAAGTCCTTTTCTCATCTTTGTAATATCTGTAAAATTTTATGATTCTACTTTTTTATTCCTGATAATGATAATTTATGAAGTTTGTCTTTGTATCTTCACTAGTTTTGCTAGAGGTCTGTCAATTTTATTAATCTTTCAAATCTTTTGTTAATTTTCTTGTGTGTGTGCGTTCAGTTTCCGTAGCATCTGCCCTTATTACTTCCTTTGTTTTATAACCTTTGGGTTTATTGTTCTTGTTTTTGCTTCTTGAGATGGTGCTTTAGATCACTAATTTTCTATTTTTTTCTAATATGTGCGTTTAGAACTAACAGTTGCTCTCAGAACATTTCATTAACTGTATTTCACAAGCATTTTTATTATCTTCTGACCCAAAATATTTTCTGACATATTGTGATTTCTTCTTCGATTTTTAGGTTACTTAGAATTGCATTCCTTAACTGAAAAACTTTTGTAAATATTCTAGTTATTAATTATAACTTAATGCTCAGAGTAGTCAGAGAACTACTCTGATTTCAGTCTTTTGAAATTAAACTGAGACTTATGTTCTGGCCCAGTATACAGTCTATTTCAGTAAATGATCCTTGAGCGTTTAAAAAGAATATGCACATTGCAATTGTTGAGGATAGATGTCTACATGTTTCTGTTCAAATTAGTTGATCATATTGTTCTATTCTTCTGTATTTTTACTAATTTTTCCTTATTTGTTGTATAGGTTACTGAGAAAAAATATTTTGAAAACTCCAACTATAATTATGCATTTGTCTATTTTTTCTTTTAGTTCTGTCAGTTTTGACTTCATATACTTTGAAAGTATGCTATTAAGTACATACAAATTCAGCATTGATAAATCTTCCTATTAAATTGTCCCCTTCATCATTAAAATAGTCCTATTGATCAGAAATAATATTTCTTACCTTAAAATTGACTTTGTCTGGTTTAATATAGCTTTGGCAACTCTCTTTTTGCATATACTTTTGAATTTCATTATTTCCCACATTTCTGTTTACTTATGTAATATGCTCCTATAAATAGCATACAGCTTTATTTTGTTTTGTGCCTATTTAGTCTGACAATGTTTATCTATTAATTGGATTGTTTAATCCATATAAAGGTAATACAGTTACTAATTTTTAAGATTTTTAAGATTATCTTAGTTTTTCTATTTGTATCATCTATTCTTTATAATGCTTTCATTTTATTTCAAGTATTTTTAATTATTCCATTGTTTACTGACTTACAGGTTAGCTGCTCCTTTCAACACTTTAAAGATACTTCCATTGTCTTGTCTTCTGTCATGTTTATGTTGAAAAGGTTATCATTAATCATAATTTTTTTCTGAAACTTTTAAGATTTTTCATTTTATCTTTGGTTTTCAAAGATAAAAACTCTGAGTTTTCCTTTGTATTTATCTTCCTTGTGATTCATTAATCATCTTGAATCCATGGGATATATCCTTCACCAGTTTAGGAAATTTCTTAGACATTATCTCTTCCAATGTTATTTCTGCCCATTCACTCCCTCTTCTCTGTCTGGGACTACTGTTATATGAATATTAGACCTTTTCGTTTGTGCCTTACCTGTCTCTTTCCTGCCTCCCTCCCTCCCTTCCTCCCTTCCTTCCTTTTTCTTTTCTCTCTCTCTTTCTCTCTCTCTCTCTCTCTTTCTCTCTCTCTCTCTCCCCCCTTCATTCTTTCCTTCCTTCCTTCTTTCCTTCTTTCTTTCTGTCTTTTTTTGGGCCCCTGCACTTCAGTTTGGGTATTTCTTATTATCCTCACATCCAGTTCCCTGGCCCTGTCCTGTCTGCTCTTAAATATATTTTTCTGCTAGAATTTAGTTGTGTTCTTTGAAGATTTTAAGTTTAGCTCTTTAGGTTCGCTCTCCCACGCAATTTCAAAATTTGGCAAATATCCTGAGGAAAAGGCAGACTATGTAGTTGAGGAGGTGGACCCTGTGTAGCAGGACTTAGTCTCCTTAGTGCCATGAGATTACAGAATAATTTACTCTGCCTTTTCTAAGTCCTTGCCTATCTCCCTACCATTCTGTGTAAGGCTCCAATCTCAGAAAAATATCCTATGGGAAGAACTTACCATCCATTTGGAGTTCCTTGAGTTTCCAATCTGTCACACCAGTTCTGTGGGGTCCTTAAGCACCCTGATTTCTGTTCTCCCAGCAGACAGTCTGAGGGGCCAAGACTGGACACGACGCTGGCCTGGAATCAGTAAATGCCTCTGGAGAAGAAAATCACTGGGCATGCTCAGCTTCCCTCAGAAGGGCTCCACTCTCTCTGGAATTCCAATTATTTTCTTCCCTGTTGCTTACATGATCAACAAAGTCTTTTAAAATCACTTTTATAAGTATTTTATACATCTTATATGGCTTTTTAGAGATCGGTTTCTGTCATACAACTCAGAAGCAGAAATTCTAAAATCTATTCTCATCTTCCCTTCTTTCTTACTCAAAAAGTGTTCACGCATGTATACGTGCACACACACGCGCGCACACACACACACACACACACACTAGCCAACCTTGCAAATACCTCCTGCCCAGGATCCTTGCCCCCTGATATTCATTCAGTCTCCTCCTCCCACCTTGAATATGGCTGGACTGTATGAACAAAAGGCTAGTTTGTAAAAGATGTTGCAGCCTCTGCTCTGGTCTTTCCAACTGCTTGATCTTCTGGAAGTGGAGAACAGACAAGCAGTCCTGAGGAACCATCCACATAGAGAGTAACAGGCCTTCACCAACAGCCAGCTTCAGTTTCCCAGCCATGGTGACATCAGCTCTTCCGGCCCCACGAAAGCTTCCTGACTGCAGCCCCAGCTGATATCTTGGCAGCAACTCCATGCAAACCTCAGCCAGAACCACCCAGGTAAATCTGCTCCCAAAGGCCTGACACTCATAGAAGCAGAGGTTAGAACAGTGGTGACCTGGGGCTGGGGAAGGGGAAACCGGGGAGCTATTGTTCCATTGGTATAGAGTTTCAGTTATGCAAGATGAGATCTACTATACTGAACTGTGCATTCAAAAATCAGTTAAGAGGGTAAACCTCATGTTAGGTGTTCACACCACAAGAACAAACAAACAAAAAACTGAAGGGACACAAGAAACTGTCGGAGGTGATAGATTCACAGGTGTATGCACATGCCCAAATGCACCATATTATATACATGAAATACGTCAAATTATATACATGCCATTTTTTATATATCAGTATACCTCAACAAGGTTGTTTAAAAAATAACTGAGGTAATATTTATTGTTGCCTATACCCTCTACATTTAGGAGTAATTAATTAAGAAGCAATAAGTAATACTAAATGTATGTATACATATTCTTTGTACATTTTTTATTTAACAATGTATCTTAGAAATTATTCCACATGATTTCATAAAGAACTTCCTCACTCTTTTTTCAGCTTGTAGCACTACAGTGTGTAGTTACTGAGCCAGACCCTGAATGTGCAATTCCAATATTTTGTGATTAGAAATAATCCCACAGTTAATAACTGTGCATATTGTTCATTTTGGAAGTGTAACTTCCAGGTAAATCTTTAGAGGTAGGATTGCCGCTCCAGTGAGTAATGTGTTTGTAGTTTTGTTAGATACTGCTACACTTCACTCCACGGGCTGTTCCATTTTTTAATACCACTGATAATATATGAACATACGTATTTCCCAGGGCCTCACCAACAGCTTTTTATCAAGTTTCTGAACTTTTGCCAATCTGAGAGATGAGAAATGTTATCTCTGTATTGTTTAATTTGCTGTCTTTCCATAATTATGAGGAAATTGAACAACTATTCATTTGTTCAAGAGTCATTCATATTTTTGGGGAACTCTTCATGCTTTACCCATTTATTTATGGAATGTTTCATTCTTTTTCTTTGATTCTTGGGAATTCTTTTTATGTTAGCTAATTAGCTCTCTATCCATGATATGCATGGCAAATATTTCCTTCCAGTTTATCATTTTTGACTATTGCTTTGCTTGTGCACTTTTTACTTCACTTTTGCCCATGCTTCACATGGCCTTTGGAAATTAATTTTTTTCCTTATTTTATGTACTCAAATGTATTAAATTTTAATTGCATCTGGATTTTGAGTCATAGTAAAAAAAAATTTTTTCCCCACACCCCTAATTATACAGGGATTTATCCATGCTTTCATCTAGTACTTGTGAGGATAAATTTTTACATCTAGGTCTCCAATTCTTCAGAAGTTTATTAAGAATATCAGTTTACCCTGGGCATCTTCTATTGATTACCCCAATAACACTACATTAAAAATCAGCTATAAAATGTCCATGGTATGTAACACGAAGTATCTTTCCCTTGTCTGGAATCAGTTAAGTGTCATCTAGGCATCTTTCCCGACTTTGGCTAGGCTTCCCCACGTAATTGGGGATCACCTGATCTACCCTGGCTTCTAATATAAGGGAGGTTCCAACTGGAGTAATTAGACCCATATGGCTGTGCTCTGTGTCGTGATCTTCTAGCAGGCTACCACAGGCATGTTCTCATAGCAACAGCAGAAACAATAACAGACAAGACCTAAAACACAGGCTCATTTAAGCTTATGCTTGGTAGCATCTGCTGATGCCCCACTGGCCAAAGTAGGATACCTGATCAAGTCCGGAGTCACAGAGGGAAGGTACTAGAAAGGTACATGGCAAAGGATTTGAATGTAAGAGACGTGAAGAATTGAGGATATCATCTCAGGCTTCTTGACAGTCTTTACCACTTACTTTCTCCATTTCATCATCTCCCCTGTAATCCAGGCCATTGCAATTTGACTTCCTCTCCTGATCTTTCTATTAGACCTGTTTCCAACAAGGTTGCCAATGGGCTCTAAACTGTCAAGCCCAACAGGTACGTTTTGGATGGGACATGTTAGCTGAGCCTAAATCTAAGTCCTACATTCTGCAGGCAAGTCTCTTTTGTCAGATATCTTCTGATTGGCCCTCAAAATCCATTCTCCACCCCTCCTCCCTGCCCTTCTCCAATGTATGGGTTACATCCATGGACTCTGGTACCCTCCGGCTTCTAGTTGGCTTCAGCCTTTGGAAATCCTTGTCAGGAGATTGGAGGGAGAAAGGAGAATGAGGTCCATACCTGTGAGATCATCTGGGGCTGACCATACCCTTGTCACTGCTCCTCCCAAGTGGCCTGCTCTCTGTGACTCCTTCTCCTTTCCTGCTTGCCTTCAGGCCTAGGATGGTGTCAGCCAGCCACTAAGTGCCCTCGTTCCCTGTTGGTGTCTTCCTATACTCCCTCCCACCTATGAATAGTCCCTTTATAAATAAGCCTTCCTCCAGTTATCTGTGTCCTGTTGGAACTCTAACAGATGTGGTGTGGGAGTATATCCGTTTAAATTTAGGATTTGGGTCCTGCTCCTCCTAATCATCTAATCACACCCAGTAATTCATATTGAGGTGGAGAGAGAGAAAATGGTGGCAGACCCTGACCACAAGCCATAAAACTGAAGGAGCTGGTGCTTTGTGTATGCAATATGTGGCTCTCTCTTGAGGCTTTGGAGCACAGCTCCAATATTTGCATCCTTTCTGCTTATTTGGAAAATGAGACATGGGGTCATTGAAATGTATGGTTTTAATGGAAAGCTAACCCGATTTTTGCCCCAGCTTCTGAAGACATACAGGTGGTATTTACATGACCTTTCTATTTCATTTGACTCTTCTGACCACTTCTTCCTTCTGGAGACTCTGTACTCCCTGGTTCTCCTCCCTTTCTGGCCTGTCCTTCTGGGTCTGCTTCTTGAACCCCCCTTTTCTCTGATGGCCCCTTAAACATTGGTGTTTCTCAGGATTCTGTGCTTGGCTCCCTGCTCATCCCTCCTGCCATGTTCTCACAAGCAATCTCGTTCATGGTTTAACATGAGGCTCCCCTTGTTCTTCCTCCGCAACACATTGACTTAGGGACACATGTTGGAAGAACACTAGGGTCAGGAGAGGAAGTTGATGGATGGTGGAGGAAGCGTGGTGCACAGAGATACCTGAGCCTCAGGAGGAGAACAGTCATAACCTAGGGGGCTGTGCTTGTTCTCACTGCCCTCCAAGGAGCAGAGGAATAGCTGAGCGTTGAGCTGCCTCTTCTCTTGCCACAGCCTGGAAGAGTAATAGACGATCAGAGAGCTGAGAGGGTTCATCTTGGTGCTTGAATAAGGGCTGAAAACTCCCTACTGCTGTGTTGTTATCACAAGCCATCAAAAAATATTTGCAGATATGCATGGTCCAGAGACCATATCACCCTATGGACTCAACCAAGAAAAGAACTGAGGAAAGATTTTACTTTCAAAAACTTTTTCAAGTCAAAAACTTTAAGATAGAGGATGATGGAGAACAGAAAATGGTAAGTAATAAATACATACTAATTCTTCCAAGTCACCAAATGACACCTGTCTTCCATTCCCATGAAATCCTAGCATCTTTTTCCTCCTATCCCAAGTGATAACATCTCTCACTTTTTCTCACAGGCTAGTCCATCCATGAGTGGTTGGGGTCCCCTTTCCTGTTACTTTATCAAGGACCTTGTTGCTTTTGTTAGCACCATTCTCTGAGGTATCATGTTGGTTCATTCTGCAGCATAAACACATACTTTAGTATCTCCTGACTTAAAAATAAACAAAGCCCACCTTTGTGACAGCATGCTGTCACTGGCCAGCACCCCATTTCTCTGCCCCCACCCTTTGCTACAAGATGTATCAATTCTGTCTTTGACATCAGGGGTGTGGCTGACTCTGGAGGGACTGTCCCTCCCAGAGCTAGACAATTCCTAGGGATAGTAGATAACTTGCCCACAAGTACATTTTTCAAATACAAAAGAACCAATCCAGTGTCTACACCGCCAGCATGTTCTTTATCAGGCTGTCCCACTCCAGGCCATGGCTCCTTTGCCCTATCACCCAGGGCCAAGCTCCAGCATAGGGGCCCTGGAGCCTGCTGAAATCATTCAACCTGGCCAATCCTAAGCCCGCTCACCCTGCCTCACCCATTCCTTCCTGTGGAAACCACATAAAGGCTCTTGCCCACAGTTTCCCATCTCCTTCTGCCTCCTGACCAACCCTGGTACTTCTCCATGTGGCCCCTTAAGGCATGGTATGTCCCTCCTCTTGGGAACTGTAACAAACTACCTTTGCAATGACACTTTTCTCCTGGCCTGTTAGCCTTACTATTCCTCAACTTTTCTATATTTTAAAACTCTAGGTTTCTCTAAAGTGCTGTCTATAGACATGGTCCCTAACTGCTCATTTCTCATACCTCAGCTTAACCCCGGTCTGTTTCTGCTGCCATCATTCTACTGAAGCTACTCTTACCAGTTACCAATGATGCCAAGTAGAATAAGCATTTTCTGACCAATCATTCATTCTTCCAATAAGCATTTAATAAATATCTCTGCTGTGATAGGCACTTGGGTTACCACAGTGAACAGGACAGATAGGGCTCAGCTCCCGAGGGGCTAACACATAATGAGCAAGGAGAAGATTGCTAGAGGGCACTCACCAGGCGGCATCCTGCTGCCTTCAGACTGGCAACCAAGGCCCCAAACTGAGGACAAATAGGAGTTAAGTTCTCATACTCAAAATATCTGCAGTTCTCCAAAGGGCCAGTTCCTCCAGCACAACCTACCAGGAGGCAGCATTGCTGGGCCCAGCACCACCCCACCACGCCTCTGCAGCTGGCCAGAGAGACCCAGGGAGGGAAGAGAAAAGGGGAATCTCAAGCCCAGAGTACGCCTTATAAGGAGTATCTGCAAATGTGAAAAGGCCTGGCCTCTTCCTACCTGTGTAGGCAGAAAGAACGTGCTTCCCCCTCAAAGCCAAATGAAATGAGGTCTCCAAACTGATCTGTCATAGAGATTGAGGCTGCCAGCAAGAGGGAGTGAATGTCACCTCTCTCCTTGAAAAGGCCACTGGCAGAGGTCCAGAGCCTTGTGGCTCACCCAGTGCTGCTAAGGGAGCTCCTGAGAGGCTGGCCAGCACCTGCCCCAGCGTTTGAGAGCATGTGCCAACATGGAGAACACGCGCCCCACCGAGTTTCTGAAGAGGGAAGCTGGCAAGAGCAGCTCCTCAGAGAGGCTATGGATCTGCCCAAGGTCACCAGTTATGAATGGAAGAACAAAGACAAGAATTTCTTCCCCGGGAAGGATGAGGGAACAGAGCATGAGAAATGCAGATGGTTTACAGATGGGCTGCGATGTACAGGAGGAAGGCGGTTTGTCAAGAGCAGAGGGTCAACACTCTGGGATTTCAGGCTCCTGGGGGAGGGTCCTGCCCACGTCCTTTGACTGAAGAAGAATCTAAAGCATCTTGAACTCTTTCTTTGACACCATGTTTGTAGACAGAAAGGAATGGGTCTCCTGACCACAGAGAAAAAGAGGTCATTGGAAATGGGGGAAAGGTCTGGAAAGGGAGACTGGGATGCAAAGGAATCTGGCTAGTTTACAGATCTGACTCAGGCTCACCCTGCGCTGTGCTGTCTGTATGGAATGAAGCGTCCCTCACTGCTCCAGGGAAAGCACAGTGTCTCCCCAAAACCTAAAGACAAAGGGCCTTGACCCCTGAAATCAGTACTGAATTGAGGTTTATGATGCCTATGAAGTTTGCTTGTTGTCTAGTCTCTCCCAACTTTTGTCACTGTAATATCCTTGAATTTCCACTAATACACTTACATATTAGCATTGTTCACCAGGCTTCCAAAGTGTCATTTTCCAGACTCCAGGGACTGTATGACCTCACCGGGGACACAGGTATCCTGGGCCTGGGTTGTGTCTGTCTGAAAGGAAGCCTAAGGGAGAGAGTGCTGGACCAGGACCAAAGTATGAGGCTGCTTCATCTTTTCTAGGCAACTGCTTGCTGCCTGAAAGCCTTTGTGGAAGAGGAGGGCTGTGGAAGGAGGGAAAGAACGGCGGGAAAGGTGCAGTGGGGAGGGAGGGAGGGCAGGGAAGAGAAAAGGGACACTGGCTGGCTGGCGCACTGGTTGGTTCTCACCCTCCCATTCCTCTCTCTAAAAAAGAGAGAAACACATATTTCATTTAACCCATACGGTTACTGTGAGCAACAACTAAATATGAAAACACTTTTTCAAGTATGGAAAACTGGGTCCATATGAAATTAGGGCCAATTTTAAAAATAGATCAAAGTCCCTTAAAAAACACAGTTTAACACAGAGAAGGGCCTCAAGACCCGAACTATTTATTTTTTTCCTCTCTACCTAAAAAAAATTTTAACTAAGCTTTGCCACAGAGCTGACAAATCTAACAAAAAGGTTTCAGTCCACAGGCTCATCCTGTCAAATTCCCACAGCCACAAGCACAGAGGGGAATATGCCGGTGGGCTCCCAGCCTAATATGGAGGAATTTGAAGGGGTGGGGGGGTTGGCAATGCTGGCCACCCTCATTTATGTGTAAATAGACTACAGAACACTCCATGTTACCTACTTACAAAAATTATGACCAGAGCATATAAAGAAATACCAAAAAGACTGTCGTTATGGCCTGTAAGAAAAAGGGAGTGCAGTGGAACAGGAAATGGAAACTAGTAGGGATGAGAATTGTGGCCAATAATTGGAGCAAAAGAAAACTGATGGATATGGGAAGGCTTTCAGGGCACAAGAGCCCTGTGCCTGGGCTTTTAGGGACATTCACACGGAGACATTTTACACCATGACACATGTTTTCAAATTTGTGGATGGACCTATTTGTGCTGTTTGGCTGGTGGGTTGGTTGTTTACTTCTCTTGGAACTATGCACATAAATTGGAATATCATATTTTGGTATTTGCCCTCCATCTAAAGACCAAATGAAATAGAAAATAAGCATAGCAGGATAACCAGAAGATTATTGCTGAGAGAGAACACCAGGAAGAAAGGATATCAATAAACAAGAAGGGCATTGTGGGAAGGGAAGGAAAGTGTGCCAATTTGGGCAGGGAAACCCAAGCCAGCCCTGGAGATGACAGCCAGAGGTGGAAGTCTGCTAACCCTCCCAGGGAAAGCAAAGCCTTAATTCAGTCCTAGGAGAGTCACAGCACCGTGGACTCTTGTACGTGAAATGTGGCCCCAGGCCAGGCTCTGTTAGAGTTGGGGACTCATGTAGGCAAAGACAGAGTCAAACCAAACTTTACCTTCATCACATAATTGAAGAGTCAGCATATCTTCTAGTTAAAGCTTCCAGATATTGTAAAAGACAAACGACAAAGCTAAGAGAATTCTACACGTATTAGATACTGAGATGAGCCACCTCCTTTCTGCTTTTGCTCAAGTGCTATTCACTCAGGGAGGCCAGTTCTGAGGACTCTATTTTAAACTGCAACCAACACCCTCTTGCTTGTGCCCCTTATCTTGCTCTTATTTTCCCCAAAGCACTCATCACCCTGTTATATTCTATGTAATTTCTTGTTGCAATAATTGCTTATTGTCTGTCCCCCTACCACTAGACTATAAGCCCTAGAAGAGTAGAAACCTTATCTACTTTGCTCTCTGATGGATCCCAAGTGAATGGAACCGTGACTCATGCATGATATACCCTCAGTACACATCTGCTCAATGAATGGAGACTAGTTTCTTAATTCCCATGCTTCAAATCCATTCAAAATCATGTTGAGCCATGAGTTTAAAATTTTAGGGTGAGGGAGACCTAACCCAGGGGTGAGATGAGATAATATCAGATAATACTTTCTTAAGTATAAATAAAAATTAGAAAGTGAACTTTTTTAGCAAATGTTTATTTATATCAAAATACAAAACATTTCTGAAGCAGAGTAATGTTACAGGAGGAGCAATTAAATACTAAACTTCTTTTACTCATTTAACTTGAAACACTCCCAGGATACCTTCAATAGCTACCCATCTCGCCATTTGGTGTGCCCTTTCTTCTCTTCCTGGTTGCTTATGTATGTGTTTGCTTGTTTTGATTTCTACCTCACTATATGGACGTGCAATACTGGCAGGGAGTGGGTTAGTATCCAGCAAGCCTGAAAGTACCAGCGTGTGGAGCCAGGCACAGCGGCAGCCTGAGACAAGGCAGGCGGCAGACTCTCTCCCTACCTGACTTTGGGGTGTCACTCAGTCTTTCAACTGGCAGGAGTCTAAGGCCAAAAGACTCGCTGTCCTTGGAGCCAGGGCAGGCGTTATTGCTTAGGGCCGCAGAGCCAGGGCAGCTCAGGATGTCTGCAGTCGTCTTCTTTGTGGATGGGGAGGAGGGGCAGGATAGCCAACTGAAGCCCATCTGGAGGAGTGGCAGTGAGAACAGGCCCAGGCCCAGGAACAGGACGTCAGGGAGCCTGCAGGAGGAAACCCCTCCTCAAGCAAGCAAACGAGCTGGGGAAGAGGACGGCCCCTTCCTGTCTTGGAGGCCTGTGATTTGGTTGGTGGCATCTGCCTCTGGGATGGGCCCTTTATAAATGGTTAGAGTTTGGAGATCTTGAGGAAGAAGCACCTAGTTAAGAGTGTCACTGTTTTCATACACCTCTGCTCCTTAGCAGGGAAGAGAGGGAAGGAGACAGGAAATAAGGAGAGTATATGCTCCCCTCTCATTACAACTGGCCCACTCCCAGAGCCAACCAGGCTCCCGTCCAGGCCCACTGTCAGCATTCACTTAGGCCTTGTGCACCTGCAAGCACACCCACACACGTATGCACACACACATGCACACCCACACACTCATGCACAAAAGCCTGGTTTCATTTCAGAGTCTACTCAGGAAGCAGAATGATGTCCTACCTTCACCCTCACCCTCTGCTCTAAGGTACCCAAGACCCAGCCCCAGGCTTGGCACACGCTGGCATTCCCAAGCTTTTGAGAAGAGGTGACAGAGCAGGGAGCTCACCAGAGACAGGCTATACAGAGTGTGGGACATGCTCATATAAGGCTTTGGTACAGCACCGAGTTAATGTTCTTATAGCTTGAGTTCTAAGTTGTCTCTTAGAAGAAAAAAAAAAGCTTACTGAAAAAATAGTGTTTTTATTTACTTTTGAGTTACATACCTGAAGTTCAAAAAGTAAGCCTCTAGTTGCCATTCAAATTCACACTTCGAGATGTTCTGTGTGCAGCTGTACAAGTTGTTGGTTTATCTTTAATAGTGAACCAAAGCCAGCCAAGCAATACCATGAAGTCAGCTGCCCGTGACAACTGACTTTAACCAGTCCATACATACAGAAAAAACAGAGAGAGAGAAAAAACACAAAAGCCAGCCCTACATCTCCCACCCCAAACCCCTAGGGAAAAAAATCGAAAAGAAGACAAAATACAGCAAGATTTAAGGAACCAGTGGGACGAAGAACTTCAGTCCCTGGCCTCTTCAGGAACAGCACCGTAAAGCACCCTAGCGCAGTGACGTTGTAATACTTGACATTCAAGAGATGGAAAGGAGGTTTGAATGGCCTTCACAAGAAGGCCTGGCATGGATGGGAGCAACCCCCAAAGAAAGCTGAAGAAGGAAAAAGGAGTTTGAGATGAGAGCAAACGCTCCCACAATGAAACTGATAGTCACATCTAGACTCGTTAGAAAAGAACGAACACAGGGCTACCAGGCTTCTGGAGACATGGAGTTCTGGAGGGCTTGGGGAGCTGGCCCCAGGAGCCCCTGTCCACCCACACAACTGCCTCCAGGTGGGGGATCCTGTCCTGGTGGAAGAGACCAAGCTGAGGATGAAAGGACTCAAGCATCACTGGCATGAGGCAGGATGTGGTCTCTGCAAGTCAAGGGCCGCAGAAAAGGAGCAACCTGTGAGAGTACACCCCATCCATGCCCTCAGTCTCTAGTTCCACAAACGGTAGTTCAGAAATTAAATCTGAATGAGACGTTAAGACCTGTTGAGGTTGATATATCTGACTTGATAAATAGAGCTTTAAACTGCTCTTCTTCCCTAAGCCAGTCATCCCCCTTCTAACCTCAGTCTGAAATTCCAGAGATCAAGATCATTACATAAAGCTTCCCCTCCAGTCCATGGGTACTTACCGTGGTTTACTAAACAACAGGAGAGACCTCCACACTCTGACATTGTGGCCAATCCCTTTATACACGGGCAGGAAGTGTGCAGGGCAGGTTCTCCCGTCTCCCCATCTCCTACTTTATTGCCCAAAGTGGCTCAGCATGATCATCTACAGGCAAGAGGAGTACAAGAGCCGAGCAAAGAGCCGAGGAACAATGGACAAACCCCTCCTCCCCAAGCTTCTGGTTGATGATAAAGGGGAGAAGGATACTCCCACACTGACCCTGGGGTGAGCAATTCCCAGTGAATCTGTCTGCTCCAAACTCTTGTTCCATATAGCAGAGGTAGCAAAAACAAACAACTCTGCAGATGCCTCCACCACCTGCCGAAAGTGAAAAGCACTAGAATTCAATACCCCCTCCACTACCTAGGGACCAATGAGTATGGCACAAGTACATGGAATAGCTCATGTTCCTGGTAGTGGCCGTGGACCTCAAAGGCCTAATCCCATCAACCTGTAACATTAACCAAGACGTTCAAAGACAGGAAATTTTGCTTAGTCCATGTATACACCAATCACAATCCATTCTACCTTATGTGCCTTTGTGAAAGGCCAGCTCTTCGGAGAAATTGGAGATCTGTGCTGGACTAGATCCTTTCCCCTCTGTCTACCCGGTCAACACATTTCTGAGGGCTCATGGCCAGAATATGGAAAGGGAAGAGGTAGCATTACATCCCCTCCAAGATCCAAAATGTCCAGGTAGGGACTATATCCGTCATCTTCACTTTTCTTCCCATAAATGAAGAGTCCAATTGGAGGTTGAGGAATGGGATAGGAATGCACAGGTCAGTAACTTTTGATCTCATATACCTGGATGCTGCTGCGGTTTCTAAGGAGAAAGCCTTGGGTATAAGGCGGAAAGAAGTTGAGTTCTAGAGTGGCACTAGACCTAGTGGTTTAGGTAGAAGAGGGCCTGTAATGCTGAAATAATTTCTTCTTCTGGTCACCTGTTAGTGGAAGTGAGACAGGGTCTACAGAAAAAGAGGGGATCGCTCCACGAGCCAAAAGAACAGTAATGGAAAGCCCTCTTTGTGTGGAAACTTTAGCAGGCTGGAAGAGATTGCAAGCTGGGAAGGGGCATAGAAATGTGCTGCTTTTTCTCTTGCTCAACCTTCCTGAAAAAAAATCTTACAAGAAACATCTGGCTGTATCCTCCGTTGGCCTCCTGAAAAGGCTGCAGTAAAGATTAGTCACCTGCCAAGAATGGACATCCGGCCAGTTGTTCCCAGTATTGGAGCCCTTCCTGTATTGCATGAACAAAGCCCATTTTCCTCTAGTGTCCTTGGGCAATGAGAAGTGTTTTGAGCAGGTAGTCACAGACAGAGCCTGAGTGAATGGCAGGGCCCCATGACATCTACATTATGGGAGCAGAAGGGTCAGGAGTCAGCTTCAAGCTCCAAACCCCCTACTCTTCCTGTAATACCCCAAAATATTTTAAAAAGCCCCTCCATGGCTGACACATCTGAGTTCCTCTAGTGACCAAACTCTGTAAGATTAACGTTTTTGGAGAGCATAATACTTTGGTTGGGGAGGAGGGCTTAGTATTGCCTTTTTTCAGTTGATGAGCAGGATGAGAGCAGAGAGATTGTAGCCATGAGTCTCCCCTAGCTGCCTGCGCCATCTGGCCCAGTACTGGCTTCAAACACATCACTCTGAGCTCTTGGCAAGGCAGAAGACAAGGTTAGCACCCAGGAGATGATTGTGGAGGCTGCAGGGTGTGTGGCCCTTTGCAGCGCATGTGAGGTCTTGAATTCTCCGAGAGGTATTCTTCAGGGTATAGAGTTTCCTGCTCAAATGCAAATGAGCTCCTCCTACCCAGAATCTCCAGTTCTGGGTCAGATTCTTCCTGTATACTGTTCAGTTCTGTAAGTCCTAAGTCAGTGCCAGAAGGAGGTTCCACCAGCTCCCTCCTCCCTGTCACATCCAAAGTTCTCTTACTCCTCAATCTCCACTCAGTATCCCAAGATTGGACCATCCTATTTCCACCGGTGCCTTATTTTTTCCAATTAAAATAATAACTGAAAGAAACATATGTGATATATTTATACTAGATATCACATTCACACTGGTTCCAAGAATCTATATCAAGAACAACCAGGGCATTCTTCTCCAAGACTGAGTCCATGCTGTCAGTGTCACAAAGCTCTCGAGATGCCTCCTCTCACTGCCACACCCTCCAGGAGTGCTTGAGTCAAGGTGCTACAAACCAGGACAGGTATTGGCTGTAAGCCCCTAGGTAATCTTGCCCTTCTTTCCAATGCTACTGATCCAGATTCCTTCAGAGGAACTGGGTACCAACCCACAGCAAGATGGGGATACATCACAGAATATTCAACTCAGTCCTCACCATATTAAGCCCCTATGCCAAGCGTTCAAGCCACAGTGTCCCCTCCCAACAACAAGACACTGTGGATGCTGGTTCCTTGGGGCTATCAGACCCAGTAGTTCCCCCACAACCCTTTGCCTTTTCTTCAAGTGGATTATTTGTTTTGTTAATTAAATTTTCATATATACACATTTCCATCAGAACAACCCAAGCAACTCTGAACAGAGTGTCTCAAAGGAAGGGGCATGGAAGAGGATGGGGAAGTAAGGGACATCAAGGCATGAGCTAGTGTCCCAGACCACCTCAGGGAAGGTGGTCCTGCTCAAAACATCTCTAAGCACAGGTACAAAAATAAAGCAAACTATGACTTCAAATAGATATATAGATTATAGATCAGCTAGCTAGCTAGACTTTATATAGGTTCTCTGTATATTTATATATGTGCCAAGGGCATGAGCCCCCCACCTGGCTTTAATCTCCTGCCCTCCCAGTTCCCAGTCCCCAGACGGGCCACCTGCCTGAAGCCTCCCACTCAGGACTATTGCATCTGATCCCTGTACCCACCCACCTCCCTCGCTCCTTAAAATAGAAGAAATTATATATACTTATATATTTTTTATACAATCTCCATAAAAAATACACTAACAATGGTATATTACTAATTTTACCCTTCAACCAAAACAGAAGTTGCCTAGCAAAGAAAGAGTCAACCATAAAGAGGATCTCTTAGGCCTGATGCTACCCAAGCAAGTTAGTATCCCCTACGAATCTCATACACACACACACACACACACACACACACACACACACACACACACACACACAAAACACACTCACTCTTACTTCCTGAGCCCAGGAAAGGAACATGGACTAGACAGCTAGCTGCAGGGTGAAGACCAGGGAGATAACCTGGTAACTGCAGAGGGACAGGTGAGACAGTCCCATACCTTAGACCCAGCCAGGACACTGTCTACTCATGACAGACCTCTCATTGTTCACAATGGGCAATATAAATATTCACTGGTAGAGTGATTTCCCTTCCAAGGATTGCAAGATGACTATGAGGAGGTTTATTCCCCTCCACCAGAAATAAGGTTTTATAGATCCCCTAAGCCAGAAGGAAGCAAAAAATCCCCAAAGCCCTCATCACCAATGAGCAGAGTCAGCATTTGCCCCTTCCACCCACTTATGTGAAAACCCCATACATCACCCAAAAGCATGCTCACAGTATTTCTAAGGCTGAAAATACAACCCCCCCCTCCCCAGCCCAACCCATCACCCCTCCCGGAGTCCTTTCTCTACCTGACCAACTGCCCATCATATATCATGCACAAGTTCAAAATCCTTGGAGCCATAAAAGGAGCGGGGTAAAGAAGGAAAGGGAACCTAACTGGTGGGTATATGGGGTGGAGGGAGAAAGCTTGCCTTTTTTACTAAAACAAACCCAATGCCAGGGAGAGGTGGGACTGGTGAAGCACATTTCTTCAAGACCCAAAAGAAAACAGGCCTAGACAGGCATTCCTTTATCTACAGGAACGGGAAGGCAGATGGCCAAGAGCAGGGATGGAAGAATCTGTGTCACTCCAACACCCCAGCCCAACTCTGACAACTATTTCATCATCCATCCTCAGAAACCCTAACTACTACTGCAGACCCACCACAGAGAGAACAGCCAAGGGATTTCAGTTGCTGGTTGCTGTCCTACCAAAGCATTTGCAATCGAGGTATTCAGACTCTTCTTTCTATAAGGTACAGCCAGCCATTGATGATATTTGCACAATGCTTGGTTTTCCTTATCCTACAGAGAAACCCCTAAGGCATGGGGTGTCCTTGGAACACTCAATCTATTCGGAATTATTCTATCAGCTTAAAATAAGGTCATGAAAACACTTCCACCCTCTCCACAACCCAACACACACACCGTCTGGTTGGGCGGGGTGTGTGTGTATTTGCTCATAAAAGACTTATTTGAAAGTACAGACCAGCTCCCAGAAATGAAGTATGGACCAGTGTGGATTCTCTCAGCCAGAGAGGGGGTGGCAATGGACACCCCTCACTGAACATCAAGATGCTGAAAGTGCTAAAGTGCAATCTGGGCTTTGATCCTTGGCTTACTAACTTCTTCTAAAGATATTTTTAATTTTACCTCTGGATGCACAAGATGGCAGAGCTGGAGACTTGATGTCAGAGGACAGAGGAATGGCTGGTCTGATTTCAGAGGGAAGGTCTTTTCACCACCCTCTGCCTACCCCCCAACCTCTGCACTGTCAACCAGACTGGTGGCCTTCACCTATTAAAGGACAAAAAAGTAGGACAAAAGCCACTATGCAGCTTCCTGGTCTGAAGGCAGTCTCCATACCTTAAGAACAAAGGGTGATAAATGGAAAGGCCAGGCCCCAATCTCCCCTCCATCACCAGCAACAATGTCCTGTGAACAGTTCTGGATCATGGGAGAAAAGTGTGCCACTTCTACTAATGAGCACACACACACAAAGCTCATGAGAACATTTCTTTCTTCTCCACTGACACAGAGCTGGTGACAGGAGAGGGATTTTAAGACAAGTCTCCTAGCTTTGGGCCTTAGAAGCCCCCAGAAACAAACAGATGAAGTCAAAAGACACCAAAAAGATTATGTCCATGTTTGGTTTGGGCACTTAGTGTTAAAGGTTAATTCTAGAAGAAGCAAGGAAGTCTAGCTAAGAAGCAAGATCTCTTCTAAGATCCAGTCTGGGCCCAGGTGCCAAGACCCTACCCCACAGTCTTTTCTCAATGACAGTATCACCCTCCCACACCTGCCCCCGAAGACAATTTTCACCACCACCACTCTCCAGCCTGCCACCACCCCAGGGCAATCACTCCTTTTTCTTTTCTTGGGATGACCCCCAACCTGTATACGGCACCCTCAGGGTAACTAAGTTATCGTGTACCCCAAAGAGAAAAATAAGGCTTCCTAGCCCCTGGCTTGGGTCTTACTGTCATATGCCAGGATCCCTGCCTTCTACTCCATGACTGATTTGGCTCTCTATTCCCCTTCCAGCCTTGCAGATCCTTCCATGCTCCAACTCTCTAACTCCCCTTCCTGAAACCCCCACCTCATCAATCACCTTATTCTGTTTAGACCTGGAAATTAACACACCTCTTCGATCCTCTCCCCAAAGCAAAAGGGCAGCCCCATGGGGCTGCAAGACTCCTGCCTGCCAGAACCTGCCTTCCTTTACTTTGTAGAAGACAGAAAGGCAGGGCTGGGCCACGAAGGCCCACTGAAAATGTGCATTTTTCCCCGGGGGAGCAGTGTGGATGTGCTCAGGGCAGCCACCCCATGCTCCTGCCATCCCTACCCTTTGACTCCCTCCTCCTGCTCCCCAGCAATCCCTCCCATGCCCCCCAAGGCTCCTTTACATGCAAGCAAAGCAAGCCCAAGATTAACCGTTAGCTTTTCTTAAGTTTCTCTACATAGTAATAAAATGTACTTTATGTACAATTCTCCCCAAGCCCACCCCAACCCCCCCCCCAGAAGGCTTTTTTTTAACAAAATTGGAAGAAACAGCCCCAGCCTCGCACACCTCAGCCCTGGGTTTGAATCGTGGGGAGTGGCGGAATTGCCCCAGTGCTTGTTAAGTCTGTTTCTCCCTTGAAGCTACTGTTTTGTCAATCTTGCTAACAAACAAGTCTTGAAATTCCACATCTGAACCTGACCCAGTTTCCCCTGCATAGAAAGGGCAGAGGAGAACAATGGGAATCAGTTCAACCCCAAAGTTTAGATCACAAATCAAACATAAAGATGGGGAGCACTGAAAAACATTATTACTCACCCCAATCCACCCCTGCTTGAGACGCTCCCAAGAAGATGACCATGGGACACAGGCCCCTCCTCAGAGGGGGACAGACCCTGCCAGCCCTGTAAGGATGAAGCATCTTTCCTGTTGAGAAAATGGAATCTCCAAAGTCCTCTCCTACCCCGTGTCTCTCAAGGAAAGTAGCTAAAGAGAGAGGCTGGGAGAGATGGTGGCAGAGTTCACCAGCCAGCACGTGCTGGGCTGGGCCACAGATGACAATCCATGCACATGACCCCACTCAAGTCCATGAAACCCACTCCCATGTGGTCAGCCAGCAAGGAAGAAACAGGCTCCACCTTCTCCTTATTGCTTTTTTCCCCCAAAACTTCAGTTTCAGATCCCCGAAGTGCTTTCAGCTTCCGGCCCCTTCTAGAATCACTTTACCCTTTTCCTGGTCTGTGAGTCGCCTAACCCTGAAACACCCACGGTCCCCAGTCCAGATGCAGAATGAAGGGGCAGACAAAAGTCACATAGTAATAGGTTCTTATCTCAGGTACTTCTACTGCAAAGCTAAAAGGGGAAGTTTGGAAGACATCTACCTGATCTCCCACAGAGTGGAGTGTGGAAATCCTAGGCAGCTTGAAAGTACTCACTGCAATTGTTCAAAGGCAGAGTACAGAGGACATCTCGCTGCTAGATATGACTACACCCCATCATGCACACATTCACAACCACACCCGCACATGTGCACACACCTGGAACCTATACCTGTGCCTGGGACTTCTTTCCCCTCTATCACACAGACAAAGGAAGACAGTACTCTGCTGGTTTCCATTGCAGCCCTTCAAGGAAGGACTGAAATCACTCCCAGGGGTGCAGGAAGGCTGCTGGCCTTCCAGGACACCGTCACAATAAGGAACCCCTCTTAGAAGAAGAAATGAGTCTGAGGCCACTGAAAGATAGGCTGGCCTGTGTCCTTTCCCTGGTCTTGGGGCCTCCCCAGTGCAGCTGCCACCCAGTGGCCGGCGGAGATCACAGCTCCAGCCATTCGGTCTGATGAGCTGAGGTAAGGAGCACTGCCAGGGCAGAAAGAAGGAAGGAGTCAGCACCTTTGTGAGCCTGGACATGGCTCACTGTGGGTCCCTGGGAAGCACAGCCAGAGCCTGGGCACCTCAGCCCAGAGCTTGGCTCTCGGCCCTGGCTGCCATCCTAAAGAAGCAAAGCCTCTCCTCACGTTCTTCACTGTAACCTCAGGGCCTCCCAGCACGGGGCTCAGAGAGGTCGGCCTCCCCCACGCTGAAGTCCCACGCTCACCAGCCAGCATCACCCATCAGGAAACAGCATGCCACGGGAGTACAGACAGGGCTATCCCGACCCGTGTGAGACCCCACATGCATCCCCATGCCCCAGGAGAGGTACTCCAAGTCGCTTGGGGGGCAGGGGACAGAGGTAGTGCCGCCTCAGACAAGAAGACAGAGTCACCAAGCCTCTGCTCCTCCATGTGCTGGAGCTGCTGCCCAGGGCTAAGTGGTGGGGTTTGGATGCCCAGAAAGGGCAGCAGCTGGAGTTAGGGTTCCACCCCAAGGGTGCCCCCAGAGCAACAGGGCAGCTGACAAGACAAGGGCCAGACACTGCCCCGCCCCACCTCCTTCACCACGACTCGTCACCTTCTGGAACAATCTGTGGTTTCGTGACTTTCGTGGCAGAATCCCAAGGGTGGAGTTGGTCCGCACTCACTAGGCAAGAGGAAGGAAGAACCGGGGCCTGCCTGGCAAAGGAGGACACATCTCTATGACGGAAGCTCCCAGAAAGGGGCAGCTTCCCTGCTCTCAGAGGCCCCAGCTCACCTAGGTCACAGCGCTGAGCCACTGGCAACCGTCCCAAGACCCTCAGAAGCCTCCGGTGCTTTGACGTGACCAACACCCCAGCAGGCGACCAGGAGAGATGGATGCCGACCCCCACCTCACCAAGGCAGCACCATGAGGAAATACTTCAGGGAACCTGATAGCCACCTTGATCCCTGGGCAGCTAGAAGGGCAGCCTCCTACACAAAGAGGGGAGAAGCCAGATGCACCCAGCCACCCTCAGGGCCTCTGCCCTGCTCCTGGGCAGCACTGTTATCTTATGGAAGAGGGGAGTATCTCTTTAGCCATGATAAAATGGTCTCTGGGTGCTAAGAGTCAGAACTAGGACTAGATTTGGGCAGAGAAAGGATCAGAGCCCAGGCCTCTACCTACCTCCCTTTCAACCTTCATTCCTGTGCCACAGCCAGTTCCACATCAGTAGAACTGAGGGAAAGGAGGGAACCCAGAGCATCCCAGGCCCCAGAAATCTGAGGCCATCCCCTGGGAGCTTGGGTCCACTGTGGGGAGGAGGGCCCTGGGCCCTAGAAGAGTCGGCAGGAAGCATGTGGAGAGCATAGGAAGGAGCAGCAGGCAGACTCCCCACAAGTGGCAATTAATCAATCTGGGGAATTAGCTCCCACAAAAGGAGAGGAGGAATCCAATCAGCAGCTTTGGAACAGTGCTCCAGAGGGTGCTGAGCCAGAGGCGGGATATAAATAGAGCCACCGCAGCTTGGCGCTCAGTACAGATGGCTCCAGAATGGGAAGTCCTCTGGACACAGGGCTCCAGCCCTGGCTAGACCAAAAGGGACTGACAGATGAGCTCAAGTTTGTGCATCACGGCCTGCCTCTTGGCCCTGCTGCTAAGCAGCTTCTAATTCTGTACCATGAGCCAAACTGTGGAAGGAAGAAGGATGCCAGTCTGGTTCTTTGCTGGCCACCCTTTCTCCACACAGGAACCAAGAAAGAAAGACTTGTGTTTAGTTCTATGATAACTTATCGTTGAACACCCAAAGCAGGCAGCTAGAAAGCATGGCAAGCCCCCATTTCTGCTACGGATGGGAGAAGATAGAGAGAGAAGCAGTGAATCAAGCTGAAAAGGCATGAATCCTGTTTCAGGAGGAATAATCCCCAAGACAGACACTGGGGTGCCCAGCCAGCTCTCTGCCAGTGCTACTCACAAACCCCAGGTGTCTGCTGCCCTCTTCCTGCTTATCTCATCGACTACAGAAGTAAACAGCACTTTGCTTCAATGTACATATATATACACATAGAGAAACCCACAAACTACATAATATGCATTTGTATCTATATCTATATATATGTAGCGTTCGGAAGCAGAATGGAAGTCCAACCCTCTTCCAGGACTTGAAAAACTGAAATAAGAGCAGAAAGCAGTAAAGCCGTGCTCCCCTTCACTGCACAGGCATCTGAGATGAGGAACCACCTAGCGGAGAGGGCAGGGATCTCTCCCTGACCCCAGTTCACTTCCCATCTCTACCCACAGCCGAAAGGTCTGCCCCAAGCCCTCTGTCCCAAAAGGAGACCAGAGGGCCAGGAGGTGGAGGAGACTCCCCCTCCAGCCGGAGACAGAACAGAACAGAGGCCTGAGCAGCCCTCGATCTACAGGCCAGGGCCACCCTCTGCTGACAGGGAGGCCGAGGTTCGCACACACCTCACATGCACCCCTCCCCCCGGCACTCTTGTTCTGCAAGCACTTGGAGTCGTGTTGGTGTCACAGCAGAGTGGCGTGGCCGGGGTCGTCCTGATCCACGCTGTTGAGAATTGCCGTCTGGTCTTCTGGAAGCTGGCGGTGGCACAAGTCTGAGAGGCGCGCAAAGGGGTCAGGCCGAGAATGTCTCTTCTTCTTTCGGAGGCAGACAGCTTCGTCGGGCCACAGAACCTGAGAGTTTGGAAGCTGCTGAGCCTGGGAGGCAGAACCATCTAGAGAAGCGAACAGGTGCACAAGACAGAGAAAAAGTGGGTGAAAAGGAAGAAAGCAAACTCACACACTCACCTTTCCATCTGCCAGGGCACATATTCTGCATTTCTAGTAATAAAACAAAGGAATCACCCCAGTGTATGGGGGACTTGAGAGCACACTGCCGCAGAAAAGCCATCATCTTTACCACAGAGGCAGCCAATAGTCCATGTCTGCTCCCCTGGTTCCAACAACAGTCAAGGAAGGGGGATGCATCTAGCCAATCAAGATTTCTTTTTTATCTTTTATTTGATACTTAATATATTTACTTTATATCTTTTAACTAATATTTCTACTTTTTTCTTATTAAAGAAATATTGATATTTCTTTTTTAGTTCCTCTGGGTATCAGGAACCATTCTAAGTATTGGGGAACAGGGCCTCTAGGAATGGGTTGGGACTCAATACACTTTCTTGTCATCCCCACCCCAGTCACCAGGCAATGATGGATTGTACACATGATTTTAATCGTATGCAAAGGCCCTTCCTGGATTACCTGGGTCACTCCTTCACCTCAGAGCCCTTCTGAGATTCAGCAGTAAAGCCTGGTTTCTACAAGATTATACTTCAGTGCAGGGATAAAGAGGAAAAGACAAACTATAAAACTTAAAAAAACACAGTTGGTGAAAAGTTGCTGAAAGTACCACAAAGAAAGATTTAAAGGGTCATGTGGGAGCCAATGACTGAAGCGCTGCTTCTGCTCTCTGAAGGAGAAACACTTGAGCTGAGTCTTGAATTCTGAGCCTTCCAAACAGCTGGGGGAAATGTATTCCCAGCAAAAGGAATGGCACGTGTGTAAGCCTTGAGTTAAGAGCAAACCTGACATGTTCCAGAGAAAGAGGAAAGGCTATTGCAGCTGAAGCAGAGTAAGCAGAGGACAGGGAGGCAGGAAAGATATAAGGGTATGGCAAAGAGTTTGAAGTCTGTTCTGGTTGCAGTGGGAAGCTTCTGGAAAGCCTTAATCAGAAGTATGTGTGCATGCATGTTTGTGTGTGTGTGTGTGTGTGCACATGTCCATGACTGAAAGAGGATGTTATCACATTTTCTAAAGATCACTCTGATTGCTGTATGTAGAACATACTGTAGAAGGAGCAAGGGCGGAGCAGGCGAGAGGACCAGTTAGGAGGCTACTGCAACAGTTGAGGCAGATGAAAGTGGACTCAGTCTAGTTTTAGCGGCTGAGATGGAAAAAAGCGGTCAGAATCAGGGTATGTTTTAAAAGTTAAGCCAACAAACCTTACCACATGGACTGGATGTGGGAGCGAGAACGAAGGCTGAGGTAGCCTGCACAACTAGGAAGCAGTAGTGCTATTTATGAATGTGGGGAAGAGCTGAGGGGAAGCAGATTTGCAGAGGATAATCAATAACTCGATTCTGGACATCTTAAAGGCTTATAAAACATCCAAATGCATGTTCAGCAAGCAAGTGGAAATATGAGACTTGAGCTCGTGATTAGAGATATGGGCTAAAGACAGACATTTGAGAATTGTTGCCAATAACAGGGAACAGGGCACTCTAACAGAACAGGAGCAAATGCAGGCGTCAGGTGTGACTTTTTTTCCAAAACAAAAGCTAGATAGGTAAGTAGGTAGGGAGGTACATAGATGAGTCTTAAAACTACAGTGGGCTTAAATAGGTTGAAAATTCAGCTTTAGGCTCCAATTTCTCACCCACATGCTAAACACTTCATTTCCTTTTTTTCTGCCTCAGTATTTCCATGTATAAACTAATAGGATAACAGCACCACACAGATAGGGGTAGGGGTTGGGGATGGGCAAAATAGGTGAAGGGGATAAAGAGAAACAAACTTTTAATTATAAAATAAGTCACAGGGATGAAAAGTGCAGCATAGAGAATATAGTGAATGGTCTTGTAATGACTTTGTACAATGACAGATGGTAACTGTAATGATCATGGCGAGCATTTTGTAACATATATGATCATTGAATCAATGTGCTGTATGTCTGCAAGCAATTGTATAAATAAAAAAATATAGCATCACGCAAAGGCTATGTGAGTAGTAAGTGCCACTGTCTGCCCAAGGTCTTGGGGACTCTGCACAACACTTGCATAATCCAGGCGGTGCAGCAAGTCACTACAGTCATTACCATGGGCCCGCAAACAAACTGCTCGGCAGTTTCTTTTTACATCCTATTGCAACATTCCTAAAACCATTGGTAAAAAGAGAGTACATGATAAATATTAAGGAGTTTCCTAAGTCTAAAAAAGGGTTGAATTATTTTTGCACTACCTATCACTGCTGGATAAATATCAGACCTATTTCAATAGAAGTGTCCTTTCCACAGCATAAGGAGATTTCACTCTATCTCACTGAGAAAAGTTTTTGGTCAACCCACAAAGGCTGGGTCCATGCCACAATGTTCCTAGCTAAGCACTGAGTAGACCCCTACAATCCCCACGTCCGGCCAGAAGGGCTGAAACAATGGAAAAGAAATATATAAGGAGATAAGGGTATTTCCAAGGTGTGTTGCAGCATGGAAAAAAATAAGAGACTATTTCTGTTGTTAAAAAGCACATTAAAACAATATCATATATTTTCTAAAAGGGTATGCACACAAAGGTTCTAAAAACACACATACCCCGAAAGATATGGTTTCCAGGAGGGAGGGAACAACCGGGAGGACATCAGAGATTTTAACCTTATCTTTCTCATTTTTTACATGAAAATTATATTCATATTAAGAAACTAAGAAAAAAATGCACAGGTGGATTCAGTTCTAGAGGACACCCAGGGGAGATGAGGTTGAGATCTGGGCCAAACAATTCCATAACAACATGGCAACGACAGGGAGAGGAAGGGAAGGAAGGGCGGGGCACCTCCACCATTTACCGGATCGCTTCTTTGCCTTCGAAGAGCCCTTGGATGACTTGTTGGGCTTCTTTATCCGTTGGTACTTCAGAGCCTCCAGCCTCTCAGGAACAGCAGCATTCCCGGGTGCAGGTGGATGTGTTCTGGAAGGGAGAATTGGAGATGTGCAGGTCAGCTTCCAGGAGAGGGAGCGCTGGAGAAGGGGCTGGAAGGAAGCCAATAAGCTGACTACAGGAGGGCAGCACACAGTGCTACAGAGTCCCAGGTGTCCACAATGGCTCCTTGACACCTGCCTATCAACTGTCCTGGAAAGGAGAAAACCCAGTAGAAAGTTCCAGCAGCAGGAGGCCTATCTCAGATGGAAGCCAATCTGCAGAGCAATTGCAAGACCTAGGAGAGGGACAGTGCGACCTTAAGAGTGAGCCCCATAGCATATGACTCGAACTGGGAGGGCTAAGGTCAAAGAAGGAAGCAGCTCCAACATCGGAAATTCTTAGAAGTCATCAGAATCAAGACCTTTAAGTGAAAAGTCAAAAGGCACATTAAAGCAAGTGAGCACCCCTATTCCAATTAACTGTCCTCCTCCAGAAAAAAAAAAAAGAGGCCAGGCAGGGCCACGTGAGAAAAACAATACTCAGTGAGGGAGGGTCCATAAAACTGACGCCACTGAGAGAGGAGACCACATCAGTCTCTTTCTCCCCCAGCTGTGGAGTGGATGCTGATGGATCAACTGCATGGTTAGGACAAAGTCAATCTGACTGGAGTCTGTGCAGCCTCAGGTGACAAAAGGGATCAAAGAGCTGAGAGGATGGGCTGTCTGTGACCATCTGGGCACATCACAAAAGATCTTCAAATGTCATAAAAGAAGAAAATCTAGAAGACATGTTATCAATGCCATTTCTTCTCAAAGGAAGCCAAACTTGGAGCCTGAGGAATAAAGGGAGAAAAAACAGAAACAGGTCACTTTTTTTCCCACATGATCAGGGAAGTAGGGACACTGGGGCCACAGTGACAGGAGGCGAATCACACTCTACTTCAATTCCCACACCTCCCTCTTCCATGTCCATCCCAACTGGCTTTGGGTAAGTCCTGATTAAGAGGCACAGAACAGCCAACCCTGTGAGGGGGAAAGGAGTCCTCAGGGGTGAGCACCCAGCCTGAGGTAGAAAAACAAAGAGCAGAGGGATGGGCAGGCTGTGACTGTGTCTCCCCAGCATCTGTTATCTTTGCAGGGACGAGGGAAGAAAAAGCTTACAGACCAATTGTAGATGAGCCTCTGGTCTCTGGGTAGCCTACATAAACTTGCAATGAAGTGACCTCCCTCTCCTTTGATGGGTCATCATTCTGTAGCCCTTTAGTGAAGTATCAGGAAGCTCCTCCAAAGTTCAGGTCAGAGACAATTTCTTAATTTTCCACAGCCCCCTGGAAGCGTGGAGCTCGGAAGGCCCACCTGCATGCACACTCAGACCACAGTCTGGGAGGGAAGTAGTCCAACTCACCATTAGAAGTCAGGTGTTCCACCCCAAAAGCTTCCATCTGCCAATTCCCATCCCTTCCTCTTCCACACACTCTAGAGTTACACACAGAGACCCTCCACAGCCGCAGCACTGCAGCTGAAAGGCATTAGGAAGGCTGACCAAGGGTGGAGGTGGCTAGGATGGGAGGAAGTGTGGCTCTCTGCTGCCAGCGGTATGTCCTCACCCCTCCTCATCCCTCCTCACCCCCTCCTCAGCCCGCACTAAGGCTCCTTCATGCCGCCCAAAAAGAAACCAAAGAAAGGAACCCACTGTGCAGTTTACCTGTCTCCTGGCCCTGGCCAGCCTCTTCAGAAAGACCATACGAGGAGAGGGATGTACGGGCTGAGGACACATGGCAAGTAATGGACCCAGGAACAGAGCTTCAATAACATAATCCAGGGAGAGAAGCCGGTACAATCCCTAGGGATGCTCCAAGTCAGGTGGATGTCCAGGGATGATATTGTTACAGTCAACATATTATTACTACTGTCATTTTATCATTGAGCATTTATCTACCACTTACCATGCCAGGCACTGATCTATGTCCTCTATGAAAGGTTTTTTCTTGATCCTTACAACAGTCCTAAGAGGTAAATACTACACTGACCCCATTGCTCAGACAGAGAAACTGAATTTAGAGAGGTTAAGTGGCTTTTATGGGACAGAGCCAGGACGCTCAACATTAGGCTACACTGCTGTTGCAACTTCTTCCTAATGAAGACAAGTATAGAAGCTACTCAGGAGAAAACACCGCTTTCACAGTTCACCTGAGAAACCATCTGCCCTGGGTGGAAGGCACCAGCAGCTACAGGCACAGCCACTCCTTGCGTGTATGACAGGGCACTCTCGTAGGAGAGGCCAGAGGCAGAGAAATCCTAGCTGAAGTCATGTCTTCAGGCAAAAATTCCCAAACAGTGACAATTCATTGACGCGGACAAGCCAAGCTTCTCTCGTGAAACCGCCCAGGTCATCCCTTTCAGGACACCTGCTGCCCACCTGTTTTTGCTTCTGGCTCAGTGCTAAAAGGCAAACCTGTGACAAAGGAAAGCTCCTGGAGGCACCAAGATGCCCTCATTGCAGGAGGAAAAATAAAGCAAGTATCTGGAAGGATGCATGAGGGCTGCAAAATGGGTCTTTATTTTAAGCAAGTTACACAGAAAAGACACCCAAGATGTGGTTTATCAGAGTTTACCCTTTGGAAGCAATTGCCTATCTTTCCTTGGAAGAGTGACCGTGTCCCCTATCATTGTCAAGCCTACCAAGGACTTTCAGATAATGAAAATATGGTGCTGACGTCTGTCAGACAGTAGGAAGCTGGAGTTAAATGACTCCATTCTAACCCTGGAATGAAGCTGGCAAGTGACCTGAGGTGACAGAAAGTCACCCTGACAAAACAGAACCCAGTCTCAGTTCCCCAGGACCTCGAAGTCAGTTCTCATCCCAATTCTTCTGAGACACATGGAAAGCCACACACCCTGGCTTGCTCTTCCAAGAAGTAAGAGCATCACTGAAAAGCAGGGCCTGAAGTCTAGGGGTGCCCTTGCGTCTCCTATATCCTGCCACCCACAGACAAACAGTTCTCTCCCCCACTGGTGTTCCTCTGCAGTTAACAACTACCAAAAATGCCTGTTTAACACTCTTTTTTTCTAAAATCCATACAAAACCCAAGTCATGTAACCCAAGAGGCCTTAGCCGCTTAATTCTGTGCTTACCCAGAGCAGTGGAGGAAGACATAGCCAGGGTCAAAACACAGGCAAACCTCAGGACAGGAAAGTCAGAATCCACCGGACATTTCCTGTCCCTGCCACCCTAAGAACCCCCTCACACCCAGTGTGCACTCTCCCCAGGAACAGAGCAGTGACCTAAAAGATCTTCCTCTTCTTAATGGCCTGAGAGCAGACTCTGCTCGTCCAGCGATGGGAGGCCAAGGAAATATACTTGTGTTCAAGGAGCAGCCAGGCAAAAGTTAAAGCCACTCTCCTTATACACAGCAAGCCAGGAATCTGGAGGTCAGCTCCTATGCAGCTCTGATCTCAGAGGGCACCTTTCTAGTGGGGTCAGGGGACAAGCCCAGGGCTTGGCCTCCGAACTCAGGAGAGGCTTGTTCCCCAACAGAAGCTCCTTCCTACACATGCTTCACTAAGATCAGGGGCCCCATCCACACCCACAGATCCCCCTGCATCATGGAAGCCCAGGTTGGTATGAAGGGGAAGGGGGATTCAAGGGACATGTGGGAATAGGGCTGCTATAGAATCAGGGAGTCCAGAAAACTGCTTGGCCCCCCGCTGCCCATCACGTCCATGCAGTACAACTCCCAGTGCTGATATGGGAGTTGGGAAGAGGAGAAAAGGGGGAGAGAGAAAGGAGGAGAGGTGGGGAAACAACTGCGGGTAGGAGAGGGAGAAGGAACAGGAGAGAGACTGAAGGAACAGGGACAGAGCGAGAACGAACATAGACAAGACCAGTCACACCTTCTCCAAGCAAGACCAGTGGAGACACATGCAAGGCGCAGCATGAAGGCAGCGTCTAAAGAGGAGCCTGCCACCTCAATGGCCCCAGCAGCTCCCACGCCCAGGGACACTCAGCAAGCAGGAGAGCGAGCAGTGGCTCCCGCTGCCCAGCACCGCCTGTTTAACTCCAAGGCTGCGAGGAGGATTTTCTTTTAGGCTGGGGATGCTGGCCAGGCCCAGACAAAGAAGGCTCCCTCACGGCTGCCCCTGGTTTCTGGGTTTGCCACAGCGGTGGGTATGACAGCTCAGCTCTCTCAGATCTTATATATGGGGACTCTGGAGGGACGGGCCAAGAGTCGGGGGAAGGGCAGTCACAGCGCCCAGTGAGATGAGCTAGTCCTGGAGCTACCATACCACCAGGGGTGACAGAGGGGTCATAACTGGGGGACAAGGAGGGACAGCAGGGAAGGAGGAGGACAACCTGGTCATTGTCACACTGCAGCAGCCTCCCAGCAGGTGGCCCCAGCGCAGGGGAGCTGAGAACTGCCTCTTGATGCCCTCCATGCTCTCTCTAGTGACAACGGCACCCAGGCAGCCCCAAACAAAAGCCCAGGGCCTCTTGGCTGCTAAGAAGTTTAGAGCCTTATACCATAAGGAAATGGCAAAGCAGCCCAGTGCTCTTCACGGGATGCCCTTATGAGGACATGTGTTGTCCTGTGTTGGAACAATCAGCCTCGCTTGACATCTCTAGGCAGGGGGGGAGGAAGGCATATGGCCTAGGGAAGCCAGAAGCACCCCAGAGGAGGATCTCTTGCTCCCATCCAAGCACCTGGCACCTGCATTTGCTTGTTCCCAGAAGCACTTCTTAGTCACCATGAGAGACGGTGAGTCTTGGGTGACCCTAAACCTCTTTAACAGACATGATACCCCTCTAAAATGCCCATGTTCCTGAAACCTCCACCTGGAAGAATGAGTAGAGGGCAGAGGAAGGAAGACATGCAGTGCTTCATCACCAAGGGCTTTTTAACTGCCTCTTGACAATATAACTGCCTTCTGCCTTGGGGAGCCTGTCCTCTCCCCCGGGAACCTGTCCTTTCTTCCTGGGAAGCCTGTTCTCTCCTGGGGAAAGCCTGTCCTCTCTTCCAGGGGACCCTGTCTGCTCCCCCTGAGGACCCTGTCCTCTCCCCCTGAGGAACTCCTCCCAAGACCCTTTCCCTAGAACTGTGACCCAGGAGATCAGGAGTGACTACTGTAGGGACCTTGAAAGCAATTTGAACCTGAGGGCGAGGTCCTCATCTCAGCCCTGTAAGAGCCAAGAAGGGCTTGCAGAAGGCCAGGAGCGTGCCCCTGACCTCAGAAGGCTCCAGGTGACCCGGCCCTCAGGAAGGCCCAGCTGCTGAGGGAAGGGGCTGGGCCACCTCCCCACCCAAGTGCTTCCTGAGAGGACTAAACAGAAGGTGGGTCCCAAGGAAACAGCGAGGGCCCTCCACACAGAAGATATGAGACTTCAGCGGGCCTAGGTTTGAAGGGGGGTGCTATGCCTGAGGCTACTGGGAAGATGGCACGGGGGCAGGTGTTCCTGGATGCATGTGGCCCAGACAGGTTTCCAGATGCAAAGCGTGACTTAGGCATCCTAGGTCCCTCGGGGTACATGGAGGGTCCCACGGGGCCTCTGGGGGAAGCTCTGGCTGTGTGGCAGCAAGGTGGCAAAGTGTCAGCGTAACTGCCAGGAGGCCCTCAGCTGGGACCTGACCTGCGGGGTGGGGCGGCCAGAAGATGCAGGTAGGTGGTGCCTGGGCATTGTCTGGCGGAGCATGATGTGGGGAACCCAGAAGCCGTGGGGAGCCGAGCAGCGGAGGCTGCCGCCCACACCGGGTGAGGGGATATGATTTGGATTCCCCTGTAAAGGAAGCGATGGCCCTGCCGAAGCCCCGTCCGCCTGTCCACCCCCCTGCCCACCCCAGCGCGGAGCTCCCTTACCTATTGAGCTGAGGAGAGGCTTGTCTCGACAACACTGCCCAGATAGCTGAGATCAATCAGAAACAAAGCAGTTATCAACAGGGGCGTGGGGGAACCACCCACGCACACCCAGAGGGGAGGAGGGGAGGAGCGGAGGAGCGCAGGGACCAGAGAACCGACAGGAGAGGACAGAGAATGGGTGAGGGCCAGAGAGCGAGACAGAGAACCAGACTGAACGATGGGACAAAGCAGACGGGGTGCTGCACAAAAGCACAGACAGCTGCCGCACAGCGTCTCCGGCACAGACAGGGCACCTGAGCCCCGGGCCATGCCTGGTGGCTAGCAGAGCTCTCCTCCGCCTCCCAAGGCCCACTCCCTTCTCCCCCACCAGGATCAGGGTCCGGGGGAGGGAGCCTTATACTTCCAAGTACCAGTGAGGGTGGGCATGTATGGGGCAGGAGAAGGGCACTCCCTCCCATCCTGCCTCCCACCAGGCCAGCCTCCCTGGAGCTCTCTCCCCCCACCCTGCACAGGCAGCCACATCAAGAAGAGACCAAAGCTCGAACCAGAGAGAAAGGGAGTGGGAGGGCAGGGGGCCCTACAGAGGCATGGCAAGCTCTCCTGAGCAAGTCGGGCAACCCAAAGAAGATGGAGAAGGAAGAAAGACAGACAGAAAGACAGACTTGAGGAAGGAAGAGGGAGGAGAAGAAGGCAGAGAAGGAAGGGTGGGAGAAGAAAGACAAGAGAAAAAGAGGCACAGACAGGCGTCCAGGCCGACGCTGGTACCTGAATACCAGCTGCTACAGTTTAGAGTGTGCTCTCTCAGGCAGGCTGATCGCGGGAGCTTGTCTGTCTGTCTGTCTGTCTGTCTGCAGCTTCCTGCGAGGCACACAGGTGGGGATTGGGTATGTGGCTCTGGGCACAAGAATCACAGGACTGAGATTTTGCTCCCAGACTTCAGGACGTGCCCTGAGAGAGACTGCAGGTGGGCCCCCCACTTACTAGGCTGCTAAGGGCAGGAGGTTGAGAACAGGAGCCCCTGGCCTGGTGGTCCAAGAAGTCAGGCTTCAGGGTCCTGCTTAGCAAGGAGGAGAGGATGGGAAAGAAAAGGAAGCTGGACACAAGGTCTCTGGGCAAACCTTGGAACCACCTTCAAAGCTAGTATCAGGGACATAGCTCTCCAGTCCATAGGGAACTGGGGTGACCGCTCACTCGGACATGCCACCCCATCTCCCCAAGTGTGTCTGCTCATCATCACCCTGGGGGCCTCCTGAGAGCTGTAGGCTGGGTGCCTGGGCAGGTAAGCCCCACCTCACCCCAATGACCGCACTGCTCAAGCCAAAACAAGAGCTCTCCGGAAAGGGCGCTGCAACAACCCAGATAAGCCCTCTCATTCGGTTTGATGGAAGGAGTGGTAAGGAAGGGAGAGGAAGATGGCCAGGCGGATGTGGGCAGGAAGAACCAGCTCACACTCACCCTGCAGGAGGTACTGGTGGAGGGGGGGCCTCTGGTTTGAGGAGCTCCTCCCCCATCCTCCGAGGGGAAGGCGTCTGTCCAAACACATCCAGGCTTTCCGCAGGCCCCATAGGGCCTGGCGGCGGGGAGGGATAGCCCGTAGCCAGCGTGGTGAAGCCCATGGTGGGCCGGTAGCTGGGGCTCCCGCTGCGGCTGCTCTGGGAAGGGGAGCCTGTGGATGGCGTGGACTTGCGCGAGAAGCTGACGGCGGCCGGCGGCTGAAGGGTGATCTCTGACATCTCTGCCTGCTGCAGGAGGCCCGGGCGAGGCCGGGCCCGGGCGGCAAGCTCAGGGGAGCCGGTGCGGGAGCTGAGGGGGCTTTGGGTCAGAGGCGAGAGCCGGGAAGGCTGTAGCACCACTTGATGTAAACTGGGCTCGGCGCGCCTGGCCTGCCGGGGGCTTGGCCGGGGCCGGGGCTGGGGCTCATACCACCGGGTGTCCAGGCCAAATGTGCTGGGGCCACTGTGCCCCCCCGGCTCGGCCAGCTCGGGGTAAGGCAACACGGGTATGCCCATACCTTGGCTGGTATGTCTTAGCTGCCCTTGGCTCACCAGAGGTTGCATAGGTCTGTCCTGCCACTTAGCGGAGGTGGGCACTGGGACAGGGCCTCTGCCCGGTGACTTGCCTGCCCAACCCTTTGGCGCCTCCAGGGACAGGATGCCCGGGTAGGCTGCGGGCACCTGGAGAGAGGTGGGGGGCAGTCCTCGGGGGAGGCAGGGCTTGGGCTGTAGACTCTCGGCTACATCACAGGGGTGCAGCTGGTGGGGAAACATCATGGCTGGGGTTTCCAGTCCCCCAAAGGGGAATTCTGGCTGGCCCCAGGGCTCAGGGGAGCGCCCTCCTGTGGGTGTCTGAGTCAAGGGCAGCGTGCTGTTGGAAGCGTTCTCTCCATTTTCCTCAGGAATGGTGGGGTGGCCAAAAGGCCCCTCGGTGTGCAGGGGCGGGGAGGACATGACGGAGCTCAGGGGGCTGCCCACCTCTGGCATGTAGAAGGGGGGCGGCTCCACCTCCCCAGGGCTGCTGCTGCTCAAATACCCATAATACTGGCTGTGGTGGAAGGGCCGTGGGGCAGGGGGCCTGGCCTGGCCTGTGGCCTGGAGCCGACCTTCCAGGCCGCCAGGGCCCTCCAGCCCACGGGGCTGGAACCGAGGGCTGTATGCTGGTGGTGGCAGGTAAGACTCCTGGCTGGATGACAGTGGGGTCAACTGGGACTTCAGGGCGGCCACAGACGTGGGCACCAGTGGGTCCTCGTTCTCCTCGTCTGACTGGCGGAACTCAGGGTACATGTCCGTCTCCTCCGCAAAGGGAAAGCCCTCGATGCGCCTGCTCTTCATCGAGGGCTCCATCTCGGAGGGATCCATCACAAAGCGGCCATCCGGGCCTCTACTGATAAGCTCAATGGGTGTCGTGGCCTCAGCCTCGGCCTCGGCCTTGGCCACGCTGTACTTCTTGCTGCTGATGGCCCTCTTGGTCTTCTTGTACAAGGACAACTCCTTCTCCCGGGTGGGACTCAACATCCTTCTGGCTGCTGGCTGGCCTTGGTCATCAGAGGACTCCGACGGGGCCCGGAGCGTCCGGATGCTCTCGGGGCTCACCTTGCCAGAGGACAAGCTGTGGGATGAGGGAGAGGGCAGGAGAGATGAGGCGCCAGACACCTGGGTCTTTACCTCTTTCTGTTGTCTTAGCAAACAGCCACCACAAACACCTAAGAAGACAATACTAAGGAAAAGAATGTAGATGGGCTGCATGTTTTGGTGTGAAATACTTTGGCCAGCTCTCGGCTGTCTAGTAAGAGTGTGTCCATTTCTGGCATGAACACCCACACTGCTACTTTTACTCTGCCCTGGCCTTCTTATTCGCCCTCTCTGTCTAGTCACACCTCCACCTTCATTCCCACTGGCTCAAGAAATGCAAGCCCATCTTAATACTAACTTAAGCGAAACATGTTAAGAAGGCAAATCTGTTAGGATGAAAAGAATCCCAGAAACACATTCCAAAGCTAAAGAGAAACAGATTATCTGCTAACTTGGATTGTCTACACTACTGCTCCCTCTATTAATGCGAACAACTTAAAATCGTTATGCAGATCAATCAACAGCATACAGCTGAGACACATGTCACAGGGCCGAGCAAGGCAAACCGCCCACCCTCCACCTTCCACCCACACACCACAAACAGCCATGTCAGGTTCTCCCAGGGCCAGGTTCACTTACGGAGACTCTAGGCTCTTCCTGCAGTGCGTGATGGAGAGAGGAGGATCTGGAAGGAAAAGAAGGAGAGAGCAAGCCTGCTGAGGCCGGAGACAACAGAATGCATCGCAGGCATCAGGAGGGAACAAAGCAAAGGTGCAGAGGAAACAACTCCGTTTGATGCTTGGCATCTCTGGGTCTCATTCTGAGTCCTGTGCCCACCACCATGCCCTGCCTCCTGGCCCCATCAGACTCTGCCCACATTCCTGCTTCCTTACTCCCTCTTTCAAATCCAGGCCCACTGACAGTTCCACCCACAAGATCCAAGTTTCCCTATTTTCAGAGGGACCATGCTAAAAATGGGCTGTCTCTCCTGATGGGGAGCATTTGAAACAGGGCCAGGTAGGGCTGGCTGGTGGGGGCAGACACCCACCTTTCTTGCGCTTGAGCTTACGCCTGCGCTGCTTGTTGACAAAGCAGGCAGCCAGCGTGCTGAATAGGATGGCAGCTGCCAAGAAGCAGATGGTAGCTACAATTCCAGCCAACACAGGCCTGGTGAGCCCGTCATCGGTGAGGTCCGGCTGTGGGAAGATGTCTGTGGGGAGCAGTGGGGAACACGCATGACTCCCTGGCTCCCCACAAGGCCCCCGCCTTCTCGGACCCTGACCCGCAGCCCACAGGGACTTTCCCCACCCCTGCAGAACAATGTTGTGGCTCAGGATCAGTGCTCAATTCTCACACTGAAGAGGTTTATTTACAAAAGTCAAGTAAGCGTCACAGAGCTTGTAAAGAGGAAGCATCTATATCCACCTGTAATATATAATAACTCCAATAATAACCTACCCTGGTCTCATGATTTTTGCAAAGCTCTTTCAAGCATATTGTCAAATATTCTCGCATCAGCCTCATAAGGCATGTTAATGTTCTCTGAATGAAAAATCTGTGATTGGGTGAGTGTAAGTGACTTGCTCGCATAGGTACCGCCTATGTCGCCTAAGTTACAACACAGTGATTCCGACTTCCAGGTGCTGTTTTCTGCCTTCCACCATGCCATCTCGCAAAACGAGGGCACCTGAGGGTAAGGGGTGTATAGGCAGGGAGATGGGCTATTCAGGTCTATCCATTTCTAACTCATCACAACACAGGCGAGTATCTGCTCCAGGGAAGACCAATCTATGCTCGTCATCACAGGCACAGAACGCTGGAGTTCCAGTTTCCTCATTTTACACGAAAGGAAGTGAATCCCACTTTGTACCCAAAGTCACACAGTTCCTAAGAGACCAAGCCAGGACCAGTCCACAGTTTACTGAATTCTGCTTCATAGGACAGTTATAAGTGCCCCTCTTCAGGTTCACTGAAAGGTCAATCTATATTCTGACACATTTGGCCAGAACCCACTGCTATGTCACTAGTGACAATGGATAAAAACAATCCAAATCATGCTGATTGGCTGAGTGGAAAAGTGAATGAGGGCTTTGGAAATGAGGGCTTAAGACAGAATGCTGAAGTCACTGCGTCCTCATTCACCCAGGAGGAACCGTCCGCCTGTGATGCTTCCTTTCAGGAGCCAGACATAAAGCCCCTCAATACAGAATGGTTCATTGGGATGAGCCCACAGAGCCCTCAAGTCTTCCATTCTGGCCTTGGTTGCAAGTTTTAGGCCCTATCCCTCATCTGAGTCTCTTTCCTGGACGGAGCCAAGAAGAAAGTATGCTGGGGTCTGCTGCCTGTAGGAGGGGACTCTGTTTCAAAAAAAAAAAAAACATAAAAAAGCCCCACGGTGCCTAAGATGAGAGACAGAAGTCACCCACCACTCCCCCAACCCCTCTCGGGTCAGCTCAGCACCCCCGCCACTGCGCCACCTGCCGCTTTCTGCCTACCCCACCCTTTCGTAATTCTACTAGTCGTCCTGCCTGAGCTTCTTGGCTGAGCCACTTGCCAACTGGTCCCAGGGGTCTCTGTGCAGGGAGTGCCTGGGGAAATGGTGCCATTGCATGACCACTAAGCAAGAGCCTCTTCCCATACCAAGGGAGCCACTTCACTGTGGAGGGAAGGACCTGCTGTATTTCAGGAACTATAGCTGTATAACAACATGTAGAAATGGGACCAGGGCCAAGAGAGAGAAAGACAAATGGAGAAAATGCTAGGGAGTTGGCTTTATTTAGCCTGAAAAAATCTAGGAGAGGAATGAGCGTAGGGAAACACCACCAAACAGCAATTTTCCAAATAAAACCACCATAATTACAAAGCAGCCTTATAATAGGCATTCAATAACTACTTGTTGACCTGTTGTCTCTGCTCCAGTTCAATGCCCCACCCCATTCCAGAGAACAACAGAAATTTTGTAGCGGAAGAACTTAAACCAAGTTCTTTTTGACCAATGAGAATATTAACTGAATTTCTTTCTGTGGCTATCTCATAGAAACTATCATAAACACATCTCTTTAGTTGGAAAAATCCTGCCCACCACAGAAGCAGAAGCATCAACTTGGTGATGGTACAACTAGAGCTCGCCTCTGTCTCCAATTCAGCCCCTTCCCCTATTAGTTATTTCACAGAGGGACTCCCACATGACTCTGGCATATATTCCTTACAAGAGTCGTAAGAGAACCCACACTCCCAAAGTACCTGTGCTGGAGACACCGGCGATGTTGCTGGGCTCGCTGATCAGATCCTGCATGACGGCCAGAACCCGGAACTCATACCAGGTGTCCTGCAACCCCGGGGATTATACCCTGTCAGCCAAGAGACCTGAAACAGCCACTGACCCCCCAGGGACCCTGCGCTGATCCCTCATGAAAGAGGGCCCCCAAAGCAGTGGTGTCCTAAAAGTGTCTAACAACCAGCTCTCGGGTACAAAAAGTCCTGATTCGTAGCATTTACTAATTTCCATGTCATAAACACTCCCACCATGGCTGTTTTCAAGCTACAAACATGAGGTCACTGGAAGCACTGGGAAGAGCTGCACACATGGGCTCTGAGGAGGTGCTGTTCCTCAGCCAGTTCCAGCTCTAAGTGAGTGTCCAGGAGGGAAGACAGAAAGAGAGATGAGACTGTCTGTATCCATGAAATAAGCTACTTCCCTCTCCAGTGATGGAGACATTAAAGTTTAAAGAGGGTCAGCTGAGGAACAAAAAAAAACATAGTGCATTCTCCTCCAGGGACTCTTCATTGTCAAAGGAGGGGTCCTTCCCTAGGCCAGGCTGGAAGGTGATCTTTGCGGGAAATCCTTTGCCCAACCCAAGTTAAACTCCTAGCAAGGAGCTGAGGTCAGGATCTGGCTGCCCGTACTGGGCTCCTACACTGCCCTGCCATGTACCAGCTTGTGTCAACACATGGACAAACTCCTCAAGGCGACAGAACTCCAACTGCCACAGAGGCTCATCTGTGGGCCTCAGTCGCCACGCTCTGAGGATTCTGGGCCTTTGTGACAGACCTGGGAAGGTACAGGAATGGTGGTGTGCGACAGCACCCAGCTGGACCTCGCACACCTGAATTGGGTCACTCCAGGCTTCCAGTGACTCTGTAAAGGGTCATGCCACTTCCAGAATTTAGAGGAAGAGGCAGAGAAAAGCTAGGTAACCTCACCTGTGACAGATCCTTGGCAAAGAATTCTCCATCGGTTCCTGGGATGGCATCATCTAGCATCTCCCAGCGTTCTCCGACCCGAAACTCCATGATGTAGCGGTCAATGGGAAAGCTGTGGTTGGCAGGTGGGAGCCACGACAGGACCACACCCTGCTGGGTCCGATTGGCTGTGAGGCACCTCGGTGGGGTAACCAGCACCAGGGGTTCTGGAGTTGTGACAGGGAATGCTGCAGGGGGGAGAGCAGGAAGCGGGTGGTGGTGCAGGTGTCCCAGAGGGGCTGCACCCTCAGCCACCTGCATGCTACCATCTGGCTCAGCGGGTGTCCGTGGGGGCACCACAGCCCCCAGGGACGGCCCCATTCCCATGCTCCCATGCATGCATCATTTCAGGGACAAGAGCGTCACATAAAACAGCACTCATGACCCAAGGGAGGGAGGCAAGGCAAGTGGGCCCAGAGCTTCACGGTCCTATCTTCACAGAGCTTCTAAAAAAAAATATATGAATGGATTGAGTGCCTCAAAAGGAAAAAAAAAATAGAACTACAGGGAAAAAGCAAGAATTCAATGTAATTCTCTTTTTAATTCGATAGTATCTTTAAAAGGATACTACAAAATGCATCTTTTGTTCTCTTCCAAGGAAGCAGGGATATCTAGCACACTTCCAATCCCCTACTTGGCCCAAATGGGAAACCAAGGCCCATCAAGGGGCCCCCTGAGCAGGCACCAGCATTCTGTCACTGCCACCCCTCAAGGCAATAAAGCATCCAGTACAAGGCTGGAGGGGGGCCACCTGCTCACAGCTGTCTCTCTGGTCGCAGACAGGGACAAACCCACTGCAGCCAGGTGGGGCAGAACACACTGCTGGGCCAGGAAGGAAGAGCCGGCACAGCCGAAGCCGATCCAATAGGGAGATCCAACAGGGAGAATGGCCATATGCCCACCACTGGGGGGCCAGAGGCAAGAACCAGCAGGTGTATGTACAGAAAGAGTCTCCCAAGAAGCCCAGGAAGATGCACATGTGTGGCCTAACACAGAAGGATAACATTCCAAGCCTCTTCCTTAACAGGAATCTGGCCATAAGTGCTCCAATGTAGGACGAGGCAGTTTGGTCCAGACAACTCCCATAGATCCTTATTTGGAGAACAAGTGACCTGACTTTAAAAGCACTTAGCAAGGGGCCTGGCATACAGGAAGCAGAAAATGTCAGCTGCCAAGACCATCACTACCATCACCGTCTTTATCCCAGCTCCCCTGGGAAGTAGCCTCAAGAATGCCCAGCCGGGGGCCCTCACCTAAAGTGTTCACAGTGACCACCTCACTGAAGGCGCTCGTTCCCAGCTTGTTCTGGGCCAGGACACTGAACTGGTATGCTGTCTCAGGCTCCAGGGCGTCCACTAGCAACCAGCTGGGTCCTGGCGGTACTGGCAAAGAAAGCCAGTCATGGGGCCCAAACTGTGCCCGCTTCATCCTGGCCAAAAGAAAGAGAAGGGATCGGGGACAAGGGGGTAGGTGGGTTACACTGGAGACAGAGAGCATGCAAGGTCCTCCAGGAGGTGGCAGTGGGCAGACCTGGTCTTCCCGGGTTCCAGGAGAAAGAGGTAAAGACCAAGGAGGGAGGCCCCACCCCCAGGTCGGCCACGTCAGCCCTCAGGACGCCAGGCCATCAGCCACTGGTGCCTTCTCACTAACAGGGACCCTTAGTATAAGTGATGCTCAAGGCTCTGGTTAAATTACCAATTGCATTTGGGGAGAATCTCAGCCTGGTCACAACCTCAAGAGCTCTGCCTTGTGAGAGTAAAGATCCTGAGAACAAGGCAGGTACCACAAGGACAAGCAACTCGCAGTGGCCAGACAAGGAGAGGGACCCAGGTGACCTTGGCCACTCCCCTCCCAGGGATGGCTGGGAGTGGGACCTAGTGTAACCCACAGGGCTCACTCAGTCCAACAAGACTAAAGTCACAGGAGGAGGACCAGGGTATATGACACAAATGACCACAGTGGAGACCAGGATCCATAAGGCCTGAAGGGTTGGAAATCACAATCAAGAGGATGGTGCCACGGTGCACGGAGACTCCTGGAACTGGGGTGAGGATTATCCCTTGTGCAAAGGCCCACCTAACTCTCCATGGGCAATAAAGCGGGTGTCTAGAGGTGCAGTGCCCAGTGTTACCACAGGGAGGCGACGTCATCCCATGGAACTGACACACAGGCAGCCCTCAGCTACACTTACTGCAACCTATCAGGCTCCCCCTCTAGGTTTAAAGGCTCACTACAGTGTATGCCCAGGACTGAGCTGAGGCAGCAGAAAGCACAGCAAAAAAAGAAGCTAGCACCAAATGTCTGAGTCAGCAACATGGAGAGTTAGAGGCAGTCAGAAAGACAGGAAGGAGACCTCCCCAAACTTTAACAACCACCCTTCTCCCCGGCACCAAAGCAAGTGAGCAAAGTGGGATAAAGCAATGCAGATGAATGGCAGCGTGGAGCAGAGCCACAGGCAGTGAGGGAAACCCATCCAACGCCCAGACCTCCCAACTCAAGGGTGCTGCCCCTGAGGCAGGTGGCCAGTTCTGGGCTCAGGATAGGAATGTGGGAATAGAGAAATCCTTGGGTGTAGGGGAGGTCAGCTAGGGCTTCTCTTTCCACCTTTTCTGTACCCCCTGTCCTCAGCCTGATTTCTGCATTTTGAGATCTCTCCCTACCCCAGGTTTGGACAAAGATCTCAAATCACAGCATCTGGCTAAATTAAGAACAGAGATATAATTGCAATAGAGATGCATGGTCCTAGAGAGAAAATGCAGGTGCTGAAGACAAGGTGGGCACCACTTCACACCGGTTTCTGGAAGCACTGGGGAAGGGACAGAATGAAAATCAGACTCTACGCTTCCAGCTGGGCCACTCACAATGCCCTTGAAGACTGAGTCTCTTCCAGACTCTGGAGGAACCTAAAAGAAGAATGAGCCAAGGACACATGAAGGGGGCAGTGAGATTTAAGCTGGGCGAGAAGAGCAGGGCTGCGGGGGTCAGAGGGTGCAGTTCAGGCAACAGCCCAGATCAGCATTCCAACCCCCCAGTACAGGAATGCCCAGAGACCCTCATGCCCTGCAAGAACCTAATCACTGTGTCGACACATCGCACCATGTGGAGACCTGGCAGGCAAAGAACCACATCCTCCTCACAACTTCCACCCCCCAGGGACTGACTGAAGTGGGAGTGGGGTGGGGAGAAGCAGAGAGCAAAGCATGCGGGGGTGACTCACAGAGGTCCGTACCAAACTGAGAATGTCTGCTCGAATCCTCCATCATAGCCTGCCTCCCAGGACACGTTGGCAGTGGTCATGGAGACCTGGACCCGGACGCTGCCCGGGGCATGGGGGCTGGTGCCTGAAGACCAAGTGGATATCTCTGAGACTGAAAAGAACTGAGTCCACTGAGCCAGGCACCCACAGCCTCACTGCGCAGTAGCAAGGGCAGCCCTGAAGTGGAGAAGTTGGGGACAAGGAATGCTCGGAGGAGCTGGCGCCCTGGCTCTTCTGGCGGCAAGGCTGGAGAAGGAAGCCAGCACCTGCCCCCTACAGACTGCTTCCTCCAGCAGATGGCATGACCATTAAGGACAAGGGCCAGGGGCACCGGAACCCGCCTCGCCCTAGGTCAAAGTCCCGTGCTCATCTGGCAAGCACAGAAACACTCTCCCTTAAGGGCACAAGCAAGCCAAAACGCCCCTCTCCTGGGGAGTCCCCTAGCGTCCTGAGACAGCCACATCCCACCCCCACACCAGTGTGAGAAGCTGCACAGCAGCTAAACACTTCAGCCCGGGCCCACCACCAATGGTGACGTGAGGCTGGGCAGGTGCTCCATCCACACGTGCCTTGGCCTCAATGAAGGCGCCCACCTCCCAGGTGTAAATGACGGGGCGCCACCTGGCACAGAGCTGAAACCCGGCGGGAAACACTCCCAAAGTGCTGGCTGATGTGCTACCAGTCCCGAGAACAGGCTACGATAGTATACGCTGAGGGACGGGGGCAGACCCCCAGGAAGAGAAAGTGGGAGCCCAGGGCCCAGGAAATGGGAACCTCAGTGCTGGCCCCTCCCAGATGCCCTGATCCGGTCCTCCAGCTCCCTGACAAGGCTCTACACTCAGACCTCAGAGCAGCTACTAATGGCCACACAGGTGCCTCTTTTCTGTGTCGGGGGCTTGCTGAGCGCACTGTGGCTTCCAAAAAAAGATCTCCTCAGGACAGGCCCACTGTCCCTTATGCAGAGTCCACTGAGGGGAAGGGCCCATGTGGCAGCTCAGCTCAGGGTGGGCTGACTGGGGGAAGGTTCCTGCAGAGCGGACGGTCCCCAGCATCCAGCCCCCAGCCCGCCGGCCCGCAGCCCATACCGATGACGGTCAGGTGGGTACTGGCAGTGATGCTGGTGACCACGTTGGTGGCGATGCACTCCCACTCCCCGTGGTCCTCCTTACTGAGGGCACGGAACTGGAGGCTCCCGCTGGGCAGGGCGTTGTGCTTGCTTCTGCTGGGCTTCCCTGCCTTGGCCAAACAAGGGGGCGGGGAGGAGGGCAGGGCAGGTGGCAGGGGAGGAGCCAGGTCGGGTAAGGGAAAGAGAAGCCACCAACACGTCAGAGGTCTGAGAGGAGGGCAGGGAGGGCGGTCCCAAGCACTTGGCAGCCCTCGCACCTCTGCAGCGTGCCGGGCACGGCACTCCGCACGCCACCCTCGCCCCTGGGCCCCACCGCCCATCAGAGTGCTGCTGCTGGGTCCATGCCCTCCACACTTCCCGGGAGCTCCAGAGCCGCGAGGTACCTTTCTCCACGTGATGACGGGGAAGGGGTCCCCTGCAGCGGCGCAGGGGATGAGCAGCTCCCGGCCAGCCTCCTGCCTGTACTCCCAGCCTGGTAGCACCGTAAAATACGGGGGGTCCTAGGGAAAGCACAGCAAAGCCGTGAAGGTGGCGTTTCAGGAGCCCACCCACATGGAGACTGCTCCCAGCCCTGGGCCTCACCTTCAGGACAAGCCGCGCAGGAGCAGATTGGCCCATGGTCCCCAAGGTGTTGTAAGGCACACAGGTGTAAGTGCCAAGAGCCTCTTCTGTGGCCTCCTCAATGCGAATGGAGCCATCTTCCATCAAGGTCCAGCCCAGGTTCTGCCAGAGCAGACAGCAGAGCAGGAGTGATGGTCAGGGAGCAGGTGCTCAGCCCCAGCCCACCCAGGCTAGTAGGCCAGCTAGGGCCTGAATGGGGCCAGCGCGCCTAGCCAACCTGGCAGCAGGCCGAGGCAGAGCCTAGGGGTGGGGTCTTCTAAGTCCCCCAGGAGAAGAGCAAAGGCCATGCGAGACTGCAGACCCCCATGGGAAGCATCTCTTTGCTCTCCCAGAGCTTTGGTGGGGGAGTAAGAAGTCCTGGCAGAGAACCAGACCCCCAGAGGCAGCATCTCAGTGTCAGGAGGGTGTCGCACTGACCCCGCATGCATCCCTCTAGCACCTTCTCAACCTGCAGGGGGCGGCCATCCTTGTTCCACTTGACCATGGTGGCTGGTGGCTCTGCGTCCACAGGGCAGCGGATATAGCCGTGAATTCCCACGGGCACGTAGATGACAGGGGGCATGTTGAGGACACGGGCTGGGTCTGCAGAGGAGTAGTGTGGCATAGGAAAGAAGGAAGGCACGAGGGAGGTCATCCAGAAAGTGAGAAATTGGACAGGGGGCCGAGCCACTATGCAAACCCCCATGTCTCCCCCATATAGGCTGACTCTAAAGCGGGGCCTTTCCCACCCATCCACCCACCACCCAGTAAAAAATGTGTGTGTCCTCAGTGCTCCCAACAGTGCCAGTTGCCAGGTCCATCACGGCTAACAAGATGGACAAACTCCAGAGGTCGCACAAGCCACCCCAGGGCAGGCTGCTATATTCTTAAGAACTTGTCCCAAATGCTTGGCAGCACCAAAGGCATGTGCCTGCCTGCTCCCATCTGCAGAACTCCAAGGATGCTTCTGCTCATGCACCTCACTGCCAGGTGAGGACTCTCAACATCCATTTCCCAGTCCCTAGATTCCAAGCAGCAAAGCCAACATTTGGCCACACACGCCCACCCATGGCTCCTTGTCCCAAGTCTCTCTTGGACACCAGGCAGATCCTCTCTCCACATCCCAAACCAAAAGCTCACCCTGTGACATGGGTGAATCACCCACCTCTCCCCTCTCCCCACTTTTCCCTGAGACTACGGAGAAAGATCCAGAACTTCCAGGGAGGCAGTGAGGATGAATGAGCTGGTATCTTCCAAGCATCTGGAGCTCTTCGGAGAACAGCATTACATAAATACCAGGCCCAGTTATATATTTAGACAGAGCTTCCTACTTTTGTATGGTAGAGTTTTTTTCCCCCTCCAAGGTTTTCAAAGGGTTTATGAATGGGAAATACTCCAAACACTGCATTTTAGCAGAAATAAAGATCCTTGTCTCACCTACCTGGAAACCTCACCCCCCAGTTTCTCTTTAAAGGCAGGAAGGAGGGAAAAAAGGACAAGTGGAGTGGGTGATGGCCCCGGGGATGGTGCTAGGGAGAGCACCTCCCCTTCAGCAGAGAAATGGCCATAGCACCTTAACCCCGGTCAGAGCACACCCTATTGAACACCATTCCCTGTTGGCTTTCCTCCTCCACCAACACCACCTTCTTGCCCAGGTGACGCATGTCACTCAGGACACATGATGCTCCTAGTGGAGTCCCTCCTCCCTTGCTCTTTCACACAGCTTGGGTCACAGTGAGTCCCCCCTCCCTAAGGATAAGGCAAAGCACTTCCTGGCATTCCCAGAGCCTCTCAGGGTCGCTCTGTACAGACACAAGTCATGTACAAATACCTTCTTGCTCTTTCCTACTACAGGTCTGGGTGGGGGGAGACCCGACAACTAGGGTCACACAGCTTTCCGGGTGCCCACAGCTTGAAAAACTTGGGATCCATAAGACAGCATGCTGTAAGTCCTCTTAAGATGCTGACAGCGTAAGCAGAGAAATGGTGCCTCTGCCCCCACCAGCAAAATCATTGCATAAAGAAGGACACGATGAGACTGTGCGGTTAGGATGTCAATGGGATTGCGGGTCCAGCTGGCTCCACCGCCCTGCCCACTCAACAGTAGACCAGGGCAAGGGCCCAGCTCTGCGTGGTGGACTGAGTCACACCCCACCTGGTGAGAGCACTGAGTGGTCTACTGGTCTTCAGCATAAATGCTGACTCTGGGCCATGTCTATAGATTGTGTATTGTGTCACTTCTCACACTGCCACTCCACACCCCTGGGGGAGAGCAGTCTTCCCACAACAGCCCTCCAATGATGGAGAGCCTGTCACTTACAGCAACAAAGCTGAGCCTTTGTTGCCTGAGTGACAGGGCCATCCGCAAATCAAAAGGAAAAATTAATCTCATTACTCATCCATCCATCTCTCTCTTACAGTGCTCGGCTTGCCAGTTGGGGGAAGTATTCAAGATCAGCAAACTGAATCATTGTACTGCACAAAAGCCCTTGATTGTTCTGGCACGAGGAGCAGCTCACTCATTTAGGCCTCTGGCAGCCCTAGAGAGAGCAGTGAGGTGGCCAAAAGGGAGCCAGGTGCTGGCAGAACTACCAAGTCACCCAAAAAGCAGGCTCTGTCCTCGCCCATACACCCACCTACTGTAGGCGGCAGGAAACTAGCCCTATCCCACCTTCAGCTACACGCCCTCAGATACCTGAGGAAAAAACATCAGAGAGTATCTGGTTCAAGGTCCAGAGGTGTGGGTGAGCACTCGGCCCAAGGATACCGCTCGGAAGGCCTGTGATCCTTGAATCCAAGCTAAGCTCGGCTGGTGCGGAGAACTGGCTAATGTGGAGAGTGACACCTGGCCCACGGAAGGCGCCGGGCAAGTGTGCCTCTCTCCTGATTGACCAGCTCGGGCCTCCTCCTCTGGGGCCGCTCCTCCTTCCTTCCAGCCACTGCGCCCACGCTCGCTGTGCCCACATCTGGTCTCTGCTGCCTTCCAGCCTCCAGTCTGGACCAAGTGCCTGAAGCTTCTGGATGCACCACCCCCCAGGGATCTCCCTTCCCGACTCACACTGCACAGTCAGGTAGGCCGAGGCCGAAGGGGAGCGTCCCAGACTGTTGCTAGGGACACAGGTGTACTTCCCCGCATCCTCAGGCTTCACCCGGAAGATGATTAGGGTCCCATCGATCAGGATCCGTACCCTCAGCTTCAGGTCACTGCAAAGACAAAAGCACTCTGGAGCGGACAGGCTTAGCAAGTGGGAGAAGAGGGTCTTCGGGGACACACCAGAGTAAGGGAGCCACAAGTCCCCTACCCCGTGGAAGAGGCCAGGCCATGGGCACTTCCTGGCATCCCCAGGGTCTCTCAAGGCCCCTCTCCACAGACAGTCCTCAGTAGGCAGGACTCACGGACCGCCCCCTCCAAGTTCCCAGAGCCTAGAGACAGCCTGTGGCAGAGCCTGCTCAGAGGCCTTACCCCTGGGGGGCCTGGCTGAGAACCCCTGAGGAGTCAGGGCAGGGTGCTCACTTCTGGAAGTAGACGTTCTCATCCTGCCAATACCAGGTGTAGGTGAGGTTGCCGGGATACGCCTCCGCCCGGCAGGTGAGCAGAGCATCCTGGGATATGTTGACAGTGATGTTCTCAGGAGGAGAAACTATGAAGGGAGGCCCTGGGGAGACAGGACCCAAACATGACCTCGCCTGGTGGGGAAGGCAGAGCAGCACCCGGACTCAGGAAGGTGCTTTGGACCCTGGGGGAGCAGGGGAGAGCGCAGGCCCAAGATCTAGGAGCACGGCCTGGGAAGTCGGCATGGAAACACTTCTAGCGGCTGCCATTGCTCAGGGTCTTACTCTCCCTGCAGGTCCCCAGAGATACAAAGGTCCTGGGGCATGGCTCTATGTGCCCACCCCCTTGAGCCAGCCGCAGACCCCCTTCTTGGTGCTGCACTGGACCCACCCCCCATGCACAAGCCTTCTATGAATCTTGGTTCTAACCCCTGCTGTGCACACACACACACACATATATACATACACACATGCAGATGGGAGAAAGGCCACTATTTTCAATCCAGAGCAAGGAATAATCTTGCCAGTGGAGGATTAACAGGTTTGTGCTGCTTCCCAGACAGGGGTTAAGAAGGCAGCTTTAGGGAGAGGGGGCAGGGGAAAGCAGAATAAACAGAAGGTGAAATTCTACCAGTCCCTGGTGCTGGCTTTCCAGACAGGTTGCAGCTGCCACCTGCTCTCTCATGAGAGAGGTCAGCTCTCCTCCAAGCTGCAAAGGGACTTCTGGCCCATGCTGCCACTCAGCACCCCAAGTCAGGAGGCAGACAGAGCAGGTGCCTCCCAGGCTCGGCAGCCCAGACAGCCACCAACAGCCCTCGCCTGACCCTCCCGCAGGCGGCAGATGGAAAGCAGAGCAGGTGGATGGGCTCAGCTCGCTCAGAGACCCTGCCACCGAGACACCATCCCTTCTAGGGCACTCTGAGGTCCCAAGCAGGGCAGAGTGGCATCTCCCTGTGCTGACCATGCAGACCCCAGCTCTGCCAAATGACCTCGGTGTTATTTAAATATCTGAGGTTGGAATTGAATTCCTATCTTTATTTATTGATGCCATCACTAATGGATAGAGACTTGAGGGAGGTCTCCCCTGGGGAAGGTGGAAGCATGGCAGGACACTATGGGGGCAGACAGATGACCCAGAACCCCACTCATCATGGTGCCTCCCACCACCCCATGATGGCCACAGCATGCCACCATGAGCGCTCTGGCTGTGAGAGCACAAAACTCAGGGGGGCCCCCATCCAGCTCCTCACAGCTGCCATCTCTCCACCCATCCCCACTTTGTCAGTGGTGTCTTAGGAAAATCCCTCTGCAGTTCAGCTGGGCTGGAAGTCCCTGCAAAAGCCCAGGGTATGAAAGGACCAGGGAAATTGGTCTAACCTTGGACAAGCAGGTGGGTGGTATGGACAGCCTCCCCCTGGATGCTGTAGGCGCGACAGGTGTAGGCACCTCTGTCCTCCCGACTGACCGATGTCACCGTGAGACTGCCATCACTCACCTGGGGCCGAGGAGAGAAGGAGCTCAGCACCTACCCTCAGGCCCCACCAATGCCATCCTCAGGCAAAGATGGCATTGGGCTCATGCACTGGGCACAGGGAGTTTGGTGCCTCATTTTCTATCTCCCTCCAATAACTCAAACACAGCCAATCTGCCTGCCTCTGCACAGGAGGCCACTTCGGAGGAGAGAGAGGCAAAGGAAGGGTGGGCAAGGAGGAGTGAGAGCAGTAGCCCCATTATGGAACCACACTTACCTGGTATTTCCCGCTAGCACCTAGGAGTGTCCCCTCCTTGAGCCAGGTGACAATGGGCTTGGGGTTTCCAAAAGCTGTGCAAGTCATGGTAACACTGCCACCCTCCTTGGCCTCGATGTACTGGGGGGGTGTTTCTGTAAAGGTGGGAGGAGCTGCAACGAGAAGATGCAGTGGATTAGCCAGACTGCCCCATATGCAGTGCCACCCAGACCAGGCTGCCTCCTGTGTTCATGCGTACCCCTCTACGAGGGGCAAGGATGGAAGGGAGACATGTGAAGTATCTGCCCACAAATCTTATAGAGGGAGCAGAGACCTGGACTTCCAAGTCAATTTGGCCACACCCAAATTCTAAATTTTTCCCATTGTACTTCGCTAATTCCAATAAACGAATCTTTGTTGAGCATCTGTAGGGAAGTCACTGTGCTCAGCACCAAGGGCAAAGTGATAAACAAGCACTCTCAGGGCCCTCAGACGGTGCACATCTGCCAGCTCCACGGACGGCTCCACCGTGATCATCCATGACAGCCCGACTCCCTCAACCCGGCCCAACCAGGTGCTCACAGCTCCGGGATGGTGGCCATCTGAGCTTCATCTAGGGCTAACACAGATCTTAATTCTCCTGATTATACCAGATGAACTGCATTGGAGTTTTTGCTAAAATGCCATCCTGTTTGGTTAATCAGCTTTGAAGAGTTTCTATCTTGCATCTCTGAGCTGCTTGTAGAGGCAGTCTGGTCAGTCTTCACCCCTTGGACTCTCAGTTCTGCAGTCTTCTTCTGAGATAATAAGGAGGGCCCCACTTCTGAACACCAGGCTTGAGAATCACAATGCCAGGCTGGGCAAGTCATTTGGAGCTCATCTCAAGAAACCCAAAGCTCGGCACCAAGTTCAAGTGCTAACTGGCCACTTGCTGTGTAACTCTGGGCAAGTTACTCAGCCTCTCTGGGCTCTACTAAATCCCCCACCCTCCAGAATTGACGTGAGAAATGAATGAGATAAAGCGTGTGAAGAGGATCTTGAAAAATAGGAACACGTGTAAAATATTGGCTATTTTGCCGTCACTACCGTCATCACTATGTCCCCAGGAGCCTGAGGCATCAGGAAGAGGCTAAAAGGTGTCCCTCCTCTCCAGACAGGTCTGCCCCCTCCACCAACGTGCTCTCCATCAGCACGCGCATGCGCACGCACATGTGCGTGTGCATGTGTGTGTGTGTTGGGTGGGGGAACACATGGGCTTCTGTTCCTCTGTGCAAGGGCAAGGGCTTTTGTCTGCTTTTCTGTGTGGAGGGGTCCCTGTGTGCTTGTGTGTTTGAGTATATGTGTCTCTCTCAATGTCTGTCTGTCTGTAGTCTTTTTGTCTCTGTGTGTCCCCTTCACTGGGCTCTAACCACATGGCCGTCTTTGTCATCCTCCATGTGCCAACAAGTACATGAAACCTCAGGGCCTTTGCATTTGCTAGAACTCTACACCAGATGACATTCCTTCAGCTTTTGCAAGCCTTTGCTACAAGGCCATCTCTGCCTCCCCCTGTCAGACCATCTAAGATGGCACTTCCCACATTCTCTATCCCCTTAGACTGTTTTATCTTCTTTAAAGCACTTACCACAACTCTCCTTGAGAACAGAGACCTTTCCCATGAATCCCACTGTATACTACACAAACATCTGTTGAGTGGACGAATGAATTAAATGAACAAAGGTGCCCACACATGCAGACTAGCACAAAGTCGAACACGTGAAACTCTTTACAAGCAAGACCATGGCAAGACCACTTCCTTCGATGACCTCTGAAGCCCCTAGCTCAGTGGGCACACAGGAGGCACTTGGAGAGAGACCACGAATGAATGAAGAGCCATACTTCATCACACACAAAAACACACACAATAGCCATCCTCAAGCCAGCCAATTCTCGTTCAATGTTTAATACAATAAAAATAATGTAAAACTAATGTAAAATCCATTCAGAATCCAGATAAAGGGATCCTGGAATCCTAATGTCCAGGCCTCTCTTCCTGCCCTGGGATGTGCTTATCCAACAGAGCCCCTTTGCCAAACCAGCCCATTGAAATATAGTCAGTATAGCCACAGCCTCTATTACCTCTGGTGTCAAGCTTAAAAGAAGAGATAATAAATTAAATTCTGTCCTGAAGTGACAAATTAATCACTAATTACATAATTACTTTATTATTTAGGCGCTAATCAGGAAAGTACTTCGAACAACTTTGAGTTTCAGGAAAACAATGGTTTGACTCTCAGTTATTTACTGAATTAGGTGTTAGCTTGCCAGCTGTATTTCCAGGCTTAATTCTTTTTTTACAAGTGCCCTATAATTAATAGTGCAGGTTAGAAATAGGCTGGCCTCTCCTCCAAGTAATTCACAAACCTAAACTAAGCCTTGGCTCAGGGTTTTGGGGCATTTTATATGTGATAAAGAAATAACTGGGTTTGTTTCCACACAACTGGTCTTCAAGAAAACATACAAGGAGAATGAGACAATTTGTAATTCTAATTTTCCACTGGCCTTTCATTTTCCAAATGTGATCCCTGTTAGAAAATGCCTGACCTTACACATTCTAGTTTGGAAGCAATGGAATGTGGCACTCTGGACCCTTTTCTTCAAGAGTGGAAATATTTATGCTGGAAAGAACCTCAGAACTTGGGAAAGAGAGATGGGGAGAAAAAGGAGAGAGGTATCTCACTAGGAAGGGTGTCTGTTCTTTACTACCCATTTTGGACTTGGTAAGGGCACAGTATTCTATAAGAAGCGCTGATTATAAAGCCTGGAATAGACGGTACACATTCTTAGCTTTTCTGCCCAACACTTCCATATGAACAATATGCTCTCAATGCACCATGTTCCCTGAATGACCCAACTCTCCTTCCTCTGGGCTTCCAGGCATGCTGTTCCCTCCGCCTGGAATATACTTCCCCACCTCCCACCTCTGCAGACAGCTAATTCCTCCCCTCTGCCAGTTCTCTGCACAGGGGTCATTTCCTCAGGGAAGCACTTTGTGCTCCCAAAGCCCATATTGCCATTGCCTCTGGACCTCACTGCCTCTTTAAGTCTCCTTCAGAGCTGGGTCTGGGTCATGCCCATGGCTGTATCCCCAGAGCCTGCCACAGAGTAGGCATTCAAGAATGTGTTTTGCATGGATAATCACTGGTGGACTCACAAGTACTTTCCAACACCACAGCCCCCTGCATCTTCCAGCCTGAAGTCCTTCCTGGATTACTACCTCCCTGCTGATACCCTCCCATCTGATTTCATCTTCTTTTCTCTTGAGGAGGATGGCCAGCATCTTACACATAATTACCACGTGTAATTAATGTTCCAGACACTGGGTAAGAGACATTCTCACATGCCGTTTCATTCTATCCTCACTACAGTTCTGTAAGTAGGCATTGTTGTTGGTAACTGAGAAAACAGAAGCTCAGAGAGGAGGCTTAAGATGTCCAGGATCATACAGTTAAATGCAGTGGATTCATGAAACAAACCACATCTTTTCAGGGTCTTTCTTATTCCATGCTCATTCTACTCCAAGCAATTAGGCATTACAAAGAATCAACTCCCACTCATGCAAACTAAGACAAAGAGGTAATACAACATACACTTCCTAACTAAATTCTACTTTGCCACCACATGAGTGTCTACTGAGCACCCGACATCTCAGACCACTGAGTGAACACCAGTGGGATGATTCACAAGTGAAAGGCAAGTGGGCCTGCAGGAGATGTTGGCCCGAGTTAAAAAAGGGTGAGAGGGAGAAAGAAAACATCGCGGAGCGTCTTGGCTTGGTGTTCAGTCAGTGAAGCTTTGAGCAGCGGATTTACCTTCCTAATTATGTTTTGCTTGGGCTAATATTAAGATGAGTTTTCATTCCTGGCACACACAACAGCTGGCATCAAAAGGAGGTGACTCAAAAGCTTGCTGGGTGGTAGGGACAGCCCACTCAAGATTTAAAATAAGCCTCCAATCAGTCTCTTGGAACTGACAGACAGGAGCTGCTAGCTGCCTCTAGTGGAGGCTTCCAGGACCCTGGACAGATTCTCACACCAGCAGGAACATGGCCTAACCCAAGCCCTGGGTGTAATGACCCAACCCCACAGGAGGGAAGCAGAGCCATCCTTCAGGGCAGATCAAAATTGTGCAAAGCTTCCAAACCACGAACAACATAGACTTCTGTCTCCCAAACTCAGCATTGATAGTCACAGACATCAAAACCATAAGGATCAAAGCTGTGTGTGGCACATCCTTCATGTCTCCTTCAAATTTTCTCCACAATTCTAGCTTCTCCTGGCTCCTCCAGAGGACCTACTCCCAAGTAAGGACTTCCAGGCCACAAGGAGGGGCTCTCCATCTGGGGAGATCCAGAGGGTCCAGCCCCTGGTGCCCATCACCCCAAGGATCTAGGCCTCCAGCCCAGTCCAGCACCCGGAAGTGGGCAAACTCACCTGGGGCCTCCGCAAGAGCTCGCCCTTTTGCCTAGACACTTCCAAAGCATCAAGGTACAGCACAGGTCACTTAACCTGAGTGATAAATAACTGACAGCCATTAGCACTGTTACTCTTCCCAGGATTCTTATGTTTTATTAGACAGTATACCAGCACAAGCGGGGTCCACGCCTGGTTTGCACCAGTTTTCCCATCGTCAGAGCAGGGCTTGGCACAGTAGACCCTCAATACACATTAATCAGATGAGTATATTTAACAAGCAACCAAAACATTAACGGAGAAAGGAAGACGGTAATGGTGGGACTCCTGGAGCCCACTACAGAGTGGGAAGGCACTTCCCCAGTTAATACCATCTTCCAGAAGCTGGGAAATGGTGCCCGCAACTATTGGTGTGCCCTCCACAAAGCCTTAACCCTTCCGGTTCCAACAACCAGATTCCTACCTCCCTCTGAGGAACTCTGCCACCACCACCCACAGCAGGCCCCACCTGGTGCCCAGGGGGCTGCTACTCATGCGCCTCCCTCCCCCAACCCCAGAGGCTCTACGGAAACGAGAGAGGGAGGGGTAGGGGACAGGGGACTGACATCTAGTGGGGCCCAGCTGGTTGAGGTTCCTCTTTGCAGCAGGGACAGGGTGCAGTTGAGGAAAGAAGCTTCCCCTAAGGGGGGCCCTCGGAGAAGTGGTCTTCCCAGGTTGCCCCTCCATCCCCGGAAGGAGGCCATACGCACCGTTGATGGTGAGGTGGACCCAGCTGCCATTGTGAAAGGTGTCATATTGCTGGTCCAGCATGAGCACTTTGCACTCGTACCAGCCCTGGTCCTCAGAGCGAACCTGCTCCAGCCGCAGGGATGCTTTGTCATGAAGACTCGCCCGGCCTGTGGAGACAAAGTAGGTGAAAGCCCCAGAGGCCATCAGCAGCTCAGCAGCCTCTAGCCCAGCCAAAGGCAGAGGACCCATGGTAAGTTTCAGACCATTTCCCACGGCACGGCCCCCAAACAACAGCTGGACCAAACCCCCACGGCCGGTGGCAAAGGAAGAGGCTTGCCAATGGGCCACTCTCCCTCCCCAGCCCTCCTGCCTCAGCTGGCCCTGGCCCAGGGCAACTGCAAGAGCCTCAGGCCCTCAGAATGCACCCATTCTCTTGGACATCTCTAAGGACAAAGGGAAGGAGTGAGGGATACAGAGGGGGGCTAGGGGGAGGGGGAGCCAACAAAGGAGATGACACAGGGCAGTCTAGGGCGGGTCTCTGGACCCCACTCAGGATGGGACAGCCCATCCCAGGTGGGTCCCCATACTAGCACCTCTCTCCATCTCGTCCCCTCTTGGTCCTGCTGTCAGTGCCCAAGAGACCACTTATCCAGCCAGAGCCCCATGCCCCCAGCAGCTGAGACCCCAGGCCCTGTAAGCCTGAGATGAGGAAGGGGCTGGCAGCAAAGCAAGGCCCCAGGCTGCCAACCTGAGCTCCACCCTCCTCCGACCTTGGCTCACCCAGGCTGGAAGACGGTAGAACTTGCAGCAGGAGCCAAGCAGCATGGGACCCGCCTCCCCCGCCGCAAGGACAGGGATGCAGAGCAGCCCTCAGGGTCCCCCCACCCTGCTGCCCCTGCACCACCTCCGCCCACCCCTCACACTGGCGCCCCCATCTCCTCTGCCTTCCTCTTTGTCTCGATGCTGGCGATCTGCCTAAAAACCTGACTATCAAAATTAACCACAGCCAGAAAGACCAGGCTCAGGAGAGACAACTGGAAGCTTCCTGAGAGAAATGAAGCTCAGACCTCAGAAGCCAGAAGTAGTTAAAAGCAGTCTCCCACAGCTTCCGCTCTTCCACACCCCAAACCCCCCACACACCCCACGCCCATGCTCACAGTCACACACCTCACACACCTGCACTCACACATGCCCATGCCTACACTCACAGAGGCGTGCACTCACACCATGCCCACACTTACACACGTGTACACACACGTGCCCACTCACACACCTCACAAGTGCTCACGCATATGCACACTCACACACACGTTTGCACACCTCACACGCCCCATGCCCACTCCCCTGTAGGCTGGCTGGCAGGCCACTGCATACAGGAGGGCTGCAGGGCAAGACACCAATGGCATGGAAGGGAGGCTGGCGTGGCAGGGTGGGCAGAGAGCAGGCGCCCCATGCACAGGTGGGTCAAGCCACTTACTTAACACTCAGGGATGGGATGAGGCCCCAATCACAGAGCCAAAGGGAGGGAGTGGATAAAAGTGGACAGAGCAAACCCCATGACCTCTTCTGGCCAGCCTGGAGAGGCCTGCGTGGTTCTAACCAGCTCCTTCACACACAGCTACCTTCCCAGCCTTGCCCCTGGGGAGCCCTCTCGGGTAGGGGCTCTCTCGGCTCCCACCCTCACCCTAGCATCTGGCCATGCATGGCCTGGGCTTCACTTCCTCTTTCATCTCCCCCCTCCACTTATACAACATACCAGAGTCCAAAGGATGGAAGGAAAGAGGCAGAGACTGTTGAAGAACAGATAAGAGACCAGTCAGAAAAAGCTGAGAGGCTACAGAGATAAAGACAGCAGGAAGGGTGACCATGGCCACAACCAGGCAGCCGTAAGAGCGGGAAGGCTGGGGATGGAGAGGCAGCCACACCACAGCCAAGGAAGAAACAAGGGCAGGCAGCCCCCTTCAGCCCAGGCCTTACCTGCATACTCAGGGTCCACGTGAGGGGGATAGTAGCCAAACTTGATAAAGATAGGGATGGGCACCCCAAACTTGAACCACTCCACAACATAGGGCGGGGGCTGTCCTGTCACTGGGTGGATCACATCACATCGCAGGACCACACTCTCACCAGCCCTTGCGGTCACAAACTCAGGCTCCTCTCGCAGGCCGTGGGCACCTAATGGGACAGCAAAGTTGAAATGCAGAAAGGAAGGTGACAAGGAGATCCTGCCCTGGGAGCTCCAGGGGCAGCCCTGTGTTCTGGAGCAAAGACCTCCACCCCCGACCCCCCTCCCCAAGGCCAGACCTCCTCCTGAAGAGGGGTACTCACTCCCAGAGGGGCACCGTGTACACCCACCTCCCCACCTCCACCTCCTGTGGCCCTGGGGGATAAAGGCTATCCATGATCCCAAGGGAGCAAAGGAGTAGAGGGATGTAGTTCCTCAGTCCTCCAAGCCAGACCTTCCCTCTGATCCAGATGGGCAGATCAGCGACATGCCTAGCTCCCAAGAAATCCAAAGAGTCTGGCCGCTGAGAAGACGCAGGGGCCTGGGCCTCTCTGGAGGCGGCAGCCAGGCCGACTGCCGCCCAGGATGAACAGGGCACATCCTCCAGCGTGATTCTTCCCAGAGAGCCGGGTAGGAACTGCGCGGGGCCAGCCACCCTCCTCCGCCCCACCCACCGCTCAGCCTGGTGCTCACAACACAGAGTACTCCATACAGGAGCAGGGAATCCCTAACGAGCTAAGCAGAGGCTGCTCACGGCAACACCAGAAGGAAAGCCCCCAGGCCTGAACGGGCTCCCAGGCCCCTCCTCCAGCTTGCTGCACCTGCCTCAGAGAAGGGAGTGGGAGTGGCCTCTAGCCCTCCGATTCCACGCCCCCAACCTATCCTGCGGAGCAGCCCAGACATCACCATTAGGAAAACAGGGCGCTGGGGATGAGGGAGGGGGTCTGGGGCTGCTGACCTCAGCCAGCTAAGAGGAAACCACCCCACCTTTGAAAAACAACGAAACACACAGCCAGACAGGGTGCAACCATCCTCCTGGCCAGGGGCTGGGGGGTGGGGGACCAAAGCGAGAGGCACCCACTCCATCCCCAAGCTGCAGGACCAGAGGAAAGATTCATTCACCCAGGCACTGCTTCGCAGGCCTGGCAGCCTCCTCCTGAGCCCCTGAATGAGGTGTGTAGCCCCCACCTCCAGCCTGACACTCCTCCCTCCCACACCAGGCCTCTGTGCCCACAAAGTCACCTTGTCTAGCTTACTTCCCAGTGAAAGGGACAGCCTGGAGAAGCCTCTCCCTCCTGCCTTCCCTCACAGCACACCTGGGACCAGACCACAGCTTTCCCCACCTGCACCATCTCCCCTGCTGGGCTGCTGGGGCCCTACAGGCAGCACCAGGGACAGAATGCCCGGGGAAGTGTCTGTCTGGCTGATACCTCGGGGTCTGACTCTTACTGCATCTTTGACCCATCCTGTGGCTCCCTCCCTTGTCTTTGTCTCTCTAGCTCCTTTCTGGGTGTCTCTCTGGCTCATTCTCTCCTGCTCCTACTCCTTGTCTCTGTGTCTCTGTCTCTTTCTCTCTAGCTCCCACTTTATGTAGGTGATTCTGTCTGCTTGTCTGCCTTTCCCCGTTTCTATGCCTCCATCAGCGTGTATATGTGTGTGTGTGTGTGTGTGTGTGTGTGTGTGTGTTGGATGGGGGGAACACATGGGCTTCTGTTCCTCTGTGCAAGGGGAAGGGCTTTTGCCTGCTCTTCTGTGTGGAGAGACCCCTGTGTGCTTTTGTGTTTGGTTGTGTGTCTCTCTCAATGTCAGTCTGTCTGTTGTCTGTCTGTCTCTGTGTCTCTCTTTCTCTTCCTCCTCCTCCCCCTCTCTCTCCTCCCCAAGTTGCAGAAGGAGGAGGAGGCAAACCTTTCCAGAAGCTGATTGGCTACTGGTGACATCACTGTTTTCTAGAGGAAAAGAGCTAAGATCACAGAGTATTTTTGGAGCAGAGCAGTGCTGCACTCACCTGCCTGAGGCCCCAGCAGGTTTCCCAATTTCCCCCCACCCCCAGCCTTGCTTCAGGCTAAGTTTGAATTCCAGCCCCTCAGGGAAAGCACAGAGAGGGCCCAGCTGCAGCAGGCACCTCCCCCAAAACCCCAGAGGCACCTAGAGAGGGACAAGCCTGCTTCCGAGCATCCAGGAGCACAAAGGCTACTTCTGGACCCAGAAGGAATGGCAAACAGTGGCCACCATGAGTGAGCAGAGGAAGCAACTCCTGTGTGCATGACTGTGTGTGTATGTGTGTGTGCACGAGAGTAGCCCTTGACAAAAAGACGTGTGTGCATATATGAATGTGTATATGCATGTGTGTACCTCTTGACAAAAGGACTGGGGGTGTGAGTGTGAGTGTGTGCATGTACATGGGAGTGTGTGCGGCACTGACTTTGAAGGAGATGAAAAGGGATTTCCTGGGAGAAGAGGAGGGAGCTGTTCTCAGAGGCCACGGTTACCTGGTGTAGCGGGGCCGAGGCCGTCCACATAAGGGGCTCCTTCCTATGGATCTGGCCCTAGAGCCTTAAGGCAGGAGGAAGAGGTGCTGGAAAAAAAGCCAGCATTGTTGGCGGGTAACTGTCCACCTTTAACAGTGACACTGGCTCTGGTGGCTCCGGCTGCTAGGGTTGAGGGCTCTGGGGGTCCATGCCAGGAGGTGGGGCACCTCTGCCATGGTTCCCACAGTGCCTACTGCTCATTTGCACCTAGCACGGCCTCATTCTCACTGCATAGGAATGAAGCAGCCTCTTTCACACCTCCCCAAAGCTAGTGCCAGCACTAGGTCTCCACCATCCCCTCCAGGCAGCCCAGGGCCTGGGGCAGAGCACCCAACCCAAGGCATGCCCCCAGACCAGGCAACCCCACCTTCGTCTCCCGGCAGGGACCCTTTCAACCAGGGACCGGAGATGAAAAAAGGACACAGGAAGATGAGCATCCCAAATATTATAAGCAAGGCAAAAAAGAGATGGTGTTTCCCAAGGAGAGGGGTGGGAGCCCAGCCTCCGCATTCAGTCCAACCCAACTGATTTTCTGAATCCTAAAATATTTATCAGCTTCCCTCATCTCCTCACCACACACTCACTCACACACAGCATGTTCTCTCACTCCATCACCCACAAGCACTTCTTTCTAAGCCTGATCCTTTCTGAGCCAAAGCATGTCTAATAAAACACTTTCTCCAGAAAAGCTCAAAGCAAAAAAAAAAAAGCAAACAGGCTGGCAGTAGAGAGGGAAGAGGGGCTTGAGGGAGGAGAGAGAGATAAACTCCAACCAAGGAGGACACTAATCTGAATTGAAGAACAAAAGATTCAAGCAAGAAAAGAGACACAGAGATGGGTGCAGTGCAAAGCAGACACTGGTAGAACCCAGCCCAGAGAGAGAGAGAGAGAGAGAGAGAGAGAAAGAGAGAGAGAGAGAGAGAGAGAAAGGGCTCTGGGGCACAGAGGATTCACCACAGTGAAGGGACCCGGGCCTTTCAAGGACCCAGAGCCAGCAGGGGGACAGAGCTGAGGCAGCAGGGCTGGCTGGAGCAGCTGCCCACTGGTTCTGAAGGGAGCAGGGGGGATGGGGAGGGGAAGGATGGCCAGTGACCTGAGGTGAGGAGGGGCTGCAAAAGCCAGGGAGGTCCCTGAGCCCTTCCCCATCACAGAGCCTGAAGCAGCCCAAAGGGGAAACTGGCACCTTCAAGTGTGAGGGTGGGGGAAGGCCATGCGGGCAGGGGTTTCACACACACCCCACCCTCCCACCCCAGTTCAGAGAAGGCAGGAAGCATCAGTACTTGAGCTGAGCAGATCTGCACCTTGCAGCTCTGCCCAGCCCACCTCAGAGCTGTTCTACCAGCTAGGGAAGAGAAAGCAGGAGGGCAGAGGAGGATGAGGTGGCCCTGCAGTCTGGCTGACCTTTTGGGAAGACCATGGGGTACAATCACCTGCTCTCTAGGCCAGGTGGCACCCAGTGGGCAGCCAAGGAACTGCCATTGGATCTCCTGTGGGTGTAAGACCACAAGGCATCCATGGCGCTGTGCCCATGCCCAACACTCACAACCTGGGGCTCTTCCACCAGGGCAGGGCTGGGGGTGGAAGGGTCCCCGAGAACGACAGGAGGTCTAGAAGCCAGGGTGGGCAGCGCTTCAGCTGTCAGGCCAGCCTCACTCCCTCTAAATATTTACTACATCCTAGGCTCGGTGCTGGGAGTGTGACACAAATTTCTTTTAATGCCCACCTGACAGAAGTCCTACCATCTCCATTTCACAAATAAGCAAACTGAGAGGCTACCTGTTTCAGCTGTCACTGAGGTAGCAGGCAGGGGTCAGGCTCCAGCTGCTGCGTCTCCACTTGGTCGGCCCTCCTTTAGATCCCGCCTGGCCACAGCCTCAGGGAGGCCTGCACCAGGAACAGTCCCTCTTCCTCCCTGCGTCGGAGGCCAGCTCCTCCCCGCTGAACCCTCTGAAAAGGCTCTGACAGCCAGACCCCTGCAGCCCAGGGCCAGAGAACGATGACAGAAGGGCCCGTTTCAGAAGGCACCCGGCCAGCTCTGGTGAGCTCTGGGCTGAGCGCCACTCTGCCTGAGGCCCACGCAACCTGTTTAGGTCTGGCAGCAGCTGTGGTAGGGGAAGACCGGAGGGGTGAGCACCAGCTTCCCCGGCTCATGACCGGGTACTTATTGGAAACCCCGCCCCGCCCCCCTCCTCCTCCTCCTCCTCTTCCTCCTTCCCTCCCCCTCCCCCTCCTCCTCCTCCTCCTCTTCCTCCTTCCCTCCCCCTCCCCCTCCTCCTCTGGGCCCCAGACTCCCAAACCACAGGCTTGTTGTCTAATAATACCAGCGACAGCCACCGCCACCTCCATCTGCCAGCCTAAAAATAATCCCTACTGAGTCCAAAAAAGGCGCAGCCCCCGATAGTCCCCCAGTCACTCCTCCCTGACAAGCCAGGAGGCTCCAGGAGATTCCAGGAAGCCGGCAACTCAGGCTCCCACAGAGCCTCCCACGAAGGTGCACCTGCAGAGGGAGGACATGAGGAAGGCAGAGGACAGGCTCCGTATTCTGCCCTCTCAAAGTGTGTGATGGAGAGGAGGTCTGTGTCCACATCAGACCATGTCCTTACTCTCCTTTCCAGAAGGGAGGTGGGCTAGAGGTCATCTGGACACTCTTCTGCCTCCAGCAAGGATCTCCACCCCCAGCTGAGAGGTCTCCACCTTCTATGGTCTCCCCATTGCTGTCCACAGACCCCTTCCAGCCCCCACTCCCTAGCAAACCTGAGAGGTTGGAAGTCAGAAGTCAGGCGAGCCCAGCCTGTCCTATCCAGGATTTCTGCCATCTTCTGACAGCATGGCATGGGGAAGGGAGGGGCAGGCATGGCAGGCCTCCCTCCTCCTGTGGATGCCTCTCCTCCCTAGCCCTCTCTGCTGGGCTCCCTCCAGCAGCCCACAAGGCAGGGAAGCTATTAGCAACCTTAATTTGCTCTCAGCTAGATTGTATTTCCAAGAGCCCTTTCCCCTTGAGTCCCTGACAGGAAGCAGTCTGTAATCCAGCCTCTGCTCTGCTCCGTTAGTGGGTCCTCAGCAACAAGGCAAAGCCCCAGGCCAGCCCGGCCCACTGCCTGGGCGGGGCCTGCACCCTGCACACTCCCACTGGCCCAGCGCACCCGTGGCCCCAGCGTGGGCAGGCCGCAGGCCCGGCGTGAGGCCCAGGAGGCAGGTGAGGGCACTCCGGGCTCTGCCTGCTGCCAGGCCACGCTCCCCGGGTAAGGTGCCAGGTAGACACGATAACTAAGTGGGAAATCGGATCCCCACATTTACTCACAGTGGAGCATGAGCATTCCCTACTCCGAAGCCAGGAAATGAGGACAGTGGCTCACCTCATACAGTTTGTGAAGATGAGCCTGTGAGCAAGCTGTATGGGTGAGTGCCTGTGACCAGCAGGGACGTGAGGGGGCAGGGGGTTGGCGGTTGTGCAGAAGGACGGGCTGCGGGGAAGATCCCAGACCTGTCTTCTCAGGACAGTTGGGTTGGCTGGGACCGCCCTCAGAGCCCCGCCCACAGAATTGTTCTCCAAAACCCTTCTAGAAGGGTTTCTTCGCTCACCAGGCTCCTGCTTATTCACACAAGAGAGAACAGAAAAGCAGAAAGAGTCCTAAGAAAAATAGGTCAGCTGCCTCAGGCAGACAGGGCTTTCACCCGTAGGCAGTGCCCCTGAGAGGCCAGACTACAAGCTGCTTTGGCAGCCCCAGCACCCTCTCTCCTCTCGCCAACCACCAGCCCCTTCTCTACCCTGCAGTGCAGTGAGCCCATGAGCAGTGGAGACCGGCACCCACCACAACCAGACACACCCATCTTCTGAGTCTCCGGGATCTCCTTCCGGTGTGTCCCCCCACTTAGGCTTTCCCTCAGGGACCTCAGGCATCCCTCAGTCCAGCCCCTGGGCTGAACTTCCAACTTGGAAACTTCTCGGCTGCCTGGATGCAGGTGCAGAGCAGGAAGATAAGGAAAGCAAGGCATCTGCTCTGAGTGCTGTCTCACTGCCACCTCCCACTTGGAAGGGAGTGGTTAGACACCAACCACCTCATGCCTGGACACTAACTGTCCCCATCCACACATGCACATGCAAATACACAGATGGCCACACACACAGGGGTGTGCACACAGGTGCACATACACACAGGCACAGGATGGATACACATACGTGCACCCACATACAGGCATGCACATAAACTTCCAGACAGCTCTTGTTACAGTTCGAGTCCACTGTGCACACCAGCTGTTTAACCCACCCCAGAGAGCAGAGAGCTGCTCCCCTGACCCTGCGACCCACCCAAGTCGGCCATAGCCTTGGCGGTAAGAGGGATGCAGACAGGATGGGTTGTCTTGCATAGAGAGTGCCTTTATACTGAAGCCTAAGCCCTCTGGGGAGTATCTCCCTTGGCACAGCACACAGGAAGGCTGTGAGAGATGAGCAAGCACCCGGCAGGCCTGAGAAAGGCAGGAGAGAGCAGGCCAGGCTCTGAGAGCCATGCCCTGGCTGAGGGTGAGAAGCAGAGGGGAGAGAGAAAATACAGGCACCAGGAGACAGCAGTGGCAGGGGCCAGGAAAGAGGGAGAAACAGAGATGCTGGGTTTCAGGGAGCCTCTGCTCCTTGGGCAACCAGATCCCAGCATTCTGTCTCAGAGCCATAAACATGAAACCACCAAGCTCTAAAACCTGACAACTCCAAGTCTAGCACACACTGGGCCTCAGGCCAGCAGCTGAAAACTGATTCTTCTCATTGCCCCTCTGCCCTGCCCTTTCTGATACATCCCCCTCCTCAGCTTCTCCCTGCCTCTAGCGTGCATGCACACCTCATTTGGCCACTTCCTGACCTGAGTCCTCAGTTGATAGGCTACCGGTGGGGTCTTGCTAGTAACCTCCAGGTCCACACCTCCCCACTTCATTGCCACAGGGAGGAAGGGAAGGTCAAGGCCAGACAGAAGGTACAGTGCACTGGTCCAGCTACAGGTAGGACCTCAGTCAGAACCCCATTTTATTAGGGGACACTATAGTCATGGATAGTCCAACCACAGACTGTGGCAGACAGGAGGAGGCAGCCTTGGGAATAAAGGCCCAGAGTCAGCCAAGCACGGCCCAGGGTGCGCCCCAAGGCTTGCTCAGCAAATATCTGGGGTGCTGACACCCCACTCACCATTTTTCCAGCTCCAGATGCTTCTCTTCCCCATGTCCTCACCAACCTCTCCACTGACCACCACCAGACACACAGGATTCAAGTCAAAAGGGGGAGGTCCTCCCTATCTCTGTCCCAACCCAACACAACCAAAGCAGTCCTATCCTTTCACCCCTCTGATAGAGCAGCCCCTACTTCAGCCAAACCCTAACAGTGGCATCTCAAAGTCCCCCCCCGCCCCAGGAATCTCCCCAGAAGTCACCTCTGCCAGTCGGAGAATAGCAAGCTGTCACACAGAGCCAGCGGTGGAACACTGGCCGCTGCTTCTCATGACAGCGGGAGCCTGCCACACAGGTCCCCCCTCCTCCCTCCTCTAGAGGCTGTGATGCCCTCACCTGCTTGCCTCCTGGGCATCCTGTGTCCTTCCAACAAGCCTTAGGCCACTGAAAAAAACCCAGTTTTGCAAATCTTTCAAAGGAGTTTCAAGCAGCACTGAGATCTGCATGCCTTCTCCAACCTCCCAGGATGCAGAGGACAAGAGGTTCTCCCCAGACAAGGTCCGTCCCTGAAAGAACACTCGCTTCCTGACAGAGGCAGCCTTCTGAACTTCCTCCCAAGATACTCCCAGCTCCCAGGGCCCTGAATGGCCCAAAGGAAAGAAGCTGAGAAGGGGCCTGGAACCCCACAGATCCTGAAATTACAATAATAATGTCAACATTTACTGAGCACTTACCATATAGTAAGGTGTTCATATCTTTATAGCATTAATGTCTACAAAAGACATTCAAGCTCACACTGTTAACCCCATTTTCCATTGAGGCAAGTGACATTCAGAAAGGTTGAGCAACTCGTCCAAGGTCACAGGGCCAGCAAGCAGCAGAGGCAGGATTTAAATCCAAGTCATTTGACTCGGGACCTAGGTCCTTAGAGCTGCTTTAGACTAAAAAGATTCCAAGGCCAATAAGGGGTGACAGGCAGGGGTGTTTGTCAAACCATCCCAGACAGAAGGACCTTTTGACATCCAGAAAGAAGGCATAACCTTCATGCCCAACAACCTTCAATGTTGGTAAGTCCTTTCTTCTGTCTGGCCATTCTGTGTGTTGCTGCAATACAATCCCATTTTACTTTATTGTTTGCTTAAAGTGGCAAAAACTTCATCCGCTTCACCCTGACTTCCTGAGTTTGGAGGCTATTTCAGAGCCTCCCTTCAGTGACTCTTTTTTATTCAAAGATCCCAGTACATCCTTTTGTGCTTACAGCAACAGTCCCATTGCAGGAACATACCAAAAACTGGAGGGGAGGCAGAGGAGGGCATTGGAAGACGACAAGGAAATGGGGGAGAGCGGGAGGCTGGGGCTTGAGAAGGCTCTCCAGCACAACTCGACACACCTCACATCCACCCAGCTCCATCGGCACCTGCAGTTCCCGGACTCAGTATTCCCACCTGACAAGTGGTGAGTTTTAAAACCATCTAAGTCCACATACCATTTAACAAAATCTCCCTTCCCTTCACCCTCCTCTGGTTCTGTTCAGACTACCTCCCCGAACAGCATGGGAGACATTTCATTCCAGAAACTTTCTCAGATCACTTCTCTCTCCCCACCACACACCCCCAGACAAGGTAATGGGGCTGGGGAGGGGGGTAAATCTGTAAAAGGCGCCTCCTGCCGACCCCTTCCGCCTCAGCGCCGCCAGGAGTGGGCTCTCTTTTTGCCGGGTCCCTCTGCTGCCTCCCACCACCGACTGGTTCTCTCCCGCAGCCATCTCTCCCAGCTTTGTGAACTTGCCCACAGCTGGGCCATGTCTTCGCGTTCACAACGCTGAGCTCAGAGCCCTGCACCCCGCAAGGCTCCGCTCCTACTTCCACACAAGGGCCAAGAGTCTGGGGTGCCACCCAGAGGCTTGCAGGTCGCTTTGCCCATCTCCTGAGCAAAAGCCCGCGCGCTCACGCACGCATCACCCAACTCACTGGCTTCTTCTGGCCTCTTCCCAGCTCAAGAGGGGAAAAACGGAAAAAAAAAAACTCGCTTCGCAACCAGACGCAGTAGTGGGAACCCCCTCCCCCGCCGCCCTCGTCCCCCGCCAGCAGGTCTGCCTCACCGCCCGGAAGGGCGGCGTGGGGTCCGGCCGGTTGCCTTGCGCTCCTAGGGAACTTTTTCATGGCCCAGGCCCAGGTGTGGGTAAGATGGGAGCGAGCGCCTTGCAGGGCTAGCCAAAAGCGGGTACTCCTCGGAGCCCGCCGGGGGACCCCGCGCTTAGCCAGCTCTTCTTGTCTCTCGGGGCTCCGTGCGCGCTCTGCCCTTCGAGGGCGATCCGAGCTCCAGCCTCCAAAATGAGGGGTTAAGAGGGGCATTAGCTGGAGCGCTGGGCGCCCGCAGGACCGACAACCTGTCCCCTAGCTGTGTGGGCCGAGCGTCCCAAGGCTCGTGGTCGCGCCTCTCCGCAAGGGCTGGTCCACGGAGCGGTGGCGCTGCGCGGGGCCCCACCGTGCTGCAGCCTGCCGGAAGACCCGCAAACTCCCCGGCAGCCAAGTCAGGAAAGCCGCCGACTCCCCAGCGTTTGAGAAGGCGGCTGTTCCGGCAAAGGGCACCAGGCTCCGCACGCCGGTGTGAAACCCTGAGGCCCAAGGTGGGCGAAGCCGACCCCAGGCTTTCCTTTCACGAGAGCCCGGCCGACCATGGGCTACGGCCCCCTCGACCGCGACCCCAGCCTCGGCGGCAGTGCCCCACAGTGCGCCTGGCCTGAGCCCGGGCTCGCCCAAGAAGAGGCGCGGCACTCGGCGGGGCGGAGAACCCGCAGCGGGTAGGCAGGTACTGAGAGCGCCAGGAAGGGACAAGAAGAGGGACGCTGCACTTCAACTCACCTTGAGCCGCAAGACCGCGGATGCTGATCACACTTGCTATCAAAGTGGCCACATACCAAATCATAGTACTACCGCGCGCCAGCCAGGAGCCTCATCCTATCGCAAAGTGCTCTGCGCCCGCACACTTCTAGCGCCCGAGCGCCGGCTCACGCCCGCTCGCGCCCGCCTACGCCCCGCGCCGGTGCTCCTGCAGCCTGGGCTGCCCGCTCTCCATCCCTCCCCGGCTCTGCTCCACTGGGCGCGCAGCCTCCTCAGCCCCGGCGCAGCGGCACCTGCACTACTAGCCCAGGAAGAGCGCAGCCAGAGCCACGGTGAAACCTAGCGGGGCCGGGCCTCCGGTACCGCCCCCGCCACCCGCCCATTGGACACTTCGCACCATCCTTGGAGATGATTGGCTTGGCTATATGTCCGTCACGGCGCGAAGGAGGCGAGCCCATTTCAAGGTGCGTTGAAGTGTGGCGAGCACAGAGCCGCAGAATCATGCGCATTGCCAGAGAAAAGGAGGTGTAGCGTCTCCACTCTGTTCTGTTCTCTGCTTACACTGCATGGCAAGTTTCTGGCGAAGGCAATGGTAGCTTCTCGGGCTTGCTAACTGCACCCGCGGAGTCTCAATTATCCCTGACAGGTCTGAGGGGACGTCGCCCCCACCCACCCAGGGAACCCAACATCCGGTTCCCATCCAGCGAGAAGCAGTTCCCGGGAGGACGGTGCTGATTCAATGATGGGAAAACCCAGGAGCGCGCGGCCTGGGAAACCTAGGGAACGTCCTTCGCTGGAGAGCTTTTCAAAGAGGTCACAAGCTACCTCCCCCACTCCCACTCCTGTCCACACACTGTAGCTCTTCCCTCAGAAACACGCCCCTCCTACCCGAACGTGATGTTAAGCACCATCCAGCCTTAAGGCAGGGGGATGACTACAATGACCTCTCAAAGTCGTTAAGACTTAAAATGAGTCACTGACTCAGCTGCGGGAGCGTCACAGGCCCCCCTCTGGAACACACGCACGCGCATACTGCCTCCCCCAGTGCCGGTCGCCGTTGCTCATTATTACTAAATCTCAACTTTGAGCAATAAAAGTTTTTTCTTTCCTACGCCTCAAAAAGGCTGCCTCCTCGTGTACAACATTCCTCCCCACCTAACTGAACCTAGCCCCATCTCAGCTGCAAGAAGCCAAGATAAATTTGGAGAGCAGATTAGGAATTTAGGATGGACGGGGCCAGGGAAAGAAGAAGGTGGGCTGCTTCTTCCTACAGCGGAAGATAGATGAGTAATGGCAGGTTTGCATATTTCCCAATCTCTCTACTCTAACCTTCCCTTCATCCCCTCCCCCAATACAGTTGTAGTTGCAGAAGAAATAAATGAGTGTCATGGAAACATCCGCTATAAACAATCACCTCACACCAGCGTTCTGAAGATGTTTGTTCTCTCAAGTACTGAGTGCAGTGGTGAGCATGGCACTGCTCCCCAGGTTGGGTGGTTGGCCAAAGAAGGAAGACAGCGGGGCAAGGAAGGAGAGTTCAGAAATTTCACCCTCTCAAAGCACTCATTGGCCACAAAGCACTGACTTTAGGACATGAAGCTCCTAAAAGAACAAGAAAGAGTCTTACTTCTGGGAAAACACACACACAATGCACATGGGAAGTGGCCTTGAGCACTGGAGGAACGGCCTTCCCTGAAACCTGAGCCCTCTTAGCTCAGTGGCAGCCAGGAGATGGAGAGGGAGGGCCCCAGCAAAGCAAACACACTGGTAACAACCCAGCCACTCCAGTCAAGCAAACACAATCAAGAGACACAAGTCTGGGGACATCTTTCCCTAAGCATTGCTTTAGATTCTTTCTCTGCCAAGATGTCTTTCTCAGGGAAATGAAGCGAGTTGGAAGCTCTAGGCCCCCAATGATGGGCTAGTTCTCAGCTAGCATACCACCCTCAACAGATACATACACATGTACATATACTGTCCCAGGGTCCAATGGCGATAAAGCCTTGCTGGGACCCTCGTGCGGAACTGGTGATACCAGGGTTCTTCTCCTTCCAAAACCTCTAAGCAGATAACTGGTCCAGAGAGAAATGCTGGATTCCCAAGGGCTAATGCCAGCTCCATAAACAAAGCAGAGGAGTGGGAAGCATGTGTGCTCAGAAAAGCATTCTTCTAGTGGCCTGCAGGGTAAGGAAAAGGTTGGAGCTGCTCTCACCATCCATCTTAGCTGTATTTGGCCATCTAGTTTGTCTTCTTGGTATGGTGGTTTCTGCTAGGAAATTAAAACTCAGATTGGAAGGGGTAAAAAAGACATACAGAGTTTAAGAGCATGAGTTAGATTGGGAAGGGGTTCAAAGCAAGTATCTAAACAGGAAACTGAATTCCTTCTGGATATGTCTATTGGAAATGGAGCGGAACAAGGGAGTGAAGGCAGAAAGGAAAGGGAAGAAATTGAGATAAAAAGGAAAAGGCGTCATCATCACCATCATCAGATATATCTCAGTTTGGTTTCACATCAGATCAAGAGAGATATACTGTATCAGGTCACAGTGAAGAAAAAGACCAGTTAAGTCTTTCCCTCTTGGCACATGGCTAATCTCTGGATTAGCAGGGGATGACAGCCCCTCTCTGTCGTGAACACATCTGTATTCAAGGTGAGCATGAGCCCCGACATCAAGAAGGACATGAGGGGAAAATGTGAGTCACTCCCATGAGCAGGTATACCTATAAATTCTAGGTGTACTGATTAATCATCAATACCACTAATAAATGTGGCAGGTATGGGAGAATATGTCATTCCTTCTTCCTTTTGGAAATACAAAGTGCTAGTCTTATCAGTTACCCCATGATAAACCACGCCTAGCCACCTACCCACGCATCCTAATCGGCCCTGGGAAGGCAAGTAAGAAAGGTAGCTGACAGAAGCTCCAAGTCTATGAGATGAGGAGACTGTCTTTACTCCCTCCTCATATCCTCTGAGCAAGTAGGACTCAAAGACAGTAGTTCACTCACCTGTCATTTCTTACCTTCCTCAGAGGGTTCCCGACTCCTTGTAGAAAGTCCTAGGTTAGGACAGTTGTTGGGACAGCTGCTTATAAGGAAGAGAGGCAGCTCTAAATAAAAGCAATTTACCAAAAATGAGCACCAAAGAGTATGTTATGTGTTTGTATAATTAAGGAACTGTATCAATTATCTGGCTATTTTAAGACACGACCCCAAAATGAAGAGATTTAAAACAAGAGTCGTTTATTTGCTAACATATCTGCAGTTTGGACAGGGTTTGATGAGTGTAGCTCTTCTCTGCTTCATAGGGTATCTGACCAGCTGGGGAACAGAAGTTGTGCTTTCAAGGTGGCTCACTAACATGGTTAGCAAGTTGATGCTGGCTACTAGCCAAGACTGTAGGCAAAGCTGTAGTTCTCCATGTGGGCATCTCCACAGTCCCTTGGGCTTCCTCACAACATGGTGGTCACAAAAGATGGCATCCCAACAGAACCAGGTGGAAGATGCACTTCCCTTTATGTCCTAGCTTTGGAAGATGTGTAACATCATTTCCATAAGAGTCAAACCCTGCCCCAACTCCAAGGCAGATAATGTAGATTCCCTACTTCTCAATAGCAGTGTGCACCTCCCATTGCAAGAAGAGCTCAATGGATGGGAGATAATGCTGCAGTCATTTGAGGATGATACAGTCTACAATGAGAACAGTATCCAAAACTAGGACAAAAGTAAACTTTAGAGGGATCCATAAAAGAAGGGGTTTGCAAGCAGTATCCAGATCTTACAATTTTCTCACCTCAATTCAAGCTGGTCCCACCAGCCCCAGGCACCCAGGGATTTGAGTTTGACCCTTATTAAAAGTCTAGCCCATTTGTGAAGCGAATCCTTTCACCTTGTTTTCTCTTAATATGCCAGAGACCAGTCAGCATGTTTTAAAAGAACTTGGAAGGAGAGAAGAAAATAAACAAGGGAAATTGGATTTCCAAAATATAAATATCTACTCTTAAGATCTGATACAGGAGAAGTGGAGAAAATATCTTCAGGATTCTCTAACCTTCTTATCATAGAATTTTCCATCTAGACTCAAAATGCTCACAGAACTTTGGAGGCACCTTGCTTGTCTTCCTTCTCTCCCAGATCCCTGCTGTGTCTTGGGCAGGTGGTCCCTGGGTATAAATTGTTTGTCTGAACCCAACTAGCTATTCTAAAAGTCCACTTTGCCCTCTCCAAAAATAAATTATTGAATACTTTTTCTTATTGAAACTCAAACTTCATTGTGATTCATATTTCCCAGAATATCCAGTGCCCCCTACTCTACTGCAATTTCCCTTGGAGGCACATCTTGGTTAGGTGGTGGTGACTGGCTCAGGGATAGATCCTGTCCTTCTTGGCTTAAGTCACCTGTCCCAACCACCAAAGGATCACTGTATGATATCTGACCCAGATGAATCCCCAAACACGGGAATAGGGGCTATCAGAACCGCACTCTCACAGAGGGGCAGCATGACATTGTTTAACTGTGCACAAACCATCATGTGTATATGGTGGATACAGCACACCAGTAAGTGGGTGGGATGTGATACTCACCTACAACCATCCCTGGTCACTTATGGGTGCACAGGGACCAGTTCCAGGAATTTTAGCCAAACTATATTCATTTCTTGTCTGGCTGAAAGATAACAAGTTCTTGCCCAAGAAAGAGAGTAGATCCACAATTTAGGATGTTTATATGAAAACCAGATAGACAGCCCTCTCAGCCATACCAACTTCTCTCCTCTGTCTTCTTGGCTTTCTAGGCCAGCTCTGAACAATCTCAAAGAAAGGATGTTTTGTATTTTTGTGGCTTAATCTAATAATGCAGAAAGGAGGTTCTCTGCTTTGCATTTAATTTGCCCCCACAGAAATCAGAGGCCCTAATGACAACCCTCCTGGTGAAGTGACCCCAGGAATATGCTCAAATCAGTCTTCAGAAATGCCCCACCTTGCCAAGGGCTGCATCATAGAAACTGGGATTCACAGGACTCCTGGGCAGCTCTGGCTCACCTGAGTATGCCCTTTCCTAACCAGGGCTAACAGCCCCAGCAGCCAGGTGCTGGGACACATGGGTAGCAGCAGCCCTCACTTTCACACTCCAGCATTCAGGAGTCTAAAAGACACTTCGAAGTCAGAGCTCCACTAACTGTCACAGCTCTGGCCCTCGCAAGGTGGGAGTCTGGCTCATTATTTTGTCTGTGGTATAGTTTCTCCATCCACAGAAGGGACAGTAGAAGGTAGTAGGAATGAGGTCTCCAGGAGAGAGGGATCTGAAAGTCCTTATATGCTGTTTCTTCATCTCAGACCCTCCAACAGTGTCAAGTCATAGCCCAATTCCATGCCCCTATTACATTGGATAGGAGGAAAATTGGACCTGACTTTATCCCAAAGACAAAAGACCAGAGATTCTACTATAGTATAAAAGCTTCTACTGAGGCACACGGAGTCATGGATTGGAGCAGCTAGCATCACTGAAATTGTCAAAGGGTTGATGTGAGCAGAGGACCAGGAAGCTAGGGAGAATCAGCCAAGGAACAAATCATGCCAGAATGCAAGAAATGGAGAGATCAAGGCCCTACACTCAAGAAACACCAGAAGAAGGAATTCTTTAATTAGTAAGTAGCCACTGAGCACCAATTTGTCTTCAGCACCGTGATAGGCATTGAGGAGAACACAAGAGTGACAAGCTACCATCACTACTAATCAGGAGCTTGGCACTGGGTCGGAAAGATAAGGCTGATCACTTGAGCAGCCCTCTGCCGACATGGAAACTAGGCGAATGGCGGTCCCGGCTTGGGTTTCCGTAGAGCCTGAAGAAGGTAGAAGTGGGAGAGATAGGCGAGAGCTGATGACAGGAGTGAGGCATGAGCTACATTGTAAATAAAGAAGAGGAGGACACAGGAGGGATAAAACAAAGCACTGGGTCAGGGGAACTGCCAGTCTGTAACCCCCAAGGGCAAAGAGCCGGTTGATCTAGTTTGTTATCCAGTAACCCTGATGCCTACTGGGCAGTGGGTGTTCAACAGAAATTCAAGGGGAACACAAATGTGCAGAAGTAGCAATAAAGTGGCATGGCTGGCATGTCCACAGCAGAAGGAAGAGGCCTCCATGTTTACAGCAGGGACTGTGTTAGGGGAAATGAGGAAATAGCTCAGCCAGGAAAGGTGAGAAGGAGGAGTAGGCATAGAGGAGTAACACGAGTGGGTGCAGGCTCATTAGGGAGGTAGGGCAGGAGGAGGCGAGAAACAAGCCTGGGTCTGAGATGAGAAGGCCCCTCTGTTGGCTCAGACAAAATCAAGGGGCAGAGAGTGGGGGTGGGGAGTGACAGGGGCCTGGCAGTGGTGTGAGAAGAGCCCATGCTTCTGCTTTGGACCCACAGATGGATTGGCTGGGGGTGGGGGAGGAGTTGGGCTTGGAAGCCACAGCTGGAGGGCTTCAGGGGTCTATTTCTGGCACGCATTCGACCCCAGACCTCTCATTCTGGACCCCTCCACACTTCATTCTCAACCTCCACACAAAAGGGCCTTGTGTGGGAGTGCTAGGAGCTGCCAAGTGCATCTTTATTCTATGGCCCCCTCCTACACACTCCTCCAGAGCCTTGGCATGAGCATCCCTCCACCAGGTGCAGGAAACAGGAAGAGGGGCTGGGGACCAGGCAGGAGCGAGGTCAGATGGACGTCAGCCTGCCCTCCCCATCTTCAGGCTTGGTACTCCCTGCTGCCTCCTCTCAACTCTCCTACAAGCCACTCTCCTGCCCCTTTGTCCCTGTTCCCATCTTTCTTTCACTGCCCCCTTTATCACAAGACCTCGCTTCTCAATTTCTCTGCTCTTTTTTTTTCTGTGCCTCCCCTTGTTGGGTTGCAGAATGGTATGGAGAGCCTAGAGACAGAATTGGGTTTATTCTTGGAAAAAAACATCCATGACAGAGGATACCACAGCAACAAGTTTCCATGGTGCTTGGACACAAGGTAAATATGGCACAAAGGAGTGATTACTGGACTCAGAACCTGAGTTAGTCTTGCCTTACCTCGCTTACAGCACATCCTTACACAAGTTGTGTGACTTCCATAAGCCTCAATGGGAATTCCATAAAGGTCCAACCATTTAATCCATAGTTGGTTCACAAATATCTGTTGAGTCCCTACTGTGAGCCAAGCACTCTACTAGGATGAGCAATGCAGACATGTTCCTGCCTTCATAGAACTTATACTTAATAGTCAACAGGGTTGTTCAGAAAAGAGTGAGCTAAGGGGTTAGCACAGTGGCCAGTCCATGGTAGTTATTCAAGAGGGACTGTGCACAGGAGGTATACCAGAAACCCAATGAGGAGAACAGTCTGTCCTCTATATCCCCCATGGGATGCAGCTGCTATAGTGCTGGTTAAAATTAGAAGATGGTGCTAAATCTCTAACCTTGCATTTAGCCCCATGTCTGTTCCTAGGTTGTTAGAAATTAGGGAATAGCATGAGATAGTGAAGACAAGAATGAGCTGACCCAATCTGGGAAAGCCCAGCTGTATGGGATATTCTGGTGTGTATGCTTGAGAAGGGTGTGCTCCTGTAGGTAGGATCAGAAAAAGATATAAATAATGATTTGGAAAAGGAGAAAAATTCACTCAGACCCCAGCTTCTGAAGGCTTAGAAGCTGAGCTCCCTCCCCACTCCCTTTCTAGGAAACCAACTTGGAAAAGCTTGTGGACTGGGGGTGGTCACAGCTGCCAGGGAAGCCCAGGGCAGGGGAGTTTGTGGGAGGAGTCCACTGAAAAGACAGTCTCATAGGGAATCCAGGACAATGAGCTTATAGAAGGAGGAATGTGAAGAGAAGGGGACGGAGGGGCAGGCTGCCATGACGGCTGCTCTCCTGGCAACTCCCCAAGGTTAATCGAGGGGCACCAAGGAGCCTCTGAGACATCCCAACAAGAGGGAGGCTGGTCTGAAAAGAGCATTTGCTGCGAAGAGAAGGGGCCTTTCTTCGCCCGAGGCTGCTGTGCCTTTGTGGAGGTTCTTTGAGGCATGAGCCCTACAAAAAAAGCGTGGGGTTGGGGTGCTGAGTAAATGATTTGCCATTCATCATGATGGCAAATTGGTCCACCCTTGGCCGACAAGAAGGGGGCCCATGGCTGGTTCAGCTGCCTTTGGACCCCTAAGATGCCAGTAGCTGGGAAACCTCAATGTATGAGATCCAGAGTCTCACCATATCCCATAAATTATGGATATTTAGCGAATAACACAAAAGGAAAGAAGGGAAGAAATTAGAGGGAGGGAGCCCAGGAGTTTACAGTGTTGTAGAAAATGTTGACACTTCGAAGTTCAGGGTGCTGGATCTAGGTTGAAGAGTTTGGCATAGTAAGAATGCCAAGGCTTTTATCATAGAGTACGTTAATACAACTGAAACCCACATCCCTCCACAAGCACATACACGAAGCAGCATACTGCACACACGCCCACCGCAGGGACAGACACACACATATGCAAAATCACACATAAATGCGGGACCCACCTATGGGAGCAGGATCTCTTCAGTTAACCACACATGTGCCATATTTACAGCTGTACATATCTACAAAGTCTACATCCTCTGAAGCTGCTCATATGGACAAGCACATGCCTTACTATCACGCGCCACACGGCAAACACACCTCCCACTCGTACGTACACAGGCCCGCGGTTTCCCACACAGAACTCTCTGCAGGGACATCCCAAGAAAGTTCTCTTCTTGCCTAGGTCAAGTTCCAAGAAGGCTTGTCCACATGAAGTCCACCTTCTTCAGACTCACCCAGTTGCCCTAGGTTTCACCCTAATTCTTGTCTCCTGGGTACCCAGCTCCCACCCCAACCTGTGACAGGCACTAGGTAATAGCCACCAGCAGGTGGCGCTATAAGAGCCTCACGTAACCAGGATGGATATGAATGAGAACAAATCCACACTGCTGGGAGGAAAAGCAGGCATGCAGGTGCATAACCCTCCTCACTGTGTCTGGGGGCCGACCCCAGTGGATGGATCTTCCAAGAGCACCAGGCCAAGGAAAGCCCCTCCTTGAGAGAAGGGAGAGGACAAAACATTGGGAGTGCCAGAGAAGATGGGAAGCTAAAGAGTAGGGATAGAAAGGAGAAGGGAGTAGAACCAGCTTCTGTGCTGCCTGCAGGGGTGCTCATGTTCTGAGAGCGCACGCATTAGTGCCTGCATGTGCACTTGAGTGCTATGCCGCTGGGCTCCTGTGTGTCCGTGGATGTGGAAGAAGCAGGTGTGCATAGGCTTGAGATTGCCAGATCTGTGTGCTGCTGTGTGTGGTGCTGTTCAGGGACGGGCAGAGATGAAGCTGAGCAAACCAGACTCCTCACAATCGCAGTAGCAGCAACACAAACACCAGTTGTTAGCCCCCTCCCACACACGTGCCACGGCTCCATGCCACACACACACTCCAGGGACATGCACACTCTCGCACCACCCACACAGACAGGTGCTATGCCACGTACAGACCTGCCCACCCACACACTTTCACACATATATGTGGGCCCTGTACAGAACCACAGGGATACATATAGATGCAGCCAAGATGCACACTGATGCCCAGGCAAACATCAGCTCTACATGCACATGCACGTGTGTGTACACTTGCACATTCTGCACCATATCTGTAAATTCTCAGTGCCCCCCAATCCCAGGCAAGAGGCAGGGAGGTTAATAGATAGATTACTTTCCTGGCTTGTACAGCATCCTAATTTCTGATCCTCTAGGGATCAAAGAGAGCAAAGTGTGAAATCCGAGAGCCCTCTTGTCTGAGGACTGTGGGAGTGAAGACAACCACTCAACACGCCCTCTACCGGAATCGTGAGCCGCAGCAGCGCCTTCCTACCCCGTGGGTCCTGCTGGATCCCTCAGCACTGTGGACAGCGCCTTTACTGGCAGGAGCCTGAAGCCCCAGAGCAGTTCTCAGAGGTTCAGGACTCTAGGGCTTTCTTACCTGCATCCAGAAGAGCAACTCAAGTCAGATACATTCAAGTCCCAACTCCTTCAACTTTGGAGTCTTAGAATCAAGGGATAAAAACCCCTCGCAGGGCTGTTGTGAGGATCAAATGACTTGAAGACCTTAAAGCTCCCAGCACTTGCCTGGCAGAAACCAGAGGAAACTTTCCATAGAGGTAACAACTGCTCTAGTCTCCTTTCCTGTGAACTTCCAGACTAGGAGGAGAACAGTCTGTGCAAAGAATATTAATTTGTTTGGTAATATGACATTGCTATGAACTGAGCCAGGCGTTCTGGGTGCTAGCCCCAACCTTGCCAAGTTTTAGCTCTGGAAGCTACGCAGATCACTTTCCCCATCTGAGTCTGTTTCTCCTTTTATTGACATGAAAGAATAATAGCTAACACTATTTGTGCTCTCCACAGGCCAGGCCTTGTATTAAGAACTTTACAAAGATTAAGCCATTGAATCCTCATGACAGTAAGAGGAAAAATCTGTTATTATCCCTATTTCACAGAAGAAATGAAGGTACGTGTCTATGATCACACCAATAGTAGGGGCAAGGACAGAACTAGAATCCAGGCAGCTTCTCTCCAGAATCCGTGTTCTTAACCAGGACAATGTGCTGCCTCCCTCACAGTGAGTCATGTGCATCAAATGACATCATGGGTATAAAAGTGTGCTGCAAAGCATTATACAAATGTGAGGGTATATCGTTATCCATCCCAGCCTGGCTCGGGCTATGAGTAATTGCACAAGGAGTGAGAACCAAGATGAATATAGGAAACAGGATGGGGATGGGTGCCATCTGGGGCTGGCACACCACACCAAGAAAAGACAAATGGGTAGAGGGTGGACCAAAAGGCACCAGCAGCCATGAGCATCATTGCATGGCTTTTCACTTTAAGTCCATTACTAGTGCAGAGGTCAAGCTACTTTGTAGAATATTAAGAAGATCAGTTTTGAGTCTCCCTAAAATGCTCCCTTTATCCTAACCATTGTCTCACCAGCTCCTTTTCTGCTTTGCAGCCTCCATCGCCACTCCTCAACCACAGTCCCTAGTGTAGAACGTGTCACCTGCTCCAAGACATATTTGAGAATCACTGTTTTGGGAGAACTGCTATTTTAGCCCAGAGCATCCTAGGGAAAGTCTCAGAAGTGCAGTCAAGTCAAGAGGCCCCCATGGATCAGAGCAGGTCCCTCTGCTATCGTGAAGAGTAGCAATGGACACCAGGAACTGTACAATTAACTTCAGGAAAAGGAGCCCTCTGGATACTCTCCTAGGTCCTCAGCCTGACTCATCCTAATATAACCCATTGCTTCCTAGAGAAGATCCTCTGACTCTCAGGAAAGAATCATTCCACATACATTAGGAAAAGCCCCATCTTTTTGGAAGCACCTTGCCTCTTGTGCTTGGCCTCATGTCCTTGCCCCTTACCATATAAGACAGAACAGTCACTGGCCAGGGAGGAAGGGTCCTTCAAACTCCACATCACCCCCACCTCCTACTTTTTCCCAATCCTCCTATTGTTTCCAGAAACTTCCACAGTTTAGTCTCTCCTCTCCTCCTCTCTTGGCTGATGAATCCATTAGGGCACAGAGTTCTGTTCTTGTGCCCCTCCAGCTGATAAAATGAACCCAGGCGTTTCATAGGAGTGGCTGGGAGCCTGACAGCATGAGCTCTGCAGTGAAGGCATGCAAGCACTCCAGGCTTTCTGTTTATTCTTGGTCCTTTTCCATTTCTTATCATGTTCTCCTACAACTTAATCTAGACACCTCCCCCCCAACTACTGCTATGAAAGATGCAATATTTTCACCCTTAAGTCCCAAAGAACAAGATTCTTAAGGAGCCCCTGCTGTATTTGGGGATCATGGGAGCTCTGCGCAGGAGTCCCAGTAAGCCGTGAAACAGCCTGGGTTTTAAAGAATTGTCCCTCCAACCGTCCCTCTTCATTCATGGCTTGGACGTCCCCACTCTCTCCAGCAGCTTTCCTTCTCTACCTGCCATAGGCAGACAGGGCGCCCCACCTCGGATATGAATATGTCATTTATTCATATTGACATGTGCTGCTTCCTGATCTCCTCCGCTCTGCTCCTTCCACTCCGTGAAGCTGTGCTTCTCCAGACAGGGCTCCTGGACCGCCTGCACAAGGACTGCCTGGAGCACGTGATAAAAGCCTCAGATTCTGCGCCTCCCCTCAGACCCACCCAGACCTCCTGAATCAGAACCTCTGGGGGCGGGCTGAGAACCTGCACTCCACAGCGCCTCCTGGTGGCTCAGGCATGCTACAGTTTGAGGAACTACTGCCCTGTGTAGCAGGAGCCATCCTCCAGAACCATCAGCCTACCCCAGATGCAGAAGCCATACACGCGTGTCTGTGCCTTATTCGAGAATCCCTGGTGTAGGAGAACCCTGTTGCAGCCCAGATCTGGGTCTGGGCTGTGAGCCCAGCTCTATCGTCACTCTCTATGGAGGTCACCTTAGCAGCATTCCCTGTCATGTTGTCTGTGAAATGGAGCATGGTTCCTGTATTTTCACCTCAGAATTTTGTGGTAAGTTCAAATGAGAAAAGAAAAAGTGAAAGCTTGTTGAAAAGCTAGAAGCCTTGAATAAATGACATATGTTTTTATTATTATGTAAGAGATGCATGGGAGTGAAAGATACAGTATCTGTCAAGAGATTCTGTTCCCACACTGCAGATCAGCAAGGGCAAACAGACAAGGAGCTTGTCCTGTGTCCCCACCACTCCACAGGCTGCCTTCTCAGAGCTCATACCAGGCCTCGTAGAGGAAGGACGACTGAGTTGGCATCCTTTGTTCAAGGGATTCCCTGGATCCCCTTAAATGAGAATCCTCTCCATCACCTCACATCCCAGCCTGCCCCTAGGCCACCAGCCCCATCAAGGGCAGTGGGCTCAGCCCCCTGCCCCAGCTCCTCTCCCTCTAATTACTCTTCACACACTCTGGCGCCAGGCCCTCCAACTAAATTACAATTGATTCTTCACTCCTTCTAGATCAATGCCATCGACCTGTAACAGGGAGGATGAATCCAAACTCACCCCCTAGAAGACCAATAGCTCAAGGCAAAGCCCAGCAGAGACTTGCCCACCCAAACTTTGCTTGTGCGTGCACACCCATGCACACATGCATGCACACACACTCATATGCCCAAGAAGGTGTATGTATGGATGAGCCTGTGCACAAAATGCACTATAGCTATTCACACAGAGACATATAAACAGTTTGTTATATATACCTAGATATTCCCATGTATGTCTGGGTACACACACACGCACACACAGGGACACATATGCAACCACTGACTGGAAGAAAGGGGCCCTTTGGAAACAATAGAAGGCATGCTTTGACCAAGTGATGCACAGAATTCTAGCACCTCACCAGTCCCTTCCACCTGCCCTCCAAGCTGCACATTCAAGAGCAAGCACTGCCTGTGAGCCACGGCGTGGTGAGCCCAGCATGCTCATGACACACACCTCGAGCAGAAGCTTTCTGGCTCCCACTCCTCTGGGGTGTGCCCTGCATACTAAGCTCTTCAGGGGTGTTGGAGAAATGCCATTCACTTCTATACCAGACACAGACATTATAACTCAGCTGGGCTCTCTCTACACCTCCATCCTCAGAGGAGCTTGGAGCACATGTGCACCTGAGGCCCCAAACAATAGGAGATGAAGTGCCAAGCCTTACAGAAGCCAATTTAGAGTGACAGCCACCAGCCCAGCCCCATCAGAGGTAGATATGGGGACACAAAGAGTATGTTCAATATAGAGGAGAGAGAAGGCAAAATGCCACCACCCACTCAGTGCAGCCCAAGCAGACGCCTGTGGCCTCGGACAATGCTGCTCCTGCTCTATTAGTTAAGTCTGTCTGCTCTCCCTCAAACACACGCCCAGGCCACTGGCCTCATGACAGGCTCATCGGGGTCAAATCACAGAAACATGGAACATGAGAAAAAGAAAAGCCCTTAGAGATTGTTAGGTCACCCCCTCCCCATTCTCTCATTGTCCACATTTCCTCAATGACCCTCAACAAGTGTCTGTCCGTCACCCTGAACATGTCCAGGGGGACACCTTGGGGAATGGAGAGCTCTTACCAAGCAGGCAGTTTTCTGGCTGAGCAGTTCTAAAATTCCCTCAAGACAGAGTCAAAAATCTTCCTCCCCACCATGTTCACCATCTGGCATAAAAAAGAAGGAAAGCCATTTCAGTTATAAATGGTTGGTTGTTCTACGGAAGCTGCTTGCAGGAAGGAAAACTATTTTACCTTTCTACTCTGAGTACTCAATACGACCCTGTGCAAAGGCTGATGACTGAAACCCTGGCAGTAATCTGACCATTGCAAAGATGTACAGGCGATTTTGACCTCCCACGTGCAGGAAGAGTATCTCGAAAAATTCTAAGATAGTTTTCAACCTAAGGAGGAAGCCCAACTTGACTTTTGTCTCTAATTTTGTCCATTAATTTTCCTTTGTGACAGTAGAGCAATTCTTTCTTGTGCTCCTCTGGGTTCAGCGTGCCCCAAAATAAAATGAGCTAATAGGATTACAACTGGTGATGCTATGTCTGAGGTCTGAGAGCGTTGTCAGTGCTGCGCATGCCTGTACACCAACACCCAAGCCTTGGCTCCAGCACTAGAACCTGAACTTTAGCACAGGAAGTGCAAGTCTCTGAATTCATGTTCTCCTTGTGCACGGCTTGGATTTCCTCTGTGGAGTCTATAGCCTCTCCTCACTTACACTTTTCCTACCTTAAGAGCGCAAAGACCATCAGTTATGCCCTCTTGGGATCTCCCACCCCACCAGCTACAACTGCTTGGACTGGGGGGGATTTCCTGCCATTAATCAGCCACTTGCAGGCCAAAACAATAAAGGGTCATGTAATGGAAAAGCTTAGCCTTGGGAGAGCCTTGTGCTGGCTCTGTCACCACCACCTATCAGGAAAGGATGAGAAATGTGCCCCAGGCCACTTTGCAGCTGTATGTCTGGTTGTGCATTAGGCCCCATCCACTATGTGTACTTGCACAAGATGTGGAAGACAAATAGGAGATGGAGGGGATTCTCCCATGGCCTGGCTGCTGATGGCCATCAAGGCTGTAATTGTAATAGTAACAGTACTGCAGGAGTTTCCAGTGTTCCTGCTTCATTTTAAAAGTTGAAAACAGCCATTTCATCTGACTGTCCAATCCCTAGATTCTGCCACCTCTCTTCCCATCTCCTGGTCTCCAGAGGTTTCTCTGGGGCTAGTGGCCCCTCCAACCTCAATGGGCTTAGCCTCCACAGCAGCCTCAGAACTACAGCACCCCTAATTCTGCTTGTTGTGGGAGGCGTTCTAATAGTCTGCGCTCTGAATCTGCCTCTTCTGCCCTTCCAACAGCTGTGGAAGCCCCTAAGCTTCTGTATGAAGTCCCTTCCTGTTTGACATCTCTAAAATGGAGACTTCTTCCTTCATCAACCTTGATGAACCAGGGAAGCTGGGTTACGAGCAGTTTTGTTATCAACTCAGTCCAACCCATGTTTAATGAGCACAAACCATTGACCTTGGCACTGTGCCTGTGGAGACAATAGAGGTCCCTCAACACGTAAACATATAAGCAAGGTCCTGACCTGGTGGGGATAGGAAGGGCCAGGGACAGCAGATCAGCATACAGCCAGCCAGTCGGCCAAGCTAAAGGAGAGAGGCGTGCAAAAGACAGGGGGCTCTTGGAGGCAGATGAACAGGGCTGGACCTTGGCTCCAGTTCTCACCACTGAATGAGCTCGGCCAAGTTGCCTACGCTCTACCCAGGCTCAGTTCCTGTGCTTTCCTGCTGCTGCTCCCCTCCTTTATGCTCTTATCATTCATCCTGCAAGCCAGAGCAAATGTTCTCTCCCGAGGTCTTCCCAGACATCCTCCCTCATGCCTCTGTTCTGTGCTAGCCTTTCCCATAACCCTTTTCATAGAAAGAATCCAGTAGGCTGAATAAACCTGGTTCCCATTCCAACACTTCTTTCTCACACACACACACACGCACACACACACGCACACACTGGAGTAAACTGTCTTAGGTCAGGTTTCCCAGATGCAGAAACAGAGATGGGGGTTCTTGTGCAAGCGACTTATTGAGGGGGTGGGTATTTCAGGAGGAATGTAAGGGAAGAGAGGGAAGCAGGGTTGACAGAGAAGCTTAGGAAGGATGGGTTTCACTGGAGTCTGGTTTCTGCTTGCTCTTCCCCTGGAGTTCTGAAGCATGCACTCCATGGGCACTATGTAGCTGTTTCCCTTCAGGAAAGGGGCGGGCCTTTTGTACTCTGCATCTGTTCCAGTCAGTCTTTGCTTCCAGTGACCCCAGGTGGGAGGCATAACCTGCCAGGGAAGGTGCAGCCTTAGTGGCCAATAGTGGCCAATAGTGGCCAACACTCAGAGAGCAGCTGGGGGTGGGCACAGCAGCCCAGCAAAGGGGTCTGGAAGAGCACCACCTACAAAAAGGTTTAAAATCACAGGATTCCTGGAGGATAAGAATCAGGCAGATGGAGCCAAGGTGGCAGGTTCCTAATCAAGTTGCCTTTCTCACACATCAGCTGAGCCAGAACTGGGCTAAGCAGATACCCACCAAGAGAGCACTATGGTCATAACAAAGAAGTGGTTATGCTTGCAAGTGTTTGGGGATTAATAACAAGCTTATTAATTAAGCAACAGGAAGCCACAGGGTATGTTTTTTATTATATGCCACAAGCAGAGCCGTTGTTTAGATGGCGGTGAATTCTGACCAGCGAGCCACCAAAGGGCACAGCAGGTGGAAGACGGCTGGGATTGTGCTCTGGGCGAGGACATGCCACTCTGCCTGAAATGCTTTCCGGGGCCACATCATCTTAGCATCTTCCCAGGAAGCAACAGTCTGGCCACCCTCTCTTTGACCAGTCTGCAGGAAGGCCTCCTTCCTCCCTAGCTGCAAGGCAATGCTGTTCCATCCAGAAGCCAGGGATGGACAAGAACAGGTTGTGTCAGGAGTGCAGGCAGCCCTGTCAAGACACACCAAGCAGCAAACGTATTGCCTGAGACAGTCCTTAGTATTCCCTTAGCCCTGCAGAGAAGAGACACAGCCCAAGAGCCTGCAGGATGCCCTGGATCCTTGCATGTTGGCAAAGAGAGACCATGCCACAGTGACCTAATGCCAAGGATTCCCTGCCCAGGGACTGATGTCAGGGCCATGTACCACCTGCCATAAGATAAATCTCCAATCTTGTTTGTTCACTCCTAAGCCAGGAATCCCACATCCTACACCCTTACAACAGACGTATGGGAGGCCAAAGTCAGCAAACCAGAAAAGAAGCACTCTGGGGGACTCTGCAGAAGGCTGTTCTATCCTGGTCTGCCACCTCTGCCCTCAGTCTCACTGCCCTCCCTCCTCCCCCTTCCTCTGCCTTTTCCTACCCTAACAGAGCCTGTGATGCTTCTTCTCAGAATGGCACTGGCCCATGGGAATGTCTCCTCTGGCCAAGAAGAGCAAGTGACAGCAACAAGTCTGAGAGGTTCTGTCTGTCTGGAGATGGTGGATGGCAAAGCAGTGAAGCCTGCATCGGGCCCTGCCAGCCTCGAGTCCCTGGCAGGGTGCCCCCACTCCTGTTCCTAAGGAGACAAGACAAATGGTGGCTCCCTGCTCATTATGCTGGCATTGTATGAATCACGATCCAGTCAGCTCTCATTTACAGGGTGAGTGCCGAGCCAGAGAATGGAAGGAGGGGTCACATTTTGCAATAGTTAGGATCATTTTTCATATGGTGAGAAAGTGCTGGAAATGGAGATTTAGCCAAGAAGATGAGACACAAACTCCAGGGAATTAAGGGAGATGTGGATGACGAGGGACAGAGCATGTCGTCTGCGTGGATCAACTGGTTGACCCTGGTCAATCTCTCAGGCTGAAACATGTTCTTATCACCTTCCACATTCCCATGTCCTCCAGCAAGCACTGCCCACTCATCTCAACCTCTGGGACACCACTTCTGCCTGGCAAACACAGCACTGGCTCCACTCCTTCTCACTTGAGTTATCTTCTTAAGTAAATGCTGAAAATTGGAGATGCAAAGATTTGTTAAATTTTGGGATCATGCAAAAGTTAATCCACCCATCCTCTAGAAACTTACACCTCCTAGAATGTGAGGTTTCCATTTGTTACTCTGCATAAGTCATGTTTAGGTGAAGATAATGCTTGGTCAGGGACCCAGAGCCTAAATCCCGGCCTGCCACAGCCACTATCAGCTCCCTCCCAGCCCTGCCGTGCCCTGGCAGAGAGACAGAAGCATGTGTGGAAGACACAGCCACACCAGGGAATGTTCCAGAGATTTGTGCTGCAAACTCCGAACAGCCTCTAGGACACAGGCTACCTACACAGAGGTCTCCTTGGCCAGGACAAGAGAAAGGTGGTCTTATTCCCTCTTGATAAGTCTACACCCCATGACTGGAGAGGAGAGGAGCCCAGAGCAAAACACATGATGAAAACAGAGGGTTTCTTCTTCAGGCCCTGCCAGGAATCTCCAGGTCAGGATGGTTCACTAGTGAGAGAGGAAAGGACGCCCTGTGCCCCAGATCCTGAGGGAGAAAGACTATACCCATAGCATCTTGGCCCCAAACCACCCTAGCCCTTAGCTTATGAAAACCATCTTCTTTCCACTCACGTGTGAAATAAGGGAGGGTGTAGGGAGCAGAGAAACCCCGAGGCTTCCCCTGGAGCCAGTGTCTCGGGCAAACCAGGTCCCCAGGTCACACAGCAAGCACTCTGCCACATGCGTGTGTGAGGAATACAACTGTATTTTCAGCATCTTCGGGGTCCTTTTATGCTCACCTGAGCTGACAGGATGAGAAGCCTAATTACTGATGCTGTGGGAGGCTTCAAATGGTGTTTCTTGTGGGTATTATTTCCAGCTTAATATTGTATTAACATAGCTCTGCCTGGTGATTACTGTATTATTCTATATTAATCATAGGATAATGATGCACACTCGCCCCACTTCTCTCCTCTGCCTATGGCAAGATCTCACCTAAACCCAAAGCACCACCTGCTCTTCCTGGATCTGCACCCTCCCCCCTCCAGGGATTGGTCTTGGGGCTCTCACAGGTAGCATCAGAGGAGAATAATATTCTTGTGTCTGTGTCCCAAGTAAACAGCGTCCAGAGTCTGAGTTTGGGACCTACCAATCTTTGTTACCTGTGAGCCCCTCTTTCCTACCATCAGGTAGCAAAAGATCTAGGAGACAAAATAAGATCAGAAGAGACGAAAGATAGTTTTGATGGTTTGTTGGGATCCAGAATATGGAGAAAGAGGCTGGAGCTATGGTGATTTGGGACTTGTTAACTCATCCAAATTCTGGTTTAGCACTACTCTGTGCCAGCATTCATTCATTAACTTAATAAGAATCTGTTAATCCTTTACTTGGCAAGTACAGTTATAGGTGAAGTGAACAAGACAGATAAAGTTCTTACCCTCACAGAATTTCATTCCTGAAGGATGTTCCATGTCAGGCCTCAGGGAGACAACAGTGAAAGCTCTTAGTCCATGACTACCTACTAAGGACAGTCAAACCAGTCATTTCAGGGTGTGGCCCAGGTCCCCTCTGGTGCACTGCCTGAGAAAAGGGAGGAAGACAGCCCAGAGTGAAAATACCCACTCCCTGATTTCAAGGAAGTTAGAGCCTATCAGGAAAGAGGTACAAATGAACACACTGCAAAACCGAGGAGGCACCAAAGAACCAAGAGAAGGTGCCACTGAGATGGGCCTCCAGGGGCTGCCAGGGAAGAAGTTACTGAGAGTTCTGCCCTGTCTCACAGTCACACCCAATGCCTGTGATTTATACTTTGCCCTTGTCTGTACCTTTTTCCAGGACTTCTATAGCGTAAAGATCTTTTGTACACACTTACACACAATATGGCAGGGCACAGAATATGCCCCCGTATAGGGTATAATGTCCTGGGCTTAATTGCTATTAGTGATGGTACCATGAAGAGAAGACGACCGGTGGTGATGATGATGGTGGAGTAAGAGGGCTTCCTAAGCAGGAAATTTGTCCACCTGGAGATAGTGTTTGCATATGCAATGCCCAACCCATACCAAATTATTCACATGACATGCGCGCTGCACGGAGTTCGTTCATCTTACTCATCTTTGTATCCTCCAGTAGGCCGTCTGTCAGGGCCCCCAACGCTCCTGGCCTTCTGGTATCCATGCTTTCAAATAGTGCCCTTCCTTAGGGCTGACCAGTGTTACCAGTAGAATCCTTGGAGGTGATGGTATCTAGGATCATGAAGACGTTGTGGCTTCTGTCTCGGTCCCCTCAGTTACTCACCTGGGGATAGTCATTGTCATGTCATGAGGACAATGAAGCAGCCACGTGGAGGGGTCTACATGGAGAGAATACTGAGGACTTCCACCAAGAGATAGAGCCACCTTGGAAGAAATCCATCAGTCTTAGTCAAGTTGTAGGATAAAGGCCGCTCAGGTTGACTGACTACAATCTCTTGAGGGACGCCAGGCCAGGACCACTGGGGCACCTCAGTTTTTCCCTCTTAAGACCTTCAACTGATTGGATAAGCCCCACCTACTTCATGGAGAGTAATCTGCTTCACTCAAAATCTGCTTTTAATGTTGATCTCACCTTAAAAATACCTTCACGGCTACATGCAGTTTAGTGTTTGACCAGCTATCTGGGTACGTGGTCCAGCCAAGTTGACACGCAATTCATCATATAGGTACCATTACCTGATCTACGTATGGGGGCTATAGTAGTAAGCTAAAATAAACAAAATATTTGGTCTTTTGGAGCTTTAACATTACAGGGATAAACAAATAATCCCATACATATACAATGTTTCAGGTAGTTCTAATGCTAAGAAGAAACGTAAATCAGGTGAAATGAAGAAATTAATAAGGGTTGCCATTTCAGGTCAGTGGGTCAGGGAGGATCATCCTGAAAGATAACATTTGAGCAGAGACCTACATGAAGTGAGGAAGCAAGTAATATGATTATCTGGGTGGAAGAACATACCAGGCTGAGCAACTAGCAAGTGCAAGGGCCCTGTTCACCCGAGGCTGGGCATGTGTCCCCTGCTCACAGATCTGAGGGCCTCTACCCAACTTCCTCTCAGGGAGAATTTCCCTCTGCCCTTCTCGGTCCTCTTCCCATGCCCTGCAGATTTCCTCCAAGGAGTCCAGACTGCTAGGAAACAAAGCCCAGGAAGGAATTTTGTCTGTCAGCAACTTCTTTGGTGCCACAAACCTGCACCGGCAAGGGGACATCACACACCTGGTGCTGCCTTGGAAAGGGTGGGCGTGGAGATACAGCACAATAAAAAGTTAATGTCCCCAAAAGTCAAAGAGCTGCAGGGACAGCAGCTACCCACCCCATCCCCCATGTCGCTGGGATGCTTAGACAGATGTCAGGGAGTGGGGGGCTGGGGGTGGAAGGGAGCAGGAAGTCTCTCATGTTTGGAGTTCTCGGATTCAGAAGAATTCATTACTTTTCTCACAAAAACTAAAGAAATTCTCCCCAGACTGTAAGACTTCCCCTTCCACAAGAAGTCCAACAAAGATTCAAAAGTAAGAGTGGTTTGAGGACTCTCAAAAATCACAGAAACTGAGACCAAGGGACCCCTAGAGAGGAGGTGCGCTGAGTCCCCTGGCACCCTCACCAGCCCCTGGTCTGATGAGAAGCCTTCCCAGAAGCCAAACTCAGAGAGATTTGAAGCCAAGGGACCCTCCCCAAGCGAAGGGGTCAGTAAGGGACACTGGCCTCCTACCTTGCCAATGGGTTTCAACCCTGGACAAGTTCACTATGGATTCAATGAGCCCCCAAAAATGATAGTGGAATGTTCTTGGTGTGAAAGGGTTTATACCTAACGTTATTCCCATGGTGGCAGGTCAATCACTAGAATCCCATCCACTCAGAGCGAGTCTGCATGCAGCAAGCCGGTCTCTGCCTCTGGGCCTCTCTGTCCCTGCAGCTGTCTCAGTCTCTGTCCTCCGTGCTGCCACCACTCCAGCCTCTGCTCTCCTGCAGCCGTGCAGCCCGGAGCACTGGGCAGAGCTCTTTATATAGAGTCAATAGCAATGTATTGTCCACACATTGTTTAGCAAGCTGACTAGGACCGGGTGAGAATCCTGGCCGTAGGAAATTTTACTTTCTCAGCACCTCCCCGTGACTGAGCTGTTGTGAAATTAAGGTGGAAAAAGTGGAGAAGCAGACCAACACAGTTGCTTTCCCTAAGACAGTGCGCCAGAGCCAGAAAGCTGGGAAGGCAGGCACAGCAGGCAAGAGGCCTAGGGAAACAGTAGTTAAGACCTTATTTCTTCCCAGAACCCTTGCACTCCCTCACTCCACTCGAACACCCACCCATACCCCCCCCACACACACACATACACACACACGTATGTACACGTGCACACACTGGCCCCTGGAAAAGATGGTATCTGAGAAACTGAAATCAATTTAATTCAACAAACCTGTATGCATTAAATGATCTCTTCTATGCTAGGTAGCCTGCCAAGTGCTGGGAATGCCGAGAGAAATAAAGTCAACCTCCTGACCTCTTTTAGCTTATCCAAGGCTACAGCATAAGAATGGATGTGATGAGTAAAGTTAATAAAGGCTGTGGAGGAAAAGATAAATTCTTCCTAGGGGTAGGGAAGGAGAGGCCGATTTCTCACAGAAGGTGACGTAAGTCCACGGGGGGATGTGCAGGGAGCAGTGCTGTCAAGGGCAGTCCCATCTCAGATGAGGCTGGGAAAGGGCAGCTCTGTTGGGGAAGAGCTCGCCTATCCCATAGGCTGCTCCTGAAACCAAATGTCCCTAAACAGGGAAGTGGGCCTGTGAACACTCTGAAAACGATACCGGTGGCGTCAGCAGGTGGGCGCGAGGGTGGGTAGCGGCAGGGGGATGTGGAGGAGGCAGTGGGAAGTCACCTGCAGTCAGGCCCGTCGTTCCCACTACAGGAGGACAGAGAAAGAAGGCAGATCTGGGCGAGGATTCAGGTGGACCCCAGAGGATTGGGGACAGCCCAGTGGGTTGGACATGAACATGGAGCAACGTGGATTGCTCCCCGGGTTCTGATTTGGTTGGTGGGAAAAGCAGCATTGGAGGAGAAAGGGCCAGAACGTAAGTCCCTCTAGAGGAGGGTGACCTGCCTCACTCACTGCCCTCCCCTACCCAGCAGAGGGGCTAGCAAGAGAAGATACTCAGTGACCTTTGTGGATCAAAAGAACAAAATGATCCAGCAGGCGGAGGAGGAAAGTAAGGTTAACTCGCCAGTGCAGAAGGAACTGCTGTGCCATCCTTCTTGGGGATCTGGCGACAACAGTTCACAGAAGTGCATTTAACTCACAAAGGACTGGCTGTTGACAGAACGCTGGGCGTCCGTGGAAACACTTCTCACTGGTGGGAACTGCCGCTCAACTGGGGCTCCGTTGAGCTTTCAGGCAGGGCCGGGTGGGTGGGAACAGCAGAATGTAGCGAAGGGAGAGCAGCCAGGACAGAGGGCATGGCGACTGCAGCAGAGCAGGCAATAGAGGCAAGTGAAAGAACAGAAATCTATTAACAGCAGGAAATCCATAACTGGGGCTGAGGCCAGGAAAGGGATTTGCAAAGAAAATTCCATTCAGGGTGTATTTGTATTTCTTTCTTATCGCAGTAAATGGTCTGCCAAAATGGTATTGCTCTGTATTAAAAACCTTCTGTCCTTTCAGAATTACATATAGACATCCATGCATTGTGTCTGCTGTGTGTGTACAAAGAGAGAAACATCCACAGCGCCCATTCATAAACTCAGCACTGAGGCGTTTGGATGGAGGTGGGTGGGGAGTGGAGTCTGCTGGACAAACAGTTGGCTCTAAAAGCAGGATTAATCCTCCAATTATGGGTTCCTTGAGGACATGTGCTTAGGGATAAACTCCATCCCTAACTTTAAAAATTGTTTTATTTACTTTAAAATTACTATACAGCAAATTGACTCTTTTTTTCCTTTGGAGTATAGTTCTGCAAACTTTCAAGCATGTACAGATTCATGTGATCCCCACGATCAGGATGTGGAACTGCTCCATTGCCCCCAAAACTCCCTTTGCACTCTCACCTGACCCAAATCCATAGCTCCAGTGACTACTATGATTTTATCTTTCCCAAGCGTATCAAGGAAACAGGCTTCACACAGTATGTAGCCTCCGGACACAGGAATCACCAGCACAGCGTCTAGGTGGTTCACTGTGGTGTCTCCTGGAACAGCAGTTCATGTTGTTTTCTGCCAAGCAGTGTTGTGTGGACGGATGGACCATAGCAGGGTCCCTTTCTCCTGGTCGTAAATCCTTAGTACCTACACACAGAGTGGACTGAGAAAGAAAGAAAGAAAGAAGGACACATTTAATTTTCATGTTCTTTCGTTAGATAAGTGCTGATTGAGGCCTACCATGTGCTAGGCACTGTTCCAAGACTGGGGATGCACCACTCCATGCCTTCACAGACTTCAATTTTGGAGGGGGGCTGGCAGTAAATCATAAACCTAACAAATGCTGCTGTGGGGCAAGAGGCAATAAGGGCTGTGGGGGAAATAGAGAAGGGCAGAAGGGGTCAGGAGTGTGGCCACAGGGCTGCTGTTTTGAAGTGGAGAAGGAGACCTGAAGGAGAGAAAGCAGGCTTCACTGAGTCCCAGAGTCAGTGAGGCCTGGCAGAGGGAACACCTGTGTAGGGGAAGGCCCTGGGCCTCTGCGGAGCAGCTTTACAACATGATAGGGTTTGAGAGAATGCACTTTGCCGCCACCATGCCCCTTTGCTCCTTGTCACTGTGGCATCTCAGGCTGACACGCTCACCTGTTGATAGCCAAGCTCGGAAAAGTTTCCCGAAATGAACTCAAGCACACACAGGTGGTGGGGAGCCCTAGGCAGGCTTCCCCAGCCCATCACAACATTCAACCCTCAAAACAGCCTCACAAACCAAAAGTGTCTGGGGTCCAACACAAGAGACTTTATTTATTCTGCTCCCAGGAGAGTGGCATTCTGGTCACACTCAGCCAGCGGTGCCCTGAGCCAAGACGCCCACAGGGAGGTGTCAGGGTCAGGCGCAGCCTGAATCCTGGGGGCACAGGCCTCATGAGGCTGAGGTCACAGGGACACTTGTGTCAAGCAAGCATCCCGTAAGAAGGCTCTTGTTAAGCCCTCTCCAAGAGCCGGGCAGAAGGGGCACTAATCCATGCCTGAACCCCTGGCTAGGGTTCCAGAGCTTATTTGCATTTATAAAAATTGAAGCAATCTTCCCTTGATAATCTGGTGGTTATTCATTTTTATTTTTAACTCTTGCTTTATGAAGACAAAGTGCCTTCAGCAGTCCAGTTGTTCCCAGGGGTGCAGAGGAAGCAGGGAGAAGGGAACTGGGCTTTCTGACAGGATCAAAGAACCTCTTGTGGCCCAGTCACTGGGTCCTGTGAGTACCATAGGCCAGAGGTGGCCAGAGTCAATTCAACTGATGGTGAACAGAGGCCCTCCCAAACGGCAGGACAAAAGACATAGAGACCCAAACCCCTAATGCCCCAGGCAGGACCATGCAGCTGGTAGAGGCAGCTCTGATTCATCTTAATCACATGCAAGTTAAAAATGAGCATCAATACATTGTTTTTTTCATGTGAAACTTCATAACAGTGTATATCAATAATACCTTAATAAAAAAAAGAGAAGAAAAAAAAAGCATCAATAACCAGAAGCATGGAAAAAGAGTGACATTTTGAGATGCAAATGAAGTGAAAAGTCCCAAAGCCAGCAGAAAGGGGCCAGCCTGTGACCCCTCGGCATAGTTGGCCTAAGGATGATTTGCAACCACACCTCTCAGGAGCCAGCACAGAATGGTAGCTGCCAGTTTTTCAAGGCTGGAGCTGTGATGGTTGTGCCCAGTGCCCCCCTGGTCACAGCACGCTGGACAGACCTGGATCTGGGCGAGACAAGATGCCTCCAGTCCACGCTCAGCAACGTACCAGCTCCATGAGCTGGGACAAGTTATGGGTCTACTGCACCTCGGTTAAAAGATGGGGCACAGGTACAAGGCCCAACAGGGACCCAGCATGATGGATGCTCAATGAACACTTAGCTATTCATCCATTTTCTGCTGCCCCCAGAAGACAAACCCACTGTTTAGGGAAATTGGTTTAAATTACAGAAGATAAAATTCTGAGTAAACATCTCATACTAAGTCAAATGCCAAGGATTCTACAGGAACCTACAAAGTCCTTGGAATATGTTCAGTAAGAAATTCCCCCTCCTACCCACACAGAGTTTAAAATTCAGTCAGGCGTGTTGTGCACAGGCCATCAAGCACTAGGGGAACTGGCGGACAGAGACTGTTACCCACTCCAGTGCAGATGCTGCTGTCTGGTTCCAGTTTAGTCGTGCCCAGAAGCAGCGGCAAGATGGGAGGACCAGAGGCAGCTGCCATGCTAGTCGACTGCCTGCATGCCAGGCCTTGCCACCTCTGAGAGCGTGTTCAGTCTTCATGGAACTCAGATGAGCCAGGGGCTTGCCCCACACAGGGGCTCTTCTGTCTGCCCAGAGCCCTGGCTGCTGCTCTTCCCGCCCGACTTGCACCGAGAGACCTTCAGTCCAGCGAAGACACTGTGATGAGCTAACACTGCATCAGTCCAGAGTGGTCCCTCTCATGCCCAAGGCCTGGGCTCCAGCTTTTCAAAGCACATATGGCCCCACCGGGCCCTCCTGAGCACGAACTTCCCTCTCCTCACACGCTCACCTCAGCCATTTGTGGCTCTTCTCTGCCCAGCTCCTGAGCCCGAGGGCTGTGCAGTCTGTCGGTGCCACCACCATCACAGCCGTAGGGGGCAGGGGCTCGGCCCACTGTCCCACCGCCTGCCTCCACCTCAGGACTGGGCACCCTTGGGGACAGGGAGACATTTATCCACAGAGAAGTCTTGTTCCTGGTATGGGGGATCAGATGCAGCAATGGCTGATTAGGAAGGCTGCATGAACACCCAGTCAAAACAGCTCTTTAAAACAAGCTTTGACAAAATTGTCACATTAGATGTATCTGAATAAAGTCAGCCGGGCAGCTGGCAGAGCACAATTCTACATCATTTTGACAGTCTGCATTAAGAAACTGCAGGCATCACCGGGAAATTACCTCCAAGCTAAGCCCAAATTATAACCAATGCAGCATATTCAATCCTTTAGAGGGGTGAGGGGCCGCCAGGGAAGGGGCTTTGAGGGCAGAGGACAGCCGTTTTCCTCTCCTCTCTTCCCAGTAGGGAGTGGAGAGAGGCACTTTTTTAGCTGGGAAGCAGAATGGGTTTTAATGCAGTCAGGAAGACCCTCTGTCCTTCCATCTGTAGGAGCCCCCTGTGCTTGCATTTCTGTCTGGGTCCCCAGCACTGTGCCCTGGGAAACACACTGGGCACCATGGCATGAAGCCAAAGTCCCCCTTTCCGTTCCCACTGAGTTGTTTGATCTTGGGCAACTTACTTCCCATCCCTGGCCCTGCATTTTCTTTCCTGAAAAAAAAAAAAGTTTAGAGCCAATGTTTTGCGCACTGTGCTCCTTAAATTTCCAGAATGTACCCAGAGGTGATCTGATGGGAAGGTGGGTGGAGAGGCATAATGGAGAGCATGTTACATTCTCAACTGCACATTAACTGAAGCTGAGCTGTTTTTATCTATTACATATACTGAGGTTTCAGGGAAGATGCCTTTGAAGGAAACCTTCTGCTGCTGACTTAAAAAAAAAAAAGGAGGGGTTTTTCTCTGATGAAATGTCAGTTAAAAATTTTGGCCCATATTTGAACTGGGTAGTTTATTTTCTTATTGTTGAGTTTTTCAGAATTGTTTGTATATTTTTGGATAACAGTTCTTTATCAGATATGTCTTTTGAAGATATTTTCTCCCAGTCTATGGCTTGTTTTCTCATTCTCTTGATTTTATATTTATCAAAACAGTTATTTTTTTATGTTAGTGAATTTCAACTTAACAATCCTTTCATGCATGGATCATGCTTTTGGAGTTGTATCTAAACAGTCATTGCCATTTCCAAGGTTATCTAGATTTTCTCCTGGTTATCTTCTAGGAGTCTTATAGTTTTGTGGCTTACATTTAGATCATATGATTTATTTTATGTTGATTTTTGTGAAGGATGTAAGGCCTGTATCTGGATTCATTAAAAAATTTTTATGCACATGGATGTTTAGTTGTTCCACTAACAAATGTTTAAAAGGCTCTCTTTGCTCCATTGTGTTGCTTTTGCGCCTTTGTCAAAGATCATTCAGCATATTTATGTGAGCCTATTTATGGGCTCCCTATTCTATTCCATTGATCTACTTGTCTGTTATATCACCAATGCTACACTGTCTTGATGACTATAGCTTTATAGTAAGTCTTGAAATTGGGTAGCATCAGTCTTCTATTTTATTCTTCTTCAATATTGTGTTGGCTATTCTCTGACTTGTGTCTCTCTGTATAAACTTTAGAATCACTTTTTCAATATCTACAAAATAACTTACTGGGGTTTTGATTGGGATTACATTGAATCTGTAGATCAAGTTATGAATAACTGACATTTGACAGTATTGAAACTTTCAATCCATGAATATGGGATATGTTTCCGTTTATTTAGCTCTTTTATTTCTTTCATCGGAATTTTATAGTTTTCCACAAATAGATCTTGTACATATTTTGTTAAATTTTTACCCACCTGTTTCATTTTTGCAAGTGCTAATGTAAATAGTATTATGTTTTTAATATCAAATTTCACTTATTTCAGTACCAAATGATTTCATTCATTTGTGGAGTATAACAACAAAGCAAAACTGAAGGAACAAAACAGCAGCAGACTCACAGGCTCCAAGAAGGGCCTAGCAGTTACCAAAGGGAAGGAACTGGGGAGGATGGGTGGGGAAGGGAGGGAGAAGAGGATTAAGGGGCATTATGATTAGCACACATAATGTAGGTGAGTCATGGGGAAGGCAGTATAGCACAGAGAAGACAAGTAGTGACTCTTTAGCATCTTACTTCAATGATGGACAGTGACTGCAGTGGGGTGTGTGGGGGGGGACTTGATAACATTGGTGGATGCTGTAACCACAACGTTGCTCATGTGATACCTTCATAAGATTGTATATCAATGATACCTTAATAAAAATTTTCACTTGTTCAAAAAAAAGGAGGGAAGGAAGGAAGGAAGGATGGGAGGGAGAGAGGGAGAAGGCAACAAGAAACGCAGGTGGGAGGGAGGGAGGGAGGGTTGAGGGATGAATCCACCAGCAGTCAAGAGCAACTAGACTTCTAATTGCTCTAATAGTCTGCTTAAAGGATCACATATTCTAGTGCTCAGCATGTGCCTTTTCCAGAAGTGATCATCCTCATAGGCTTTATGGCAAGTAAGGAAACCTGTGCCTTTTGCATTTTTCCAAATGGGGAGATCTGATATCCTGAGGTTTCAGGCCGCTAGAAGAGGGTGGACAGTGAGAGCCAAGACCTTGGGCCTCCTGCACACATGCAGCCTTTCAAGGAGGCCGGGAGGAGGCCAGAGCTCAATCTGACGGAGCAGGCTGTGCTGGGGAAGTCTTGTGGGGGGAGGTTGCAAAGGAGCATGAGGGCTCTGAATATTCCCTATGCTGATAAGCAACAGCTAATTGGAAAACGTTGTATTTTATTAAGACCTCAGACATACACCCTGCAACAGGCACCGACATAATAACAATCACTAATGGGTGCTTTGGGTTACTTCCAGAGTGTCTTCCCTCCCTGCCTGGTGGTTAATGTGCAAGAGAGAGCAAGCCAGTTAGCAGATAAGGCCCAGGGGAGCAGAGCCTGGGTTGGAACTCAGTTTGTGCAGCCTGGAAGCAGCATTGGAAGAGCTGCCCACATCATCCCAAGTACACTGGCTGGAAGGGAGCCTTTTGTCTTTTGTGACCCTGAACTCCTGAGATTGGGAAAGAAGGGAAGATAGAGAATGAAGGTGTCTGCTACCCTCAAAGGTGGAAGAGAAATTCCACACCCAGAGTAACTCCTTGCACTCAGCACGTGGTCTGTAAGGGTTAGTGGTGATGTAGGATCAAAATGGCTGGAGGATGGAGTCCTGACAGTAGTTTTGCAGCCCCCTGGCTTTCTCCCCATGGAGCCAGAGCAGCTACTTCTCTGATCCTGGGAGGACACTTCTCATGGTCTGTGTCAACCTGAAGCGCTGAAAACAGCTCAGAAGTTGGGGGAAACTCATCTAGTTTAATTTCCCTACCCTGCAGAGAGAAAGAAACACTGCCTTAAAAGGAAGCAGGATAAAAAGTAAAGTGAACCTTGGATCCTTTGAAAAGTGTCCAATACGGCATTGATGTTACATTAGAGGACAGTGAAATCCACCTTCTCTATTTTGAGATTTGCTCAAACAGGACAGGTGTGAAATGGAGCGGAGAAGGGCTGTCCTGGAAGCCCCTTCCTCGTGCAAGTCTGTATTATTTACTAGCGTTTGAGTCAGAGCTCAAACATGCCCCAAGTTCACGATCCCACTCTTATCATAGAAATGACAGAGAGGGAGGAGTAATAACCATCTAGTTAGAAAATAAAAACTGAACATTAGAATTCAGGGAAAAGTCCATAAACTTCCCCTGAGGAGTGGTGCATTTGATTAATCCACCTGCTTTGAAGAACAGCCATAGTCATCAGCGACAGGGAGCCACTTCCCTGGCACCTAAGATGGTGAGCAAGCCCAAGGACCCTTGAGTGAAGAGCAGGGTGCAGAGTGGCCCCAAGCTCACACAAACGAGATGTGATTGCCTTCCCCTGCACATGCCGCAGACTTCAGCCCAGGCCCATCTGTCTCAGCCTGCAGGCAAGTCCCCTCAGATATGGGAGGCCTCCCTCAGGCAAGCAGGGCACACACCCACACCCAGCACCAGGTGAAGAAGGGGGTGGAACATGGGATCAGCCAAGGCCGGGAGACACTGGGTCCCCTCAGCAGGCAGGAGTACTCCTGAGCAGGAAATGGAAGTTGGGCAGGACAATGAGCATCTGGAGGAGGGATTCACTATTTGGGGCACTTTTTTGTGGGAAAAGGAACACCAGAAGCCTAAACTCTGAAAATACCCCATTGCTTTGCTTTTATTTTTAACAAGTGACAAAGATTTCTTTTTATTGATAAGGAAAAATCTTCGTTATATTTCATCAAAAAAAGCAAGTTGGAAGACAGCATTTTTAGTTAGGTTAAAAGCAAATAATACATTTGTTTGATTTTTTTTCCCATTGGTTTGCTATCAGAATGCTCTTCCTTGCCCACTTTGAGAAAATGCCTTCTGTCCCTTTTGTGGAATCTAGATTAAGATGCAGTGTTATTTCTGACTGTGGTTCCTTTACTCTTTATCACCAAAGGGAGCTTGTCAAGAAAAACATGCTGGTGAGGACATGCAGAAAAGGGAGCCATCCTACACTGTTATGGGAATGTAAATTGGTGCAGCCACTATGGAAGGCAGTATGGAGGTTCCTCAAAAATTAAAACTGGAACTACTATATAATCCAACACTGCCACTTCTTGGTATTGACCTAAAGAAAACAACACCAACTCAAAAAGATATATGCACCCCTGTGTTCATTGCAGCAGAATTTACATTAGCTCAGACATGTAAACAACCTTATGTGTGCATCAATGGATGACTGGATAAAGATGTGGTACATATACATAATGGAATATTACTTAGCCATAGAAAAGGAATTCTTGCCACTTGCAACAACATGGATGTACCTTGAGGGCATTATGTAAAGTGAAATAAGTTGGATGAAGACAAATACTATGATTTCACTTATATGTGAAATCTAAAATAAAACAAAACAAAAAAACAGAAATAAAACAAGTCATAGATACAGAGAACAGATTGGTCATTGTCTAGGTGGAGGGTGGGAAACAGGTCAAATGAATAAAGGGGGTCAAAGGTACAATCTTCCAATCATAAGTCCTGAGGATGTAATATACAGCAGGGTAACTATGGTTAATAATACTATATTGCATATTTGGCAGTTGCTAAGGGAATAAGTCTTAAAAGTTCTCATCACAAGAAAAAAAAATTTGTGACTATGGTACTATGGTAACGGGTGGCAACTAGACTAATTGTGGTGATCATTTCACAACTTTTACAAATACTGAATCAGTATGTTATATACCTGAAACTGGTATGTGTCAATTATACTTCAAAAAATAATTAATTGATTTGCAAAAAACAGATGATGAATAGATGGGTTAAGAATAGGTAGGTAGATAGATGATACATAGATGTAGATAGAGTTACGAATTAAGATGATAGATACACATTTATAAAACAATGCAAAAGCTCAGTGACTAACAGCACTTTTCTAAAATATCTTAAAGCATTTGCCTATCTTTCCTTAGAGCCTATAAAGGTGGCAGGGCAAGAACTCTTATACTCATAGATGAGGAATGTAAGACCCAGAGAGGAATGCTATTTGCTCAAGGTGGCACTGTCCAGACCTCTTTGTCTTCTGATGGACTTCCTGCTTACTTCAAGGGCACAATTAGTCACTAGCACTTTTGAGCCCTAGTTTAGGGCTGGGAGCAGAAAAGGAAGATATAACTCCCATCAAGAATGGCATCATAGCTGGAACCTCTCCAGGGATGCCGTATCTGAAGCCAAGAGGAAATCATGTGTGAGATGAGCTGAGGGCTCCTTTGTGCCATTCTCCCAAGGCTCAGAGAAGCCCCTACCATCTGTTCACTGGAGGCTGTTTGTGGTTACTCCTCAGCACTTCGGGAAAGTCCCAGAGGGAACCTGCCCCCCAGGACTCTACACAGTGAGGATGTCAGATGTCTCCAACAGCAGAGGGGCCCACAGTTCCATGCTCAGCCTTCTCAGAGCCCCCCTTTGGGAATACACTGCCATCTTCCTGCCTGTCCCACTTTAGAGGAAGATTAAGTAAAGAAGAGGATGCCTCAGGGTTTGCCAGTCACAAGTCTAAGAGAGAAAAATGAACTCTCACAGCTTCATGGTAATCTGTGTCTACCACTGAGGAGACAGAGTATTCCTGCCACCAGCACCCCTAAGGGCAGCTGCCTCTCAGGACAGGCTATGGATCTCGGAATGCCCCTGGGCCTAGCCCTGTGACGTCTGCCCTTGTCTGCCCTCAGCCCCAGCAAGATCCTCACAACTGCTGATATTCAGAAAACCCAAGAATAGGCTGGGGACAGGGCTGCAGTGAACTGACCCAGCTCTGGTCCAGGCAGACATCCAGGCTGTCCCTCCTGGGCCATGGCTCCCCATCTACAGCTGGAAGAGCAAGTAGTGACCAGGGTCTATGGAGGAGAAACTCCTAGGCATTTTGTGCAAAGTTTCTTGGTCAAAATCTTTCTAGGGGACCTGGGTCAGCCATAGCTCAATTTCTGGACTCTGTTGTGCTGTGTAAGAGGAAAACGGCCTGGCTTATAGTGAGAGCCCTGGGAGGTGGAACCAAGCAGTGGGTGCCAGCAAAACCAGCATGGAACCTCAGGTGCCTACATGCCAGCAGAGGGTCAGGAAGACAGGAGACAGGGTGACACAGAGGGTCACATGAGGGAGATGTGAGGGGGCTGCATGGACCCCTGTAGAGGCAGGACTAGCCCTCCAGCATGCGTCATATCCCCACATGGGCTCCAGGTGGGACACACAGGTCCACGTCCAGGGTATCTGATGCCAAGCCAATGCCCCCATCACATCAGGCCACCTCAGAGGAAGCTGCAGGGAGAAGAGCCATCATTTTCCAGATTTCCAAGTGCTCTTTTCCTTTTCCACATGACCATGTTTCACTGAGAGGGATGGCCAGGCTAGGCAGGGCCCTCCACATGCCACCTGGCTCTGGGCCCAGCTCACCCAAGCACACCCCTGCTCTTATCTCCCTCTAAGCCCTGGGCAGGGTCCAAACTGCTCTCCTGTAGCCTGTGAGGAAGACAGACCACCCTGCCCAGGGAACTGCTTGCCATCTGTCCCTGGAGGCTCAGAGTTGGTCAGCTGTCCTTATCCCACCCACATTGCCACTCCTCTTGCCTTCATGGAGCCTTGCTTTCCTTCTCTGAGTCCCCATGGAGTCTTATGAACCTCTGTAAACACTCCAGGCCGTCGAGCCTCCAGAGGTCTGCCAGGGGCCAGCACGGTGCTCGGCACCAGGGATCCCAGTATGGAAAGACTCAGTCAGGTTGATTGATGGCTTCAGCGAAAGATGCCAGGGAGGCCACAGAGACCTCAGCTTGTCCTACTTCTCTGCCCTTTCACCATAAATAAGGAAAGGTCCAACAGCAAACTCCTGCAGACACTCCTGTAGCCTAAGCAACTGTAGCTCCAGGGGGGAGAATCCCGGGACAAAATACCTTTGAAACCGAAATCAATCAAAGGGAGAAATAAAGTGAGAGAAACATGTTTATTTCTTACAAGCAGTCATCCTGCGTCTCTTTCTCGACCTGGCTGCAGAAGGAAAGACCCCACCCAACCTCTCCAGTGCAGATATGCCCTTGCTCACCCTTGTAATTACCTATTGATATGGAGATGGAGTACTTCTCCACCCTTTGGAAACACCTATTGATGCGGAGATGCACTAAAGCCCAGCAAGAGATTCTGGAAATATTGCAATTTTACCCACAGCAACCAAGTAGGAAGGCAGGTCTTGGCAGGCAGCCCCCACCGCATCTTCAGAAAAGGACCACAGAGACAGAGCTGTCCCTGTGCCATCTGCCATCTCTCCAGCTTCATTCTCTGAGGCTTTAGGTGACAGATTTGGCTGCCTTCCTGCCAGCCCAGGGTCTCTGCTCCCTCTCCATCACCCTGACCCCCGCTGCCACTGTCAGCAGGTTCCGCCGACCACAGCCGACCTTCCTGATGAGTGGTGGCTCTGCTACATCACAGCAACTCAGGCAACACACTGCCCTTGCAATCTTCTCTGGCCTGAAGTGCACCCACATGGCTTTCCCCTCACCTTCTGCAGTTCTCCCCACACTGTGACCATCCTGCACTTTCCACCTGAACTCCCCAATATCTGGAAACCAGAGCTGCCCTGGCCCTGGCTACACCACAGCTATGTGCATGACCTTGGCAAACCTCTGAGCCTTTCTAAGCTTGTTTCCTCATCTGTGAAATAGCAATAATAATACATCTTCAGCCAACCTCACAAGATAACTGGGAGGAAAAATGAGATCATGGATGTGGGTTTGCAAAGCACTGTAAGACTCCTGTTATTATTATTCTTATCTTACAACCCTCCCCAAACTGGATCACCATAAAGCAGAACTGGGGGCAGTTTTAATGCCTAGGGACTGTCACCTTCTACCATGCCCAGCTGGATTCTGCTGGAGTCCCTAATGGCTTACCCCAGCGAGCTTAGCTCCTCCCAGGTCTTGACACACAGGACGAATATAAAGGCCCTACATGATTGTGATGGCTAATTTTATGTGTTAACAGGGGCCCAGCTATTTGGACAAACATTATTCTGGGTATGTCTGTGAGGCATTTTTGGATGATATTAAGATTTGAATCTGTAGACTGAGTAAAGCAGATTGCCCTTCCTCAGTGGGTGAGCCTCATACAATCAGTTGAAGGCCTGAAAAGAACCAAAGGGTTGACCCTCCCTTGAGTAAGAGGGAGCTCCTCCTACCTGACTGGTGAGCTGAGACATCAGTCTCTTCCTGCCTTTGAACTGGGACTAAACTATCAGCTCTTCCTGGATCTCAAGTCTACTGGCCTTCAGACTGGAGCTATACCCATGGCTCTCCTGGATCTGTAGCTTGCTGACTGCAAATCTTGGGACTTGTCAGTCTCCATAACCGCATGAGACAATTCCTTATGATAAATCTCTTCATATAGCTACATCTGTTGGTTCTGTTTCTCTGGAGAACCCTGACTAATAAACCAGCGGTGTGGGAATGGAAGTGTGTTGGGGAATTTTGTGGTTGTGAGGATGACTTGGGAGAGGAGGTGCTACTAACATTTAGTGGGTGAGGGCATGAGATGCCAACCGCCACCTAATACCCATGCTGTCTCCCCCAAGTGCCAATGCACAACTTTCAGGAACTCTGGACTGATACCCTGCCAGCCTCTCCAAGGTCACCCTCTCCACTTATGGCATGGCTCACTCCACCAAAGACATGTGAGCAACACTGGCCTCCTTTTCTGTTTCTCAAACATAGCAAGCTGGCTGCTGCCAAGTAATTTTGCACTTGCCATCTTCTCTGTCTGGAGCAGTCTCCACCCGCACCCCAGATGGTTGCATGACTAGTTCTTTCTTGTTCTTCAGATACCATATCACCCCGAGAGAGGCCTTTCCTGACCTCTCAATCCAAGGTGGTCGCTCAACCCACAACACTCTTTAGTTTTCTGCTCTCCCCCGCAAGAACACTCAATTCCCAATGAAAGGATTGTGTCCATTTGCTTCTTTGCTTCACCTTTGTCTGTCTACTCCCTCAAGGACAGAAACTTCATGTCATTCACCCCTGTATTCCTGGAATATAGTAGGAGCTTGGTAAATATTTATTAAGCATAGATTGGGAACTTGTAATGAGCCAGAGGTCATATAGACACTGGAAGATACAAAGTAGAATAAGTTCTCCCCACTACACAGGAGGGTCAGGCTCTGGAACTAGTTTGGCAAAAGCAATCATGGTCCCTGGAACTCATGGGTAAAAGCCCCAAGCACCACGTAGTCACCAAGGTATTTGTATGACCAGGTTTTGGTCTCGATCCACAGGACGCTGGTGCCCCCATTCACCTCTACCTTGCTTCTCACAGAGTCACCCCTCCACATACTCCTGCTCTTATCAGCCTCTTCCCCCAGGGAGCTCTAGACCTAGGCTGACTCCAAAAGTCTGATTCATAGTGTGCTGATGACCCACCAGGTCTCTGTGGTGGTCTCCTGCTGCCCCCCACACAATGTCAGCCCAGAGCTGGCTTGAGTCTCCCCTGCCTCTCCAAGTACTTCATTGAATGCTGGGTGTCAAAACAGGCAGTAGCCATGAAAATGGGCACATTTCCCACAGCCCCTACTCTGCCTAGACTCTATTTCTCAAAGTTCCCCAATTCAGGTTTCTGGAATCCCAGCTTGCCTTATACACAAACCCACTTGGGTTCAGACCAGCTGGCCTATCCTGCCCAGGATTTCATCTTTGGGAGAACATTCTAATGTTGACTGACCTTTAACTTGGTCCCAAATATCTCCTTACTGGTCCCATAGCACTCCAGGTTAGGAAAGTACTGGGGCCTCACTGGGAAATCCCTTATCTGATGGCACATCTGGAAACCAAGTGCTAAGGCTGTCTGCTGAGAACAGTGGGCTTAAAAGAGATGGCACACATTGTAAGAGGAAGCCTCAGACATGGAACCTGGCCCAGCTAGCTTCACAGGTAAAACACCCCTTGCTATGACTTGAGGTTTCTGCTTCCTACCTTTAATTCTAGCACTGTCTCCAGAAGCTTTCTGTTTAAAATGTAAATGTTATGATTAATATGCAAACTGGGAGGGGTAAAATATTAGTATAACCACACTACCATTTTATCACACTAACAGATCAAATACCTGAGGACAAGGGGACCTCAGGAGGGAAGAGAAAAGGAAGGGGGAGCAAGTGGAGCAAAGATTTTTGTTCAGAATTTTACCTCAGGTCATACCACGGAGACATTCTCTGAAGGGCACATCCAGGCAGGAAAGGTTCACCAGATGTCATCCGCGACCTTCACAGTCTGCCTCAGCAGGGCCTGCTCTCCGAGGCAGAGCGACCCCGCTGTCCCTGCTTCCTGTTAGGGGTGCCGGTGAAATCTCTGAACCACCCCTTGAGTGTGAGCAATTATATTTCTCTCTTTGGCTAGTTCATGCAAGGTTGAAATTATTCAACAGGAATTCTTGAAATGTAAGAGGAGTAAAGCAAACCCAGAAATCAGAAAATGCAGCCAACTGTTCCCTCACAATACAATGCATCTCTCTCCACAGGTGAGAATGACCTTGTTTACTGGTAGGATTTCCAAGTGTCCTCAGGATTTGAGATTCCTGTTCATTAAAAATAATACCCAATCTATAAATGCTCTGTTTTTCTTCAAATTGAGTAAGTTTTAGTATGTTTTGATATAATATATTTATACAACAGCAGTATGCTCTAATAAATAATGTAAATTGCAATATGGATTATAGTCAAACTTTCTACTACCACGTGATTTTATGGGGTCTATACATTTTTATCAAGGATCTTTAATGTATTTGTGGAAACTACCTGGCAGTTGGAATGGAGGCCTCACCTGGACCTCAAACCTGAAGTAGCTCCTGGCTGAGCCTCCTGGGTTGGGGCTCCCCTGGCCATCTGGTCGAGGCAGCACTGTCTTTCTGCTTAGTGTTGTCTGGCTTGTGTCAACAGCCTGCCTGTCATTCTCTGCAGGTTACAAGGACACTTGCAGTAGATCTTACGCCTAAATTTCTATTTAGTCAAAGAGATACCTTTTTTTTCATCATATTTGCAAATCAGATTTATATCTTTAACTTTTGATTATACCTTTAGCTTACTGAATTATCTATTTCTTTTCAGTTTAGGTTATGAACTCTGCCATTTCCCCAGGAACTTCTTCCTTGTGGGTGCTTGAAAGGCTGCATGACCGGAAGGGAGAAAATAAAGTTGTATTATGAAGAACCTCAGTACTAAGGAGAAGGAATTTAGATGTGATGCCTTAAGAAGTGAAAAATCATTGAGAATTTCATAACCAAAACATGACAAAGGTAGCAGGCATTTAAAGAAAACCTGGGAGATTTAAAGCCTAGAAGAGTTGAATTTGAGTCCTTTTAACTATCTATGAATAAGTGACATTTCTGACCCTCAATTCTTTGTCTGAATGTGGGGATAATACTCACATGTACTGGTCAGGGTTCTCCAGAGACACAGAACCAGTAGGATGTGAGACAGAGAGATCTGTTTTAAGGGTTTGGCTCCTGTGATCAGGGAGACTGGTAAGTCCAAAGCCTTCAGGGTGGGCTGGTTGGCTGGCGACTCAGGAAGGAGCCAATGTTACAGTTCAAGTCAAAAGTATGTCTGCTGGCAGAATGGCAGAATTTCCCCTGCTAAGGGAGTCAGGCTTTTGTTCTATTCAGGCCTTCAGCTGATTGGATGAAGCCCACCCACACCATGGAGGGCAATCTGTTTTACTAAATGTCCACCACTGTAAATGTTAATCTCACCCAAATAACCCTGTCTCAGAATAATCGGGCACCACCCAGAATAACATTTGACCACATATCTGCACACCCTGACTCTGCCAATTTGACACAAAAGATTAACCAATATACTGCTCTGTGGTGAGGGTCATATTCACTCACATATTTGACAGAATGTATCTGAAAGTGTTTTGAAACTGTCGAGTGCTGTAAGAATGCAGTTATGATGAAAACAATGTCCGTGTCTGGAGGCAATAAACAGAACTGAGTGGGAAGAGGTGAACCTAGAGGCTGACTGAGTAAAGCAGACAGGATGGGGCAGTGACAACCCTGATCATGGGGCCCTGGATGCTCATGGTGGCCTTGGATAAGCATGGAATGGGGGAGTAGAGGATGTCAGTTATATAGTAAAGAGGAAGCCACCCCTCAACTTACTGAGGAATTGGACATAGTAAGGCGAGAGATAGAAAAAGGGCCAGCTTCCTTGAACGTGACAAAGTACCACTGGCAGAGGTGGGAATGCTGTGCTACTGCGGGAACAATAGGAATGAGGGTAATAGTTTCAGCTCTGAATATGTTGAGTTTAAGGCAGCAGCAAGGTATTTAAAAGAATATCCCAAATAACAGCAAAAGGTTCCAGTTGTTAAGAACTAAGATTTTACTCCATTTTCAAGCTAATAGCCACAGTCTCATGGATTCTGGCAGAAGACACAAGACACCTGGGTCAGAGACAAAGGACTCCACTACTCACAGCACCAGCAGCAGCCCAAAGATCAGTATTTATGCCGGTTCCCCAAGCCCCAGTTCCCACACGACAGCATGAAAAGGGCCAGGTGATACCTGCAGGGCTTGCTCCCCTTCCTTTTCTCTTCCCTACTGCGGTTCCCTTGTGTTCAGGACAGGAAAGCTCAGCTTAGAAAATCCAAATTATTTAGAGTGAGCTGTAAGCCTGCCTGCCCTTTACTCTGAAGGGAGACTCTATCTTAATCTCTCAAGTCCATTTGCTCTACAAATGTTCTTAGAAAGGTCTGGAGAAGGGGAGTCAGTCTCTCTGCTCACAGGATGTGTAGACATAGGATACCCACAGGAAACTGACCTCATGGTCAACACCACTCTGGATCTTAAGGACACAAAACAACAATCATTAGCAGATGCACAAACCATGGGAATGGGTCCATACTCGTCAGAATCTTGGTGGAAAAAATCAGTTCACTCCTACTGGTCCCAAGGAAGAGATGGTCCAGAAGGGGTTACTCACAGAGGTGAAAGGAGGTTGGAGGGAACGTGGGAGTACAGCACAAAGCAAGCACTACCCCTTGGCAATTTTTAAGGGTCACAGGTGTGACATGGACATGATACCTTACATCATCAAAGCAATTTCACCCCCATCCTCCTGTTTGACCCCCACAACAACCTTGTCATGAGGGCACACTATAATCCCTATTTTGCAAATTGGGTAACTAGAGCTCAGAAAAGTTAGCAACTTGCCCGAGGTCACAGAACTGGACCTTGCACAGGTCTGTATTCACATGCCCTGATCTTTCTACCATGCCGTACAACTGCCTCCAGATAGGGGGCATGGGAACATACCTTGTACAGCATCTATAATTTAGGAAGAATATATCCAAGTGTTCTCCCCAGACAGTGCCCACTCCACAGTAACTGTGCCCAGTAGGAGTACACCACACAGCATGCTAGAATGGTCCCATTAAATGGGCACAGCCCTGCTCTCTACCCTTCTAATACTTGCCACCACTACTGAATAAAAGGAAAAACCCAAACTTTCATCTGTAAGGTCCTCCATGATCTGGCCCTAGCAAGACCATCTCTCAGACCTACGTCCCTTTTCCCTGCTTCCCATGGGATGTCCAAGCCAACCCAGGTTCCTTGTCCCATATAACCACAGATCAACCATGGGCCCCATTTCAGGGCCTATACACTTGCTGTGCATTCAGCTAGGATTCTCTTCCCCCAATTCCATATGGCTTGCTCCCTCACTTTATTCAGGGTCTGCTAAAAAATACAAAATAAACTTCCCAGAGAAGTCTTCCCTAATCACCTTAAACACAGTCTATTTCTCTCTTTCCCTTCCTCTTCCCCTCTTCCCCACCCCCCAACCCCCCCACACACATAGCTCTTGGTTCCTCATCTGGCCTTTCCTCCCTTATCACTGCTCCACAGTTTATTTACCTGTTTATTGTCTGTCTCCCCCACTAGTTAATAAGCTCCATGAAGGCAGGAACTTTCTTCTTTTCTACTGTATCTCCAATGCCTAGAGCAGAACCCAGCATATATTAGGGACACGAAAAATTGTTACTGAATGAAAGCATGAACACATGGATTATGAAGAGGGTGGAGAGGGGCGTGGGGAGGGCCGGGAGGGGGCCTTCTTCCTCTGCATCCTCTTCTCCTCCCAGCCACACCTTTCCTCCAGCTGCAGGCTGCAGCTGTGATCATCCAAATGTTGACTCAAGTGCCTCTGTGCGAGCTTAGGTCTGCTAAATATTGCAGGGCTCTCCCAGCAGCACAGATGCTGGCTGTCAGTAGAAGGTATGTCTCTGGGAACAAAAGCAGGAAAGGCTCTCACCACTCTCAGCCTCCAGATGTCAGGGTCCCTAACACAGAGGGAGTGTAAGCTGGTTTCAAGTCGTCTTCTGTTTAATGTAGAGAAAGATGTCCACCTCATCCCATTCCCTGGTTCCTTCTGGGACTTTCTTCAGGGAAAATAACTGCCCCATGTTCCCTTAGCATCATCTCTCCATTTGCCTTCCTCATTATCCCACAGAAGTAAGAGGCCATGGTGAGAAGCCCAAGAGGAGGATTTTGCTTCCTTCCCTCTCCATGTGAAGAAATGTGGCTTCTTGAGAGAGGTAATTAAAATAAAACTGAAAAAGATAAAAGATACAAAACAGTGGCTTTGTGAGTAATATTTCCAAATAAAAAGTGCCTGGCACATAGAAGCTTATTATATATGTTCTAAAAGAAAAAATAATGAAATCCTGCCAACCTCTATGAGTCGGAGTGCAGTGGACAGGAAGGGACTGACAAAGAACACCGGGACCTGAACACTGGGACACTCCTGCCGAGATGAAGCCAAAAGCTCTATATACCACACTGGGCGCAGGGTTTATAGTCACAGGCTGGCCTTTGATGTGGCCTCACGTCACCTCCCCGGGCACCCTCCTTCCAGCCTGCCTCCAGGCACACTTGACACAAGCTTTATGGTAGGAGCCTTAACCAGAGAAAGAGGTAAAGCTGCTCCAGAGCTCTAAGAGGTATAATTACAGGTTTTCCAGATCATTCACTACCAACACGGTGATCTCTGAACACTGGATGGAAGACTCTCCCCAGGTAGAGACTCCACTGCAGTGGGGCCTCAGGGCCCAGAGCAGGATGCGCAAAGGTGTGGACCCAGCGACAGAGCAGAGCCAGCTGTAGCCCCTTTCTAGACTTGGGCAACATGGAGACATTGACAAAGTGCAGGGCTTCCTGGAGGCCCATAGAAAGGTAGTGGCCTGGGGCTGGAAATGAGACCTGCTTCTAGTTCCCCCCTGCAACCACCTCACTGTGTGCTTGAGAAAACCACTTTACCTTTTGGAGGCTCATGTTTTAGTCTGTGAGGGAGATGAAGAAGCATTCCCGAAACTTGTGAGGATTCCATGAAATGCTGCAAGGGAGGCCAAGCCTGGCCCTGGCCCTCCACGCAACCTCCTCCAGCCCCACCTGGATGACCTGCGCTCACTCCTGGCCTCACGGAGCCTCACACGGGGACCTGTGCAGGAAGCTCCAACCTCCTTGGCCAGGACAGGGGTGAATGCCCACACCCTTCCGTGCCTGCATCTCCCTCATGCTGTCCACCCTTCACATGCTGTCTGATGCGACTGGATGCTTGTAAGGCAGAGCAGATGCCCGCAAGCAGGTGCAGGGCCCTGGGCTGCCATCCTGTCCTCTGTGCGGGGCCACAGAGAGGAACTGGTGGGTCCTGGGGCTGCAGTAAAGGTGGGTGGAGGAGGGCTAGGCTGGAGGCTGGGGGTTTTCTTGGGTTCTTCGGGCCTGCACATTGGTGCATTTGTTTGGTGAGAAGCAGTGCAGCCCCAGGTGGCTGCAGGGCCATGGGGCCACGATGAAGAGGCCCCACAATACCACTGCCACACTTCGCTTCTCTGGAGCATGGAAAAGCACAGAGGGAAAGAACGCACCTACTGGGAAAGGCTTTGAGGCAACACTGGCCCACTACTGGAGACCTGCTGTGGGAACCATGAGAATCTTGGGGTGGCCAGCCATCTCTGCCTGCCAGGGACCAAGGGTTTCCAGGGACATGAGACTTTCAGTGCTGAACCGGGGAAGCTGGTGACCACATCCTGCCCCTCCCCGTTGTGCAGCTCTTAGTACAGGACAGGTGGTGTGTTACCTGAACCCCTTTTCCCTCAAGTCCCTGTACCCTCTACAAAGCCCTCCAGACCCATTCCTCCCTCCATCCATACTGACATTTTCAGGGCAGGACTAGTCTTTCTAGAAGCAGCTTGGATGTGAGCGGAAGGCAGAATCCAGAGGCAGATGAGAAACCAGAAGGCCCTGAGCTATTTGATTAATGAAGTACCACCCACTTTCTGACAAAGCTGGGTCCAGTCCCTCGATCTCCCCATTGGGGCTCTTATTTCCTTGCTGTACTTATGAAGGCAGTGACACCCTGCTGACAGCTTTGACAGAAATACATCTAATTTAGACAGAGCAGGGAGGCAGTCGCCTCCTCCCTGGGCCTGTGTCCCATGGGGACGGACTTCACACCCATGGGGTCTCCCCTGCACCCTCCCCGAGGGCTCTTAGGGCCAGGATAGGGCTCAGCTGCAGGGTCAGAACCATGTGCGGAGGAATGATGAACTTCCCTACTTTTAGAGCATTTAAGCCTTTTTAAGTGTTGTTGTCCATACAGCATCTCTTTTTTTTTTAGAAGAGTTTTATTTATTTATTTTTCCAGCTTTGAGATAAAATTGACACATTACATTGTGTGAGCCATATGATCACATTGTACACCTTAAACGCAGCCATCTCTTGATCTTCACAGAGCCCCGTGAGCTCCCAGAGCCTGGGCAAGGTGCACGCGGTCTCACGGTGGAGCTGCTCTGACTGCTCTTCCTTACGGCCCGTCACACTTCACTCATGAGCAGCCTCACAGACAAGGCCCGACGGGCTCTGGTGTCCCAGGCAGACAAGGAAAGTGTCACGGCTACAATCTAATGAGCGCCAAGCCACAGGCACCAGTGACCTGAGACATGGCCCAGATGTCTCCACCCCCCAGGGGCCCCCACTTTAGCCGTCTCAGCCCGGCCTGAAGCCAGAGGAAATACCTTTCAGGACAGACTGTACCTGCAGAGCTGTCGGCAAGAGCTCAGCGGGCCTCTAAATACTGGCGCTCATTCCCACAGATACTGAAATATAAGAGAGGTGTCAAGTCTTTTAAAGCTGCTTTTTCTATAGCTTTTCCAAGTTAAAGAAGCTTTCAGCAACATTATATCTTCTGGGTGATTTCCTGCCAAGTGAGAGGGGTAGAAAGCCCACACATACATACCATTGGTGAGGATGGGTGGAAATAAGGTGTTTCCCACGGTTCTTCCTGCAAGACATTGGTGCTAATGCAGAGACAGATTAGAGAGGCAAATGCAAAGGGTCAGGTCTCCAGTCAATTCCTGTGACCTTCTCTGAATCATTGTGTCAGAACAATTCTTACTCCAAACCGAAACACCACCCTTGATGGCAAACCACAGTCTGATCTGTGGGACTCAAACCATGCCTGCTGAGTCCCATTGCTGAGAGACAAGGTGCTGGATTCAGGCTGACCAGATAGGACCTCAGTTCCTCCTACTATATGCTGAGTGGCCTTGGCCATTCACCTTCTCTGTGCCTCTGCCTTCCTCGTGTGTGAAATGGGAATCATCAGAATGCCCAAAGAATTGTCATAAAGACACACCATGAGTGAAAACAAAGCAACCTCTTAAAAAGGTGCTGTGTCACAGAGAGTGTCCCATGGATCTTGGCTACTATCATTACTATGCAGACAGAGTGGGACTCATGGAAGCTCGACATATGGCACTTTGTCTAATCCTTTTTTAAAAAACTTTGCAACACATGATATTGATTCCTATTTTGCAGGTGTGGAAATAAAGGCTTACATTAGAGAGGTTGTGGGGAGATCAGGGGTGAAGGTAGTGCCAAGGGCCAAGGGTGGAGATTGCTGTTAAATGCACATCCTGCTTGAAGCCTGCAGTGGCCTCCGCTGCACTGAGCCTGAGGTCCCAGGTCTGGCGAGGCCCACAGGCCCTGCTCCAAGTCCATCACATATGTGCCTTCACTGGGCTTCTCACATGTTCCTGATCTTTCCCCTCTCAATGTTTCACACATCCTGTTCCCTCTTCCCTGAGCACCTGTCACCCAGCCACACACCTAGCTGGCACCTCCTCGGGGCCACCAGCCATAGGGTGACTGTGTCTGAGGACAAGGTGCTCACTTTGGACAATGCTGACCATACAGGGCTCTGCCTGGAGCACCCCTGGCAGCCATTGCAGTCCCTGCCACGAAGCACAGCAGCCCCCATGCTCAGAGGCTCCCTGCCCCAGCACCTGCTAAAGCATGATTGCATATTTATATGTGTTTTATGTGTTTATTTGCCCACATTTGCCATCCCCCTCCAGACTCAATGAGAGCAGGAACCGTACCTAATGTATTATTGTCCCTGGCACATACTAGGTACTGAATGAATATGAGTTACATGAATAATTGAATGAATGAATGAAACAGCAACATCTGCCTAGATTTACTAGGTTCACTTATCTGGATTCTGAGCAGAACCCTGATTAGCATAAAAGAATATTGTCTGACTAGACCTACAAAAGGGCCCACACCGGAAGATCTGGACCCGCTCACAGTGCTCAGTGTCACCCTCTGAACTTCCAAAATAGTTGCTGCCATCAAGAAATAAGAACAGAGATTTTCTCTACTTGCAGCTATTTCTCCAGTGATGACCACAGTCTCTGACACACAGTAGGTACATTTTTTTATAACTAAATACATGTTTCTAGCACATGTGGATTCAAAACTGTCACATTTCTGTGTTTAAGCCAGAATCCTATTTCTTTGATCAAATATTACCTGCAAAGCCATATTTTATGCAAATTATTTGGGAAGGTCCCCTGAAAACCCAGAGTCTGAGTATTCAAACATCAGGATATCAAATAGGCAGGATCTTGCCACCGAAATCCCTTTACAAATAATATCGTACAAGGCACACAATAGCTACAAAGAGTCTCCACCCAAATCCAGTCTCTGAATTTCCGTCATCTGTCCTCTGGAAAAGTATCTTCTCTAAGCCTCAGTTACTCATCTATAAATGCAGGCAATGAGAATGCCTGCCACCTAGGGAGTTGTGAGGATTAAACCGGATATTACCTGACACACGGGAAGCAGCTATTTTATGACTGCTTAAACAGAAGGCATCACTTCAGAAGGAAGCTCTTTAAAGCTCTGAGAATATATCATAAGAAAACTTTCTAGACATTATCCTACAGAGTCTATGAAAAGTCAGGAATTCATTGAAATGCACTGTCCTAATGACAGCATTCCCTCCAAACTCCACTCCTCCCACAATCAACTATCCAGTTTGAGGTAGATTCTGATTGAAATTAAAAAAAAAAATTTTGGCAACAAGAATGTATATTGCAAAACAAAATGTGTTGCTTTTAAAGTGATTTTGGAGCCTCAGTAATTAGTCTAGCAAGTTCCAAAGATACATTCTGTAGTCATCATTCAGTATTTGTTTCCTTTGGTAATCTGCGTGTATAAAAAAAATAAAAATAAAAATAAACTGGGGGAAAACATCTGTTATGAAGCTGACTGGGATCGAGGGGTGTGCCCCGGGCCTTTTCAGGCTCTGTATTATAAGGAACTTCCCTTGGATCCCACATCCTTTCTTCTTGCCAGGCTGCTCCTGGGTCACTTCTCAGCTCTGGTAGCTGCTGAAACAAGACAGATGCTGCTATACAAAATAACTCAAGAACATAACAGAGCCTGTTGCTTCCAGCACTTGGAAAATTTGACATTCAAATATGCAAATATTTTATGGCACAAAGAGAAAAGAGAGAGAGAAGGAGCTAGAAAGTCACATTTGAAATGAAACATACTAGAGATGTAAGCAAACTGGAATTTGTACTTTTGGATCATAATCAAACTGGCGCAATTATCAGAGATGAGCACAGACTGCCGTGATCTGCTGCAGGAGTCCCTTGTCACTGCTGAAGCCACCAGCCTGCAGCACCTGTGGGTGACAGCATAGCTGTATGTGAAGCCCCAGGGTATGCACCTCCTTCTCAGCCTCAAAAGCACCTGATATCATAAAGGGCAGCAGGGAGGTCAGTGTACCATCTTTATCCCATTTTCAATAGTACAATATTTATGCTATTTGAATGAGATTCCTTAAACATAAAGATGAAAATCCCATGCAACAATCATCAGAGTCTTCATAAACTTTGTGTTGGTTTTTCAGGACCTGTGAGGGAAAAAGCAAAGTCAATCTTTCTGTCTCAAATGGGGAAGTGGAAGGAAAAAGAAACCAGAAGTCCAGAATCAATCTGGGTCACACCATTAATAGCTGAGCTATTTTAATCAGTCACATACCCTCTTAGAGTCTCTGCCTCCTCAGGCATGGCAGTGGAGATAGTGGAAGTGACTTTCAAGTTGCCTTCTAAATCTCAGATTCTGTGAAAGGCTGTAGTGGAAAGATGCAAATCAGACAGACCCAAGTTTGGATTTGTGAACTTGGACAAGTTGCTTAACAGCATGGGGCTCTGGCTCTCCTCTATAAAAAGAGGGGTGACCACAGCTCCTGTCTCACAACGTTTCTGTAGAGTTTAAACGCAATTATGTAAATAAAGCATTTGACGGGTGAGTTCTGGTCTTATGCCATCTTTCATATCACTTTGTCTCCTTTGCTATTGAAGCCACAGAAGACAAGCAGGTAAGAAGACAGAGCTTGTGGCTGGGATAACTGCAGCCTCATCGATGCTGTGTTCTAGCCAACTAAGATAACTTCTCAAGGCCTAGATTCAGATCCAGTCATGCATGGGACTAGGCACTTAACTGAAAACCACCCATGGCACTTTGTTATGCCAGTTGCACTTCTGATGCCCTTCCACCATCAGATGGTGGGCATTTCGCTGTTATTTGTAAGATGCACACAGCAATGGTGAACTTTACTACCTGACTTCCCTCTCCACCTATAAATCACAGAAAATTATCAAGAAATGAGTTTTATTTTGTTTCAACTTTATCAATAACGCTATCCCCTTTATTTGACATACAACACTGAAATTCATTGATTTAATTAATTCAGCTGATTCCATTGGCATTTGCTCCATATTTTTTTAATACGTACACATACTATTTACCAGGCACTATGTTAAACACTCAGAATAAATTAGAGGAACATTTATTTGGTTTGATAGGATAAAGGAACTCTGATTTATCAATAGGCTTGGCTACATTAAAAGACATTACTGGGAAGAACACAACGAAAGGAACTGATTCCTAGAGAAACACAGTGTATTAGTTACCTATTGCTGTTAACAAATTACTCCAAAACTTAGTGACTTAAAACAATAAGCACTTATTATTTCACACAGTTGGTAGAATCCAAGTGACAGCATAGAATCCTTATGGTGGAATCCAAGAGCAGCTTAGAGCATCCATGAGATTGCAGTCAGATGTCAGCTTGAGCCACTGTCACCTGAAGGCTTGACTGAGGCAAGTGGATCCACCTACAGGTGGCTCAACCACATGCCTGGAACGTTAGTCTGCTCTCTGGCAGGAGTCCATCCCCCCGTGGACCTCTTGATAGGGCTGGTTGGGTATCCTGGCAGCTGGCCACCCCCAGAGAGAATGATCCAAGAGAGAGCTAGATGCCAGCCTCTTGTGGCCTAGTCTTAGAAATGACATTTTGCTACTTCTGCTGTTTCCTGCTGGTCCCATGGTCAAGTCTCCTTAGTGTGGGAGGGGACTGTGGATATCAGAAGGTAAGGATCACTGAGGCCCTATTGTAGGCTGGCCACCATACAGATATTAGACAGAGAGAGAATTCTGGCTCTAGGCCATGGAGCAATTCTGACTAAAGAAAGGAAGGAGCAAAGCCATCTGCTAGATCAAGACAGAGCAGGAGAGACCACCCAATGAGCTTCACCTGCTAGGAAGGTAGGCAGTGTTCTGGCCACCAGAACCCAACCCCTTCCACAGGGAGTGAAGGCAGGAAGGAGACAGTGAAGAAGTCAGGGGCAGAAGGTTCTGGAGTGCCGATGCTGCCCTCTGGGAGAGCAGGAAGCTGAGAGGAGTGTACAGGTGGGGTTGGTGGGGGGATGAGCAACGAAGTCATCTCTAAGGTGGCTTCCTGATCCAAAGTTCTGAGACAGAAGGGGAACTGTGAGGACCTGGGCACAGACACATCCTCCTCCTAGACTCTCAGCCTATGGTTTTCCTTTCATCAAGGGGAACAGTTAAACACTGGCATTTATCCCACCATGGCTGGGATTCCAGTGTTCCCTCCCTTGTTCCACATTCCAAGCTGCAAAATTTTCTTTCCTCATGTGATCCTAGAACATTCCCAAGAAAGAAGCATTTATAAAGACCTTTAATTAGGAAGTCATACCTGGATATCAGCCTCCTTATGGCCTGTCAGCTTGGACCCTGAAGCTGGATCTGACAGGGATTTTTTTTCCCTCTAGTATTTATGCAGTCCATATTGTAACTGAGAAATTACCATAAGTTAGGTTTAAAAGTGATATCCTATAAAGCACCATTCCAACACTCCCCATTTCCCACTAAGCAGATAATGGTGGTTCCCTAAGGCTCTGTGTCCTTGCCTGGAGTATATTTTGAAGGAGTGCCTCCTGGCCTGAAGGCCAAGTCTGGAAGGCTATCCCAGGACCACCCATGCTGTTTTCTCATGGCCAGTAGTAGCCTATGGCCTCTGCCTTGGAGTGAAGCCACAGTTAGGTTTCACTCAGCCCCACAAAGACCAATGATTATGTCTCAGCTGCTGCTCTGCAAGGCTGATGAGTAAAGAGGCTGGCCTTTTTTCTCCCTCTTTAGTCAAGCCCTGAAGATTCCAAATGGAAGAAGAAAAACTGCCCATGAGTGCGTTACCCTCTGTCTGTGCTGGCAGCAGAGAACTGGAGTGATCACTAGGGCCCCCAGCTCTATGGGAGAGAAGTCTGATCTAAACACTGGTGGGTTGTGCCGAATCTACCCAGTGAGTAATAAAATCAGGGCCAGTCTGCTGAGAACCACCTGGCTTCATCCTTGAGGGAGAACACGGGGCAGAGACATGCTGACCACAAGATGGAAAGGCAGCTGGGACCTTGTCACCCATTGTCTCATCTGGGGGTTTCAGCCCTGGGCAAGTTCACTCTGGATTCATTGAAACTGAAAAATGACAATGAAACATTCTTGGCATAAAAGGGCTCATACCCAGCTTTATTCTTGTGGTGGTAGGTCAAGAGCTAGAATCCTGTCCACATCTGGGGCAATCTGCATGCAGCAAGCCCATCACTGCCTCTGGGCCTCTCTGCCCACTCACAGCCCCAGAGCACTGGATGGAGCTCTTCATATAGATTCAATAACAGCTCACTGCCAAAACATGTGCAAGGATGTGCCTGCAAACATTGAATGTGAGCAGTGAGCAAACATATCAGGGTCAGGTGAGGATCCTTGTCATAGGAACTTCCATTTTACCTACATTCACCCCTCCAGGATTCTCACCTCACAATCTATGCACCATCAATCTTCCACAGTGGTCCCTGTGCAAGAAAGCTGGAGCATTGCAACCAGATTCCACAACAGCAACAGTTACAATATGCAAATAACAACAAAAATGTTAATACACATAACAACAGAAATTATGATAATCCTCAAGCCTGAGGAGATTGATTGCCACCAAGTGATCGTTCCAGCTGTATTCAAACCAGTTCTACCAAAATGAGTTCATGACTTGCACTTTCTGTGCTCCCCTAGCAAGCAGCAGTTTTTGCTAGAGTGGGTGCCCAATTCACAGACATTAGAGGGGATTAACCTTAAGGGCAATAAAGCACATGTTTTAGTGACACCAACATAGGCAAATCTTATCCATCAGGTAGGATGCATGCAAGAAAGTGGTCCTGTGATGGGATCATGGCAGGAAGGGGGTCCTATCTGGGTCTAGCATACCTTTACCCCTCTCCCTGTGGGGGTTACTGAGGGGCCTATGTATAGTGCTACTAGAGGCGCAAACACTGTCTATAAAGATAAAACAAAATTTTCCAGTAAGATGCTCTTACACTTTCATGTTTAGGGTACACTGGCATGATCTTTGGGGGCCATTTAGGGTATACTAGCTGCTTGCTGGGGGAGCACAGAAAGTGTCCACCAGAGCTGGACATGTTGTACATTCACTGGGGACAAATGAATTGACATTTCAACACGTGGCCTCTAGTCCCCACCTTGTCCCCCAAGGCAGCGGCCTTGACCCTCCCCTCAGTCAAATCATATCATCCAATCATCTTCCTGTGAGGGTCCAGGTGGGGTTAGCTCACTCTCCAGCAGAAAGTTTTGCAAGCACATGGACCAGGCTTGTGGCTTTGTCTCTGGCTTCCATTCTTGGTCCTTGCTTTAGCTGACTGCCAAAACCATTGATCCACTTTAATTATTGCCACAGCACCAGTAAGATTTTATTTGACTTTCCATCTAGTTTTTCTCTGTCTGCTCCTGCCTTTATCAAATCAACCCACAACTGGGTCCTCATGACCCTCACTTGGCCCTTTAAACTCTTCTTCTGAGTAGCAGATCATATTTCCTTCTGTGCTCACATTCTTTCAGCCTCTCTCAAGTCTGCTATTATATGGGTAACCTCACTTATAGGCTGCCCTAAGTGAAGGACAATAATGGCCACTAGAGGCCCCAAGAGGGTCAGATTAGCCCTTTGAAGTACCATATTTCTCATCCCCACAGTAAATGGCTCCTCATCTGTGCCATAATTCACTGGGCTATAAATAGCATTTTTCATGCCTAACTCCCATAACACATGTTGGAGCTCAGCACACATCTGCCATCTAGTGGGGGAAGATAGTAAATCATCCTGATTGAGCCATACAGTGCAAAGTGTGGCCATAAGCCAATCGAGGAGGGGTGATTTTCTGGGGTCTGGTGTGCATTTTGTAGTCACTGCCACAAGGTAGGATGAACTGTCAAGGAAGCCAGCTTCCCCTCTCCAATCCAGACAGAATAATCTCATCCACCCCTACACCCCAAAGGCGTAGGATCCAAGCTTGTATCAACTTCAAGGGCTTCTGCCAAAACTGGGAGTCCAAATCCACCAACTCATCCTGTGTATAAGAGTGGAGCATAGAGGGCTCCATGACCTGGGGAGGGGGCTGCACCTCTCCCAGAGGAACCCTCGCTTGCTGCATCTTTATTTTCTTGACTACAACAAGATTTCAACCAGCTTTTAACCAGGATGCTGCACCCCGCCCCCATCCTTCTCTGATACATCATCTACCACTTCCAAAGATGACAACACCACTACATCCTTCACCTTCCCCACAGCACATCACAGCCTGCATTCTCATGCTGCCTCTTCTTGTGCTACCATTACATCCTATATCCCCTCCACAGCACCTTGTAGTCATACCATCTTAGTCATTAGTAAAAACTTAGTCATCAACAAATGTTTTACCTCCTCTACAGCACCTCACAGCTCTCATTCTTGTGCTGCCTCTTCTCACGCTTCTTGCAGGAATACATCCTTCTCCTTTATGGCCTTTCTTAACACTATGAGAAAAAGCCAACCCATGGTTTCCACTGCCTCTCAGGCACTCTGTTTCTCTGAAGAATTTCCTATTTTGCAGAGGGCTTTCTCTACTGCCTCAGGCATCACCTCCACCTGTCTGTCCCCAGTCCTGGGGAGGGCCCCGCTCATCTAGGAGGCAAGCCTTGGACCACATGCCCATTGGGGGATACCCAAGTGTCTCTCCAACCATAATGGCAACCCACTGAAATACCCCTCCCTTGAGGACAGCTTATTCCATTTTTTTCTCAGTCCGTAGCAAATCTTGCTGGCTTCACCAAATGTCTCACCTGAGGGTTTGAGACCAAGACAAATTCACTCTGGATTTGGTGAGACCTAAAAATTACAACAGAACATTCTTGGGTAAAAGGGTTTATACCCAGCTTTATTCTTGTGGTGGCAGGTCAAGCACTGGAATCCTGTCTGCCTCCAGGGCAGTCTGCATGCAGCAAGTCAGCCTCTGCCTGTGGGCCTCTCTGCCACCTAGCAGCCCCAGAGCACTGGTGTGGATAAAATGAAAGTTCCTGTGGCCAGGATTCTCACCTGGCCCTGGTTGGCTAGCTCACTTCACAGTTATGGGCAATACACCATTACTGACTTTATATAAAGAGCTCCGCCCAGTGGTCTGGGCAACACGGTGTCATGGCTGCAAGGCTGCAGGAGAGCAGAGCAGAGGCTGGAGTGGTGGCAATGCCGAGGACAGAGGCCCAGAGGACAGCTGTGTGGGATGGCTGTGTGAGCAGAGGGGCCCAGAGGACAGCTGTGTGGGATGGCTGTGTGAGCAGAGGGGCCCAGAGGCAAAGACCGGCTTGCTGCATGCAGACTCACTCTGAGTGAACGGGATTTTAGTGATTAACCTGCCACCGTGGAAATAAACTTGGGTGTAACCCTTTCATCACAAGAACATTTTACTGTCATTTTCTTTGGTCACATTGAATCCATATTGAACTTGCCCAGGGCTGAAACCCATTGGCAAGACAAATGGGCAGAGCTCTTTATATAGAGTCAATACTAGCTCATTGACAACACATGGGCAAGCATGTGCCTGCAAGCATTTCATGTGAGCAGTGGGCAAATATATCAAGGTCAGGTGAGGATCCTGGCCATAGAAATTTCCATTTTCCCTGCACCCCTGAAAATATGTCACCTGACAAGAGAAACCCGCAGACATCTCTAGGCTCAGACCTTGGTAGGGGAGAGCCTCTATGGCTTCCACACCCTCAGGGCCCAAGGTAGGAGTCAGGATCCCTGCCAAGATGCAGCAAATATGGCCAAAATCACATTATTATGCAAACAGTAGACCTGCCAAAGGATGAGTTGAGATGCAAACACAGAGGGCAAAGATAACAGCATTTCCCTAAGCCTTTAGCTCAGCAGAAAAATGGCTCACCTTCCATGTCAGTGGGCAGCTTCTCAGTTGCCTGGAGAAGCCACCCAAGGCCTTCCCAACTCCCCTGCCTCTGCCCCACCACCCCACAATTATGGTAGACTCACCCTCAGGATCCTGGCCCCTATATCCTGCCCTCCCTATGTAACCTCCACATTTGAGACAAATCTGAGGCATTTCACTTTTCCTGAGAGCTGTAAGAAGGCTCTGGTTGTTTTGCTAGATTGTATTATACCTGGATTCAAATCTTAACCTGTTTTAGAGCCATCTTGTCTCCATTGTGCATTATTTGTTTCTTCTAGCACGATGCCCCAAAAGAGGGCAATCTGTAAATTTCCCTCCTCAAGGAGAGAAGGACATATGAGTCCCTAATCCCTTACCTAAGAGCCTACTGTAGGGAAAATGAAAGTTCCAATGGCCAGGATCCTCACCTGACCCTAAACTACTTGATTATGTAATTGGCCTATCACTTGGCCAATGCTTACACACCTGTTGGCAATGAATCACCATTGTTGGTGTTACTAGATAAAGACCTCCGCGTAGTGCTGTGTCTGGAGGCAGAGATGGAGACAAGCTTGCTGCTTGCAGACTGCCCCAGAGGCAGGTGTGATTCCAGCACTCCACCTGCCACCATGAGAATAAGGCTTGGTATAAACCCTTTTACTCCTAATGTTCCTTTGTTGTTATTTAGTCTCACTGAATCCAGAGTGAACTTGCCCAGGGGGCCAATCTCTCTCAGGTGACACACCTACCAAAGGCATCCCTACCCTGACAAAGGGCTTGAATATATATGTATTATATTATTAAAATATTACATATGCTATTATATATTAAAATAAATATAAGTATATATATATATACTTATATATATATGCTAAGAAAATTAGATATTAGAAAATACATAAAGAATATTTGTAAAGGCACACACCCCAAAAGAAAAATGGACAAGAAATCTGGGCAGGCAATTCATGGAAGAGAATATCCAAATGGCCATCAAACATATGAAAATATCTTAGCTTCAGCAGTGATCAAGGCAATGTAAAGTAAAACCACAGAAAGATACAACTACATGCCCATCAGAGTAGTTATAATTAAAAGGAGCGATGATATAAAATTTTAGTCAGGATGTAGAGCAACAGGAATTCTCATGTGCTGCTGGCAGCAGTTCAAATTGGTACAGCCACTAAGGAAAACGGTTTTATAGTATCTACTAAAATTGAACATATGCACCCCCTATGACTTAAGCAACTTATTGTTAGATATGTGCCCTCAGAAATGAGCACACATGTCCTCCTAAGACACAATTAGAACGTCATAGCTGCAGCACAATATTTTTAAAAGACTGAAAACAAGCCAAAGGTCCATCACCAATGAAAGGAGTAGATGGTTTCATCCATACAATGAAATACTATTCACCAGTGAAAATTAATAGCTACAGCTTCACAGAACAACAGGGTGAATCCCAGAAACACAGTCATTAATAAAAAAAAAAGTAAACACAAAAAAACACATGCTGTGTGATTCTATTTATATAATATTTATAAGTGGGCACAGCTATTAGTCTTCAGGGATGAAAGCTTAGGTGGCTTTCAGAAAAGGCTTGCTCATGATTGCCTCTGGTGATTGGGAGGGTGTGTGAGAGGGGGGCTCCTGGGGGACTGACCATGTTCTGTTTTCCTGACTTTGGGTGGTACATATTTGGCTTGTGATATCTGGTTTCCGATGATGCATTGGGCTGTCTATTTTTGTTCTGTCTGTTGTTCTGTTTGTGTGCATATTTAACTATCAAAACTGTAGGTCAAAAAAGCCACCCCTTCCAGCCCCATTTGCCCTCATAGGTTAAGGACACAGGCCGACTCAGGCCCTTGTAGGATTAAGGCAAGGCTCCTGTCTTACCATCTATGTGATCCTGGCAAGTTCACTTAACCTCTGTGAGCCTCTGTTTCCTTTTCTGTGTAACGGGGATGATATTGATCAACGATTAGGGTCAATGAAAGGGTTAAGTGTCCCAGAACCTGCTAGGAGCCCATACAGTGCTAGAACAGGAAGGTGTTCCATAAACGTCAGGTGAGAACAGTCAGAGGGGCCGCAGGTGCTGCTTCTTGCTCTGTCTTCATCTTGCCTTGACCTATTCTGCCTAAACTGTACTTGGAGTTCAACTGAGAAAGCTGTCTGTGTTCTCTATGACTTAGTCACCATATCTTTGAAATGGGGAGTGACGCCTCCCTCAGGCAGCTCTCATAAAGATAAGTGGACTAACATGTGAGCATGCCTGGCACATAGAAAACCCCACGTATGTTTCTCTAGCAGTTTTTTGGCTTTTGCTTCTAACTTGGGACCTCCATTTGTGAGGTACCACAGGAAGGAGGCCTGGCCCAGAAGACTGAGTTGCTGCTCTGGTTATCTACTGCTCCATTCATATCACCTACCACTTGACACCTGAAAAGGACAATTTTCTTTTACTTAGAATTCTGTGAGTCCAAAAAGGGGGAAAAGGCAGGGTCAGTTTGACTGTTTTCACATGGGGTCTCCATACAGTTGCATTCATATGTTAGCTGAAGCTGCAGTCATGTGAAAGCTCAACCCAGCTGGATGTAAGAGGCTTATCGCTTGCATTGGCAGACAGCTCAATGGGCACCATGGGCTCTGACAGAGCACCCACATTTGATTCAGGCTGTCTCAAAATATGGTGACCCCAAGGCTCCAAAAGAGAATGTCCTAGAGGACAAGGCAGCAGCCACACTGCTTTTCTTGACCTGGTGTTGGATGGCATCTAGTGTCACTTGCCCAAAATCTGTTGGTCAAAACAGTCACAAACCTGCCCTATTTAAAGGATGGGAACATAGAATTTGCAGCCATCTTTTAAAACTGTGATAGGTACTAGGAACATGAAGATTGCCTAGGGATTGTGCAAGCCTTTCCTTTAACATTGTAGGCACCCTTGCATATTTGCTGAGAGTGCTGTATGGGTTCAAATTCTGACTCTACCACTTTTTGCTGAATTTCCTTTAGAAGTTACTTCACATCTCCATCTCTTCGGTTCCTTATTTGTGAACTGGGCATGGTAATAGTACCATCTTCACTGGTCCTACTGGACGAGTGTGGTCCATTGTCAACATGCTCAATGAATGTTAACTTTTTGTGTTGTTTCCACCAGAACTGAATCCAGTCCCGTGATCCTGGCTCTCATTGGGTCACTCCCAGTATACTCAGAACTAAAATGGTTCCTATGGATATCCTCTCTTCTTGGGACCTGTGCCCTAGGACTGCTTCTGGGGAGATTGGAGCAGGTACCTATGTTATCGTGGGATAAGCACGTGCCCTGGAGTCAGGTTGTCCTGAGCCCAAATCCTTTCACTGCTCCTTTTCATGGATGTGGGATAAGTTGTTTATTCTTGAGATATGGTTTCCTCGTCTGCAAAGACGGGGAAAACGGGACCTCCTTGACAAAAAGGCTGAAAAAAATTAAGTGAGAAAGTGTTTGTGGAAGCACTTAGCACAGAGCATTTGGTATTTGGAGATGTTCTAGTTCTCAAGAGAAAGAAAACATGAGTCTCAGAGAAGGCAGCCAAAGAGTCATTTCTCTGTGGCCGAAATAAGCACCTCAAACCATCCTCTCTAGCCACAAAGAGGCCCAGAAGCATGAACTCCTGGTCAAGGATGACTAGCGGTGGTTCTGGCATCCCTTCTCCATCTCTCCTCCTTCCCCTTCTCCGCATCTCCTTCCCAGGCTCCCTGTGTTCCCTGAGTTCTGGAACTCAGTCCTCCCAGCTCCAACCCACAAACAGGTTACACAGGGAGGCGCAGCTGGCCCACCTGCTGCCTCCCCAGGAAACCCCACCTCTCCATGCCTCTGACCCATTGGAATTCTCCCCAGGGGTCTGCTTTCACCCTGGGGCAGCTTTGGCACAGTGACTTCACGAAAGGATTTTCTTGACTCTTCTTTCAATCCAACTCATGTGCTCTGGCCCTTTTAGGAATTTCCCAAAGAGCAAAACACTGGGGAAGGACTTGGGATCCTTGGTGGGGGCACACCATGTTCTTCTTTGGCTGGTCACTGCCTTCTCTGTATCCGCTTTGTGTCAAGAGCCCCGATTCTCTGCCCTCTCTCCTCTCCACCATATTCATTCATTCATTCATTCATACATTCATTCATTCATTCATACATTCATGCAACAGATACTTGTTCAACACCAACTATGCACAAAACAAATGAAGACCTCTCTTCTCTTGGCCTTTATTCTAGTGGGGGTCTTCACTGCCTCCCAAAGAGGTCTCCTCCAGCCCTTGCCTCAAACAAGAACTCCAGAAGAAGATACAGCCCACCCAAGTGACCCCAGTAGGGCATTGCAGAGGACAAGGGTCTGCTCTGGGAAAGGCTCCTGAGAGTCCTTGGTTGCTGCCACGGGTGGAGCACAGAGATGGCTTGGCTGAGTGTGAGATCAGGTTGCAGTGGGGGGCAGTGACACAAGTTTAGCAGGTGTAACAGAGAGATCTCTCCTGAATTTATAGAAAACATCAATGCCAGAGTTGGATGGGGCACAGGGGTCAGAGGGGAGCAGCGCCAGCTCTGAGGAAAGAAAGCCAAGAACATATGGGGTCCAGAGCCAATCACTTCTCTCTCTCAGGGATCTAGGATCCACAGTAATGTCAGCGGCATTGAATATGGCAACTTTATGCCACACTCCTGCTGGAGCTTTATAAATGGCCCATCCCAGTCAGAGGCAGCCCATCTAAGGGGACTTGCAGACTAGGAGATAGGTCCACTTTTCGAAGGTAGAGTATGTCATTGAACTCAGAGCCCCTGTCCCGGGGACTCCTGCTCTCACCTCTGCTTCAGGGGAATCTTGACTCTGGGGAAAGTAGAGCTGCTTCAACTTTCCTGGATTCCAGCCACCAGTAAACTTATCATTTCTTCATCCATAAAATATGAAGCACTTCAGAGTTCTTAGATAAAGTAAAGCCTACCTTCCCCCAAAGTAAACGTGAATGTCAACTTTTTAGGTAATGATGACATATATTGTAAACACAGGATAATTCCATATAGCACTCAGAATTACACACGGGTCAAAGCTGAACAAATGAAAACAGGTATTTTACATTTTTGAAAAACTGCCCAGAAGTTCATCAACAACACTCAGTTCTCTTGTCATTTCCTGACCTCTTGCTCAATCCATCTCTCACAAACCTCAGATCAGAGTCAAATCAACATCTCTCACAAATCAGCAGCAAGATTTTATAATCAGAAGGTCAAATATACTTGCAAAACAATTTAGGGTGCAAGGGAGGGAAACTTTCCTGAAGGAACAGCCAGGGACAGATTAAGCAAATTTTATCAACGTGACTAAGTGGCTAACACACTTCCCCTTGATCTGTGCATGATAGAAACTCTTTTGAAACTGTTCTTTATGTCCTGTGGATGGTTGCCCATCGCAAGATGTCTGTCTTTAGACTGTTGGTTCCTCAAATATAAGTCTTTGTCTCCAATAACAGTTCTATTTAAAAATATAGACAAGTACATTATTTCACATGGTTTTCATCAACACGGAGAACATGATCCTGGGTGGGCTCTCAGAAAGAAAGCAAGATTCCCTTTACTCATCGCTTCCCTTCTATCTCATTCTTTACTCCTCAAGTTAAGAGGTACTTGAGGCTTATGAAGGTTTGAAACCTTTTGGGCAGAAAGAGTTAAAGTAAGTGGGATCCTCCTGCCCAGAGGGCAAGAGCATGACTATTGTTGAATTGCTGACGGAAGCCCTGGAAGAGAGGGAGGGAATGTGCCAATGGGAAAATGTTCCCAGTCGTTGGGAACAGAAGGTTCATAACTGGAAAAAGCAGACTAGAGAAAACAGTTCTCAGGGACACATAGTAAAGTGTTAGGAGAAGTAGGATCCTGAAACTGGGGTAGACAGAGAACAAGGAAGCCATTAAAGCCAAGTTATAATTATTAAAAGGGGTGATGCGGAATCATCAGAAGTTTTCAAAAATTCATGCAAACTTGCCCAAGAAGTGGATCTGTTCTTACACTTTTAATTCTAGGGCACGTGGTAGGGGATTAGACTCACTTGCTGCACTACTGGACAGGAATTATTCAAAAATAAAAGAGTCTAAAACCAGATGCACCCTTTCCTCCTCAACTACATCAAACTGACTCATGGCTCCGTCCCTAGAGCAAGAACCTGAGATGTGCACTGCAGTCTGGCTCCCATGCTCTGAGTCTCACACCTTCGATGGAGAGCTCACAGCCATCTCTGCATTTCTCCTTGATCATACTGTTCCATGGGTATTTTTAGCTTGGCTTCTTGGCAGTTTCTCAAATGCCTTTCAAGATGCTTATGGGCACATATCAAGAACTACATAGTACAAAATCAGGAAGCTCTCTGCAGACTGCCCCCTGCATCTTTATTCTACAGCCCCCACTTGCTCTCTGTCATAGTTTTCCTCTGTGACATGCTTGGGTGCCAGAAGCCCAGGCTGGATCTCACCTATAAATCAACCAGAAGCTGGCATGAATTAAAAGAGAAAGCTCTTAAAGGTATTACTTTTTTGTCATCAGGCAGAGTCAGTTCTCAAGGAACTAACCTTTATTTGGCTTTAGGAGGCTCGGCATATGGCTTATGAGTGTGGAAGTTCTGATATATTAGCTTCAACCAGGGAAAGCTAAACCAAAGAAGGAGAGACAAGGCCATGGGGAGGGTAAATTTGCCTTGACAGCTATGGAAAAATACATAAGGGTGGGACCCCTTTCCTCTCTATTTACTGAAAAAGTTTAAGAAATACAGCAGCAAGACAAATGACAGATGGAAAGACTTCCCTGATGTTAGGAGAGCATATCCTGTCTTAAGGGATTGAGACACTCTGATCATCTTCTACATATCACACCTAAAAACACTTTCCCTTAGAAGATGTTTAAGAAGAGAAGAGATGGCTTAAAAATAATCACACCTAAAAGCAAAAGAGGGGTCAACTAAAAATGATTTAGAGTGGGAAGAACACTGGGGAAAGAGTGACTTTAAGGACTCTGGACTTTAACATCTCTGGACTTCTGGTTTCTCTTCTATTAGAGGAGGAGTTCAGGGGAAACCCCTTTAAGACATCTTCTACCTCTAACATTGTATAATTCTGGAGGTCTCATCCAGCTTGAGAAGAATTTGATTTTAAATGGTGAGTCTGGGGTTTGTAAGGTCATACCACTAATAACTGGCAAGTGTCTTTTCTGTTACTTGTGGCGGAGTCTTAGATACCTCTGATTGTCAAGAATAGACTGTGGCCAGGCAGGATGCACCCTGCTAAAAGTGGCTAAAGTGTTGATAGTCTTGGAATTAAATGAAGAACTTTTCACTTGGTGGGGGTTAGTGGAGAGGGTGGGGACTGAGGGAAACAGAGAGAAGAAAATATGGCAGGAGAACCAAGGAAGCTCCTCCATTTGGGGGCTTGGAGGGGACCTGTACAGATACCTGTCCAGGGAAGACAGGTTAGTTAGATCCTAAACAGATCACAAGATAAGCTGGGAGACACTGATCCTACGGTAATGCTCATGCCCAAATCTTCCATGTCCCCTTTAGACAGGAGGCAGGTGACAGGGAGGACAGACTCACTGCTCCCTACCAGTGATGGATGATCCTGCCGCAGAGTAGCAGTCACTAGGGCTGGAAGCATGGCAGGGTCTTCATACAACTGTTCCGCATTCAACCGTCTGTGCCAAGAACCTGTTCTACATTGCCCTCCGTCACCTGGGAAACACACTACTGTATCCTTGGATCAAATGCATCGGCCCTGGCGTGAGCAGTACATCCTGGTCAAAAAGCATCATGATTGGGGACAAGACGCACATCCGGCCTGACTTATGAGAACTCACCACTCTTACCACTCTTTCTCAAATAGGCAAATCTGCCTTCCCTGGGGCCTTGTCTCTCCTCCTCTGCTCTAGCCTCCTCTTGTTGAAGTTAAAGAATCAGAACTTTCAAGCTCATAAGCCATATGCTTAGCCCACTAAAGTCAAATAAAGGTTACCATCAGCTTCTTCTCCTTGGGTGGTAACATGAGCAAGTAACGGAACATTGCTGAGAAGCTCTGTGTTGATGCTGGCTGCTACCACCGTCCTCTCTGCAGAGTGCATCCCTGTCATCTCAGACTTAGTTGCCACTCAAGACTCTGCCTCTAGCCACCTGGAACGGACATCTTGCTTCTGTTTTATCGGTTACTGCCTTATTCCCTTCCTTACCCCCAAAAAATATTTTCTCCCTTGCCGATGTGTCTTAATTTTCTTCTCTCTTGACTGTTATTTCAGCAGTTCTGCTATTTAGCTCCATGGTGTCATAGCAGACAGTTGGTGGGAAAGTACTGTGCTAAATGACATAGCTTAGAAATCCAGGGCTGGCTTCTTGGTGGTTAGAAAGCCCTCTTCAAAGCTCATTGCCATTTCATTGCTTGGCAGAGAGTTCCCTTCGGGAAGAGAGGAGGGAGCTCCCCATAATCCTGCTACTTCCCACCTCTACACACACACAACCTGCCTCTCCAAGAGGTCGCCCAGTGAGCCTTTATGGCCAACACTGGCACAGCCATGACCATTCTTCCTTCCCTGGCCAAGGAGGCATAGCGGTAATGGGAGCTTGGCTGCCCCTGCCCCTGCTCTAGAACCCAGAGACCCTGCCTGCCTCTTGTTGTTAGCATATATGCACAGTGTTTGCATGTTTGTGCATATTCTGCTGGTGCATTTGAACTTGGTGAAGCTAGAGGTAAAGTCGGTAGTCTGCTTGGCATGAATGATGATGCCTGCCCAGCAATCAAGCGATTAGAGTTCTATGCCAGGCTCAGCCTCTTACTTACTAGGTCATTGTGAACAGTTCCCTTCTCTGTGGTCCCAGTCTCCTCATCCATAACACAGTTTGCAGAACTGCCAGGAAATCACTGCCTTTGTCCATTCATGAAGAAGAATCATGATGTGATAGGAAGAAAATAAGCCTTGAATCAGATGGTGTTCTAATCCAAGCTCTATCAGCACTGTGTGACCATGGGCTAGTTGTAAAACGAGAATCAAATGATGGAAGATGTAGCTCTTCCATTCATATACACATCGTTAAAGACTTTAAAGAGAAAATATTGTAACTTATGCCATGCAAGTCTGTAAGGAAGTTGGCCTGGGACTTTAAGACCTCTTGTGTTCTAGTAGTTCACAATCTTAATTCTTAAATTCTTAAATAGGCTCATAAATCCCGAAGCTGGGGTTGTAATCATCAGCAATTACATGTATTAAAAACAATGTATCACCAATCATGTATTAAAAACCTCCTGTATATCGCTCTACTCTTTCCCTTGAAAGTCTTAAAATATAGAGGGCTATGTTTTTTGGAATCACTAAAATTCAAGATAGCGTATGTTGAGAAACAAATAATGGAATCATCTGAGCAAATGTCCCCCTGGATTCTGAGGAGGAAGCAAGCAATCACCCAGGATGCCATGGAGACATGCTCCTACCCTCCTTCCCCCACATGACTCAGGGCCCTGTCTGACCCTAACAAGCCTCCATTTCAGTCAGAAGAAGCCAAGCAAAATAGATGGGGAGGATTTTTAAACCTCCAAGTTTTCAGTTTCCAAAGATATGGCAGGTGGTCCTTGGACCCTCCACAAAAAGTACTCCTCTTGCTAGCCCTGTGGTTTGGGAACGGTATTGTGGGAGTCCCAACCCTGGCCCTATAGAGAGGTCTTCCTCAGGTGGGACACCAGCAAACAGAAAACAGAGGGCATGGTTCTGATCCAACCAGTCATCTGGCCAGAACTCACCTTAGCATCTCCCTGGGTTTGTGAAGGGAGATGGTCGAGAATTTTCCTCCCCATTTCAGAGTTAAGGGAACTGCAGCACCAAGTAGAGAATGACATTTGCCCAGGTTTCAAATGCATCAGAGTGTAAATCTGTGGAGTGTGCCACGTGGGCAGAACCGTGAAGGCCATGTGTTCTGGGCAGGCTCAAAGATTAGCCCCTGAGCTCCCCTCTCCCTAACCCCATGGAAAGCAGGATGCAGCTGAGCACGAGGCAGGCACTTTGAGCTGGGAGCCAGCTTGCAGGGGAAGAGGAAGAGGAAAGGGAAGAGACCTCTCCTTAGGGAGCCAGTTACTCTTTTACTGCTTGGTTTATGTTTTTGGAATAAATCACTTGGTATAATTATGGAAATGAAGGCGCCTGAATAAAAAATCGTGACAGGAAGAGTTCCCACTGGCATCTCAATCGTGCTTTTTGGCCCCAGTGTCCTTTTCTCCTAGGCAGAGGGAATCCTGACCCAACAAAGGTAAATGAGCCTCTTTTCCCCTCCAGCCCAGCTACCCACCAGGAAGAGTCAGGTTTTCTCCCTGCATTGATAACCACCCCTAATCAGACTTCCTGGAAAGAGTCAAGGTAGCATGAACATTGTTTGTTTTCCTGAATGACTAGAGGGAGAAAATAGTTGTAGAGCTGGAAAGGACTTCAGAAGTCACCTTGTTCAGTTTTCTCATTTCTCATGAGTGAGGGCCATGACTCACCCAGGTCCCATCGCTAGTTCACAGCAGCCCCACGGTCCACATCTGTGTCTCCTAACTTCCCTTGTTGGAGGGCTCTCCCACCACCCTCTCCTCAGTGAGAAGCTACTCACTAGGAACCTGGCCACCTACTGGCTGGAGAGATTTCCAATGAATTTAGGGCAGCTGGACACTTGCCCAGAGATCTTCCCTTTTGTATTTTCCCAAGTGGGAACATCAGCAGCCTGCCTCAGGCCCTTGCCCTCAGCCTTATTTGCCCAGCTAACCCCTATTTGTCCCCCAGTGCTCCAGCCAAGCATCACCTTCTCTGAGAGCTTCCTGCTCTCCAGGTTGACTCTAGTGCCCCTCCATTTTGTTTTGTTTTTAAAACTCCTTTTGCATAGGTCCATTACAGCCCAACAGACGTCCATTGTGTTATAGAGAAATCACTGATTTACTTGACTGCTTCTTCATCCAACTGAGTACTCCTCCGAAGGCAGTGACCCTATTTTAGGTGATACCCCCAGCATCTGGCATAGTGCGTGGTGCACAGCAGGTAGGCAATGTAAGCTTGTTGAGTGAATATAGCAGTGCTCACATTGCCAGCAGGTGTCTGGTCTGCTGAGAGATGTGTGCTCTACCTCTGGGCACTAGCAAGCTTTCCCATGCACTCCTCCAGCTTGGGGAGAAGAGGGCCTGTCTGATGGGGACAGAGCAGCTGTGCAGAACACTGAAAGCAGCAACACGTGGAATGGAGGAGGCACTGTGGAGGTGGAGACGGGGGAGAGAGCACTCCTGAGATGAGCTGTAGGAGTAGTGATGATTCCAAGTGTAAGGAAATGCCAGCAGTCACAGGGAAAATCGTGAGCCGCCCTGGATACAAGAGAAATCAAGGAGATGGAGGAAGAGTGTCTTTAGCCCAACTAACAAAACCAGGAGGGTCAAAAGCAGAAGACTTTTAGTACTATTCACAGCTTTGGTTTGTGAAAAGTCTGGGTTGCTTGTCTAGCTTAATAACCAAAGCGTCACGCCCTTCATTTCCCTCCGAATGGGCTGTCAGGCCAGGGAAGACCTCAGAATATGCGTGACCCTTGGTGCCAGGCACAGAGTGCCTGAAAAGGGTTTAAGACAACCAACAACTGGCAGGGCTACATTTCAACCACCAGAACCATACGACCATATCATCATCAGCAATCCCTGATCAGACAAGGCTCAGGAAGCAACCAGGAGTTAGATGGCCTGAGTGTTAATCTTGCTCTTCTACCAACGAGCAAGATCTTTGGGAACCCATTTCATCTCACAAGGCGTTGGGTCCCTAGGCTGGAACCCCAAGGGTACACTCTACATCTGTGCTTCTATAGTTACAGCCTCTCAAGCACCCCCACCCCAAGCATGGTCCTGTACCCCAATCTGCCATCTTGTTCCCCCACACCCAGGAGACTAACACTGCATCATAAATGTATCTTAAAACAAGACACAGCAAAGATCTGGTTGTGGCAGAAATTCAAAGAAAGTGAATTCGAGGAGGACCAAGACCCAAAATCACAAATACAGGATGTACAGCGGAAACCCTCTCAGCAAGGAGGACATGTTCTGACAATAGCTTGCTGACTGGCAGATGGAGACAGAATGAGGCCAGCAGCCTGGGCCCAGCACAGGGCTTCCCTGCCCCTCCTCTTCTCCTGCTGGTGTGTTGGGGGGGTAGGGAGGCACCATGATAGGACCCCTGTTAAAACTCTTCCTCATCTCCCTGGCAAAGTGTCAGAAGCAGCCGATTAGCCTCTCCTCCAAGGAGCTATTTTCTCCTAGAACAGGCCAGCTCAGCTCTGTAACATTCCCTTCTCCTGGTTAGCTTTGCTCTTCTTATGAGCAGCTCAATCTATATGCTGATTGTCGTTGTCCATGCATTAAACGCAAAAGGCTGCAGCTCACAAATGTTAAGTGGGGAGGAAGCCTCAGAGGAGAGACTTTTTTATTGCTCTGCAGCTGGGAGGGACTGAAGCATGTGAGAGGAGCAGGACTTCGGGAGAACCGGACTCCTGGGAGCAGAGAAGGATGCTTCATAGGCCATCAAGCCTCTCCCACTATGGAGGGGCATGCCTCCCAGTACGTGTAAGAATTGGAATTTTATTCTTAATGGTTTTTTCAGGTAAAGATCTTGGTTACTTGGCTACCCAATCTGATGGTTAAATCATCCTGAATGTAGCACTACTGAGAATGATGGAATGTTCTGGATGCAGTCTGCACTCAGAATTCAGACAGGCTTGGATCCCAGGCCTGCCAATGGACACTCCTGAGAAAAATGACCTTTGCTCTTCCCAATTTCATAATAAACACCAAAGAAAGGAATGGAAGGAATGCTCTGCATAAATTGTTTGCACTGGCTGAACAGACCAGCTCATGGTAAGAGCCCCTAAAACAGTCAGGCAGTCAAAGGTGGTATCAGGGCAGGAGGGAACAAACAAAAACATAGAAGTGAAGAGAGAGCATCTCAGGGTGAGCCCTGGCAGCATCTATACTCCCTTGGTGGCCACCCTTACCTGTGGATCCAAGAGCTCTGGGATACCTGGCAAGCTGTGCTGTCTGAGAGCACCCTATGGTCTCTGGCTAATGTGTTCTTGAGATTAAAGAAATGACATCCCTAACTTTATCCATTTGCATCTCACGTCAGTCATCCCATCTTTGCATTTTGGCAACCATGCAAAATCTAATCCTCATTCTTCTTACTGGTCAAGTTTTCTTCTCTTTCAGAATAAAGGAAACGTGAAAAAGAATTAGCTCTTCTTTAAGACAATGTTTGGTTGCTGCAGCCTGAGATGGATCTCTTGATGATCCCCTCTGTGGACAAAGTGAAGGTTCCTGTGGCCAGGATTCTCACCTGGCCCTGGTCGGCTGCCTCAATACACACATGCGGGCAATACGTTGTTATTGGCTCTATATAAAGAGCTCCCCCCAGTGCTCTGGGTGACACGGTGGCATGGCTGCAAGAGAGCAGAGATGAGGCTGGAGTGGTGGCAGCAGTGAGGACAGAGACGGAGATGACTGGTGGGCAGAGAGGCCCAGAGGCAGAGACCGGCTTGCTGCCTGCAGACTTGCTGTGAGTGGACAGGATTCTAGTGATTGACGTGCCACCATGGGAATAAAGTTAGGTATAAACCCTTTCACCGCAAGAACGTACCATTGTCATTTTTCAGTCTCATTGAATGCGTAGTAAACTTGCCGGGGCTGAAACCCACTGGCAAGATACCATCCAAGATCTAGTCCCAGCCCCATAACACGGCCTGCTCAACTGCCCTCAGAGTGACAACAGGAAAACAGCAGAACTAAAGGACCTTGCTCAGTTCTTCTGAACACTCACAGTTTCCTGATTTCTAATTTCTGATTCAAAACAGAAGCAGCGCTGTATAGGTCTCCTCAAAAGCCAACTGGGCATTTTCAAGATACACGCACATTTGGTACTTCCCCAAAGGTGGTTGCCAATAATAGCACAGCCTCTGTTATTAAACTTTCTTGGGTTTTTTGGTGATTGGCATCTCTGTGTCTGTCATATTGTTGTATTGTGACAGCAATGCATATTCGGAGCCTGACCAGGTTTTCTTCCCTTCTCTTTGAGACAGACACAAAAGACTTGAAGGAAAGCTAACCCTTCTGCTAGGGTGCATGGTGGGTGTTGCCCCTGCCTGTGTGACTGCCTCCCAGCCCAGCCCCAGCCCTGTGGACACTTCACACAGACCATGTCCTTCAGTCCCCACAGTACCTGTGAGTGCGACCTCTGTCCTCTCTTTGCTGAGCAAACAGACTCAGAGAGGCTGCTCCCTGCACAGAGCTGGCAATTGCAAACTGGGGCTCATATCTGGTCTCTTTATCTACGTATCCCTGGCTCCACATCTCATGGCAGAGCACCCGCCTCTCCTGGATACAGCACCTCATGCCTTTGCCTGTCCAGGCCCTAGCAGTGTCCATCCTGGGCTGCTGCCCCAGGCCCCAGAGAAAACTCCACCATCCTTGCATTACCATTGGAAAATTAAAGAAAAAAATCTTTGATGCAGAGTCTCAGAAGCCCCTCAGCTTAAGAAGCTCTGCTTTGCTAACTGCCTCTGAGTCACTCACCTTTTCAACCAGCCGCCCCCCACCCCCTTCAGGCTGCAAGCGGGGCAGTGAGCCAGCTTCAGCCCCGAGTCAGTGATGACTCCCAACAGCTCCCCTCCACAGATTACTCACCTCCAATTATGGCTTCTGACTGGGCCGCTAGTCATTCACAGCATAACCTCCTTTGTGTGACCGGCGCCTCCCTGCCATCAGCCTGCCTATTCGTCCAGGATGCTGGCTGCACACAATACTTCCCAGCACCCCAAAAAGGTACCCCGGCAGCCAAGTGACTCAAGAATAAGGATGCCCCCACTTCCCCCTCACCATCTGGTCTCAGCACCAGGAAGTTTTGGGGAAAACAGAAGAGGGGACATGGAGCTCCCCCCTCTTTCTCCTCCCCCACTGGCCCCAAACCTATAGATGCTGTGAACCCTCCATTAGCTGACTGGATAATGCCTTGTGCTTCTCCTCTGCAGTGACTAAAAAGCTTTTTCCCATTGCCACTAATTACCCTTTCCTCACAGAGAAGGATGCCACACAGCCTGGCGTGGCCCTTGGGGGTGTTTAATGGCTTGCCCTAACTGCTCCCCGTCACTTCCCTCTCTGGCCTCCCATGGACACCTGCCTTCCTTCCACTCTGCCAACAAAACTGGGCGCAGCTGGGCCCCTGCTGCCTTTCTGCTCCCTCTGCAGGTCTACGCATTCTCACTTTGACTGCTGTCCCCAGCACATGGATACCCATGGCACCATGCCATCTGCCACCTCAGGGGATGCCACACGGGGATCCCTACCCTGAACCGCCAGCTGGGCCACTGTGTGAAGCCTCCAGGCCTGGGGCCATGGGCAAGAGTGCCTAGTACAGGTATGGAGTACATTTCTTTAGTATGGCTCAGTTTACAAGAACTTTCCCAGATTGCATTTCATTTGATCTTCATGTCATATCAGTAGTATTACACACACCATCCCCTGAGAAAATGTGGTGCATTATTATCCCTGTTCTTTAGAGAAAGGGAAACTGAGGCTCCAGAAGCCTACACAAATCAGTCACACTCAGTGAGCGGTAGCACTAAGACTGGAGCTCATGTTTCTCCTTTATATGATGGTCCAGCCCTAGTGTTGGTATTACGAAACACCCTGAAACCTTCTCAGGGAGACAGACCTGTGGTTGAATCCTACTCTGTTTTATTTTGTGATAGATGCTGTTCTAAGCACTTTTCAAACACAGCGTTGGCTCTTTTAACTGCCTTAAAGGCCTTTTGGGGTAGGAATTCCTCAGTTTGCAGTCAGTATCCTCAGCTTGCAGCTGTAAGGGCAGAGCCCACTCCACAAGGGGCATGTGGGCATGGGGTGCAGGCATTCTGGCCAGGGCAGTGCTCTTACCCTGCCACTAGGCTGCCCCTCACATCTCCAGCTTCTAACTGTCCTGACTTGGGCTGAGCTCTTGGATTTCTTTGTTGTTTCAATATCCTCACCCTCTAAATGGCAGTGGTAAGAGACCCTTCCCCTCAGGGCTGTGTGAGGGTTAAGTGAGATGCTGCATAGTGTACACAGAACACTGAGCTCAGGGCCTGGCAGTCAGCAGGGTTAACCTGGGCAAAGCGAGAAGACAGAGGAGGGTGAGAGGGATGGCACTAGGAGCAAGACTCCCAAGTCCCGATGCCAGAGGTGCACAGTGTGGCCAAAGGGAGCTGGTGGGGGCTTTGGGTGGGGACCAGGGTAGCCTACCTTCTGCCCCTACCCTGGGCTGCACTCATTCTTTTTTCTAAGCACACCGCCCAAGCCTGCCTGATCAACCAGCCCCTAAGATAATTCTGATTCTGAAAAACGAAGGACTCTGTAATTAAGGTTCTTACTTTCTGGGGACCTTAGTTATCACTGAGAATCTGATAAAAACTATAAACCCTTTCTCCAGAAAAATTTGCGTTTGCCCAGATAAACAAACTTATTCTTAGAAGTTCAGGGGTGATCATCAGATCACCAAGAGGTCCATTGGACTCCAACTTTATGAGCCTCTTTTCTATAATCAGGAAACAGCCCTATAATTATCATGGCTAAGCTTGCCAAGCCTTTTCCTTTCCTACTTCGTACCTTGGCTCTCTCTCTCCCTCTCACACACACATGCTCCCTATCTTCCCCACCAAAGCTTCCTTGGACACTCACTGCCCCTGGCCGGTGCAGAAGCTGCAGTGGTGGTTGCCATGGCAATGGTGATGGCTGTTGCTAAGGGAGCCAGGAGGCCAGGGTGGGGGAAGGTGAGTGGGCATCAGCCCAGCAGGGCAGCCCCCCACCCCCCATTGCATGTCTGAGTGCCTCAGGCCCTGGAAACGGTGTTCCCAGCTGGCTGCCATGGCAACGGCGGGCTTGGGAAACTATTCATCGTGGTCTGGACAGATTTCCCCAGCTTTCACTTGCTCTTTCTTCTCCCTAAGTGGCTAATTGAGATGTGAAAGGGTCTGCTGTGAGTGGGCAAGGGGCACAAAGGGCAAAGCCATCACAAGCCCTACATGGAGCAGGCTCCCTGAGAGGCTGAGAGGCCAGGGAGAGTCTGAGCTAGGCTCTGAGCAGAGGGCTCAACGGCTGGGGAGGCAGCCCCAAAATGCAAAGAATCACATCCCTTTCCCAGGCCCTCTGCCCCTCCCCCTGCTTAGGCGCTCTTTCTCCCGGCCCAAGGAACCATCCTAGGAAGGAAACCTACTTTCTGTGTTCCAGGTGAGCCAGCAGCCAGCTGGGATCTGGTCCCTTCCAGCAGAGCCACTGAGACGATGCAGTGACAATGGACGGTCAGGCTGACGGAGAGGGATGGAGAGACTGATAATTGATGGTCACTGGGTCTAACTTAAAGTGAGGTCAGATGAGATCAGAGTTTAACAATCCAGGCTAAAACCACAGTATCAAGACCACCAATTCATAATCTGGTCGTAGGTGCTATTTAATGTGGTCATCATCTATGAGCACTGTACTTGCTACCATTTGTTGGGTGGTAATTAAATGGTGTGCCTACCTCAATTTCATCCTCAAAGCAAATTTCTGAGTGAGGTATTGTCCTCTTTCCACAGATGAGGAAACTGAGGCTTAGAAAGATCAAACCACATGCCCAAGTCATGCAGCCAGAAAGTAGTAAAGCTGAGATTTGAACCTGAGTCTGTCTGCCTACAATTCCATCTCTTAGTGATGTACCAGCAGGTAGCAGAGGGGCCCAAGGCTGTGTGCTGTTCAAGGCAGCATGGGGCTTGGGGTCAAGGCCCTCATGACCTAAAGTGCCCTGTCACTGTGCACCCTGCTATGCATGGCTTTAGAGCAACAGTTCAGGTTCTTTTGAATCCCAGGCTCACTTTGCCTTATTGTTTCTGAAGCATTGAACTGCCACTTCCCACGACTTCCCAGTTCTTTCTGTTCACTCACCTGCCACAGTCAAGGCTGAGCATCTGAAGCCAAGACCATCTCCAGCTCTGTTCTTCAGGCGCAGACGTCGCTGGGGGCAACCACCAGCCTGACCACCATGTCTCCATTTATGAGCCTCTGGTGACAGTGGGAAGGGGATGGCAGAGCACGTGTAGGAGGATGGCAAAAGCACCAGAAGCTCAGACACTTCGTGTCTAAGCTTGTTTCCTGGGCTGAACACTACAGATACCTTCAAGGGGAGACTCTTCCTGATGTGACATGGTCTGGCCATGCTGCCTGCCCGAGGCAGCCCATCTGTCTGGCGCCTCACAGCTCCTTGTTCTGGATCAGACAGGAGGCATTGTGAAGATGGAGCTAAGCTCAGGTGGAAAGGTAGATGGGTTTACCCACTTTTTCCAGGCAATTAATCCAGACTGGGGTTAGAGGCCGGGCCCTCAAGTTAGAGTCAGAGACATTTTATTCCTAAAGCACATGTAGGCATTAAGCACATAGAAAAATCTAGATGGATTTTCAAGGGCCACTGAATATGTATCAGAGAGATATAGAAGATGAATATGAATATGAGCAGAAAAGCAAGAGGAAGAGCAATGGGTGAAGACAGAGGAGTGAGGCAGGCCTCAGGACCGTGGCTGTGATGAGGCTGGACACAGACTGGAAGAATGGAGGAGCAGAAACAAGGCTTAGGAGAGAAATAAAGAGGCCAAGAGAACTGAGCCAGGAACTAGGGGAGCGGGCAGATGGAACAGCAGAAACAGAGAACAGAGCCACAGAGGAGTGGGCACGCAGCGAGGCCTGGCAGCCAAGCCCTGTGGGTTTCCATGGGAAGCAGATGCTTACAGGGAGCAGCACCGATGGTCCCCGGGCACGTGGATCCTTGTTGACTCCAGGCCCAGCTCGGCCTCCTCGGCAGCCGGCCTGTGCCTGGAGGAGCAAGCCAGGTCCAGAGGGGCAGATGATTGACAGCCCTACCCCTGTGGGGGCTCCACCCCTTTCCTCCAACTCTTCTACCCCTGCTTAAGTCTGGGGAAGATGTACGTTTCACACCTGGAAGGAAGTGGGCTGCTCTGGGTGAGTGGGAGCCACTGCACAGGTGTGGTATGCAAGTGTGAACCTCCGTGTGCAAGCTGGCAGGAGGGGCAAGGGAGGCAGAGCCATGGCTTGGGCGAGTGGGAGCTAGTGTGGGGTGGACCTGATCCCTAGAGAGTGCTGCTGGCCATGGGGAAGGCCATTCTTTCCCCTTCAGTGCCTCTGGGAACAACCTGCAGCTTCTCACTACCCCGACTGTTTCTTTTACCCAATCCAGCAGGCTACCAGAGCCCCCTCTCAGCAGGAAGGAGCAGGGTGTACACTGGGGTTCCCCTGGCCTCACTCTCTTCCGCTGCTACTCACAGGCCGCTTCCCTATGGCCACTGCAAATAGAGAGCAGTTGCCTACAAGACTCAGGTTTGTGGGAGCCCCCACACTGTCCTCTGGCACAAAGGAAGCTTAGAAGGCCCTGGGGAGAAGGACCTATGCCACCATCTAAACCTTCCTCCCCAAGGGTGTCCCCAGAACACTGCAGTGACTCAGACCCCCACATCAGGCCCCCAGTTGTGCCTGGGGCAGTCCCGCAGGCTGTAGGAGTCCTTCACTGCCCCTATACAAGGCCAGTGACCCCAGAGTGGATAAGCGTCATACCCTGGGAGGGATGTGGTAGAGGGAGTGGAACAGGGTGGGGACTGTGGTGCCAGGGTGGAGGCATAAGGCAAATGAAAGGCAGGTACCATGGGAGCCAGATGGGCCAAGCAGAAGCAGAAGTTAAGTAGGAAGAAACGGATAAACAGCAGACACCAAGCAGCCAGCCAAGCATATGCTCTGCAAGCAGGCAACACAAGCACCCAGTAGGGTTTGGGATGGCGGAAGGGACGTAGACCTGCAGCGAGGGAGACATCAGGTCAGCCTTTCGCTTGGTCAGCACTAAGAATCTACTTCTTCTGCATGGAGCCACAGAAAGATGGAGTGCAGCCAAGGCTGGCAGGAAGAGCTGCATTCAGTAGGTGGGGGAGGGGTGCCAGGCAGCCCACCCAAAGACTGGTCTTGCTGGGAGAAGCAGAGTCCCATACATAGAAGTCTGAATCGAGAGATCCCTAGAAATGAACAGGGTTCAGAAGAGGAGCAGAGAACCACCACGTGTCAAACCCAGGAAGTCCTAAAGCTCTGAAGGTGCTGCCTTCAGTGCTACAGAAGCCCATCTAGGCTGGAGCCCTCAGCCTGGGTGATGTCATCCTTTTAAGCTTCTGGGCCTGGAGGGGGTGGAGCCAGGCTGGAGCTTTGCAGAGTTTACAGGCTCCACCCCCAGACCTGCTCTGCCTCTGGGCCCTGCCTGACCAGTTCCCTCCAGGCAGAGGCTTCCAGGCCAGCCTGCTGGGGAGCCAGTGCTGCTTCAGAGCTGGAGGAGGGAGTTAGGAGAGTCACACAGAGTACCCCTTGCAGAAAGCAGGGCCCAGGCAGGGGATGGGCTTAACAGGGACCTTTGCCCATCACATCTACGTTCACTTCAGGGAGCCTTGAGCTTCCAAAGCTCCTCAGTTTCCTGGTAACACAGCCCCAGCCCTCCTCTCCCCCAAGCATGTCCAGATATGCTGCAAAGTACCAGCAGTCCCACTGGAATTTCTTCTCTGAATACCACTGCAGGGAGGAGTGGCTAAGGGACACAAGCTCTGCACTGGTATTGCTAGCTTGAGCTAAAGGAGTGAAGGCGTGGAGCCTGCTCTGAGCCACAAAAACCAGACAGCCTCCTGCAGAATGTCCCCTTCACCCCTCACCTGCTGGTGCTGAACGTAAGATAGCTCTGTGCCCTCCGTGCCAGGTGCTGGTCTCTTTCCAAAGCTGGCACTGGCCCCAGGTTCCTGCCTTCCCTCCTCCAGAGTTACCCTAGCCTATGCCAGTCACTGTGGCTTGGAGCATTGAGGATTCTGGGCTCGGCAAAAACCCCGCCTTCCCAAGACCATCATAGATGTCAAGGTGATTTGGAGGGTTGCCTAGGCAGCCACAGGCCTAGCTGGGGCATCATAGATGCAAAACCCAGCCCAGCCTAGCCTGTGAAATTCATCACACTACAGGGCCTCTTGTTCTCGCTCAGCTGCTTGGCACAGCCCCAGGGCCCAGGAGCAGAGGCGTTTTCCCAGGTGAAAGGCCTAGGAGCCTGGGGGCCAGGCCCACATGTGCCCATGTGCCCAGGGCAGATGTTTGGCCCAATGTCAGGGCCCTCTTGGCCCTTATGAAGCCCTTGGCTCTGTAGCCATGATGTGTCTGGGACAGACAGACATGAGGATTAGGGTGAATCTAGTAGGAGGAAAGGAAGGGCTGCAAGTGAAATCTCTGTTGCAATTCATTTTGAAAACAAAATGCACTGGTAGCCCACATTATCATGTGTGTTGCACTCTCCACGGTTCTTTCTTATTTATCAGGCTTGATTCCCCCATAACATTGCCATGATGGAGATAAAGCAGGTGGTATTGTAATCCATTTTTTGGATGAGGCAACTGAGGCTGGATATAAGTATCTACTTATCAGAGGCCTCACAAGCCATGTGAAGTTATACATAAGCAAAACAGCTCATTCCGAACCTGGCAGAGCTGAGAGCCTTGGCTCCCAGAACCCTAGGGCCATAAACGTCCCTCACCTGACTCTCTCCTGCACACTCAACTCCAAGGGAAGAGACAGAGCAGGGGAAGAAGCTTCCCCCCAAGATAGCTACTAGAGAAAACAATGAGGAAAGGAGAGTGGGGGGCAGCTGTGTGCCCCAATGGACTACCACCTGGCACCAGGCCAGCGGCAGAAGAGCACAGCGTGTGCATATGAGTTGTACAGCCCTGACTCCAGGTGTGAAGTAGGAAAGGATATATGCGTGAGCTTGAGCTAACACACAGCTATACACATTAGCATATATACTGATGGCCAACGCACGTATGAGCAGAGCACAGAAGAGGAAGAGAAGGACTCCTTTTTGTGGAGATGTGAGTGCCATCTGTGTATATCGTTCTGGGTCACAGTAAGAGAAAAGTTACATAGGTTCATGAATATGTCTGTGAGCATAAACCTGGCATGCTGGGCATGCAAGCGCATACCTGTGTATAGGCATGGGTGAGTAAGTGTGCAAAGAAAACTCCCACAGACTGGAGGGGGTGTTTCCTGGAGCTCCCCGCTAAGATGCTGAGTCAAGGGCTTCTCTCTCCTCCTTTCCAGTGGCTTCTTAGCAGGGCTCCCTCCCCAGGACAGGATGAGCATGAGCCAGCTCTGTGAAGCCTGTGCTACCCTGCAGCACCTTCGGCCTTCCCTTCACTCCCCTCCCAATCCCGCAGAGGACCCAAGCAGATCAATTAGAGCTAATAATATTTAAATTCTGGCCTGCAGGTGCTGAGAAGGCCCTGGGAAAGAGGAAGGAAAAGGTGGCATGGATTTCCAAAAGAGGGACTTGGAGTTAGCAGATCTTCGCACTTGGAGCCTAAAGTATCCAGTACCAGAGGCAGCCCTAAGACCCTGGATTTGTGTCAAAGCTACTGCTGGGCCAGATGTTTAAAGGTCAAGGGTAACACTAGGAACTGACTGTCCACATCCCAGAAACCGCACAGAGCCACAGCTCACCCACCATGCCTGGAGCAGACAGGCTAACCTTCTTTACCCTCCAGTCAGGTGCCCCAACCAGAGAGCAGGTAGGGAGGAGCCTCCTCTGTGAAGGACACCCATTCCCAGATGTGTGCAATGAGTCCCAAGGAGCAGAGTACCCTCTCCCCACAGGTGCCAAGGAGAAGCCCACTCCTCTCCATCTCTCGTGTGTGGACTGCGCTTAGCCCCCCATGGAACTGTGATTTAGAAAACTATAACCTCTTCCAAAGCTGGCAGCCTCAGCTTCAACTACCCAAGAGGGTGCTAAATCCAAAATCCCAGTTGCAGCCCTGCCCCTGTCCTAGCAGTCAGTGGCAGGGGAGGGCCTGAGGGTTGGGGTGGCCAGGAGCCCAAGGTTAGACCAGCAGCAGCAGTGTTCCCTCGCAGGGCTCAGGTCCAGCCCCTCTGATGGCTGTGGTACCTGGAGGCTCTTCCTCCCCTTTGCCCTCTGGGAAAGACACAACTGTGTGGCACCAGGACAGAGATTCTAGGCACAACAGAGCTGGAAGGAGCCTTAGCCCGACTTCAGGGTCCCTGCCACTCTTCATTTCCAAAGAAAGGAAGAGATTCAGCAAGGCCACAGAGCTCACTCGTGGTCACACCAGGATTATAACCTGTTAGGATTTTTACAAATGGATTTTTCTATAGTTTGGGAGAACTTAGATATTGTTCAGAGGTCTAGGCAACCTGGGCTGAGAAGCCAGCTTCACTAATCCACGCTGGTGGAACACTGTAATTAAAATTCAGCTGCATCCTCCTGCTGGGAAACACGTGATAGACCGTCAGGGCAGGCCCAGCAGCTGCCTCCTACTCTTCAAACAGGGGCCTAAACTCAAGGTCTGTGTGTCAGCTCCCTAGACCCACCAGCAGCTCAGATTGTAAGCAGATATTTTGAGTGTGCTCTGGACCTTTTTCTGGAAAGAAGTTCACAGGCTTCATCAATTTACAAAGAGATGTATGACATGGAAAGGCTGAGGATCATTGCTTTGAAGCATCAGGAATCCAGGCTCCAGAGAAGTCAGATCCTAGCAATCAGTTGCTAGGCACCTTAGCAGTTTTCACAGACATAAAAGGGTTCCTCCAGTGCTCTCCAGATATATGAATTCATATTTTGCAATATGAAAGAGCCTGTAAATTCTAGAATGTAAGTTCTAAAGGCTCTTATCTAGGTTCACCTGTCCAAGGTATCCTTACAGCCTGGGTCAGGGCCAGGGCAAATAAAAATTTGATTAACTTATTGACCTGTGCAGTATTTCTTTTATACCCACTGCCACTTAGTATCCAACACTGACAAGAATTACAATAACAGGAAAACCCTGGTGCAAAAATTGCAAGAAGAATTCTTTCATAATCCAATGTTGAGTGCCAGGACCTTTTTGATCTACTGCTAACGACTGGTCACCTTGGGGAAATCAAGCCAGTCCACTTAAACCCAAATCCAGCTTTCATGAAGTGGTTTGCATGGCATTCCACAACTGCCCGAGAGCCCCAGGGAAACCTGCTCCTTTAGACAGGAAGGGGGAGCTCCACAAGCAGGGACAGGCTTGCCCAGTTTGTCTCAGATGCTGGACCTCAGGAGTCTGAGTTCTCAGCTAATAAAAGAGGAAAACTCTAAATCTCACAAGGACCCTGGGCCCGAGCTCAGGACACAGGGTCTGGCTCCCAAGGCCTCCTGATCTTCTGTTTGATCTTCTCTCCTTGTCTCACTTGCGGCCTCTGCAGCTCAGCTGCTAAACCCACTGGGATTAAGAAGCTGGAGGGAGGGGAGGGTTTGCACGTGGGAGGGAAGGCCCCTCTGGGAAGGGAGAAAGATTCGGGGCTCTGGGCCACCAGTTCCCTCCTCTCCTTGCTGGCCCACTCCCGCCGGCCGACTGCTGCTTTGGAGAGCTGAGCTCTGACGGCTGGCTGTACAGCTGCTGCTTCTGTCTGGTGCTAAAAATAGCCTCCTCTCTGCCATGTCCAGCTCAGGGCGGGGCCAGAGCTGTGAGGAGCCGGAACCAGCAGGTGGGGCAACACACAAGTGCCCCCAAAATGGGCACAAACAAGGGAGATAGGACAGGGAGGGCACCACTCGGGGCCCTCCATCTCCCCAGAAGCTCCCTAGGGAAGGGATAGGGTGCCTGTCCCTGCGCTCTAACAGAAAATGGGACCTGGACCTGTAGAGCATGCCTACCTGGTCCCACACTAATATTCAACCTTCGTGGAGTGTTCACGGGGCTCCTGCCTCACTACTTTAAGCGCCAAGACATAAAAGGACCCTATGATGTAGGCATTGTTGTTATTAGTCCCTTTGATAGTTGACAAAAGGAAGGCCTAGGACACAGACTCACCAAACGCAGAGCCAGGAAGCACGGACGCATTCCACTCAGGCAGCACCAGAGCAAAGCCCACACCCAGGTCCCAGCCCACGCAGGGTCCAGATTTGGCCCCCAGGAGGGCGCCCCAAGTGACATGGGTTTGGTGGCCCAAGCATCCTAGAGGTCCAGTACCATCCCGGACACAAGACACATGCCCAGGTCCACTGTCCAGCAGCCAGTTCCTCAGATTTGCTTCAGATTTTTAGGTAAATCCTCTCTAATTGTCCCATTCACCCATGAATGCCACCACTCCCCCATTTTCTGAATAGGCCCAGGGACATGGCACCCAGCTAACTCCCATGGAGCAGGGACCCTAGAGACCCAGCCAGTGGGTCTTGCTCCTGGGAACAGGCAAAGGCAGAGCCAATGACCTTTGACACCTGAGTTATTTGAACGCTTCGGATTGAGCAGACTGGGATTCACAGACAGGGTAAATGAAGGTGGAGAGAGGATGGAGGGAAGAATGTAAAGGGGTAAAGAAGGGGAAAGGAAGGATGGAGAAAGAGGAAGTGGAAGGGAAGAGAAGGGAGAGGAAGAGAAAAGAATCCTTTCTCCAAGACCACCTGCTGGCCCTGCTGCTTCTCTAGACCAGAGGAACTGAAGCAAGGAGGCTGGTCCTGTTCAGCCTGGAGCCCAGCAGCGGTGCAGAGATAGCCCATCTGTCGGAAAGCTGGGCATGGTGGCCCCAGGAATGCAGGATGCTCTAAACACTGCTTCAGTCCTGTCTCCTCTACGAGTGCCTCTGTTGGACTTGCCTTGGTTAAGACCCAAGCACACAGCATCCTCCCACACAGCCACTAATGCAATTAACAAAACACATTCATAAATCTTGCATGGGGTAGAGAGCTGTCTTCTCCCTCCCCAGATCAGCCAGCTCTGGAGATCCTGTGCAGAGACTGGCCCTCCAGCGTCAGATCCTCCTGCAGAAAGCAACCTAACCCTTAGTAAGACAACAGGCCACCTCTTCCTGCATAAGCCCCATTGTAAGGGCGGGGGGAACCACAGAGAAGTCAGTGGAAGCTGGGCAGGGGGAGGTGAATGTGAATGTGTGTTGGGGGAGAGGAAGAGGTATGCCTTCCAAGCTCCAAGTGAGAGCATGCCCCCAGAATTGCCCCTTTGGAGGGTGATTTTATCTTGTGAGGACACAGCATGAGCATATAGGAGACAGAGGGCATCTGTGTGAGAATGTGTGCATGACTTGGCTACACAATTGGGTGTTTGTGTTTTGTGGAGTATGTGTGTGTGTGTGTATGTGCGTGCGTGTGCGTGTGTGTATGCTGTCTGGAAAACTGGTGACTCACTGAAAAAGGGAGCTTTCTGATCTGAAGAGCTTATTTTCAGTTATTTTTATCTCCCCTTGTCTCCTGGCCCTTTTCCTCTTGTGTTTTTCAAATGTGGAGGAACTTGGGGACTGTGAGCACCTGCCCAGATTTCAGCTTGGGTGAGAGGTGGGAGCCCCAGCAGTGCAGAGCTGAAGGCACATGTGGTGCCTTCCACGGGTGCCCAGCAGAGACACAAGGAGACACAGAATATCCTCATCTACTATGTCCATGTGCAGGCATACAAGAAGTGGGAATCAGGCCAGAAAGGTCCCTGGACTTGTCCACACCACCTGCCTGAACTCTGATGGGGCTGGTGCATAGCTCTACATGTCCACATCAACCACTGCCCCCAGCCAGGCCACACCACCTCACCCTGACCCAGGGGCCCACTCACATGAACACAGCCACAGGCTCAGTCCTGGGCCCCTGTCTTGGGTGTGGCCATGGCCCCTGCATCTTCCCAGCCATCCTCATCCCAAAATATTGACAACTTCTCAGGAAGACCTTTCTCTGCTCTAACTGTCATAGAGTGCAAGAAACACCTGCTAAACTGGGCTTCTCCTGTGACCTATCCCAAACTACTGCATCTACCACCTCTGGCCCTGAGACAACCTTCCCAAGCCAGCAGTCATCCAGCTATGTGAGGCCAGCTTATGTTTGGGCTTGTGGGGCCTGGCTTGGAGAGGCCACAGGGGCTGAGAGCCATGCTCCTCCTGTGAACTCCATTCCTCTGGCCCAGAAAGAGGGAGAGAAAGAGAGGGAGCTCTTATTGCTCTGCCTTGGGAGCCCACATGCAAAGAGAGGCCAGCGAGGGCATTCCAAAGCACCCTTCTCTCCCTCTGCATAACAAAGACACTCTTTAGAATGTCTGCATGTCCTTTGACCTCAATTCTATGTTGCTACAACCATATATGTGCACACGTCATAGTACCATGATACAGAGATACACTGTGTGACAGAAACATGCCCAGCATGTGACAGATGCTCCCAGTGTCACTGCACGTGGGCATGGGCCCTGCTGCCTTCTTCCCAAACAGACATGCATGTTGACATGCACCCCATGGTGGGCGCACACCTGCACACCCACTCCTAGCAGGCCACATGAGAGCTACTCTGGGGATTCCACTGTGACAGGAACCCTGAGCTCTTCCATTACTGTAAGACTGCAGTTTATGCACAGCTCAAAGGCCCCCAGCCAAGAGGGCCGAAATCCAGCCATGGACTCTGCTGAGGGGCCACATCAGCCAGAAGAGGGGCCCTTTGTCTTATCTGTCTGCCAGAGGCACGGCAGCTCCCGGTGTCCCAGGGGCACTGGGTAACAGCTCTTGGAGGAGCCCATCATTCGGCCAGCCACCCCCTTCATCCCCTTCAGCAATCATCTGGGGAGCGTGTGCCCCATGCAGGGCATCATTACAAAGGAGGGCAAACCAGAGCCCCCAGATCATTCATACCCTGGCAGGGAAGAGAGATTCCTGCACAACCAGCCTGCAGAATGAGCCACCGAGGCTGTCTACACAGGAATGGCACAAGAGGGAGTCATTACTTCCTCCTGCAAGGGCCTGGGACATTTACAGAGAAGAGGGCAGTGTTTCTGCCTGGCCTTGAGTGATGAACAGATTTCTCCAAGTCAAGAGGGAACTGAGGTAGGAGGCAGGCCACAGGAAGGGGTGGGATCAGGGAGCTCAGGCATGACAAGGAAGGTGCCTCAGGGGGAGTGGCAGGAGAAGAGCAGGTGGACAGGGCACTTGGGGAGAAATCAGATCCTGCCAGCAGGTGGCTCAAATCCTACCCTGACTGATCTCTGGTTCTGTGGCCCTGGCCCCAAAGAGAAGAGCTTTCGGATTATCTCCCTACCTTATTATCCACATGGAAGGAAAAATCTTTGCCTTTCTTGAAAGATCTGGACACCTTCTATGTGGATGCATTCTAAGTCTCTATAAAATGGGGACACTGACAGGTTCTAAATATTAAATGAGAGAAGTCATGGAAAGGTGCTAGCACAGCTAAGTATGTACTGTTATTAGACTGTTTTATAGCTAAAACAGTGGTTCTCAGGGGAGCGAGGTTTCTCCCCCAGAGGACATTTGTCAATGTCTGGAGACATTTTTGGTAGTTAAAACCTGGGCGGGGCAGGGGTTGGGGGCAAGGAAGTGTGCCACTGGCACATAGTTGGTAGAGTCCAGGGATGCTCACATGACAGCCCTCGGCCAACAATTATGCCATCCAAATGGCACTGGTGCAGAGGCTGAGAAGCTCTGGGCTAAAGAGCTTGACTTTCTCCTGAAGACAATGACATAATGATGATTTTTAAAATAGAGAATGACATCTCAAAATCTAAGTTTTAGAAAGAAAATTCCAGCCAAGTGTGTCAATGAGAAGGACCTTGCAGGCCTGCACACAAGCCAGATCCATCAGTGGGGGCTTGGAGTGGCAGGGAGACCAGGAAGAGGGCACAGACTCAGGGGCAGGGGAGGAGAGAAGGGAGAACTGGCTGTGGTGAGCCGAGCAACAGCACAGGGTCAGGGTGGCTCTGAGGTCTTTAGCTGTGGGCTGGGCTGATGACGATGCTGCCTTCAACAGCTTCTGCAGAGGTGGCTCCGTTTGTCCCTCCAGGAGTCCTAGTTGGAGGTGAAAACACCTCTAACAATCTGGATTCCAACAGTGTCCCCTCTGTGCCCTCTGCTCCCGCTCTTCCTCCTGTGTGCAAAGGGCCTCCCCTCAGCGCACCCTCTGGGGTCCAGGAGAAGTGGGCATCAGGCTGTGTCATTTCTCCTTCCTTTTCCTGTACAGCCCCCCTGAATGAATGGAGGTGGAGGCCCTGAAAGCAGGAAGAACTCCCCGAGGCCCCTCAGCAGGCAAGCCACAGAATGAAGACGACCGACCCCTCTGGTCTCCTGATGTCCAACACTGCAACTTTTGAGTGTTGACAGCTCCTGTGGCCTGCTGTGGGATGGCAGGGACTCTGGAAGCCTGGGCAGACATAGCCAGCACAGAGACTGAGCATCCTGACCACCCCAGCGGCCCCTGCCCCTTCAAATGGGCTCTGAGGAGAAGGGAAAGACCTGGGAGGGCCCCACGCCATCCCCTACCCGGGAGCAGGTGAGCACATGACTCATCCTGACTATGCTCAGCGCTGAGAAGATGCTACAGCAGTTGAAGAGGTCGTTCCTAGGGTCACAAATACTGCACATCCGCTGGGAGGGTAAGGTGAACAGGCATAGTACAACCGAAAGGTGATTAAAGAGGCCCCGGTGTAGGGGGCCCTGGAGAAGGATTAGACCATGTCTACCCCAGTGCCTTGGGGCCTCAAGCAGGGCCCCCCAAAAGTTCCAGCTACTTCACCTTCATAAATTACTTCTAACTGTCTGGATTATGGATGGCAGGAGCCCTTCTGAGGGATTGGGACCAACTGCCTAGAGCGCTGTGTTGAGAAGGATTCTGAGGTAGCATTCAGGCTTAGCCGAAGTGCTGTGGTTAGTTACTGACCCCTGTGGCGACTATAAAGGAAGCTGTGGCGATCTGATTGCTACCATGACCATTCCTGATTAAAAGCAACTAACTGGAGTCATTTGTAAGGACTCTTCCATCTCTCAAATTCTGTAATTCTATGATTTAAATGCTAAGATTCAAGGCCCTGGTGGAAGCACAAGAAGTCAGTGGAGAAAGAGATTTGTGTGGGTTCAAGTCATCAGGGAAGGCTTTGGGGAGGAGGCAGCACTTAAGCTGGGCCTGGAAGTGCCCGCTTGCGAGTAGCTGTACAGGAGGTGGGAGGGCATTTATGTGCATGCAGTGGGGCCAGGCACAGGCTGTGCTTGTTTCAGGAAGGAGAAGGCCAGCATTGCTGGAATGCATTGTCTTTGGGCAGATAAGATTAGAAATGTGATGCCTGTCTTGCATAAAAACAAGAGCTAATATTTATTAAGAGCTTACTGTGTGGTAAATCACAGAACAAAGAGGACTTTACCGCATTATCTCATTCAGGCCTCACAACGCACCCTTAAGGTACTAGCCTCCTCTGAAAACAGAGACATGATGCAGTTGGCTCAGGGTCACCCAGCTCATCAGAGTGGAGCCGGGCTTACAGCCTGGGCAATGGGCTCTAATGTTTGCAAGCATAACCTTTTTGCTTTGCTGCATTTGCTTCCCTTAGAAGAAGGACTGGAAGGGAACCAACTGGGCAGTGGCGACCTCATGGCTGGTTCTTGGAGGTCCAGAATGAAGGCAAGAACAGCAACGTCCTGAGGAAGGAGGGCCCAGGCAATCAGTCACACCAGCAAAGCCAAGCCCAGGACATGGCCACGTGACCATAGATCACAATGAACTCTAAGTGCCACGGGTCCCGGTCCTGGAGACTTTCTCCAAGCCATAAATAATCTGTTGGATTATGTCCCAGCACTGCAGATAAGGCAGAAGGGTATGAAATTCCAGCGATTCTGGCTGATACTGTGAGGGTGAAAAGAGTCTCTCCCCCTGCCCTTACCAGCAGATCAGAAACAGTGGGGGAGGAAGATCTTAGCTGTGCCCTGCCTTGACCCAGGGCTGCAGACTCCAGCCATCTCTACGCTGTCCCTGCCTGGTATCTGGTAGCATGCTGGGGACTTCTGTCCTTCTCCCTCTCTTCCTAGTCCTCTCTCGTTCCATCCTTCTTTTCAGGGTTCAGGGACAACCAGCTTGGACTCCTAGTTCAATGGGACCCAAAGGTCCTGCTGTGCAGCTCCCCACCTCCAGGCACCCGAGCAGAGGAGGGGACTCATGTTTTTTCATTCTTTCTTCACCACCAGAACCACATGTCTCCATCTACCCAACAGTACTCTGCCATGCAAACATGACTTCCAGATCTGGGGATCAACATGAAACCACCCTGGGAACTCCTGGCCTTTCTCTCTGCCCTTCCATTCTGCAGCCTGACCCTGGCTGTTTCTCAGCTAGCCCCGGCAATCTCAGAGCCCCTTGAGGTCCTTCTTTTGAGCTTCTCCATCTGGCTTCAGGGTGGCCTCTGGCTTCCATTGCCTTGAGGAAGGGACAGAGCTGCATGGATGGGCTACAGGATCCTGCAAACTCCTGCTACTCCTGCCTCACCACCGTCACCTGCTAAGCTCTCACTCTTGTCCCGAATATGAGCATTGACTTGAGGCCTGATTTTGGAACTTTCTTTCTAGAACTTTCCTTCTTCCTGGGCCACTGGGTCATAGTGGCTCCTTACTGTCATGAAATTCATCCTCATTTTCCAGCTTAACTTCTCACACACACCTACTTCTTCTTGTTCTTGGGATTAGCCAGGTCTGACACTGCAAGGATGCTATTCCCTAGTGCTCCACCTCCAACAAAACCAACCCCCTCTGCTTACCTTCTCCCAAGCTTAGGCCCCAGCTCCTCGAGCCTAAGGCACAAGAAAGAGCACTTTCTCAGGCAAATAGCAAAGGAGGACCAGCCTGGGCTTTTCCGGGAGCTTTAGGCCCTTGAAGAAAGTAGATGGGAGGTCCTGCAACAGTCCACAAACTCCTGAATTTCCTTTTTCTTCCCAGTGGACCCTACGGCCAGTGTCCTTTGCCAGCAAATAACTAGTCTCCAACCCCCTCCTCTCCGTTCCTTCCTTCTCTCTTAAGTATCTCTCTCCATCACACAGTCATTTCAGGCGTATCTGGAGCTGTCTCTGACAGGACTCCTGTTGTGATAAACAAAGTGGCTCCCGTGTCAGAGACAGGAAACTGAGTGCTGCCTCTCTCTGCGGAAAGCAGAGGTAGGGCCGTGCACGCCAGCCTTGCTGCAGAGGAGTGGCGGCAGGGAAGGGGAGCCAGAGCACGGCCCATCAGCCGCTGCTCACGCTCCTGCAGGCGCTGGCGTCCTAGTACCTCATCCTCAGCACTCCCTATGTTGCGGGACCAACAGGAGGGAACGGAACACCACAGAGGGCATCGAGGCGTTCCCATGGGGTCTGTGAAGGTGGCTAGTGGGAACCAATGTCTATGGCCTTTAGCGCTCCAAGGGCTACTGCCTAAGGGGAGGGGCGCTCCACCTGGCCCAGGCAGCTAGGAGCAGCTGGAATGGGTGAGTGCTGCTTCAGAAAGCTTAGCGGCCCTTCTGACCCCATCACACCCTGTCATCTGTGGAATGAGGCCCCAGTTACATAACGCTCCAGCTGACTCGGTATAAGCCATGACTAAGAAAACTTTCCAGAGACAGTTGGTGGTCCCCCACCCCCTCAGGCTGGTGAGAACTGCCCCCACAGAGAGCAGAGCAGAGATTAAGGCTCCTGGCTCTGTGGTCCTGACTCATCGCACGCAAACACTCCCCAACACTCTTTCCCAAAATGGTTCCCCTCCCACCCGTCCACCCTCCTACCAGAGCTGGATGACAAAAATGAACTCCCCAGAGATCTTGCCAAGTTCTGGGACAGGCTGAGCCCAGGGAACATCAAATTCCCCATGGAATAGGGAGGCCCAATCCCACCCAGAAGTAGACGATGTCCGTTCACAGGCAAATTGTTCTCTCACCCTCCTGTGATCACTTCATTGCTTGTCAAATAGCCTGGACTCCTTTCCCTCAAAAGAGAGCTCAAAGCTTTTTGATCATAAAATATTACAGCTTAAAGGGAACTTGAAGGTCATCCTTAACCCATTCTCTCCTTTCCTATTTCCATGCAGCCTCCCTCTATTCATTTTTCAGACAGTTACTGAGCTCCTACTATTTGCCATGCCCGGTACAGGCAGTGGGAACCAAATAGACATGGTCTTTACTCAAGGGCCTTGTCACCCAGCAGGGAGAAAGGCAAGAAAAGGGGCAGTTGCTAGAGGGTTATAGGTAGGATGGCAAGAAGTCATGTTCCAGAAGCATGAGGAGGGCACAGCTCCCAGACTGGGGTGGAGGTGTTTATGGGGACATGGCGGAAATCATACCTGAGTTGAGATACGAAAAAGAATGAAGTTCCATCCCATTCAACAGGGGTCTGTTCAACACGTACTATGGCCAAAGCCCAGTGCCATGTATGCTGCATGAAGAGGAATTGATGCAGTGTCTGCAAACAGAGCTTGTCACCTGGTGAGGGACAAATGACTAGAATATACTATGAAGCATCCAAGAGCAGGCTCCATGGAGTCCCAGGGAAGATTTGAGAGAGAATAGGGAGAAATATCCATCTGGGAAGATCAGAAAAACTCCCTGGAAGAAGTAGAATTCAGGCTTATCCTGAGGATGGATAGAATTTACAGGCACAGATGGGTTAGGGAGGGCATTCCAAGCAAAAATAATGATACCAGCAAAGCTCAAGAACCAGTGATACATGTTTGAGTGAATGAGAATATACCAGTTCAATAAAGCATGCACGAGAAAGCCATTGTTGATACAGCTTCAATATAGATGGGGATCTTATAATAATGGACTGTTCTTAAATGTAAAGGAAAACCCAGAGAGGCTAAGCAATTTTCTCAAAGTTGCAGAGTTAGTAGAAAACAGGTCTTCTGAATTCAAATTCAGCACTTTTCTACAGGTATGAGACACGCAGTTTTCTCGCCTTGCCATATGTTGTTCCCCCTCCCTGATGAGGTGTGCTGTGTCAACTCCCCTCTCCCCCCATAAGAGGGGCTTTCACCACAAAGCAAGCAAACCCCAGGTTAGCAAGCCAGGCTGCCCTACTCCCTCACCTGCATTTTTTAGATGAATACTTAAATGCTCTTAAAGAGGGTTAAAAATCACCCTAACACACCTCAGGTCAGGGTGCCCAGCCTGGTCTGAAATACCTGGGATTCTATAGCTAGTTCCTTTCTTCTTCCTCACCCCGACCCACATACACTGACCTGTGGACTAAAGGGTTATTGTTTCGTGTATATGTCTAGTTCTGTGCTCCCATCCACATGGGTGTCTCTGTTTAGGACTTCCAGCCCCCAAATACTGAGGCACTGTACACAGGATTCCCTTTGCACAGTCAGGCACAGAACACAAACAAATAAGCATTTAAAGTCAGGGTTTGGCATTAAAGGGTTGAGCAGTAGGGGGTAAGGAGCTGTAGTAGTGAGAGCAGGCCACAAGGTGGTGCCATGCAGCTGTCAGAAGCTTGCCCAGGCTGGAAGGAAATCTGAGCTCTTGCCTCAGCTGCTGGCGAAACTGCTCTGTCCCTGGGGCACCACAGGTTAGGGCTGGGCAGCAGGATCCTGGCAGGTGGGGGACTCAGCCTCAGTGTTGGTTCTTTGCTCCCCTCCTCTCCATTTATAAGCCATCTGTGATCAGACACAGGACCAGGACGCCCAGTGGCCACCACAACTGGATTCTGCTCTGGGAACCCCCCTCAGATGGGAGGCGGCAGCCAGGATGCCCTGGAAGAGGTGTGTGTGTGTGTGTGTGTGTTGGTGGGGTGGAGAGCCCGGAGGTTCTGCTAGCAACGGAGGGTATCTGTGTGAGCGTATGAACGTGTGCGTGCCCTTGAGGTTTGAGACTGTCAAACAGGGTCAATCTTAGCCTAACAAAATGAAACCACTTCCTGGAGGGAGCATTTCCTGCATGTTTGTTACTGTCTGGAACTGGACATTTGTAGGGGTTCTCATAAAGGAGGGTCGGATGGGTCTAAGTACAGGAGAGCTTCCTTTCTGTTTTTCATCCAAAACTCATCCTCCAGACAGACGGCACAAATCACACAAGTGTCCCACTTTGGTTCATATCTGTTGTTAAATGTGCATTTCCACAAATGCCCTTTTCCAGGCACCGCTCAATGGCTTTCTGCAGAACACTGCTCAGAAGTACATGGATGCACACGACGTATCCATCTTCTTCCCCACCAGGCCCCCCCCCATACATATCCACCATCCCCTCCCTCCCCTTGTCCCTCATGCAGAGGCCCTGCTCCAGGTCACCCACTATTTATTTCACATGCACCTCTTCACCCAGAAAGGCGGGTGCACATGCTCACACACACACACACCAAGACAGCGACATAGCGTAATGCAGGGTACAAGTCTCCACAAAGGATGAGGGCCAAGCCGGGGAAGTTTGTTTCTGTCCTGCACACACTGATACCCAGCTCAGTGTGAGGAGAGCGTGAGGGAGAGGGAGACAGTGGAAAGATTGCCGGAGTCTGAGTGCAACCTCAGCTCTACAGACAAAAACACACAGGAGAGGGAAGCCTTCAGTTTGGGATTTTCTGGGAGGTCTGTAAAGTGTGAGGTAGACGCACCCAGTCTCAGCAGGGGCCAGGGAGGTTTGCCTCTGACCTTTGAACTTGGCCTTCACAGGTCAACCAAGAGTCAGAGTGTTTGTTGATGCAAAAAAGAGAAGTTTTGTGTGTGGGAGGTTGTGTGTGTTTAAAAAGAAAGGGAGAGCATAAGGCAGGGAGGGGTAAGGACAGAGCCGCAGAGGTGGAAGGGAGCAACTGAAAGGGCACAGGTGAGAGACCAAGACAGAAAAAACAAGCAGAGCAATGTGCACAAGGAGTGTTAACCTAGCAGCTGAAGAGCAGGGGTGCAGTAATGTTAGAGAAGAGAGGAATGGGAATCTCATCTGAGAAGTGAGAGGGGGAGGAAAAGGACGCCAGCAAGAGACCAAGGCCCTGAGCGGGGTGAGAGGCCCAGCCCGGCCTCCCGAGCCCCAGCCTCAGCCCCAGCCCTGCAGGGCCACAGGATGGCCATAGGCTCATCTGCGATTTACAAGCACAAACTCCCTGCAATCCTGATTAGCAGGAATTAGGCAGCATATGGCTAATTCTCCCTGCCGCAGTTGCTAATGCTCTTCAACCCCTGCAGAGGGAACCAGCCAGCCTCACTTACTCTATCAGGAGGCTTCACCCAGCCTGGCCTCGGGGCACCAGCGGCAGTGGCTCTGCCATCTATGGGGCTGCAGGAGCCTCTCTGGCATGAGATTATCCAGCCAAGAAGAGAGGGGGTGGATGAGGTGGCCTGAAGATTTTCTGTACCTCCTTGAAGAGACCATCAGTCCACAGCATATGTGCCTTTTGCTTTTCCTTCTTCCAAAATGTGTTCATGTCTTGCTTCATTTAAATCATCACAGAAAGCCTGTGAAGGAAGCCCTAATAACCATGAAGAAATTAGAAAAGCACATCCCAGAGAACTGAAAGTGTTTAACCAAGGACAATGCAGTAGCAGAGTTTGGGTGTCCTCCCTTTCTGCACAGTCGAGTATGTGGAAGATGGTGACTAGGGTAATGGGAAAAGAAATAAAAAGGAAAAGACAGGAAGGGAGTGAGTGGGGGGTAAGGAGAGAGAAAAAAACAGGAGGGCACTGAATGTCTGACAGTGGCCAGGACAGAGCGAGGTAGATTATGACCCTGAATGAGGCCATTGTGATTGGAGCCTTGCCCAACTTTGTCTTAGGCTAGGCAGGAAGCAGGCCCCAAAATGAGGATTTGTGCAGAAGAAAGTGCTTCCAGGGAACAATAGCAAAGGTGTGTGGGGAGCAGGTCGGGGAGGGAAAAAGACCAAATAAGTTCCAGCCTCAGCCTATACTTAGGAAAGCCTGGTGGGAAAATGACTCTTCAGACTTTGTCACAGTTGGAAGCAAGGGAGTTGGGCTTTCATTCTCCAGCAATCCCTGCCCCTGCCATCAACCCGCAGGCATCCCAGCCCCTGTAGCATGCTGAGAGAGTGCTCCAGGGCTCCAGGCAGTCCCCTGAAGATAGGTGTGTGTGCAGGCATTAAAAGGGAAGGAAACAGGAGCTGTGGGAGGGACAGAGATGGGCAGAATCTGCTATGGACAGAAACCCTCACCACTAAAAGGTCATTCACTTAGATTTATAAAATACTCTTTTCCTTCAGGAGCTCATAGTCCAGAAGAAAGACAGTTGCATGCAAAATACTTTGGAACACAAGAGATTAATTCTGCCCAGGGCGGATCAGGGGAGTGTAAGGTGGACTTAGCTCTGACCAAGACACTGTCCTGTTAGAAAGCCTTCCATACTTCTCACTGCCTATGGAATATCAATAACTTAGCAGATGACTCAAGGCCCTTTGCTACATACCAATTCACCTACTTTACTGATTTGGAAGTTGTATGTTTCATTTCTTTCCTTTTAAATATTACCTCTAAATGTTTAAACTCAACACTTTAATTTTCAAAGTCTAAATTTAGTTTAAAACTTTACCATCCTCCCATTACTCTAAACTTCTTCCAACCCTAGTTTTTCTGTTATTATTGTCCAGTATATTAGTTTTATTTTTTTAAACCTCACACAATACGTTGTTGTTATTGCTATTATCATCAGCTTTTAGAGTCAATGCAATTACTTAAATATGCCCCTCTGCTTACCAAATTTTTTGTTCATCATTGCTTCTTTCATCTAATTGCTTCCTTCAGACCATAGTTTTCTCCTTTTCTTTTTATGTTCTTCTTTTAATCATCCCTTAGCATTTCTTGCAACAAATAAATAGGTGATATACTCTCAGGTGTTTTGTCCTTACTCTTGAGACTAGTTTAGCAAGGAACAGAACCCTGGACTGACTTTTTTCCCTCAGCACTTTCAAACAATTATTCCATTTCGTTTCAGTCTACTATTACTGTTGCTGTTCCCTTGTAAATAGTCTATCTTTTCCAGTAACTAACTTTGAGATATTTCTTTTTTGTTTGGGGTTCTAATACTTCACTCTGCTATGTCCAGGAATGACCCATGTGGCTAGGGGAGACCAAACAAAAAGATATTTGTTTATCCTGGGATATCATGTTTGGGATAGGCTTCCACAAAGTAAGGATTCATGTCTTTCATCAATTCTAGAAAATTCTGAGCCAGCCCTCTTCAATTTCTGCCTTTTCCTCGAGCTTATTTTATTCCTCTACAATTCCTATCCCATGATGCCCATCTCTTAAACATCCTGTTCACATCTTCCTAGCTTTACTTCTCTGTGCCTCATCCTGGATGATTTCTGAAGCTCTTTCATCTAACTCATTTTCTTTCAGTCCACCCTAATTTATTCACTGAAGTCGCTTTTTTTTTCTTTTTCCTAAATGTTTCATTCATAGAAATTCTATGTGGCTCTTTTTCTCATCTGCCTATTCCTTTTCACTGGTTTTTATTTCTCTGTGTTTTCTAGTCCTTTTCTCTCTCCATACTTTGTAAGCCTGTTTATTTCATTGCCTCTTTTGGATGATTTCATTATCTTAAGACTTGGGAGCACTGATTCTCCCACTTGTTATATACACCAACTCTGCCTTTGGTAAGTTGTTTCCTCAAGGGGCTTGTAAACTTATTGTTAATATCTTCATCCTGGGTTGTTTTATTCTGTGGGGGACTTTTGTGTTCTCAGTACATGCTAGGAAGAGCTGTGTATTTGCTCAGAAATTTCCCCACACATGGTCGTTAAACTGCTCTGCTAGTTCTAGCGCTCCCTGACTCCTCCCCTGTCCACATGACCAGAGCTTTGGTTTGCAAGCTCACTATTTTGGTTTTAAATTCCTTGCTTGTTTTTGTCACTTGAGGATTTGTTTATTTCAACCTCAATATGCTTTTTAATTTTCCTGTTATATTTTACTCTGAATTTCCCTGTGTGATGCAGTACAGCAGTGGATATCCACCTTAGTTCATGATGTGAATTAGTAGACACCTAAGGCATAATTATTTTTTCTCCTTCCCTCCCACTAGACTGGATTTCTTAAAGGAAGAAACTGTGTTCATATTATCTAGCTCAGCACCAGACACAAACACAATATAATGTTTGCTGGATGGATAATTAAATGGTAGAAGGTTATTATCAAAGGTTACACAGTCATTTCTACATTCCCAGAAAGATCTCCTCAATCATTCTAAGCAGAAGGATATTGTTTTATTCTGAAAATAATAGGAGATTTTGTAACATATATCATTTTTAAGAGATTTTATCAAGATCCTGTAACATATATCATTACGACACCTATGTGGATGTGTTTTTCTTAACATTCTAACATGCTTATTAAGCACCCACTATGTAGCAGGCACTCAGGAGAACAAATGTAAAGATATAACACAAGGCCCATCCCCCAGCTGGAGGATATGACACGGAAAGTTTAACTATCAGAGGAGGCAGTATGAGATGCTAAGTTGAGATGCTCATGTCCAAAGGAACTACTTTTTCTAGCCAAGAGTTTTTCAGTTATACAAGGGATTTTAACTAATTTCTGAAGATAATAAGCCACTTAAGAATTTTAAGCAGAACTGCATGAGCTCATGTTGGTTCTGCAGAATGTAGGGAACTTACCTACATTTATTCCATAGATATTTATTGAGCACCTAGGTTCTGTACCACTAACAATTTTGAAAAGAAATATCCAGAGACAGAAGATTTGGCAGGTACCTACAGGCCATTTTAACAATCCAAATGGAGAAAGGATGAAGCTTGCACTAGGCTGGTGGCAGTGGGGTGGCCATCCCTCTGGGGATGGCACAAGGAGTATCTTAATGCTTAGCGGAGTCCCCTGTCCCTCCCATGATCTGTCCTTTCTACAGCAGGAGCTAGTGCTTGGTCTGTATACACCAGACAGTGCAATTCTAGGGAAAATGCCTGGCCAGTAAACTAAGTATTGCCTGAAAGAATGACTGGACTAAGGCAAGACCTCAGAATGTAAGGTGCAGAAGTGCAGGCCTTCTCGGGGGAGGCCTTTCAAGTAGTTCTCCATCCTTTGTAGGGCTAAAAGTGGCCATCCCTATAGGAGGAAAAAGTCTCTGCTGGTTTGGGGGATCTGACATCACCTCAGAGGACCAAACACATCCACTCCTCCCAATCCTGTGTTTTGTGGGAATGCAATTTTATGGGATCAAAGAGAAACTGTAGAGTCTTATCCAGGGACCTTATCCACTTGCTTCAGAGGCATGGTATTGAATAATCTCTGGGGGTGAAAAAGGCATGTGGTATATTCTCATTACATTAGGGGTTTGGGAAATGGAATCAAATCCCCATTATTTCTAGTCCTGGGGCAGGATAGCCAGAATCTCTGCAAAGGCAACCATTAAAATACCCTTCCATCTCTGGAAAGGAATGGGGGTACAAGTTACCAGGCCAAACTGGGCCCAGAGCCCTCAGGAAGAATTTTCCCCTTCCCTAAACCCTGAAGCAGGAGGTTGATCCCTGAAGGGAAGCCGAGAGAATTTCAAGGCTCTCTGCAGCAGTGGAGGGAGGACAGTAGCAGCCCTGGTCTCTATCTGGTATGGCCAGGAAGTAATCCCTGGATGGTACAATTTGCGTGAAGAGAAAAATTACCTGTAATTGGAGTGTTGGGATTAAAATACCTCCAATCTGTAAACAAAGTAGTTGGAGCATCCTGGAGGCACACAGTTGATTATCACAGTGCAGGTATGTCTCAGTTAGGAGCTGCTTCATGTCTGCCCAGAACCTTCTTGTGCACGGCCTCATAGAGCAGCAGGGACTCCATGGCCAAGACAGTTGGGCTAGCAAGCTTGTCCTTCACGCTCATACTATTCCACGTCCCTAGCCCTGAGGCACAGATTGGGGAAAGGTTCTCACTTTCTCCACAGGCTAGTGGAAATAGTCATCAGATCAAGTGAAGGAGAGAACAGAGCTGGTCTGTTTTATCTCCCCACAGGCATCCTTTCCAAAGGCAGTCTGGGGAATGTTGTTGACTAGTTGTCCCTGACACCCTTTCCCTGGTGTCTGCAGGGGCTGCAAGGCCTGCTTCTCTACTTCCTCAAAGATGGAACTGAAGCATACACCCTGACAAGGGAACATGGGATTCATAATCTGAGGGCCTTCAACCTCAGAGAAGTTCATCTGTGCCAGGCTTACTGACACGTGTGTGGGCATATAATTATCCACTACCTGTTGGTTGTTGTGAGGTGTTTCCATGTACACTGTTTGGTGGTGACACAAGTGGGACACATTAACTCCTCCCTGGCAAAGGTGGGTGACTTTCACCCATGGCATGTATGATATGTTCACTTAGACACACACACTAACACACTCTAGCACATGGATACCCAGCTTTCTTTTGGTGCAATGTGAAAGGCCTGCTGAATAAAGGTCTCTTAAAAAGGTCTCTCTCCAGGAAACCACTTTAAACCAAAAGCTTGGCATTAATATGATCTTTTTCAATTCAACCACTACAATGGAGAAGACCATGCAAATAAATCAAACCGCAGAAGAACTTTCTTTGCTTATATAGCATAAGCAGCATGTCTTGTTAGGGGGATGGAGGTTTTGTCTGCTACTGTTTCCTTAGACTGGAGGGAGGTGTCCTTTATTTAAATAAAATTAAAGAAATACTTTGCAGAGAAAGAGCAGATGATGAATACTTGGGATAAAATGTGAGAGAACAGAGTTGGAAATATTTCAAGTAACTGGGGGTTGAAGGGAGGGGAAATGGAGCAAGAGAATCTTTGATGAGTCCTGAAGTAGATAGAGTGCTTTAATGGAACGCTCTGAGGTCAGAGACTTCACTCAGTCAATGGCTCTCACTTCTCTCATGCTGTGAGGGTTGACTTCAGGCGACTGATGACATAGTGAAGGAACAGAAGCCATAGTTGTGTTACTTTCTAAGAAAATAGTCACACCAAGAGTATGAATACACAACTGATGCAAAACTCCCTCTTTGCTTCTCATTTCCTCTGACCCATCTGCAGGCTGAAGTTCCTTTTCTTTATTAAGACTCTCCAGGAATATTGAAACCATTTTGCCGGATCTGAACCAAATAGTAGGAAAGAGAGAGGGCACAGGCAAACAAACATTTATTAGGCACCTGGTATTTCCAGATCTTTATCTCACTATTGACTACTTGAGGTGGGTACTGTAATCCCCATTTCACAGACAAGGAATCCAAGGTAGAGAATTTAAGTAACTTTCCCAAGTTAACAAAAACCAATAACTTGAATCATTATCATCAGACTCCAGAATCCATGTTCCTCTTCCCTTAACTGCTGATTCCTATACCTCTTCAGTCTTTTCGGGGGTGATTCTCACAGGAAACCCCCACTGTTTGTTGGCTACTTGATCTGCACTTTGTGTTGGTATTGAAAAGTATTGAAAATGCTTTCACAAGCATATTAATTCCCTGAGCTCATCTAAGAAATGCATCTCTCCTTAGTAAGAAGGCATAGAAAAAAAAGCATTATAAAAAAGAATATTCACCTGGATTATGTGGTGATAAAAGCATAAAGAAAGCATTAGAAAAAAGCATATTCACCTGGATGATGTGGTGATAGAAACATAGACGTCACAGCCTCAATCACTGAATGCCTCTAGAGCACTGGTTCCTTCTGAACACGGCCACAGCTCTCTAGGAAACTATGAAATCATAAGGAAGAGCAGCTCACTTGACAGCCAAATGCATCCTACCTTGTCCTAGCGAATCACAAGTTAGGTACCATCCCAAGATCATGTTTCAGCCACCCGTCATGACATGTAGACTCTCCCTGTGGAGGGAAATCAATGCTTTACAGTGAAGCACCTACAAACCTCCTGCATCCATAGGTCCAGTTTCCAGAACATTTTATCTTTCTCTTGTAGGAATCTCTGTTCCATATAGAATATTCATGCAGGCTTTTTCCATGATCTTGTTCTGTTTCAAAGGATTCCTTAGCAGAGAAGACTGCTTAACAGACAGAACCATTTCCCAGTGCAAACACAGGAAATAATCAGGAGAAAAGAGGCACTGGTTTCTGAATATTGTACTCTGTCCACAGTCAGACACCATCTCACATTTCCCAGGTAACCAAAAATGGTTCCTTCAGTTAGGCAAATATGCCTGGCTGTATAACCAGGAACTAAGGGAAATGATGGAGAAAATAAAGAGCAGAAGGAAAAAAGCCAGTGTGTCTAAGAAGAATTTTTCTTTTCCAAACATTACTCTATTTTGTATTTGATGAAAGGAGAGAGGCCATCACTATGTATGTTCTTTTCATGAACTTTTACTTGTGACTTTGGAATATGGTGAACTGGAGCAGAAAAGGCAAGTAGAATCATAATAGGTGATTGAGTCACTTTAAAATTTTTATACTGTCTTTGTGAGATTTTTTTGGAATAATTAATTCACATTTGCTAAGGGTTTGAGTAGTTATACAGACTTATGAAGATCATATAGTGATAGCAGTTGTGGCATATCCTTGGCAACAACCTTAATCTACTTCATGTTTATGTTTGCATTCATCATTTAGTATATATGTAAATTATATATGTACACACACATATATACACACACACTGTTCTATTTGTAAAAACTAAAAATATTGTATAATAGGAAAATGTAGAGTGACTATACAAAAAATTAAGTCCTTAAGTTAAACATTAATAAGTAGTAGTAGTTGGAAACTCTGGCACAGTTTACTAATAACTGTACTTAGAATTCTGGTTTTACTCTGTTGTTAACTGCAGCATTAGGGATGTGTTTTCTATATTTGATATAATACGAGTTATATTAAGAATTTTCCATAGTATTAAATGAAAGGATTAAAAACCTCCTGCATTCATATGTCCAATTTCCAGAACATTTTATCCTTCTCTTCGTTTTATCTGCCTGCACTCATAAGATTCGCTCCATTTTTCTTCCCTAGCCTTACTATTTCCCAATATTCAGAAATCAGAGCAAAGAATTAGCCTGTCTTTCTTCAGAGTAAACTATTGGGTATGCCACCATGCTTTTGATCTACTCAGAAGTTATCAAATATATTTATCTTAGAAAGACATCACTTTTATGTACTGCATAATGCGTATCTAACTTATGTTTTAAACAAATGTCAAAGCTTTCTGCTTCCATCACATTTGGAATCGGGACCTCCAAATAGGTGCAGAAAATAACGCTTCCAGGATAACTGGGCTGCATCCTAATTTGTAAAATAAACACTTTATTTTTCAAATTTTAATTGAGTGTTCCTTTTCAGATCTCAGTAGCAGATTCATTTTATAGCCATGCAAATTTACGTCGCCCCTCTCTTGAACGTACTTCTTTACTTCCTCCACCAAATTCACGAAAGAGACCCCCGTGCTTGGTCCAGAGCATCCTTGCATACATAGCAACCGGATTTCAGCTTCCTTTGTCACCATGGTGACGGCTCGCCGGGTCCGGTGGTCGCTATGGTGACTAGGGGCGGGTAGCAGCGGCCAGCCTGCCGGGCGCATGCGCGCGGAGAGTTTCTCTGCGCTGCGCGTCCGCGGCCCCTCAACTCCCCGGACATGGCGCTGAGTCGGCAGCGGGGACTTCGGCCCTGCGTCCGGCTGCCCGCCTTCTTCCTACTGTTGCTCTGTGGGGGTAAGCCTGGGCGTTTCTGCTTTGGGGGACTGAGTCTGGGGCTCTGGGAGCAGAAGCAGCTGGAACCGGTCCAGGCGGGAGTAGCGGTCCCAGCTCCGGGGCTGGGGTCTCGGCCCGGGGGACTGCGCCGCCCGGCCTGCCTCGCCGGAGAGGGTCTCACCCCGGCCTCGGGCAGGTCCCGGGGGGGGCTGGCGGCTTGGGCGTGGGCGTGGGCGAGCCGCTGGGGCCAGGGGCGTGGGGCCGACCAAGGCGGCGAGGCGTAGCCCGAGTCCCGCCTGGCTTCTTGGCCGCAGCTCTTCGAGGGTCTTCGTTCATTTGCCTCTTGTGTACACAAAGGAATCGAAGCGGCCAAACCCAACTTTACTTTCTAGGAAGTAGAGCGGCACAGATCTTAAGTACCTTTTCTGTCCCCTGCCGGGCCTCGGAGACCCCCGCAGCCCGTTTGCCTGAAATAGCATCTGGACCATTTGATCAGGACACACTGATAAACTGGGGAGCTTTGTCTTTCCCACTGTCTGGAATTTTCATGGGATACGTGTGTCTCATGTGAGTTGGACAAAAAGACTAAAATAGCTTCTGTTTAGTGAGCATATACGGTGTTCTAAGCAATTTGAAATCATTATCACATGTAGTCCTTACAACTTTGAGAGGGGCGATTTAACTAATACTCAGTGTCTTTCCCAAGGCTGCATTCCATGTAGTCCAGAAAACTCAAACCCATTTATCCAACACACTAGCCACATATCTACTGGCCTAGTGGTTGTCCCCAGGTAACCAGGCTAGGTCCTTTTTCAGTCCTTAGGGCATTTTATTGTTTGGCTTAGTTGCCACTGTCATCCCATGCTTTCCAGAATATACAAATTAAAACACGATGTGACTGGGAGTGGGGGTGGACAGACTAGGAAAACAAAGCAATCTTGTGTTTGATACTCATTCTTGTTCATAATGGTGGTATTAAAAAGTATGGGTCTGGGACAGAAGCTGTGGAAACAGGGCTCGGTAGTGAAGGGTAAGTTTCATGGTATAGATGTAGTCCATATACTTTGCTTGAAAGTGATTTCCAAGAACGTGTGTGGTTGGGAGATAAAACTGATCAAAGGCTAGCCAGGGGACAAGGGTGTCAGGAATGTCCAGCTCCTGTCTTTGTTGGTCACACTGACACTGTCCTATTCACAGACTGGAACAACTCCCTATTGTTGAAGAGCTCTGTTCACATGAAAGTTTGCAGTTTTTATTGCAGAAACATTTGGCAATTTAGTTCAGGAATGAGTTTCAACTTGGTGATTTGTTAACAAAACTGGAAGATGCTAAGGATTTCACTTACCCTCAACTTCTGTTTTACTCTTCAGGAGGGTCTAGTTTTATGGCTTTCTTGATATCTGCAGCTGCAGAGCATAGGAGGAAGAAGCACATTTTGCAAAATAGGACTAATGACAAAGAATCAAGGTGATAGGATGTGTTATTCCACTCTGAAGGGATATAGCTATCTTTTTTAGTAGGGAGCTCTTTTTTCTTTATTTTGTTTATATTCTAAACATACTGTAATACCTTGAAAACTTTATTCTTCCCGGGGTCATGACAGGTGTGTCTTTTATTTTTGTGATTATCCTTTCCTTTACTCTTATTTTTCAGTGTTTTCATTAAAAAATTTTTGGTTCCTGATATACCTTCTTTATTAGTTATCTTTACCAGGCTCTGGCAAATAATTTAGTATGTATTAATTCATTTAATATTGATAGCAACTCTAAGAGGTTTTATTATCTTGCTCATTTTGTGGATGAAGAAACCCAGATTCAGTTACTTGCTCAGGGTGATATCCCATGTGTCTTAGATTTGGAAATCTTCATTTGTGTTAAACCAGTTTTTGGTTATTTGTATTATCCCATTTGACAGTGGAGTTCTTTGTATCGATCAGTTTAACCAAATTATGAAATGTTCAAAGTTATATGGTTTGTATATAAAATATTCTTTTGTTGAATTGGTGACAGGTGCTGAAATTCAGCTTTGCAAATGTTATGCCACCTGTCTTTTTTGAGTGCTTATGTAGTGATTACTGTGGGGTTTCCAAATCTTTTGATGTCCTTGAGAGAAGTGCTTCATTTAGAATTAAAACAGTGACAGTTTGCATTCCTGATGGGATTACATAATTTGTGCTGAAGCCCAGCAAAATTGGAATCAAAATTTACAGAAAATTTTGAGAATAAATTTCTAAATTTTCCATTTGCATTTATTTGGCCTCCTGTAACATTTTTTAGAATGGCCTATTCTTATATGTTGCTTGAATTCTTTTAAGTTACCTAACAGATATAATCATTATCAGATGTGTTCAGAAAAACAAAGGACACCTGTTCTGAAGTATGCAATGCTTCAGATCAGCTGTACATTCCCAAATCACTGGTTGAGAGGCATTTGTTCTTGAGTGTTCAGTCTAGGGAGACTGAATGGATGTCTATTAAAGATACTTAATTATAAGTAATTACAGTATTCATGCAGACAGAATTACTGTACACCCGACCCCTGAGTTCTGTGTAACTTGCTCCTAAGGCAGTCCAGTAGGGTAGGCTTAAATCAGTTCTCTTGAAAGAAACAAGATTTGTACTAAGCATGCTTTCTGAGATGGCCACATAGTGTAACTGAAGAAGCCATGGATTTAGGACATCCAACTAGCAGCTGTTAGAGATGTGATATTAATAAATTCTTTCTCCATAAATTCTTTAAGTTTTTTCAAAGCACAAGTGGGATAAAAGAAAGGAAAATATATGTGTGAATGAAGTTAGGATGTATAGAGTCATCTGAGTGATACCCTAGTTTTGAAGTTGGATTCTCTTTTTAAAGATATGTTTATAATCAGGTGGTGTAAATCTGATGCTGTTAGGGCTGAATTACAGACTTCCTATCTTCTGTATATACTCTCTGAAGGCTAAACAGGAGTTTTAATGCTGGTTGTGCAGAAACATCAAACTTTTAAAAAAGACTACACAAACATTTTTTTCTTACATCATCTTTTATGTTCAGAGTATCCCAAGGTTTCTGTGGTTGAGCATTCTTTCTGATCATAATCTGCCAAAAACAATTCTGCCATGTTCATGCTTTGCCTACATTAATGTCAGCTCATATTCATCCTTTCTCTCTTTAAATAAGCATAGCTCTTAGTCTGCAGCTCAGTTCAGTATGACAGACTTTTATTGGGTATCTTTAACATGATGGACACTGTTCTTCATGCTAGGTATGCAGAAATCAGTAAAGCACCCCCAGGCCTGGAAGAGCTAGGATGTTTGGTTGCTGATTATGTTGGGCTTTAGTTGTTGGATGTAAATGGATTTTATTTTCTCATAATATGAAAAGTTCATTGGAAATAGTGGCTGAATTTAATTTTTGTATCTTTCTAGAGATGGCTATAGTAAATATTCTTTTTGTCACTTGAAAGTCAGTTAACACTTCTCGCACACTTCCTATGTGTCTGAGCATTTTTTATGTATTTCATCTTTGTTTCTGTGGCCCCAGGAACTTTTGGAAATTCTATTTTTGCTATAATTGTTTCTGTTGAAGAAAGAGAATGGTAATTCTTGACTGATTTGCTTTAAAAACCTTCTGCCAGCTACTCTTGTGAAATTATACAAGGTTAAGAAGAAGAAAAAATGGGGAAATGCTTATGATATAATTTGACACAAGCTGCAGATATGACTACTATATACACCATATGATTACAATTATGCAAAACATCTTATTCTTAACAACTGCCACAAAAAAATCCTGGAAGGTAAGGAACCAAAATATTGATAGGTGCTGTTTTTGAGTAGTGGTCTTACTGCCAATTGTTTTCTATTTTTCTCTTTTCCTGGCTGGTTCCTTTGTCTTTTTCCCAATTTTTTCTTGAATGAGGATTTTTTTATGTAATGAAAAAACTATACTTTGTCCTGCCTCTGATAGATAAAATTATGGAATTTTAAATTAGATACTAGTAAGGATTTTCTTTTAAAAATGAGAGACTTTTTTAGCGTAACATGATAGCATGTGGATTGTGCCTTTTTTTTGCTCACTAATTTATGTCGGCTGCACTGGACGATGGAGGGGCTCACTTGAAATCATTTGTTTGATCATGCATTCTTTGTGACTCATTTGAGAGATTTGCTTTCATGGCTTTTGGGTGGGGGTGCCAGCTGTGGCATCCTCAGCAAATGGTTAACTGGAAAACTGAAAGGGAGGTGATGAGAGTATCTGTCTCTCCCTTGCTTTGAACAGACAGAATAATCTGAGTAGTTGCTTTGGTCGTCTTGTTCAGAGTCAGTCAGCATTTATCAAACACTTACTTTGTGTCAGCCTGGTAACTCCTGCAGGACCTGTTTTTTTTTTGTCTTGGATGAGAGGATACCAGGTCAAATCGACTTCCTTGGAAGACAGACTCTAAAAGATGTTTCCTGAAGTGAGCTGTCAGCTGATGTATCCTTATCACTCCTTCCTGCCCACCATGGACTTCCTTTTGGATATTTTTATGGAAAATATTTAATGTCTTTAGAATGAAGTGCAGCTGCCTAGAGGATTACAAAGAATGCAGCAAATACTAAGACAGCTGCTCCTCCCCTCCCCACCATGTTTGTACTTTGAAGTATCTTTATTAGGGTACTGGAACTTAATCAGCCAATACATATTTATTTGGCAATCTCTGTTTTCATGGCAGGAAAGCTTTCTGGGAAAAACAGGGAATCTAAGATAAGCACTTCTTCAGACCAGAAGAAATATACAGTTGAGATAGTTAACAGTAGCATTCGGGAAACATTTTTTTGTTATAATTTTGATTTACACAGTACAGAGTTGGGGAAATGGAGGAGTTGAGGGCCAGTAAGGTGGAGGAAGTAATATGAGCAAAGGTATGGGTTTGGGAATGCATATATTGTATTTTGGGACCAGTGAGTTATTACAATGATAAAAAATAGCTACTGCTTATTGAAAACTATGTGCCAGGTACTGTGCTGAAATAGCATTACCTGGGCTATCTAATTGATCTCAGCAGTTGTTTTTTTTTTATAGGTCTTATTTTGCAATGATGAATCTGAGGCTCAGGCAGGTTAGTTACCTAGCCCAAGGTATAGCTAGTAAATTGAGACAGATCATGCATTGGAAAGAACATTGGAAAGTAACTAGATTGTAAAGTGCTTTCAATGCCAGGTTAAAAATTTGGACCTTATTATGTAGGTTCTAGAAATTCATGTGATGTTTTGAAGCAGGGAAGTGATATGAGCAAAATGATTTTAGGAGTATTAATCTGATATTCAAGAAGATTGGAGATGGTCAGTTAGGAAGCTACTAGAATAGTTTAAGGTCACCTCCTTAAGAGTGGGTCTCTTGACATTGCATTCATTTTTATGTATATCTGAAAATATATTTATTTTAATTTTAATCTTGTTCTTGAAGTATAGATTTACTGGATACATAATTCTCAGCCAACAGTTATTTTGTCTCAGAGATTGGACTGCAGAACACCCATGCACTCTGTGCATGGTTTCCATTAGCACTGTTGTGAGGTCTGCAGTCAGTCACATCACCAATCTTGTCCTGGTACCTGTCTTCTCTCCAGAAACTTTAAAGATCTTTTCTTTGTCTTTGGAATTCTGAAATATTACTACAATGTTTCTAAGGTAGATTTCTTTTTAATTACTCTTGTTAATTTGTTATACTTTGTATGTCTCTGAATTTATATCTTACCTGAGAATGCTCAGGTATTATCTGTTTAAATACTGCTTAGCTTCTATTTTCTTGGACTTCTGATTAGATATATATTCAGTTATTTTATCTTTCAAGACTGTTAACCTTTCTGTCACAATTTCATATCCTAACCTCTTTGTGCTATTCTGCGTTATTTAAAAGAGCTTTGCTTTACAGCTGTTCCTTTTTACAGCTGTGTCTAATTTATTACTTAACCAGTGGAGTTTTTTTTTCTTTCCAACAATTATATAACTAATTTCTAAAATTTTACTTGGTTCTTTTTATAATCTGGTCTAATTTGCTTACTTTTTTTTGTTTTTAAACATTTCAGGAACAGCTGTTTTGTATTCTGTATCTGTTACTTCAAATACCTGAAGTTCTTGGGGATCGAAATCTAATGTTTCTTGCTTCTTATCACTCTTACTGTGGTTTGTTTTTCTTTATTTGTAAGCTGATATTTGGTTGATCACAATCTGGGCAAATCTGGGCCTGAGCAAGGATGCTTTCTGTGAGAGAGTATGCTTCTGCTAGGTGGCAGCCACCTGGAATGCCTTTACCCCGTTCACAGTCCCTGGCATTATTTGGAAATAGCAGGCTCAACTTTTCTGCCTTCCTAGTGGCCCAAGGGCACTGTCTTCCCACTGAATGCCCACACCGAGCATTTGCCCTCTGGGTCACACTCCTACCCAGGGTATCCAATTTGCCCTTTTAAATATCCCCTACTTCCTATGAGCCCAGAGATGTAGTAAGAACTATGGTTTTCTTGGGATCTCATTGTTGGAGTGCAAAGGCCTTTCAGGGTATCTAATCCATTTTATTGCTAGGAACAGGAATCTCAGCTTTGCTTAACCTTTTCCCCCTTTTGATCAACATAAAAGTCACACACCTGATTTATATGTTCATATTATGAAGATGATTTTGTTTTCACTTTTCAAATATAGAACTAAAATAGGGGCTGTGTTTTTTCAGAGCACATATATACCCCCATGGATGCTTAAGGGGAGGAGTTGTATGATTCTTGGTAAATATCATGGCTTGAAGGATGGGGCTGTTTTTTTTTTAATAATTTATTTTGGTATCATTAATCTACAATTACATGTGCAATATTATGGTTATTAAACTACCCCCTTCATCAGGTCCCCCCCACCAAGCCCATTTCAGTCACTGTCCATCAGCATAGTGAGATGCTATAGAATCACTGCTTGTCTTCTCTGAGTTGTACTGCCCTCCCCATGTCCCCCCCAACATTACATCTGCTAGTCATAATGCCCCTTTTCCCCCTTATCCCTCTCTTCCCACCCATCTTCCCCAGTCCCTTTCCCTTTGGTAACTATTAGTCCTTTCTTGGGTTCTGTGAGTCTGCTGCTGTTTTGTTCCTTCAGTTTTTTTCTTTGTTCTTATACTCCACATATGAGTGAAATCATTTGATACTTGTCTTTTTTCGGCTTGGCTTATTTCACTGAGCATAATACCTTCTAGCACCATCCATGTTGTTGCAAATGGTAGGATTTGTTTTCTTCTTATGGCTGAATAATATTCCATTGTGTATATGTACCACATCTTCTTTATCCATTCATCTACTGATGGACACTTAGGTCGCTTCCATTTCTTGGCTATTGTAAATAGTGCTGCGATAAACATAGAGGTGCATATGTCGTTTTCAAACTGGGCTGCTGCAGTCTTAGGGTAAATTCCTAAGAGTGGAATTCCTGGGTCAAATGGTATTTCTATTTTGAGTTTTTTGAGGAACCTCCATACTGCCTTCCACAATGGTTGAACTAATTTGCATTCCCACCAGCAGTGTAGGAGGGTTCCCTTTTCTCCACATCCTCACCAACATTTGTTGTTGTTTGTGTTTTGGATGTTGGCCATCCTCACTGGTGTGAGGTGATATCTCATTGTGGTTTTAATCTGCCTTTATCTGATGATTAGCAATGTGGATCATCTTTTCATGTGCCTGTTGGCCATCTGAATTTCTTCTTTAGAGAAGTGTCTATTCATGACCTCTGCCCATTTCTTAATTGGATTATTTGCTTTTTGTTTGTTAAGGTGTGTGAGTTCTTTATATATTTTGGATGTCAACCCCTTATCGGATATATCATTTATGAATATATTCTCCCGTACTGTAGGATGTCTTTTTGTTCTACTGATGGTGTCCTTTGCTGTGCAGAAGCTTTTCAGCTTGATATAGTTCCACTTGTTCATTTTTGCTCTTGTTTCCCTTGCCCGGGAGATGTGTTTATAAAGAAGTTGCTCATTTTTATGTCCAAGAGATTTTTGCCTATGTTTTTTTCTAAGAATTTTATGGTATCATGACTTACATTCAGGTCTTTGATCCACCTTGAGTTTACCTTTGTGTAGGGGGTAGACAGAAGTCCAGTTTCATTCTCTTGTATGTAGCTGTCCAGTTTTGCCAACACCAGCTGCTGAAGAGGCTGTCATCTCCCCATTGTATATCCAAGGCTCCTTTATCAAATATTAATTGACTGTATATGTTTGGGTTAATGTTTGGATTTTCTATTCTGTTCCACTGGTCTGTGGGTCTGTTTTTCTGCCAATGCCAAATTGTCTTGATTACTGTGGCTTTGTAGTCGAGCTTGAAGTCAGGGAGCACAATTCCCTCTGTTTTATTCCTCCTTCTCCGGATTGCTTTGGCTATTCGGGGTCTTTTGTGGTGCCATATGAATTTTAGAATTATTTGTTCCAGTTCATTGAAGAAAGCTGTTGGTAGTTTGATAGGGATTGCGTTGAATCTGTAGATTGCTTTAGGTAGTATAGCCATTTTGACAATATTTATTCTTCCTAGCCAAGAGCATGGGATGCATTTCCATTTGTTAGTGTCCTCTTTAATTTCACGTAGGAGTGTCTTGTTTTCAGAGTACAGGTGTTTCACTTCCTTCATTAGGTTTATTCCTAGGTATTTTATTCTTTTTGATGCAATTGTGAATGGAATTGTTTTTCTGATTTCTCTTTCTGTTAGTTTATCGTTAGTGTATAGGAAAGCAACAGATTTCTGTGTGTTAATTTTGTATCCTGCAACTTTGCTGAATTCAGATATTAGTTCTAGTAGTTTTGGAGTGGAGTCTTTAAGGTTTTTTATGTACAGTATCATGTCATCTGCAAATAGTGACAATTTGACTTCTTTACGAATCTGGATGCCTTGTATGTCTTTGTTTTGTCTGATTGCCGTGGCTAGGACCTCCAGTACTGTGTTGAATAACAGTGGAATGGGGCTGTTTTATTTCAAAGATATACCCAGTCATATAACTGTAAACTCTGTCCTTGGATTGGTTTATCTGAGAAACAACCAGCAATTTAAAATCTGGAGAATTACAACTGTTCTGCATCAGACAGACATTGGGAACATCAGCTACTTACTTTGCTATAGCAGATGTAAGTGAAGACGTTCAGAGGTAACCTTGAGCTTTCCAGCTGAAATCTGAATCTGAGATTCGAATTCTTTCAGGATGAAATGCTGGTTCTCTGAAAGGCTCAGCCCATGCACTGTGAGGAGGAAAGCTGCTCATTGCATCTCAGACGGCTCCATTGTTTGCAACCTTTCAGATACTTTTCTGGGTGAAGGAAGGAGTGCAACATCGTGGGTGTTAGGCATTCCAGATTCATTTCCCAGCTTTGCATGTGATCCAGTTTTGGACCTTGGGGAAATAGTGTTCGTTTTGATCCAGATCAGGTGGAAGTAATTTAACCATCTTTCTCACACAACCACCAAAAATACCCATGTTTCTTCCCCCTTATTAGGTAACTCACTTTAGCTATGTGAGTTTCAGTTCCAAAGAAGTGATTTTATGGGAATGTAAGAGAATTTTTAATTGATTGGTTGAATTAGGTTATTTGTTAATTAAAAGTGCATTTGAAGGTTTGAAAACCTAGTTCACAGAATTTTTTTCTCTTCTGAAAGTTTTCAAATATTTTAGCCCAGTAAACTGGGTTTGAAACTCTCTTCTGCTCTAAGAGGTTGGGAAGTTCTTCTTGTAGAACTGGGTTTTTGTTTTGTTTTTGTCTTACCTGCTACAACCTTACTAAACCTAGTGTTTTCAGAGTTCCTGTATTTACCATGTAGAAGAAATGGATAGCTACTTGGTTGGGTTGGTATTCTTAATTCTATTTGAGTTCTTAGTATCAGACACAAAGCTTTCACTCTGACCATATTGGTTTAGCTTTTAAATCCACTGTTAATAAAAGGATGCATTAAGGACCTTGGCTGTGACTTTCTAAAGCAGTGGTCCAGTAAGAACAAATATATAAGTGTCTGATTTGCCGGGTACTCACTGGTTTAGACCTTGAGAGTACATCAGTGAAGTGGCTTATGTTATGAACACCTTACTGGAAATGGTGAAAGCTATGAACCCTTTCCTCCAAAAAGTACTTTTATGTACATATATGGAATTTTTATATATGATTTTTGGGGGTTTACAACTACCTGAAAGATCATTTATGCACCTAGGTTGAGAAGCCTGCACTAGGGCTCAGGATCCTCGGGGGGACACATCCTTAGAGTGAATATCTTTGGGAGTAGATGATAACTCCATGTTGAGTCCAGGAATGGTATACAAAAGTATTATTACTCTAATATTTCTTCTTTCCATTCATTCTGTTATAAGCTGAATTTTCTGTTAGACTGTTTTGTGGATGATGACTGTTAGTCTCATATTCTATATACATTTCCAATTTAAATTAGTCTGTAGGTAAGTCAGAGAGTGAAGACATGGTTTAAGTGAAAAAATGAAGTATGCATGTAATTTTAGAGATGCTTAATTCTATGACTTTCACAGTGTTTCATCATGTTAGTACAACTCCAGGAGGTATGCAGAGTTAAGCCATACGAAAAACAATGAAATGCTGAGATGAAATTATTACTGCAATTCCTCTTCCTCTGCGTCTGGTGTCTGTTTATAGTGGGCCTCTGTCTGTCTTCTTTTCCCTGGCTCTCTCTCTTTCCCTGTGATGAGAGAGGAGGCCTGGAGGGATGTTTCATAACGCTAGATGAAGGATTTGGGCTTCACTGAAGCCAGAACAAATATTTTCTCCTACTCTTACCCTGTGGTTAATATCCCACATGCTGCTGGCAATTACAACAACCTGTTCCTCACTGAGTTCAGAGGCAGGTGACTTTGAGTAGTAGTTTTATGTGTTTTGTTCTTCGACGCACAGATTTTACTTTTTGTTATTGTCAAGTACATTTTCTAAGTGTAGAGTAAATAAAAGCTGTTGAAACTTGGTTGTTTCTATTTTTATGTGTGAGCAGCATCTTTCAACTCACATTTTTTAAAGCAACTTTGACACCTCAAGAAAGGAAATTTAACTGCATTTGAAAGGCTCTACTTTTAAGTCTCATGACTTACCCTTTTCTTTACTTCATTCCTAGTGGAATTATAATGTGATGTGCTGGGTGTAAAGCCTTAGTTTCCAGTGGCGGCTGCTGCATTGTGTTCAAGGGAGGAATCACTGGATTTGGGTGACAGAGATAGACCGTTTCTTTGCAAGTCCACATGCACCCTTTCCATATAGGAGTTGGAGTCTACAAAAACGTTCCCTTTTCCCTTTCTCTTACAAAATTATGGCTATAAGGAAAAAATTGATACAGTTTTATTTAATTCACTTTTTGTTGGGGAATCACAAGATTTGGAGCATGGTCTTTGGCTCTGTAAAACTGTTCCATCACTGTCTTCTGAACAGCCCTTGTTTCTTGCCATTTCTATTTTATTATCATGGCCCATCTACTCCTGATACAGAGCATCCTCTTCCTGTTCATTGCATAATAATGAACCATCAGTGTCAGCTTTTATTTTTCATCAGTAAAGTGGTATAGATTCACTGTTATTACTGTTGCTGCTACTTCTGTTACTACTTTACTACAGTTGTTTGATCTTTAATTATTCAGAGGCAGCTTTAAAGTGAGACTTATCAGACTTAGGCTTTTGGACTCCTTACTTGCAAAGGGAGCCATTCCAAGGCCCTGGATTTCATCCTAGTAATGTGTCCTCAACTTTGTATAAGTTAGATGCCTTAGCTATAATCAGTTAAGACTGTTCCTTTCCACTCTGCCTTCCCCTCTGTTATAAATCTTATGTTGGATTACAGTCATTTTCTCAGCTAAGGGGAGTGAGTTGAGAGCACATCCGTTTCTGGTTTTAGTGGGATTGTTTATGTGGTTCACAGTCACTGCTGTGTGTAGCTGTTATTGCTAGCCATCTTGGTGTGGGAGTGGTTTCCAGAAATACTCTGCCTTACTGTTTGACTTACTGATTGTGATAAGAAGTTGTAGGCCCACTCTGATGCCACTTTTAAGCCCCTATGATGTCACTGCAGTGAGGCTGTGATTGAGAAAGCAGGTAATGAGTTTTCTCATGTAAAAGAGTATCTAAGATTCGTCACTCTTCAAGAAAACTTGATATGCCTTGAAATTTTACAGCTTAAATGTGCAAGAAACTTTAGATAGAAGTTTCCCCAAATTTAACAGTCCTTAACATTTTGCATGATTTGCCAATAATAATTCATTTTCCTATGATATTACTAATAATGAATAATGAAGTGGAAAGAAACTTTCCTGATTTATTAATATTAAATTTTTGTTTATGCCAAAGGAACATCTTAATTATTGTGTTGTTTCCATAGACAGTACTACCACATCAATGGCATATGATGAGGTGATTAAAAATCCTTAAACATGTAGAAAGACTATAGAGTACCAAGGAATTAATGAAGGTTTTGTTATTTTTCTAGATTTTGTGATATTTTTGTGGCCAGCTTTTTTTTCTTTTGCTATCATTAATGTACAATTACATGAACAACATTATGGTTACTAGACTCCCCCTATTATCAAGTCCCCCCCCCACATACCCCATTACAGTCACTGTCCATCAGAGTAGTAAGATGCTGTAGAATCACTACTTGTCTCCTCTGTGTGATACTGCCTTCCCTGTGTCCCGCCCCACTACATTATACGTGCTAATCGTGATGCCCCTTTTTCCCCCTTATCCCTCATTCCCACCCACCCTGCCCAGTCCGTTTCCCTTTGGTAACTGTTAGTCCATTCTTGGGTTCTGTGAGTCTGCTGCTGTTTTGTTCCTTCAGTTTTTGCTTTGTTCTTAAACTGCACAGATGAATGAAATCATTTGATACTTGTCTTACTCCACCTGGCTTATTTCACTGAGCATAATACCCTCTAGTTCCATCCATGTTGTTGCAAATAGTAGGATTTGTTTTCTTCTTATGGCTGAATAGTATTCCATTGTGTATATGTACTACCTCTTCTTTATCCATTCATCTACTGATGGACGCTTAGGTTGTTCCCATTTCCTGGCTATTGTAAATAGTGCTGCGATAAACATAGGGGTACATATGTCTTTTTCAAACAGGGCTGCTGCATTCTTAGGGTAAATTCCTAGGAGTGAAATTCCTGGGTTAAATGGTATTTCTATTTTTAGTTTTTTGAGGAAACTCCATACTGTTTTCCACAATGGTTGAACTATTTTACATTCCTACTAGCAGTGTAGGAGGGTTCCCCTTTCTCCACATTCTCACCAACATTTGTTGTTGTTTGTCTTTTGGATGTCGGCCATCCTAACTGGTGTGTTGCCAGCTTTTAAAAAAAATTTATTTTGGTATCATTAATCTACAATTACATGTGCAATATTATGGTTATTAAACTACCCACTTCATCAGGTCCCCCCCACCAACCCCATTACAGTCACTGTCCATAGCGTAGTGAGATGCTATAGAATCACTACTTGTCTTCTCTGAGTTGTACAGCCCTCCCCGCGCCCCACCAACAGTACGTCTGCTAATTGTAATTCCCCTTTTTCCCCCTTGTCCCTCCCTTCCTGCCCATCCTCCCCAGTCCCTTTCCCTTTGGTAACTATTAGTCCATTCTTGGATTCTGTGAGTCTGCTACTGTTTTTTCCTTAGTTTTTTTCTTTGCTCTTATGCTCCTCGTATGAGTGAAATCATTTGATACTTGTCTTTTTTCGGCTTGGCTTATTTCACTGAGCATAATACCTTCTAGCTCCGTCCATGTTGTTGCAAATGGTAGGATATGTTTTCTTCTTAGGGCTGAATAATATTCCATTGTGTACATGTATCACATCTTCTTTATCCATTCATCTACTGAGGACACTTAGGTTGCTTCCATTTCTTGGCTATTGTAAATAGTGCTGCGATAAACATAGGGGTGCATATGTCTTTTTCAAACTGGGCTGCTGCGGTCTTAGGGTAAATTCCTAGGAGTGGAATTCCTGGGTCAAATGGTATTTCTATTTTGAGTTTTTTGAGGAACCTCCATACTGCTTTCCACAATGGTTGAACTAATTTGCAGTCCCACCAGCAGTGTAGGAGGGTTCCCTTTTCTCCACATCCTCGCCAACATTTGTTGTTGTTTGTGTTTTGGATGTTGGCCATCCTCACTGGTGTGAGGTGATATCTCATTGTGGTTTTAATCTGCATTTCTCTGATGATTAGCAATGTGGAGCATCTTTTCATGTGCCTGTTGGCCATCTGAATTTCTTCTTTGGAGAAGTGTCTATTCATGTCCTCTGCCCATTTCTTAATTGGATTATTTGCTTTTTGTTTGTTAAGGTGTGTGAGTTCTTTATATATTTTGGATGTCAACCCCTTATCGGATATATCATTTATGAATATATTCTCCCATACTGTAGGATGTCTTTTTGTTCTACTGATGGTGTCCTTTGCTGTACAGAAGCTTTTCAGCTTCATATAGTCCCACTTGTTCATTTTTGCTTTTGTTTCGCTTGCCTGGGGAGATATGTTCATGAAGAAGTCGCTAATGTTTATGTCCAAGAGATTTTTGCCTGTGTTTTTTTCTAAGAGTTTTATGGTTTCATGACTTACATTCAGGTCTTTGATCCGTTTTGAGTTTACTTTTGTGTATGGGGTTAGACAGTAGTCCAGTTTCATTCTCTTACATATAGCTGTCCAGTTTTGCCAACACCAGCTGCTGAAGAGGCTGTCATCTCCCCGTTGTATATCCAAGGTGTTGCCAGCTTTTTAAGTTTATAAATTTCTTTGATTTCTGTTTTCAATAAATATATTTACTTTGTACCTAGTTTTGTATTTATGATACTGTATTTGTTTTCCTAAAGCAGGACTCAAAATTATATTAGCTTCAGGCTGATTCAGCTGAAACTTGGACTCACCCCAGTTATGGTTTTCCTTGGATCATATCCTTTGATGTTAGATTAACCTAATTTAAATCATTAATGGTAATATATTTTTCTTCTGTGTGTGTCTTGACTCTTCAAGTAGTTAGTGGCTTGCGGATGAAACCTTGTCCTGTGTCAGCATAATATTTGCAACAGGTAGATGTTCACTGATGGGATAGCAGTGTAGCATAGGGAATTAAGCATCTATTCTTCAGGTGTGGTTTTGGGAAAGGGGCAGTGTCTTCACTAGCTATTTTAGATGGGGGCTGACAAAAAATTGTGTTCAAACATTATACCTTGACAGTTGAGAAGCCACATCTAATTTGTATGGTTCTTTTATTTTTTTTACTTAGAAATTTTATTATTTTTATTATTTTTTTAAGGTATCATTGATATATAATATGCTCAGCTTTCACATTAGCAACATTGTGGTTACTACATTCCCCCTATTATCAAGGCCCCACCACATACCCCATTACAATCCCTGTCCATCATCATAGTAAGATGCTATAGAGTCACTACTTGTCTTCTTTCGCTGTGCTACTCTTCCTTCCCTGTGCCCCCCCTATATTATATGTGCTAATCATAATGCCACTTAATCCCCTTATCCCTCATTCCTACCCACCCTGCCCAGTCCCTTTCCCTTTGGTAACTGTTAGTCCATTCTTGGGTTCTGTGAGTCTACTGCTGTTTTGTTCCTTCAGTTTTTGCTTTGTTCTTATACTCCACAGATGAGTGAAATCATTTAGTACTTGTCTTTCTCCATCTGGCTTATTTCACTGAGCATAATACCCTCTAGCTCCATCCATGTTGTTGCAAATGGTAGGATTTGTTTTCTTCTTATGACTGAATAATATTCCATTGTGTATTTATACCACCTCTTCTTTATCTTTCATCTACTGATGGACACTTAGGCCGCTTCCATTTCTTGGCTATTGTAAATAGTGCTGCAGTAAACATGGGATGCATATGTCTTTTTGAATCTGTGATCCTGTTTTCTTAGGGTAGATTCCTAAGAGTGGAATTCCTGGGTCAAATGGTATTTCTATTTTTAGTTTTTTGAGGAACCTCCATACTGTTTTCCACAATGGTTGAACTAATTTACATTCCCACCAGCAGTGTAGGAGGGTTCCCATATCTCCACATCCTTGCCAGTGTTTGTTGTATGTCTTTTGGATGTTGGCCATCCTCACTGGTGTGAGGTGATATCACATTGTGGTTTTAATTTGTATTTCTTTGATGATTAGTGATATGGAGCATCTTTTCATGTGCCTGTTGGCCATCTGAATTTGTTCTTTGGAGAAGTGTCTGTTCAGATGCTCTGCCCATTTTTTAAACAGGTTATTTGCTTTTTGGGTGTTGAGTCTCATGAGCTCCTTATATATTTTGGATGTCAACCCCTTATTGGATATGTCATTTATGAATATATTCTCCCATACTGTAGGATGCCTTTTGTTCTACTGATGGTGTCCTTTGCTGTAAAGAAGCTTTCTAGTTTGATATAGTCCCACTTGTTCATTTTTGCTTTTGTTTCACTTGCCCAAGGAGATATGTTCATGAAAAAGTTGCTCATGTATATATTCAAGAGAGCTTTGCCTATGTTTTCTTCTAAGAGTTTTATGGTTTCATGACTTACTTTCAGGTTCTTTGATCCATTTCGCATTTACTTTTGCATTTGTATGGTTCTTAATCTTTATTTTAAAATAATTTGGAGTCAGAAGACCTGGTTTCCACTTTGATCTCTGATACTTCTAAGTTTTGAGTCTTTCAAGTCTTCTACTGAATCGGAGCCCAATTCTCTTAATCTGTAAAGAGGAGATTATAATACCCACTTTACAGGATTATTACATGGATCAGGGGAGACTATGTGTGGAAGTGGTATTGTAAATTATAAAATGCTGTACAAATGTAAACTATTACTCTTCTCTAGTTTTCTTTTTTCTCTCTGGGTTCTAGAATTTCATTAGTCCTCTGGTTCTCCAAAAATTATGGTTACAATCGTAATTTAGAGGAATTTTCTTGTTTTAAAGCTTCCCTGGTGGCTTATTTTGATAAGATGACAAGTTTTTTAACTTATTTTTTCCATGTAGGAAAGATATTTCATCTAAAATACTGGTTGGTGATTCTTAAAAACACAAAAGTGTAGCTTTAAGTTTCAGAAGTAAATAGGAAAAATTTCTCTTTGATATTCTTGGATTTAAAAAGTGGTTCAAAATGGTATTTGTAAAAAAAGATTAGACCTTTTATGCTGGGGGATATTTTCATGCCTGAACTGGGGAACTTTCAATAACTTCAGTGGAAATGCCAGAATATCTTTGGGCAAAGGAGTTGCCAGTAAAAATTTGTGAGTTTACATTAAAAATAAGTATCATCTTAGATAAATAACTATTAAGAATGGATATAGAGTCAGAGGAGGGCTTAAAGATGGTGGTGTGAGAGGTGAGACAGAAACCTCCTCCCAAAACCACATATAATATGAAAATATAGCAAGTACAACTAAGCCTGAAACAGCAACAGGAAAGAAGGCTGCGGCAGACTGCCTACATCTGGAGAATAGAGCAGACCTCACGGAAAAGGGTAAAGTACCAAGCCATGATCTGATGGGACCCAAGCCCTTGCCCCACCCCAGCTCACCAGAGGGAGGAAAAGAAATGGAGTGGGGTGGGGGGATTGAAGCTTAAGACTGCTGAACACCCAGCCCTGGACATCTGCTCTGGGAGCATCGACCTACATTACATGGTGCTCTGGAGATTGGTGGGTTTGGAAAGCTAAGACAGGCAGAATACTTGGGGAGACTGAGATTACAGCTGCTTGTGGAGAACAGGTACCCACAACTGGCCACTCTGGGACAAAAGAAAAGGGGGCACTCTGAGAGAATTCGTAACAGCAAGAGGGCTGCTAAAGAGGCAGGTATTGCACAGAGCTTGCTGCTCAGGAGGAAGGACAGGTGGACAAAATTGTCCAGGTGCACTCAGCCTAGCAGCTGGGAACTTTCAGGAGCTTCAGGCGTTCCATCCCCCTGGCTGATAGTGCAGCTACGAGGCGCCCCCACCACAAAACACAGCCTGCCGCTCCTTCCTTCCGACCAGCACTAGCTTGCAAACCGGCTGCCATGCCATTGCTCCAGGCCAGACAGAGGACAGCACTGCCTACAGCAGCTACAAGTGCAGAGCATAGAGGGTCCTCTCTGTGCACTAGGCCCACTGGACCTGGAAGTGGAGGCAGGCACTGCAGCTGGGAAGCAGGAAGAAGCCCTTTCCTCCCAGCAGGCACCAGTGCCACTTGCCTACAACCCCTGCTATCAGTCCAGGGTCTGAGGAGCCCCAGAGAGTAGAGCTTCTGGCCCTGGAGGGTGCCACCTACAAATATGAAATGTCAAAGGAACCTGGTTCAAACCAAAATCCCACAAACACCAGGAAGAGGGCCAAGAGAAACTGAACTCACCAAGCTTCCTGAAAGAAAAATCATAAACATGCTCACGGAGCTACAGAAAAATATTCAAGACCTCAGGGAGGAATTCAAGAATGAGATAGAAACTTTGAAAAATACAGTATCCAAAATGAAACATACAGTGGAGGGGTTTAAAAGCAGATTATATGAGGTAGGGGATACAGTAAATGAAATAGAATTTAGAGAACAGGAATACAAAGAAGCTGAGGCATGGAGAGAAGTAGGATCTCTAGGAATGAAAGAATATTGAGAGAAGTGGGTGACCAATCCAAATGGAAAAATATTCACATTATAGGGGTTCCAGAAGAAGAAGAAGAGAGAAAAAGGGATAGAAAGCCTCTTTGAGGTGTTTATTACTGAAAACTTCTCCAGCCTGGGGAAGGAGATAGTCTCTCAGGCCATGAAGGTGCACATATCTCTCAACACAAGGGACCCAAGGAACACAACACCAAGACATATAATAATTAAAATGGCAAAGATCAAGGATAAAGACAAGGATTAAAAGCAACTAGAGAGAGAAAAAAGATCACCTACAAAGGAAAACCCATCAGGCTATCATTAGACTTCTCAACAGAAACCTTACAGGCCAGAAGGAAGGGGCATTATATATTTAATGCAATGAAACAGAAGGGCCTTAAACCAAGAATACTCTGCCTAGCAAGATTATCATTTAAATTTGAAGGAGGGATAAAATAATTTCCAGATAAGTAAAACTTGAGAGAATTAACTTCCAACAAACCATCTCTACAGTGTATTTTAGAGGGACTGCTCTAGATAGAAGTCTTTCTAAGGCTAAATAGCTGTCACCAGAGAAAATAAAGCCACAGTAAAGAAAGTAGACCAATTAATTACAAAGCAAATGCAAAATTAAATCAACTACCTCCAAAGTCAGTCAAGGGATAGACAAAGAGTACAGAATATGGTACCTAATTTATAAAGAATGGAGGAGAAAGAAAAAGGAAAAAAAAAGAACCTTTAGATTATGTTTGAAAAACATACTAAGTGAGTTAAATTAGATTGTTACAGAGTAAGGAACTTATCCTTGAACCTTTGGTTACCACAAATCTAAAGCCTGCAATGGCAGTAAGTACATATCTATCGATAATTACCCTAAATGTAAATGGTCGAAATGCACCAAAAGACAGAGAGTCACTGAATGGATAAAAAATAAGACCCATCAATATGATGCTACAGGAGACTCACTTCAAACCCAAAGGCATACAGAGACTAAAAGTGAAGGGATGGAAAAAGATATTTCATGCAACTAATAGGGAGAAAAAAGCAGGAGTTGCAGTACTTGTATCAGGCAAAATAGACTTCAAACAAAGAAACAAGAGACAAAGAAGGACATTACATAACGATAAAGGGGTCAATCCAACAAGAGGATATAACTATTATAAATATCTATGCACCCAACATAGGAGCACCCTACATATCTGAAACAAATCCTAACAGAATTAAAGGGGGAAATAGAATTCAATGCATTCATTTTAGGAGACTTCAACACACCAGTCACTCCAAAGGACAGATCAACCAGACAGAAAATAAGTAAGGAGACAGAGGCACTGAACAACCCATTAGAACAGGGGGACCTAACAGCCATCTACAGAACACTCCACCCAGAAGCAATAGGATACACCTTCTTCTCAACTGTACACGGAACATTTTCCAGAATAGATCCAGAAAAGCCTCAGTAAATTCAGCAGGATTGAAATTATACCAACCAGCTTCTCAGACCACAAAGGTATGAAACTAGAAATAAATTATACAAAGAAAACAAAAAAGCCCACAACAACATGCTCATAAATAATGAATGGATCAATGACCAAATAAAAACAGAGATCAAGCAATATATGGAGACAAATGACAGTAATAACTCAACACTGAAAAATCTGTGGGATACAGCAAAGGCCGTGCTAAGAGGGAAGTATATTGCAGTACAGGCTTACCTCAGGAAAGAAGAACAATCCCATATGAACAGTCTAAACTCACAATTAATGAAACTAGAAAAAAAAGAACAAATGAGGCCCAGAGTCAGTAGAAGGAAGGACATAACGATTAGGACAGAAATAAGTTAAATGGGGAAGGATAAAACAATACAAGGAATCAATGAAAGTAGGAGGTGGTTCTTTGAGAAAAAGGTAGACCCCTAGCCAGACTTATCAAGAAAAAAAGAGAGTCTGCACACATAAACAATCAGAAATAAGAAAGGAAAAGTCACTACGGATACCACAGAAATACAAAGACATATTAGAGTATACTATGAAAAACTATATGCTGCTAGAAATTTATCCTAAAAATGCAGCAGCCCAGTTTGAAAAAGCCATATACACCCCTATGTTTATCACAGCACTATTTACATTAGCCAAGACATGGAAGGAACATAAGTGTCCATCAGTAGATGAATGGATAAAGAAGACGTGGTACATATACACAATGGAATATTATTCAGCCATAAGGTGAAAACAAATCCTTCCATTTGCAACAACATGGATGGAGCTAGAGGGTATTATGCTCAGTGAAATAAGCCAGGCGGAGAAAGACAAGTATCAAATGATTTCACTCATCTGTGGAGTATAAGAACAAATCAAAAACTGAAGGAACAAAACAGCAACAGACTCACAGAACCCAAGAATGTACTAACAGTTACCAAAGGGAAAGGGACTGGGGAGGATGGGTGGGAAGGGAGGGATAAGAGGGAAAAAGGGCTATTACATTTAGCACACATAATGTAGCGGGGGTTGGGGTGGGGTGCGGGGATATAGGGAAGGCAGTATAACACAGAAAAGACAAGTAGTGATTCTATAACATCCTACTACACTGATGGACAGTGACTGCAATGGGGTATGTGGTGGGGATTTGATAATAGGGGGAGTCTAATAACCATAATGTTGCTCATGTAATTATATATTAATAATAGCAAAAAAATAATAACTTTTTATAAAAGTTGGTTATAAAAGTTAAAAAAAACTATATGCTGACAAATTGGAAAGCCTTGAAGAAATGGACAACTTTCTAGAAAAATGCAATCTTCTAAGACTGACCCAGGAAGAAACAGAAAATCTGAACAGACCGATTACCAGCAACAAAACTGAGTTGGTAATAAAAAAAACTACCAAAGAACAAAACCCCAGAACCACTGAATTTTATTAGACATTTAGTGAAGACCTAATACCCATCCTCCCTAAAGTTTTCCAAAAAGTGGAAGAAGGAGGAATACTTCCAAACTCATTCTCATAGGCCAGCATCACTCTAATACCAAAGACACAACAAAAAAATAAAATTACACACCAATATCCCTGATGAACATAGATGCAAAAATACTCAGTGAAATATTAGCAAACCAAATTCAAAAATACATCAGAAAGATCATCCATCATGAGCTAGTAGGATTTATTCCAGGGCTGAAAGGATGGTACAATATTCGAAAATCCATCAACATCATACACCACAGAAAGAAGGAACAAAAACCACATGATCATCTCCATAGATGCTGAAAAAGCATTCTACAAAATTCAACATCCATTCATGATAAAAACTCTCAACAAAATGTGTATAGAGGGCAAGTACCTCAACACAATAAAGACCATATATGACAAACCCACAGCCAACATTGTACTTAACAGCAAGAAGCTGAAAGCTTTTCCTTTAAGATTGGGAACAAGACAAGGATGCCCACTCTCCCCACTTTTATTCAACATAGTTCTGGAGTTCCTAGCCATGGCAATGAGACAACACAAAGAAGTAATAGGCATTCGGATTGATAAGGAAGAACTTAAACTGTCATTGTTGGCAGATGACATGATACTGTACATAAAAAACCCTAAAGAATCCCCTCCAAAACTACAAGAACTAATAGCTGAATTCAGCAGAGTTGCAGGATACAAAATTAATACACAGATATCTGTTACATTCCTATAAACTAATGATAAACTAGCAGAAAGAGAAATCAGGAAAACAATTCCATTCACAATTACATCAAAAAGAATAAAATACCTAGGAATAAATCTAACCAAGGAGGTGAAAGACCTATACCCTGAAAAGTACAAGACACTTGAGATAAATTAAAGAAGACACCAATAAATAGAAATATATCCCATGCTCATGGATAGGAAGAATTAATATTGTCACAATAGCCATCCTGCCTAAAGTAATCTACAGATTCAGTGCAATCCCTATCAAAATGCTGACAGCATTCTTCAACAAACTAGAACAAATAGTTCTAAAATTCATATGGAACCACAAAAGACCCCGAGTAGCCAAAGCAATCCTAAAAAGGAAGAATGAAGTGGGGCGATTGTGCTTCCCCACTTCAAGCTCTACTGCAAAGCCACAGTAATCAAGACAATTTGGTACTGGCACAAGAACAGGCCCATAGATGAATGGAATAGAATATAGAGTCCAGATATAAACCCACATATATAGGGTCAAGTAATACATGATAAAGGAACCATGGATACACAATGGAGAAACAACAGCCTCTTCAATAGCTGGTGTTGGCAAAACTGGAAAGCTATATGTAAGAGAATGAAACTGGATTACTGTCTAACTCCATACAGAAAATTAAACTCGAAATGGATCAAAGACCTGAATGTAAGTCATGAAATGATAAAACTCTCATAAGAAAACATAGGCAAAACTCTCTTGAATATATAAACATAAGCAACTTTTTAATGAAGATATTGCCTCGGACCGAGGAAACAAAAGCAAAAATGAACATACGGGACTACATCAAACTAAAAGGCTTCTGTTCAGCAAAGGACACCATCAGTAGAACAAAAAGGCATCCTACAGTATGGGAGAATATATTCATAAGTGACATATCCAATAAGGGTTTAACATCCAAAATATATAAAGAGCTAACATGCCTCAACACCCAAAAAGCAAATAACCTGATTAAAAAATGGGCAGAGGATCTGAACAGACAGAAAGAAGAAATTGAGATGGCCAACAAGCTCAGGAAAACAAGCTCCACATCATTAATTATCAGGGAAATGCAAATTAAAACCACAATGAGATAGCACCTCACGCCAGTTAGGATGGTCAACATCCAAAAGACAAGGAACAACAAATGCTGGAAAGGATGCAGAGAAGGGGGAACCCTCCTACACTGCTGGTGGGAATGTAAATTAGTTAACCACTGTGGAAAGCAATATGGAGGCTCCTCAAAGAACTAAAAATAGAAACATCATTTGACCCAGGAATCCCACTCCTAGGAATTTACCCAAAGGAAACAAGAACTCAGATTCGAAAAGACAAATGCACCCTTATGTTTATTGCAGCACTATTTACAATAGCCAAGAAATGGAAGCAACCTAAGTGTCCACCAGTAGATGAATGGATAAAGAAGAGGTGGTACATATACAGAATGGAATATTATTCAGCCATAAGAAGAAAACAAATCCTACCATTTGCAACAACATGGTTGGAGCTAGAGGGTTATGCTCAGTGAAATAAGCCAGGCACAGAAAGGCATGTGCCAAATGATTTCCCTCATTTGTGGAGTATAACAATGAAGCAAAACTAAAGGAACAAAACAGCAGCATACTCATAGACTCCAAGAAGGGACTAGTGGCTACCAAAGGGGAGGGGTGTGGGAGGGTGGGTGGGGAGGGTGGGAGAAGGGGATTGAGGGGTATTATGATTGGTACACATGCTGTGGTGGTTCACGGGGAAGACAGTGTAACAACAAGAAGACTGAGACTCTGTGGCATCTTATTATGTTGATGGACAGTGGCTTGAATGGGGTATGGGGCGAGACTTGATAGTATGGGTGAATGTAGTAACCACAATGTTTTTCATGTGAAACCTTCATAAGAGTGTATATCAGTGATACCTTAATAAAAAAAAAGAAGAAGAATGGATGTAGAGCTAATGATTCTGTAACATCTTCCTGTGTTGACAGATAGTTACTGCATTAGTGGAGGTGAGGATTTAATAATAATGGTAACTGTTTAAGCACTGTATTGTACACTTCAAACCAATATAAGATTGTATACAATGGTACTTCAATTAAAAAAAAAAGATCCATTCATACACTAGAAAAAATAAAAAAGAGAGAGTGGATCAGTTCAGGACAGGAAAATGCCATATGAGTAAATAGGCTTGTGTTTTTCGTAGGCTGAGAGTTTTAGCCTTTTCTCAAATGGTTAACAAAATGAGGTGACAGAAATTTCATGTCCTGAGATCAATGTGACATATTAGCCTTTCAGATGAAGGGTATATATATTTTTTCTTTTGTGTATTAGAGAAAGAAAATATTGATTCAACAAATAAAATACCTCCATTTAAAACTCAAAAGAGTAGGGTTTTCAAAAAATGCTGAAAGAAACTATATGTTGGGCATCAAAGCAGAGCATTATGGACATTAAATTCTGGTCTCTCACTGATGGATTATTTTCATATTCATTTCAAAGTGTCAGTTGAAGTGCTGAGAGCTTAGAAGTATTTGTTATTTTTCAAAAATTAGAGGCACCCATTCATTGGAGAACCAAATCTTGGAGTCTGTCTTGTTACAGACCTACCTAGATATCTTAAAACAATTTCCGTTTCCTTTAAAGGTTGTTCCTCTTCCTTTAAAGGTTGGACTTCTCTGGAGGAAGGAGCTGTCTTAGAGGCCAAATCTAATTTTGCAATAATGGAGTGGTTATCAGGAGATTGGAGTTTTCCTACTGATTTACTCTGGGGTCTCAGCAAGTCATTTATTCATTTTGTGTTAAATTTGCTGCCCATAAAAGTAATATTTACCCCTTTCAACTCACACAGACATATTGGTTATAGAATTTAACAGCTGAAAGATACTGTAAGACAAGGTTTCGCAACCTTGGCACTGCTAACATCTGGGGCTGGGTAAGCCTTTGTTGTGGGGGCCTGTGCCACATGTTGTTCGGTCTCTGGCCCCTAAGTGCCAGAGCAGCATCCCTAATCATGACAACCAATGCTTATTCCAGAGCTTTCCAAATGTCATAGGGGCAGCAAGGTGTCCCCTGGTTGAGAACTACTGTTGAAAGAGTTTATTCAAGAAGAGGCAGCTGGGTCCTAGAAAAGTCCAGTAACCAGCTTCAGATCCCATAAATATGAAGTGGTGTAGCTGAAACTAGAACCCAACTTACTAATATACTTCCAACCCAGTTTACCAGTTTCCACTTTAAATTAATTCAGTTTCATTCCGTATCAAAAGCATTGCATACATTTAAAATTTTGATGCCCAAACAAAAACCGACAAATCCTTTGCATTTACCAGTGATGTATTGCCCATGCACGTCCACCCACCTCCTCCACAGTCCTTACCATACATCCTAAAGAGCCTCTGCTTTCCTTGGCCCTTAAATACTTTAAAAAAAATGCTTGAGCAACACTTATTAGGAGCACTTGGAATGGGTGGTTTAGAAGGTCTCACTTTGCATTGTAAGTTACAGAGGTTAAGTTCGAGTTGGATGTGATGTGTGGGATATTGGAAACTAGTGAATTCTGTGGTAGTGAAGAGTGCTGGAGGATGTCTCTGGACTCTAGTGCCCATGTACTAAATGAGATCAACATGTTACCTTAGGTTTATGAACCTTCTTGTATCTTCATTCTTACTTTATATACTTCCCAGTTAACAGGTTTTTTAAAAAAGCAAAATCTGACCACATAGTCATACTTTGTAAATTTGATTTAGTTGTTTAATTCCATTTCTGATGTTTCCATTTATCATCATATCCTGGGTTTTCAATATATAGAAATTCAGGTTTGGCTTGGGATGAAAAAAGAAAACTAAATAAGAAAGAGAAAATTGGGTAAAATTAGTTGTTAGGAAAAAAAAACAAAACTCAATGTCAGGTAGAAGTGCTAAGAACCATAAATAAACACTTTGCTTTAAAGTCAGAGTAAGTCATCTGAACATCGGGATTCTGAAGTGCTTGCTTTCAACCTCAGTGCTGGGGATGTCTCTGGATTTCATGTGGTCTCACTAGCATAACTTTTTCTCTGACACCTGTGTAACAAAGTCGTATCTTTGGAAAACTCCAAACTACTACCATGTTGAAGGTACTTTTTTAATCGATTGAATTCTTTACACTTAGATATAATTAGATTGTTACATAGTATGGTTCTGAACATGTATAAATTAACAGTATGAAAGAACATGAAGTCCCAAACTCAGGGGTTTACAGATCAAGACAAAGTATCGAATAAGAACCATTAGACAGTTAGGTGTGATTACCTTTCATGGTTATGTTTACATGCTCTTTTTCCTATTCCTTCCCCTAAGTATGTTATAAACTATCTTAAGCTAAAGTATTGGTTAGCTAACATTCTTAAGGTTTCATTCTTCCATTGGGCATCAATATTGTCAGTGATACTGTCCACTAAAAATATGCTGGAACTAACACTAGACACTGTAGATTGGCCTAGCACTGAAGGGCAGTTAAATGTGGCCCTTTGAGATACAGCTCAGGTGTAATAAAGTAGGGGGCAAAGAAGAGTTGCCATCTAGGATTTATAGCAGGAAGTCTGGGGTTAAGGATGTATCCTGCAAATAGTTGCTAGTAATGATGGAAAGGTTGCATGCAGCAAAGGATTAACAGAGCCACTACTGTGTTGTATTTCAGGACATGAGGTTTTTTTTAATTTTAACTGTAAGAAGAATTGATGGTCAGCATAAATTTGGTAAGTTTAAAAACTATAAATAAAAATAATTCTTCATAATCTTATCAGGATAATGTTATGACAGTTTAATATTTTTATATATTCTAGTAATTTTCTGTATGTTTATAGAAATAATTGGGTTCATACTCTAAATATCCTTTTGTATTCTTTTTTCATTCCCTTGCTTAAAATTCTTCAGCGGCTTTCTGTTGCTATTGGAGTTAAGTCCAAAGTCTTGAGTTTTTTTCTGCCTCTCTGGTTTTATCTCTTGTTGATTACCTCTTTGCTTACTGTACAGCTCAGCTTCTTTGGCTTTCTTTCACTTTCTCAGACATGCTCAGATAGTGCGCATGCTTCCCCATAATCTTTGGCCACCTTTTTGCAGGGTTGAACCTACTTAACTATTAGATTCAGACCTAAATGTTACTGCTTTAGAGAAGCTTCCTGAATTGCTCAGATTGATGCCTCTTTTTATGTGCTTTCATAGCCCCCATACTTTTCTTTATAGCATTTATTGCAATTACAGTTAATTATGTATGCAGAATTAGAATGTTGCTTATGTATATATTGTTAGAATGCATTTAGAATGTGAGATCCATGAGAGTAGGAATTGCCCTGTTTCTCTAGCATCCAGTGCAGTATATAGCAGGTGCTCGGTAACATTCACTATAGTTTGAGTGAGTGAATGAATGAATGAACATATTTTATTGGCAGCAGTCTCTCTCATTCATAACACATTTGTTAAAATATATACTTGGTATGTATCATAAAATATGTGAAAGCCTAATAATGTATTATTTTCTATAGGAACTAATAAATATATTAAGATCCCTAAATATGCTTCCTGGAAGCACTGCTTTTCTTGACCAAGGCAAATGGGTTCAGGTTTAACCTTGCTGGGCATTGGACTTGGAAGTGACAGGGTCAGCTACCTCCCCTACTGTTAGTGTTAACCTCAAGAAGATAGGGTACATGGATGGTGCTCACCAGCTGCTCCTCACTGCTTTGAAATTAAGTAAGTAGAGTCAGGAACCTCCCACAGGCTCAGTAACGGTCCCCCCACCCCCACCCCCACCCCCACAGTCTTTTTTAGTCTATGTTCAAGCAGCCCGCCATATTGATATTCTGCTTCAGGATGCTCTTGGTGGCATCCTGGGGAGGAAGGAGTGGGGAACTGTTTTTCTGCCGCAGCAGCAGAACCTGAGTGGAGCTTCCGTTACATCCCCCAACCCCACTCACAGAAGTCACGATCGTCCAGGTGGGGCTTTTCACCTGGTATTCTCTGCATCTCAATTCCTAAGAAACTAGAGGAGGGAAAAGATACAATGAGGTGAGGTTATAGTGGTCCCAGGATCAGCTGAACACAAAAGGATTGGTTTCATCACTGAGCTGGGGAAGGAAGAAATAGGGACACCCACCATTGCTGCCAAAGTGTTGTTGAGCACATACTCCCTCTCAACAGCAGCTCATGATCGGAGCGCAGCCAGGTTTTAACCCCAATGAATCATTTGGATGAGTGGTCTATAAACCAGCAGCTTGTAAAAATGTTCAATGTCAAGAGATGTTCAAGAGATGAATTGGAATCTTCATTTAACCAAAGTCTGGTGGTTTCTATGCTTTCATGTTTGAGGCCTAGTGGGTTAGCTTGCTGTAGAATGTATGGATGGAGTGGCTGCAAGTCAAGGACTCAGGTATTTGGAAATATGAGACTTAATCTTAGACCCTGATACTGAGTGTTTTTGATGTAGTGAGTTTCTTCCTGAGAGAGTGAAAGAGTAGCCTGTATTTGCTATGGTCATGGAGCAAGTTAATAGTACAGTCCCAGTTCAGTACTTCTGTAGTTTTTAATCTAGGATTTCCCCCCACCCCCATCTAATTATTTAATTCAGTTTGCCTGATTTTATATTAGCACAAAACTTTTTAAATAGTCTTCTTGTACCAATGGAAAAAACATATTTTCTGTATATGCAAAGAGATGTTTAGAAGATATTCCAAACAAGTATATTTTCCCATTTATATTTGGACTATTTTGTTACAAAATCTAATTTTAGCAAGTGGAAAAACATGGTTAATTTATTTTCTCTTTTTCTACTGAAGTTTTTGTCACATTTGTTCAACATAAGTCTAAAATTTAACACCCAACAAATGAGTGATCTTTTATTTGCTGGACTTAAATACAACCATTAGCACCATTTAGAAGCCATTTGCTTGGCGAGCTGCTGTCCCTGTGGGAGCTATTGGGGGAGCGTGAGCAGGAAAGGGCCTGGGCTCTGTCCTCTGTCCTGGCAGGTCCCCACGGAGTTCTGGGCCTACAGGCTGGCAGCTGCTTTGTGTGTGGAGACAAACATTAAGTGCTTTTACACTCCTTGTCTCACTCATAGCATGTCATTTATAGCAGGGTTGGGAAATTCCTCTATTCCAGGAGTCTTCTCAGATCCCGGGCCTGAATGTTCGGGAAGACATTCACTTGAGGTGCTGGTCACCTGCTGTCCCACTTGAGGGAAGCCACTCACTTTGAAGCCTCACTTCTATTATCCAAAGGCTAGGTTTGCATTTACCTTCCCCTGGTGTTTCTTCAGCAAAGGCTGCTCTCTTTGGGTGTTTCCAACCGCCCCGTGCTCTCAGCCGATGTGCTGTGTGTTGGGGTGCTCAGTTTATCTGCAGTGGACGCGCTTGGGTTCTTCCTTTGGTAGATGCTGGCCAGAACTACTCCTTCCTTGTGCTGGACAAGTCAGTAAAGGCCTCCCAGTTTGTGGTTTCTCATAATTCACCAAATTTAGCACTGTTAATTAGTTTTTATCATTATCATTAAATGTTTGCTGAATGCTCATTTTGTGCTTGGCACTTTTGGGCATTACCAAGAAAGTCTATCAGTGTGTCTTGGGGGTTTTAGAAGAGAGCTAGAATGTGCCCTCTTGCCCTCTTCCAAGGCCCTTTTGGAAGAGGCCCTTGACGGGTTCCTTTCTTTGCATTATAGAATACAGAAAGGCCTTCTTCATGGTTCCTTCTTGGGGTATGGGGGAGACCTTAAGGGAAGAATGGAAAATAGTGTATGTCTTAATTCCCCCTTACCATCCTCTCCTCCCCCAATAGTTTGAACTTTACTTAGAAACCATTTATAAAAGGGAATTTCTTAAGTATTATAGAAGTTGGCAAATTGTGGAAACAATTTTTAATATCTATGGTTGATGTTTTACATTTCAGGACATTTTTATGTATTGGATTGAATCTTAGCTGGCCACCTTGCTCCCTACATTGTGCACATAGGAACGGGGTATATTAATGGTATCTTCAGTTTAGACTTAGTGAAATTCTGAACAGGATTCTCTGGAATCTTTTGATGAACCTCTTTGGCATGCTAATGACAGACTTAATGTCTTTTGCAGAGACATCTGTCCTTACATCTTATAGTACTTAGTGTGTGCTGGCTTTAAGGAGCCAGCTGACTTATGGTTCTATCATCAGCTCTTCATTTTTTCTACTAATGGAGAGGGAGGTATTATTGGGAATGGAAAATCCCAGTCATGAAGAATTGAATACAGTCTAAAACTATTTTACTTTATGTAACATTTGCTATATTTCTGACCAAATAATGTTTCTTCAGGTTAGTATTTTCTTGATTTCTTATTTTATTACAAGATGACACTTTATAAATTCTCCAAATTATGGAAAGTGTTTTAAGGCATGATCTTCAGGCTTTTTCATTAAAAAAAAAATCTACTCTTGATTTTCTTATTCCATGTGTATACTTTACTTGGCACAATAAGGTTGATATTGAGTTAATGTGCCAATTATTAAGGACTCTAGTCCTTGAGTTCTTGAAAATTTAATGCTTGCACAGTTGTGAGGGCTATGTTACTATTTTTCCTAATCATTTCCAGTCTGTGACAAACCTATACACTTTATGGGACATATAGAAACATTTCCTTTGACTTTTTCTGCTTCTTTTCCAAAAAATCTGGATCAGATCCATCCCCCGAGTCTAGTCAATATTGAGTGCCTGCAGTACACACAGGGCATTGCGCTAAGGTGTAACCAAGGCTCTGCTTCCCAAGAGAAATGGCATAGTTGGGGAGAAGACCCAGCTGGCCATTCCTTTTTCTGCATCCACAACAAGCATGCATATAACATGCATATGCAGAATCTCTTGTTGCAGATAGGCTGTTTTTTAAGGAGAGAGTGAACACAAAATTTCAACCCCAGAGAGGAAAACTAAGATCATTTCCAAATTAATTAAAATCTTCTGTTTTGAGAGATCTGTTAATGAAACAAAGCTAGTTCTTACAAAAAAACACAATAAGTAGCATTCTCACAGAACCCAAAAATGGACTAACAGTTACCAAAGGGAAAGGAACTAGGGAAGATGGGTGGGAAGGGAGGGATAAGGGGGAAGAGGGGTATTACAATTAGCACACATAATATAGTGGCAGGGGCCATATGGGAAAGGCAGTATAACACAAAGAAGACAAGTAGTGATTACGCTGATGGACAGTGACTGTAATGGGGTATGTGGTGGGGACTTGATAATACGGGGAGTCTAGTAACCATAATATTGCTCATTTAATTGTACATTAATAATAGCAAAAAAAAAGTAATAGCAATAAATCTACAAAAAGCACATATATAATTGACAGTCGATCATGTAAATCCATATGGACTTGAAATTACCTACATATATTAATCTCAGCTGTTAGTACACATCTCAAGTTTTGACTTTCAAAAATTAGCACTTCTGAAAAATTGTAATTTAGACTTGTTAGGATTTCAAAGGCATTGAGGGACATCTGTGTCATCCTAACAACCAATACTGCTTCTATACTGTTGTACAAGTTCAGTTTTAGTTTGCTTTACAATTATAAATAAATCACAATTCTGTGAATGTGTAGTGCTGTGCTGGGCTTTTTGCCTTTTGATTTAATCACACTTCTCCCCCAAAATAAAACTAAACCACTTCTATATAAAAAAAACCCCACAATAACCAAAAACAGATAAAACCCACTAGAAGGTTCATATGAGATATTTATTGTTGCAAACTTATCTTTAATGAATTGGGAGAAGCAGTAAACTATTTCTACCTGGGCAAGATTTTGCTTTTCCTTCATATCTAAAGTCAGAGCCAGTAGTCGCAGAGGCTGAAGTGCCTCCTCATAGGCAGGGTAGCTATACAGATAAGCATTCTCTCTGAATTGGGTCAGCTCTTTTTCCTGTATGTTAGCATCACCTCTAGAAAGATGGCTAAAGTGGCAGAGAGCTTTTTTGCATCATACCAAGGGCATTGTCAAAATGCACTGAAATGGGAATTAGACAAATAGCAACATTTATCTTTTACTTTTTCCAGGCCTGATTTTCATGGTATTCTATTTTTTCTAACTAAATTCAGAGTCATTTTCAGATTTTGACAAGGTGGAGCTCTACTTGCTGATATAGGGATAGCTTGGTATACACTCCTCTCAGAATTCCCACTGGTATTTCACCATTAGAGACATACCTTTGGATTAAATTAGAATCTCCACAAAATCTCCATTTAAATGTACCTGTGCTGCAGGAGGGCTGGGTGAGATAAGAAAAATGGAAAGGCACTTGGCTTGGAAAGGCAGGCCAGGAACAAGTTTCAGAGTTTTATCCGCAGTTTTAAAGACTTTCCATTTTCTAGATTTTCTTTTTCTTACCCACTCCCTGCTACTTACAAGGGGATTTGAAGTTACCTACCTAGTGTGTGCACTGAGGTCCTCTCCTCTCTGTGGTGCTGCAGTTGGAAGGAAGGAGAGTACTTTGATGGGAATTCCCTCTTTGCCCTTTTTTTAGTTCCTTTTTCTGGATCTTCAATGAGCTGGTCACTTTTTCCACTCAGCATAAGCTTCTGTGACTCTTAATTCTGTAGGAGCGCGTGTCTTCTGAAGAGTGATTGCTTTCTGCATAATGTCCAACCTTTGCTGCTTTCCACCCACAGAGCCTTTCATACTGAGGAGATGCGATACGGGAAAATTATGAGTGCTTTTCAAACCCATTGGAACGAATGGCCCAGATGCTGAGGAAAATCCCTTGGGGAGCTAAAAATTGAATGGGTGGTAATAGAAATAAAAAATCTGTAATTAGACTCTTGTCTTTAAGTCCACTTTAGAGTTCCCACTTTTATTTATGTATCTGAGTCCCATTTCCCAAATGATGCTGAACTCCTTCAGGGCAGTCTTGGTTTGTACACCACTGAAACCCCAATACCCTGGAAAGTGGTTCTTTAATAAAATAATAATAGTAATAATAATAGCTGACATCGATGGAATGCTTTCTATGCATCAGGTATCTGCTAAGCACTTCAGATAGGCTATAATCTTATTTAATTCATGCAACCTTAAGAGAGAAGTATAATTTCCCCCCTTTTATGAATGGGAAGGCAAGAGACGTTGAATAGGACTCAAGTAGCAAATACCTACCTCGTCAGCAGTGGAGACATAATTCAAGCCCAGGCATTTGAGTATGAGCTCTTAACCACTGTTCTGGACTACTTCCTTATTAAATACTTACTTAGTTTTAAAAGAAATATTTGTTGGGCAAAAGAATAGGTGAACCAAACCTAAAATTAGTTTCTGAAGTCGCACATTGGTATCTTATGTCTTAAAATAAACTGTGCTCAGTCTAAGTGGTCAGCCAGGATGCCTGGTGCCGTGCTTGGTGCTAGTCATAATTCAAGAAGATAGTGCCTCTGGTATAAACACCCAACAAGGGTAACAGTGTAAACACTGTGAAAGTTTTCTCTCTTTTTGTAGTCTTCAAACATAACAACCAAGAGCAATTTAACAGTGGTACTTGACTTAATGAACTTAACATATATTGCTTAGTGACAAGTTACTTGTGATACTGTCATTTATAGAATGGCACTGTTATTTCAGTACCAATTAAATGTAAACTTTCATCCCAGTTCTATATATACTAAGTGGTGTACTCTGGGAGCCACAGAGTATTTTCAAGGGGAAAAATATGACTGTAAGCCATTTGACTGTAAACACAACTGTTTGATTTACTGAAGATAAGACCAGAATATTTGTTCAAGAAAGACAGCAAGGAAGAAAGGGTACCCAAGTATCCTTGGGTAAGTATACTGTGTCCTCGTGGAGAGAACATTGTACTGTGAGTCAGAGAATCTAGATTTCGATCTTGTCTCCATTTAAAAATTAGTTTAGCTAAGGCATTCATCCTGTTAATACTTTGCTGTAATATCAGAAAATGTCTAACTACGCTAGAAAATATAGTAACCTTTTTTGTGCCTTTAGAATGGTACAGTGTTCTTCTGATAGACTTTTCCAACTGTCTCAAAACCACCATTGCCTTTTATCTTCTTAAAAACAAACCAGATCATATTATTCTCTTCATTTTTTTTCTTTTCTTGAGTCCAATTTTTAAGTGCTTGCTGTATGCCAGTAATTGTTATAAGTCTTCTACACAGTAACTTAATTATCTCAATTGCCTTGTAAGGTGGGCACTAATAGGCACATTTCACAGATGAGAAAACTGAGACACAGTGATTTCCCAAGTGGCATGGTAAGCTATGGGACTGGTATCAAACTCAGAGGTCCAAGGCCTGAACCCACGCTGTCAGTTACTACTCTTTACTGCCTGCCAGTGAAAGATTTCTATTCTTGAAAATGATTCAACAAAATGTTTATGAGCCCTTAATATATGCCAATTAGTGTGCAGGCATTGGGGATTCAGAGGTGACCATAATGCAGGTACTTGGGTTTAAATAATTTGTGTCTGAGAGTGCACTTGACTGGAGTGCTTTCCTAATAACCCCTCTGTTGGTTCAATCAGAAGCCTGGGGCCATTCCAGCCCCCACCCCACTACACAGAAGGCAGCATATTAAACTTAATCCAAGACTAGTTTGGTTTAGGCTCAAACATGGCAGGATTTCCAACTTTCACCCTCTCCTTTCCTGTGGGAACATATCTGTGCTAGCATCCTCTTTCTACTGCTATCTGTAGACAGACAGAGCAGTACAGCAGGCTGGGTATGAGCATGTATCTGAGCCACAGCCTGGTCTTCTCCCCCTGTGCCTTATAGCTGCAGGACCTCTCTTTAATGGGGATAGTCACAGACCCTATCTCACAGGATTGTAGGGAGGAATGTGAAAGTCCTCTCAAGTACTTTCATATTATATGGAACTTGGTGCTTGGCATGTAGGAAATGTTAGCAGTCATGTGCACGTGTGTGTGTATGTGTGTAATGGTACATAGTCAGGTATATCTATATGAGCATATGTAATTTGTGTAATGTAAGTATGCACACACATATATATTAGTCTTGTTTAGATTATTATAGCTTGACTTGAAATCTGCACTTTCATTTTCGATCCTAGTTTATAACACATTTTAATTTGCTTTCATGTAATAAAATGTTGCCATATGTGATAGGTAGTTTTGGATACAGGCTATTTTTCTATTTTTAGGGATCTACTGTCTTCCTTGATTCTAGAAATGTAATTCCTGTGATTGTGAAGGTTGTGGCAGGAAAGAGAGGCTAGACCCCAGGTCTCAGAGGTGTTTGAATGCTGAGCACATTAGGTTTACGTTGTAACTGTGAAATTTGGTGTGTAGGTATCCTTTTAATTTAAGGATCTACAGAAGCTAAAAATGAAGTCCTTCTCTACTGAGAGGAGTTATCTAAAAGGAACACAGAAATTCCTGTTGTATCATTTATCTGGAATGAAAGTGCCTTTATTCTAAGCTTCAATTTCCTTTTAATACGTGATTTTAACCATTTCCCTATTCTCTTCCTTAATTCCTTGGTACATTATAGGATCTCGTTTTAAAGTTCAAAAATGGCCAAAAGCTTAATTCTGGGATGTTTGAGGAGGCTAATTGCATGGTATGAGAAGAATTAAGAGTTCCTTTCTTTTTGATACTGTGGTTTTACTAATCCGTCCTCCCCCCGCTTTCTCCACTCCCTGCTTAGGATCACACAGAATGATAAATAAAATTGCTTGACCTTTGGTATCATTCCATAGTTGGGCTAAATGATAAATGTGTGTTGGGGTGGAGTGCAGGGATGTGGTATAGGTGTAGGAAAGGTATGGCAAGAACGAAGAATCATCTCCAGTGAACCATGTTAGTCTATATTCTTATATTCTAAGCTTCTCAAAGAATGAAAAGTTTAGAATACCTCTGTATCTATGCCCAGTTTTGGGAGTGAGGAATTCTGGTTTAGAACTGCTGATTATCCTTATTTAGCAGATTACTCTATCACAAAGCCATACACCAGAGAAATGTTTTTCAGTTTTGGACATTTTAGAAAACAATTGAGGTATAATTGACAGATAATAAACTACACACATTCAGTGTATAGTTTGGTAAGTTTGGCATATATGTAAATTCTTGAAACTACTACCACAATCAAGATTTGAACACAGCCATCTACCAAGGTTTCCCACTGCTCCCTTGTAATCCTTCCCTCCTGCTCCTCCATCTTCAACTCACTCCATCCTGCCCAGTGACCAGGCAACCACTTGCCTATTTTCTATCACTACAGCCAGTTTGGATTTCCTAGAATTTTATATGAAGGAATCATACTATATGTACTCCTTCATGTCTGGCTTCTTTCATTCATCATAATTATTCTATGATTCATCCGTGTTGCAGCATGCATCAGTAATTAATTTCTTGGTCAAGAGTAGTATTCCATTGTATGGAAAAACCACACTTTAGCTGTTTATTATTCATAGGCATTTGCATTGTTTCTGGTTTTCAGCTATTACAAATATAGTTGCTGTGAATATTTGTGTACAGTTATTTGTAGGAACATATGATTTCATTCTCTTTGGTAAGTATCTGGGAATAGAATCATTGAATCAAAAGATAGGATACATGTTTTGCATTTTAAGAAACTGCCAAATTCTTTTCCAAAGTGGTTGTACCATTTTATAATCCCACTGTCAGTGGATGAGAAATCCAGTTTTTGGCATTTCTTATCAACTTTTGTTATGGTCAGTCTTTTTTATTTTAGCCATTCTAATAGGGTGTGTATTGGTATCTTATTGCTTTAATTTGCATTTCACTAATACCTAATGATGTTGAACGTATTTCCTGTTGCTTATTTGCCTTCTGTAAGATCTCTGTCACAGTATCTCACTTAACTCAGTTTTAGAGTGAAACACCCTGAATGGGCGTCTCTGTGTTCCAGTGGGACTTTCTTTACCAAAACAAACAAACAACAACCAAGAACCAGAGCAGGATGTTTATGGTCTTTGGGTCATAGTTTGCTGACTCCTGATGTAGATGATATGAATTCTGCAAATACAGATTTACTTCTTTCCCAATCTGAATGTTTTAGAGAATTTCTTTTTCATGCCTGTTTGTACTTGCTAAAACCTCCAATACAAGGTTGACTAGAAGTGGTTAGGTAGATATTCTTTCTTGTTCCTGAATTTAGGGGAAAAGCATTCAGTCATCTCATCAGTTTATAATCTTAGCTATAGGTTTGTCATGGATACTTTTTATCCAATTAAGAAATCTCTATTTCTGATTTTTGATTTAATTGAACCAGTTTTTGGTTTATTGATTTTCTTCTATTTTTTCTGTTGTTTTGTCTCAGGATGTTCCTTTCTGTTCCACATAATTTTATCAGGAATAGATGCTAGATTTTGTCAGATGATTTTTATGCTTTCATTGAGAATATCATATAGTTTGTCTTTTTTAGTTTATTATGATGAATTAAATGGATTGGTTTTCAAATGTTAAGCCAACCTTGCATTCCTGGGAAAAACCTCAGTCTTTTTACAAAATATTTTTGGATTTGATTTGCTAAAATTTTATTTGGAATTTTTGCATCTATGTTCATTTGATATATTGGTCTGTAATTTTCTTGTAATGTCTTTGTCTGGTTTTGATGTTAGGGTTAACTCTGGCCTCAGCATAAATAAGTTGAGAACTATTTCCTTCTCTTCACTTTTCTGAAAGTTTGTTCAAAATTGGTACTATTTTTTCCTTTAAATGTTTGGTAAAATTCACCCAGCAACCTGGCCTGGATTTTTCTTTGTGGGGGGCTTTTACCTACAATATTTTTTAATAGATGACAATATTCCTACTTATTGCTTTTTGTGTGCTTTGATAGTTTGTGTCTTTTAGGGAATTTATTTCCTCTGAGTTGTCAAATTTATAAACATAAACTTGCTCATAATGTTCCTCATTATTCTTTTAATATCTGTATAGTTGTAGTGATGTTACTTCTCTCATTCCTGATATTGTTAATTTGTGTCTTCTATTTTTTCCTTATCAGTGTAGATAGAGGTTTATTAATTTTATTGATCTTTTCACAGAAGCAGCTTTTGGTGTTACTGGTTTTTCTCTTTGTTTTTCTGTTTCCTAGCTCATGATTTCCACTTTGATTTTTTTTCCCTTTTTTTTTATTAAGGTATTGATATACACTCTTATGAAGGTTTCACAAGAAAAACAGTGTGGTTATTACATTCACCCTTATTATTGAGTCCCCCCTACCCCATTGCAGCCACCATCCATCAGTGTAGTAAGATGCCACAGAGTCACTATTTGTCTCCTCTGAGCTACACTGTCTTCCCTGTGACCCTACACTCTGCTTTGATTTTTGTTATTTCCTTTATTCTGCTTAATTTGGGTAAAGTTCCTTCCCTTCTTTCTACTTTCATAATGTAGAAAGTTAAAGTCATTGACTTGAGACCTTTCTTCTTTTCTAAGATAGGGTTTTAATGCTATAAATTTCACTCTAATTACTGTTTTAGTGGCCTCCCACAAATTCTCACATGTCATATTTTCATTTTAAAAACATTGAGTCAAAAGTTGTATGTGGATTTTTGACTCTGTAGGATTGGTGCCCCCACCATTCAAGGGTCAACTGCAGCCAGGTGTAAGTATGTTCTTTCTCTGTTTGCTTTTTGTTTTTCTCTTCTGTGCTTTGTTCCTCTCACTTTTTTGCCTTCTTTAGGATTATTTATTTTATCTCCTTTGTTAGTCTATTAGCTATAACTCATGATCTTGACACATTTAAAGAGTGTGTGTATTTCATGGAATTTCCCTTAATTTGAGATTTCTGATAATTTTCTCATGATTAGACTTGGGTTATAGATTTTGGGGGTGGGGGAGGAGAATACCACAGGTATAATATCTGTCCTATTGTATATATCAAAGGGTACATAGTATCATCATGACATGTTACTGATAAGTTACCTTCATCTCTAGGTTTAGGTGGTATCTTCCAGGTTTCTCTACTGTAAAGTGACTATTCCCTTCTTGAACTCTATTTGTTAGAAGTCCAGCCTAGAGGGGAGGGGAATGAGGCTTCTCTCCTGGAGGGAGGAGTATCAGATATGCTCCCTCATGTGGATATAAGATAAAACCACCACAATAACTGATACATATTTTGGGGGATCAGATATTCTGAAGCTTTCCAATTTAAAGTTTTTCAGCTATTTTAGTAATCATCAGGGCATCTTGCCTATAGCAGTTATAGTTATTACTCTGCTGTTCTAAAGGTGACCTTCTATTTCCCTCATTCTTTCTACATTTATTAATTGCAATTCTTCCATAAAGAAAATTTGTTTTATCTCTCCTATTTGCTCATTCATCCATTTACTTATATCAATATGGACTTGGATATTTATATTATTCTTTGTGTTATAATCCAGGGCCATCATAATTTATTTTTTTGTTCAAATCTTCCAGCTTTAACCACCGGTAGTTCTTTCAGTCTAGCCCTTTGATGTTGGTTGTTTTTGAGCACGCCCTCACTTTCTGGTGCTACAAGTTGCTTCAGGCTCATCTTGTATTTTTCCTGCTGAGTCCCAGAATCAGCCATTTCTCCAAGGGGCCCTACTTCCCTTAACTGCAGAATGGTATTTAGAAACCAAGATCTTGGCACTGAGTATGCTCTTTGTTACTGAGGTATCAGTACTTCTAGGCTCTCTCAGTAGATGGGGCTAGGAGATATGCCCATTTACCTGTGTATGCCTATATTTCTCTATTTGTGTATATGTATTAAAATAAACAGTTTATATTGGCATCTCTGATGAATCCAGCACTATAGGGCTAATTCTAGCCTTTTCCCATTGCAAAGTCATAACTCCTTTCTTGGACAGTGAGAAATTTGGCTGTCATCTATGGCATATTTATAGCTCTTACTTGTTCAGCCGTGTTATACATGTAAAGTATTTGCAGAGTTGCTAACCTATAGCACTGTGAGAAATAAATTTATTGACTAGAGATAAGTGTATAAAATTCTTCTTCTAACCATATATGATCCAGTCAAAAACACAGTTTTCCAAAGTTATTTATGTCAATTCCTTTATCCCCTCTCCCTTAGTGAGGTTATGTTATTTGTATTACAGTTAGTTTCATTTGTCAGTCTACATTCCATCCTAGTTCCCTGGACATCCTGGATTATATATTTTTTAAACATTCTCATACAGTCAAGTTCTCTCTTTGTGCTCCACAATTTTAAAGGTGTGATGAATGCTTAGTTACATATTCACCATTTCAGTACCAGACCTAAAAATTCTATCATGCAACTCCTTTGCAGTCAACCGCAACTCCTTACCTCCTTTTACAAGTAAAGTTCTTTTTAAAAAACATTATTTCATGGATCCTTATAGTGTATTTTGTTTATTAAAGTAAACATAGAATGCTAAAATTATTTTTTCAGAATTGCTTAAGAAGACCATTGCTTTATTTTCTTTTTGTACTAGAATGATAAAAAGTTTCTGATGTGGCTTCCCAGAGAATACTTCCCTCTCACAATAGGCATCTCTAATTTTCCTATCCATAGTAGAGCAGTTAAAGATCAGTGAATGGTAAGTAAACAGTTTAAAAAGAAAATCAAAGGTCATTTGTTTGTGATAACTGTCCAAAGCCTGCTACTATTAATATTTCAAAAATCCCTTGCATTGTAATGACATGCCTAGCTGATTGCTGTCTGTATTCCATTTTCTTTTCTATCTCCTTTTTTTAAACTTTATACTTTCTCTTTTCCTATGTTCTTTTATATATTCATTTATCCTGTAAACTTTATATATTTACTCCTGATTATGTATATGTCACTAAACTCTAGATTACTCCTATATTGGACTGTTTCTTTCTGTCTCCTTGCAGCTGGCTTTAATATAAAATTAAACTATCTATTTATTAGCATTAGTTGTATTTGTTGAATATATATATTCTGATCTTAATTCAGAATATAAGTGGATTGAATATTCTTCACTGGGACAAGAAAAAGCAAATTAAATTGCTTTTTATATGATTTGTTTGGTCTGTATATGAATCAGTGGTGATTAATAGAAAAAGGGTTTCCTACCTCTTTTTAGAGAAGAAATACTTGGTGGTTTATAATCTGTTATTCTACTTCAGATGGGACTGCACTTAAACTAATGTGAACATCAGAAGATTGAACTATTTTGTAAAGACCACCCCTCCACTTCCCCATCATCTCAATCTCCATTGGAATATTTCATAGCATTTTTAAAAACATGCTAAACCTAAAGCCTATGTGTTGTAGCTTGAGTGTTTCCTCTTACTGATATGTCAATGGAATAAAACAAATAGTCACTGTTTTTTATGTAGTGGTTCTTGGTAGGTGAAATTACCTGATATGTGTAAGTCCAGAGTCCCTGAGGTGGCTCACCAGTTCAGATTCTAAAGTAGGGTGATAACTCATTCACTGCCTTTCACTGTAACAGCTAATGCTGTTTCCATTACCTCTGAAGGATTCAAAGATTAGAGTGAACTCTAGAGAGGACATGCCAGATGGGATTACTGCAATGTCTGCAGTTGAAATGCAGATATAACTTTGAATCACTTCTTTGTAGCATCTGAGAACACATACACTCTGTCTCAGAATCTTCTGTTACCAGAATCTGTATTCACATGGGAAATTGTGTTACAGGACTGGGTTCACACAGAGAGGAGCTTCATGCCAAGGTCTTATGCTCAGGGCAAATGTTAGGGATAATTTATTTCCAGATTAGGTTTTTTACAGAACAAGACACGTGTTCTGTATTTAGCCATATGTATTTGTTATGCCTCAGTACCTCTAAGATAGGTCTCATTGCAACAGAGAAAGAATTTTATCTGTGCTTTAAAGCCAAGAATATTTTACAAGTGGTCTGATTGGTCTGCAGTTAGAAAAAGTGACTGTGTCATGTTCATTTAAAGAAGGTGACCACCTCTTCAGCAAGCATTTGTATAACTTCAGTTATTTATTTCAGGGTGAAACTCATGGTGAGGCAAGGGGAACCACATAGACTTCTTTTTCCACTGCATAGACACTTTCTGAACCATTGAAAAAATAGAAATAATTGCAGTGTTAAAATAGAAGCCATTATTATGGAAGATTCTTACCTTTCCTCTTCCCTTTACCCTCTGCCTTCCCCCTACCTCATTCTTCTCTGCCTCCCTCATTCCTCCCCTCACACACCTTCCCATTCCCTTCTTTCTGTTCCCCTCCTGTTCTATACCCTTTTCTCAACTCCTTAAGATATTTTATTCATAGTTTTAGTTGATGGTTTGATGCTGAAAGTGCATATAAGACCTTCTTTTCCCTTTTTGTCTTCTCCCATAGCTCCCATTAATATGGCAGTAATTTCCCTATGATAATCCTGGACTTTCTACTTAAACTGTATAAACCTATCTAATAGAGATGGAAAAGGGTTGGGGACAGGCCTTCCAGGGTAGCTATTTCCTCAAACGCTTCCAAGGTGACTAGTAGATGGAGTTTCACTCTGCCATTCTCTGACTTAGACTCATCATGGTTAAGAAATCTTTGATGGCTTTGGGTTGGAGATAGAATTAAATAGAAATAACAAGGCAGTGTAGTCAAATCAGTAGGGTCTCATCCAATGTCTTCCTGCTAGCTGAGCATTGGAATTTGACATGGTATTGCTCTGACTCTGCATCAGGGTTGCCACCAAAAGAGTTCTTCATGGAGTATATGTGCTATGAAATTACACAGGTTTTTCTTCTAAACCTGAGATTCAAATCAAGAAGCACTGTAGCCAATGAGTATATTAGAGTTCTCCAGAGAAGTGGAACCAATAGGGGGTGTGTGTGTATAGAATAAAATTTATTTATTTTATGTATATATAGCATATATATAAAGGAATTTATTATAAGGAATGGGCTCATATGACTATGAAGGCTGGCAAGTTCAAAATCTGTAGGGTGGACCAGCAGTCTGCAGACCCAGGAGTGTGCAGGTGCAGGTGAAGTCCTAAGGCACGCTGCCAGGGAGTACCCTCTTGCTTGGGGAGGCTGGTCATTTTGATTTATTCATTCCTTTCAATGGGTTGGATGAAGCCTGCACACATGAAGGAGGGCAGTGTGTTCACTCACATCTCACCAATTTAAATGTTAATCTCATCCAAAAGTACCATCCATGTTGACATGTAAAATGAACCATCACGGCCAGATTTATTTGGAGTTCCATGATATTTGGTTGGGTCTCCTTATGCTTTATTTTTAAGGTCTCTTTGATTGTACAGTCATTTAGTTTAGCCACAGTAACAATGGGCAGTCTTTAACCTGGAGTTCATCTGACTGTGCACTTGTCAGAATGCATTTGATCCATTTACTATGTATTCTTGCTGCGTGTATGGTGAGTGGGTCTTGAAAAATATCATTGGCTTGTACTTTCTCCTCCTACTCTTGCTCTTAAATTCCTTAAAAAATTGGTAAAGAAACTGAGACATTGTTGAAAAGGTACTATTTAATGGAATATTTTCTTCTCTAAAAGGAGTTCTGCTAAGCAGGCACACAGAAGTGGTCTTGGAGAATAAACATGTAACCTCTCCACTGGAAAGCCTGCCGTTGCCATTTTATATTTAGATTTGACCCCTCTAGGCCGATGAGGTCCCACAGTGGTACATACTGACATGCACCCATGCTGCTCCAGGCTTGATCAGGGAAAAGTTTCTTTTAAGCAGGAGACAAACTGGACAGAATGCCAAAAGTCTAATTATAACTCTTCGGAGAGCCAAACGTACATAAACCAGTTCTTAGCAGCAACACATCTGACTTAAAGTGAAAATTTCCTAAAAGAACTTCTTTTCCCTCTTGTTTTATGGTAATGAGTATAAGCCCAAATTAATGTAAGTTTTCATGGAGCGCTAAGACAGCCATTGATTTCTCTCTCTCGGCTGTCTCTGCAGTTGAATGGTAGTAGCCATTGTCAAAGAAACCAGTCCTGTTATCTCCCGGTGTACCACTCATGAGCCAGCAACCTGTTTTGCTGTTCAGATTTTGTTTGCACATCAGGAAAAGACAGGTAGTGAATACTTTAAGACCTTGATCTGTCTGGCTTGTGGGTTGAATGGTTACCTTTGGAATTTAGTTTTTCATGGACTCTTACTCTGCTTCACGGTCAGGCAGTTTGTGAGGTGAGGGTAGCATTACCTCATAAGCTATTATAGCTTAAGTGTATTTTTTTACTACAATATTTTATGTTACTAGTTCCTTTGGCCTAAGGATCTAGAAGCATTGTATAGCCAATAATTCTTCAGAATAATAAAGGAAAGCAGGCGTCATCCTCATATCCAGCAATAGAGCTCGGCTTCTTTGACCACAACCCCAGATTTTGGGTTGCACCCTGACATAATGAATGACTTAGCTGTGTTCTCTCAAATGGGCCTGCACATAATAGTCCCCTGGGACGCTTGGAAAAAAATACATATCTGGGCCATTTCCAACCCACTGAGTTAGAATTTGGGGGATGTGTGCTGTAGGGGCCGAGGAGGTGGTTTGGGCAATGGTATTTTAAATAAGCTTCTGAAGTGATCATCGTACAGGTTGTTTGGCTTCAGATCCCCAGACCCTGGTGGATTTCGGAAAGTTCTCTCAAAACCAAAATAAGAAATTGCTGTTGTCCACAGCTGCTAAAATTGTTCCAGATTAGGAAAGGGAAAGGCAAACAAAGAACACAGTAGTTTCAGAGAATAATTAGGGGGGCCTGCATGAACTAGGAAAGCCATTGTGAGCATCCGTGTCAGCGTTTCCTTTCCTGCCTTATCATTCCCATCTGCCTGCTCCCCCTGCTCCCTTGAACTTAGCTCCACATCTTCCCTGGAAGGAAGAGATGACTGTGTGGGAAGAAGCCAGTGCCATCTGTATATCAGTCCAGAGGCTTTTTTTTTTTTTAAGGCCATTTCCCTTGCAAACTCATCTAAGAAAGGGTTTCAGTAGGACAATGGGATATAAGTTTAGGCTTTAGGTCTGAGTCATGTTTCCCTTTTCGTTCCAGATTCTCTTTCCACCTATTTGTTGCTGTTTCCTTTAGTTCTAGATAGATGTTAGCAATATGTTTCTTCTTATAAGGAAGATTATGAAAAAGAACAGCGAGATAGAGGCTAGGAGTCAGGACTCCTGGCTTATGGCTTTTATTTGTGCTCATAGACAGTAACCTCTCTAGGACCTGATCCCCTAACTGGGAACCAAATGTAGTCATCCTCACCTCCTCAGTGGAATGCGAGGAGGCTTAATTAGTGTTCAGAATGCTATCAGACAACTCAAACAATATTCACAAGAATGTACAGTTTGTTAAATTCCCAGCAGCATTATATCCTTACCTTTTAGTTCCCTCCTGCTTTGTTAATTACCAAAATGTTGGTGGGAGGAAGTACAGTGTCTGCCTTGTTCTTTTCTCTACATTTGGCATCCATCTTGCAGGCTGGGTTGACAGTTCTGTTCTAAGAAAAGCACCTTACAGTTTCATTTCTCCTCTTTAGCAGAATAGTAGACTGAACTCCAAGAAGCAGCTTGCCATCACATTTGCTACAGGTCAGATGAACTCTGTTGAGTTTAAGGTCTCACTCCTGTGTGTGTGTGTGCTCGTCTCTTTCTGAGCACTGCTGAGTGGCTCCTTTTAGGTGAAGTTTTATACATCTGTATGGCATCCCTTCCCCCTGCCATCCTTGTCTTCTCAGGAAAAGCATATATTTTGCTTGTAGACCAGTGTCCAGAGGGTGGGATACTTGTAATTCGTGAGCTCCTCAGTTGCTTAACCAGATGATACTGGAACTTAGAAATTGACCCCAGGTTCTGCTCCCTAATGAGGCAAAGGCTGATGTCAAAGGTGGTGACTCGTGTGGATGAATGGCCACAGTGTGGGCCATTCCCTGCAGACCTCTCTTTTTTCTCAGCTGAGCCCATGCTGCAACCCTATCCTGCAGGTTCATTTATTTGCATGTCTCTGTCATCTGCTTCTGCGAGCAGAGCAGGAACCTCCTGCCTACGAAAGGCCCATGCTCTGTATTTTAGGGCAGGCCATGCTTCTGCATCCTCAGGGCATGATTCCCGCCTGGGTCACTTCTCCTCGCAGTAGTGTCTGATTCCTCAGGCTCTTTCCTTGTGTAGTTTAGACAGAGCACACAGATTCGGCACAGGGCACTTTTCGGAGTTTGTGGGGAATGTGCAGATGGTGCAGGAAATCTGTGACAGAGCCAGGACAGCAGAGCAATTTCTTGGTCAGGTTTTCCTGTATAGAAAACTTGTGCCAGACACCACTATGCATGGCATGGGTCATGTGTTTCAAAGTAAATCTGTCCCATGTATGACTTTTCTGAATCTGCTTTTTTCTCTTCCTCCCCCAGTCCAGTTGATTATATCTAGCTGTTGGGCCTTAAGGATAACAATAACTTCTCTCCCTCTAACTCTGTAATAGTGTGATATGGTCAGAATCAATACTTTGGTGATAACCTGGCCCTGATGAATTGTAGAGTAGCCTTCTCTTTGAACCGTCTTCATATTAGCATTTGCGAAATAAGTGGTTAGAAAGATTCTCAAACTTTAAAAAATCATTTCTTGCCACATTTCTTGTCAAGCATGCACATTTACAAAACTGGCCAAATGTTAATTTCTTTCGTGGGGTTACAGGGAAAAGGAGAAATTGTAGACAGTACTGTGCAGTGGGAAGAGTGTTGGCATCTGAGGACACAGCTTGAGGACTAGCTTCACCACCTACTTCACTATGGACTAGAGGCGAGTCACTTAGCCGCTTCATTTGTAAATTGGAAATGGTACATTGTCAGCACTATCTTGATGGGGTTACCTAAGGGATGAGTTGGAATCATCTTCACTTCCTTTTCCATCCCTGGAACTCTGACATCTCTCATGGCCTTGATTTTAAGAATAAGAAACAATGCCATTGTAATAAGCCATTTCAAATTTTGATGCCTCTGGAAATACAGAATTAGTTTATAATTTTCAAGCAAGTAGGCCTAGTGAAGAATGGGAATGACAGCCGCTGCTTCTAGAGTCACATAAGAAAGGCATAGAGAAGAAAGAGCACTGTGAGGTGGCCCAGCATCAGCGGCCCATCCACTGTTCCACGCGCACTCCCCTAGCTCCCCGCTGTCCTCTTGTGCTAGTGTCTGGTGACATGGCTGTTATGTTGGTTATGAGGTACCTCCAGTCAGAAAACACATATTGACTCTCAGTGAACCAAGAGTAGTGTTTTTTTGCTTGTAAAAATAAAATCAGAGCCTTTTGCATGTTGTTAACAGAAAAAAAAATGGTTTCTTTCCTGGGTTTTAGCCTTGGCTTGGCATTAAACTGGTATATTTTAATAGTTACTCAGTTTGAGAGCACACCAATCTGTGGTTGAGTCTTCTCCTTAGTATAGTTAAAAATGTCATTCTGTGTGGTTTTATAAATCCTTTGTCATCTGTGCTCATGTACAGACACAGCCCTCCCAGAAGTGAATTCTGGTGTCTACATCCTCAGAACTCACCCATCTCCCAGCTGGGATTCAATACCATTGAACCAAAAGCCTTTCTCAGCTATGATGAATCCAAGCATATTTTGATGCTCAGAAATTTGGAATTTCTGGATTTGGTGTGAAGTCAGGAATCATCATTTTTATGTTTTCATTTATTTTTCTTGCAGCCTTTCAATCCTCTCCTTTTGCCCTTCTTTCCTTCCTTTTTTCTTTTTTAGCCTACCTTCCCTTCACCTGCCTTAGACCTCATTTTGAATTTTGGGGGGATTCTTATTTGTATTATTCCACTCAGAGCATTCAGGGTTAATGTGTTTTCTGGCCTTAGGCCTAAAGCCATTGAATTTGAAACTTACTGTTCCTTGGTCCACTAGAAGGATATTGGTACCTATGTAGCAAATACAGTAATAATAACAACTATAATAAGTGATCCTTCTTGTAAATGTTTATTTTCAATTATTGATGAAAGAAGGGTAAAGAATTTCTAACAATATTTTACAGTTGAGAAAAATGAGGGGTAAAAAATACCACAGAGTAAGGCCCAGATTTCTTGATAGTAGTTCCTAGCTTTGGCATACAGGAGAACTTTGAAAATGGAATTGAAAGCATAACACTAAATGGTTACCTCTGTCCTGGATTGGATCACCTAGTTCTTCTGGGTTAAGAACACATTTGTCAGTTCTGTTGTAGCAATTAAGTCTAGGAAATCATGGAAGCCAAAAATGCCAGTTTCCCAATTTATAGTGAGCTACATTGTTAAAAGAAACACTGGAAGACAGTAAGTCACACAACCCTGAGTTTGAATTCTGTCTTTTCGGCCAGCTGTATCGTACCCTTTGTAGACTTCTGTCATGCTGTTTATCATATGGTATTGAAATTGTGTCTCTTTTCCCCACTTTACAATCAATAATATTTTCAAAAACTTCTTGCATCTCAGGTGTGATGGTTGGGAATTAGAGATGCAAACATGAATAAGCATGGCTGAAATAAAAAATTTTTTAAAAGAGCAGAATGCTGGGAATGACCATCAGCAAGAAGTAAAATAAGAAAGTCCAGACCATGTTCCCCCACAGAAACATAAAAAGCAAACAAACAGAAGCTGAACCAACTTTTATGATCTCTGGAAAAATGGTTGAAGGTTCATAGCAACCAAGCAAATGCCCAAAGAAAAATGATCTTCAAAATGGTAGGAAAGTTTTTTGACATTTTTACTCACCCTTGTCCCATTGCAGTCTTTCCTCCCTCCTCCCTTCCCCCTGCTGAATTGGAGGGAACAGGGAAAATCTTATTTGCAAATTACTTGTACATTCATTCTAGCCTGTCTGTGGATACCTGAATGGCGGCACAAGGTGCATGTTTTTGTGTCACATAACTGAGTGCAGGTTGAAAAAGCAGCAGGCACTGCTTATAAAAGCCACAAGGGGACTACAAACCCCAGTTGCCTGAAGAGATTCTGGATAAAGACATACATTAGCCTACCTAAGGCTCAAGGAGATAAGCTGTAGTGAGACTGGAAAATTAGGACATTCTAAAGCAACCTTGGAGTAACATTTCAGGGTGATCCATATACTCAGAGCAAACCTAGCTAAGGGGTGAAGGAGTACCCCTGCACAGAGCCAGTCTGCAAAGACTTAGGAAAGGTAGCTATTCTTTTTTGTTTTCTGGCTTTTTCTTTTTGGTGCTTTATTACAGCTTTTGGCATTCAAGGAAATTTTTATCATAACAGGAAATCTCTGTCAGAACATTAGCTGAAGACAAAGTAAAGGAACTTCAGTGATCATGCTCAACAGGGAATATTGTTTGAGAAAAAAGTGTTTAGAAGTCTCAAAATTAATGGACTACTACAACTGTCAACAATAATAATTTTAAACACACACACAGAGCAAACCCTGGGTTAGGAGAATCTGATTTACAGAGTAACCACTTTGTAATAATCAGATGCCCAATTTTCAACAACAAAAAATCACAGAACATACAAATAGAAAAACATGGCTCATTCAGAGGAACAAAATGAATGAACAGAAACTGTCCCGGAGTAAGCTCACACATTGGACTTACTAGACAAAGACTTTAAATCATTTGTCTTAAATATGCTAAAAGGTGTTAAGGGAAAACATGGAAAGAAAATCATGAAGACATATGAGCAACAAAGTGTCAATGGAGATAGCAATTTAAAAAAAGGAATCAAAAAGAAATATTGAAGCTGAAAAATACAATAATTGAAATGAAAAATTCACTGGAGGTGATAAACAGCATATGTGAGTAGGCAAAAGAAAGAAGTAACTACAAGATAGGACAATTGAAATGATAAGTTCTGGGAAACAGAAGAGAATGAAGAAGAGTGAGCAGAACCTTTATTAGTTCGCTAAGTTGCCATAACAAAATACCACAACTGGAGGGCTTTAGCAACAGGCATGTATTCTCTTACTGTTCTGGAGGCTGGGAGATCCAAGATCAAGGTGTCAGCAGTTTGGTTTCTTCTGAGGCTTTTCTTGGTGTACAGATGGCTGCCTTCTTGCTGTATCCTCACTTTGTTTTTCCTCTGCACATATATCATTCAATATGTCCTAATATCCTGTTTCTATAAGGACATTAGTAAAATTGGATTAGGGCCCCTAACAGCCTCATTTTAACTTAGCACCTCTTTAAGTGTCCTATCTCTATATATAGTCACATTCTGAGGTACTAGGCAATTAGGGCTTGAGCATATGAATTTTGAAGTGGTCTCAATTCAGCCCATAACAGAGCCTATGGGACTTGTGGGACACTGTTAAGGTGGTCAACGTGTACTTTATGGGAGTCCTAGGAGGAGAAGAGAGAAAGAAAGGGGCAGAAAGATTATTTGAAGAAATGGCTGAAAACTTCCCCAATTTGATGTCTGGCATGAATATACAAATCCAAGAAGCTTATGACCTCCAAATATGATAAATCCAATGGGACTCACCCTGAGAAGCAGTACAATCAAACTGTCAAAAGCCAGAAACAGAGAGAATCTTGAAAGCAACAAGAGAGAATTGAATCATCACATACAAGGGATCTTCAATAAAATTATCACATATTGTCTCATCAGAAATGATGGAGGCTGAAAAACAGTGGAATAGTATATTTAATGTGTTGAAAAAAATACTGTAAACTGAGATTTTTGTATCTGGCAAAAGTGACATTCAAAAAACAAAGACAAAGGAGAAATTAAGACATTCCCAGAAAAACAAAAGCTGAGGGAGTTCATTACCACTAGACCTGTTCTACAACCACACAAATGGGAATCGTTCAGGCTGAAATGAAAGAACACTAGACAGCAACTCAAAGCTATATGAATATCTCCAGTAGAGGTAATTAACATGGACAAATATAAAAACAAGCCTTATTAAAATTTTGGTTTGTAACTACATTTTTTATTTTCTATAGAACTTATAAGACATGCATAAATGTAATTATAAATCTATGTTATTGATAAGGCACACAAATGTGTAAAGATATTTGTGTCATCAATAACAAAGGGGAAGACAGAATAGAGTTTTTGTTTACAGTTGAGGTCAAGTTGGCATCAATTCGAATTTGTTGTAATTTTAGGATGTTGTAATAATCCCCATGATAACCATAAAGAAGATATCTGTATAGACTATAGGAAATGAGAAAGGAATAAAAATGTGCTACTACAAGGAAACCAGCAAAATAAAAAAAGAAGGCAATAATGGAGGAAATGATGGACAAAATAATACATATAGAAAACAAGTAGCAAAATAGCAGACTTCAGCCCTTTATCAGTTTAAGTGTAAATGGTTTACACTGCAGGCAAAAGGCAGAGCTTGGTAGAATGCATAGGATAACATGATTCAACTACATGCTTTCTATAAGACACTCATTTTAGATCTGAACACAAGCAGGTTGAAAGTGAAAGGATGGAAAAAGATAGTCTATGCAAATGGTAAGTAAAGGAGACCTGAGGTAGCTATATTAATAATATCAGACAAAATAGACTTTAAAAGGTCTTACAAGAGACAAAAGATGATAAATATATATTGTTAAAAGTGTTGCTTCACCAGAAAGATATAACAGTTTTAACATATGCATCAAACATTTTAATCCCATAATATATGAAGCATACATTGACAGGATTGAAGGGAGAAAGAGTTTTACAATAGTAAGTGGAAATTTCAGTGCCTCACTTTCAATAATGGATAAGTAGAAGATCAATAAGGAAATACAGGATTTGAACAACAGTATGCACTAATTGAATCTAAGAGACATATATAGAACACTACACTTAGCAACAGCAGGAAACACATTTTTCACAAATGCAGATGGAACATTCTCTAGGATAGATCATATGTTAGGCCAAAAAACAAGTCTCAATTAAAAAAATATAAACCATATATATAAAGTATCTTTTCTAATCACATTGGAATGAAAGTAGAAATAAATAATTGAAAACTGGAAAATTCACAGATGTTGAAATAACATACTTTTAACCAATGGATCAAAGAAGTTACAAAGGAAATTAGAAAATAACTTGACACCACTGGAAACAAAAACATAAAGTACCAAAACTTATGGGTTTCAGCAAAAGCATTACTAAGAGCTAAAACACTTAACATTTTTTAAATGAAAGGAAATTATTAACAATGTTACACCTTAAGGAACTGGAAAAGGCAGAGCAAACTAAACCTAAAACTAGCAGAAGGAGGAAAATAATAAAGATTAGATCAGAGATTAATGAAAAAGAATAGAAAAACAGAGAAAATCAACAAAAACAAAAGTTGCTTTTCTGAAAAGATCAACAAAGTTGCAAAACTTTAACTAGACTGACTAAGGAAAAAAGACTAAAAATAGGAAAAGACAATGGGGATATAACTACTGATATTACAGAAATAGGATTGTAAGAGAATGCTATGAACAAATTTTCATCAGCAAATTAGATAACCTAGATGAAACAAATTGTTAGAAACATACAATCTACTAAAACTTAATCATTAAGAAATAGAAAATCTGAGTAGACCTATAACTACAAGGAGATTGAATAACTAATCAAAAACAAAAGCTTGGACCAGATGGTTTCATTGGTGCATTCTACCAGATATTTAAAGAATTGACCCATCTTTCTCAAACTCTTCCAAAATATTGAGGAAGAGTGAATACTTACTAACTTACTCTATAAGGCCACCATTACCCTGATACTAACACTAGACAAAGACACTATGAGAAAACTACAGACCAATATTCCTTTAATATTGATACAAAAATATCCCCCCCAAATACTAGTAAACTGAATTCTACAACATATTAAAAGGATTATATACCATGAGTCAATGGGATTTTTTCCCCAAAATACAAGAATGGTTCAGCATATGAAAATCAATGAAGGTAATACACAGTATTAATAGAATAGAGGAAAAGAACCATGTGATCAGATCAATAGACACAGAAAAAGCATTTGACAAAATCCAGCACCCTTTCATAATAAAAACACTCAATAGACTAGAAGAGAACTTCCTCAGTGTGATAAAAGCCACATATAAAAACCCCCCAGCTAATGTCATAATGGTGAAAGACTGAAAAGTTTACCTCTAAAATCAGGAACAAGAAAAGAATACCAACATTTGCCACTTCTATTCCACATAGTATTGGAGTTTCTAGCCAGAGCAGTTAGGCAAAAGAGGAAATATAAAGAAAGAAAAGGTATCCATATTGGAAAGGAAGAAGTAACCTTATCCCTATTCATAGATGACATGACCTTATATGTAGAAACCCCTAAAGATTACATCTCCTCTCCCCTCAGAAAATACTGTTAGAGCTAATAACAGGAAAACAGAACCAAAACCAACATACAAAAATCAGTTGTATTTCTACACTAACAATGAACAATCAGGAAAAGAGATTAAGAAAAACAATCCCATTTACGAGAACATCAAAAAGAGTAAAGTACTTAGGAATAAATTTGATCAAGGAAGCAAAAGACTTGTACACTGAAACTATAGTACACTGAAACTATAAAACACGGTTGAAAGAAATTAAAGAAGGTAAAAATAAATGGAAGCTATCCTGTGTTTAAGGATTAGAAAACTTAATATTGTCAACACTACCCAAAGCAATCTACAAATTCAGTGCACTCTTATCAAAATCCCAGTGATAGAAGTAGAAAAATCCATCCTAAAATTTATATGGAATCTCAAGGGACCTTGAATAATTGAAGTCATCTTGAAAAAGAACAAAGTTGGAGGCCTGACACTTCTTCCTGATTCAAAAGCTTACTATGAAGTTACAGTAATAAAAACAGTGTGGTACTGGCATAAAAACAGAATGGATCAATAGAACAGAATAGAGAGTCCTGAAATAAACCCTTGTGTATATGTTCAAATAACTTTTTTCCCAGATGAATGGGGAAAGCACAGTGATGCTGGGAAAATTAGATATACACATTCAAATAATGAATTTGGATCCTTACCTTATGCAAAAATTAACTTAAAATGGATCAAAGACCTAAATGTAAGATCTAAAACTACAAAATTCTTAGAAGAAAATGTAAAGGAAAATTTTGGGGTTTGGCAATGATTTCTTGGATATGACATGAAAAGCACAGGCAACAAAAGAAAAAATACATATATGGGACTTCATCAAAATTTAAAACTTTAGTACATTGAAGGACTCTATCAGGAGAATGAAAATACAACTCACAGGATGGGAGGAAATATTTTCAAAGCATATAATAAGGGATTACTATCCAGAATGTATAAAGAACTCCTACAATTCAACAACAATAAAAACCTGGGCAGTTTTTTAAAGGGCAAAGGACTTGAATAAACATTACTCCAAAGAAGATATACAAATGCCAATAAGCACCTGAAAAGATTTGCAACCTCATTAGCCTTTAGGGAAATGTGAATCAAAACCACAATGGAATACTACTACACACCCATTACAATGTCTGTTATCAAACAAAAAATACCTCAAAGTTATAAATGTTGACAAGGATGTGAAGAATTGGAACCCTTGTACATTGCTGATGGGATTGTAAAGTGATACATCTACTGTGGAAAAGTTTGGCAGTTCCTCAAAAGTTACACATAGAATTACCATATTATCCAGGAATTAAACTCCTAGATACATACCCTAAAGAGCTGAAAGCAAGGACTCAAACAGGTACTTGTACGCCTGTTGTTCACAGCAGTGTTATGCATAGTAGCCAAATGGTAGAAACAGCCCAGTGTCCATCAACATATGAATAAATAAACAAAATGTGGTTTATACAAAACGTGGTATATACACATAATGCATTACTATTCAGCCTTAAAAGGGAATGAAATTCTGATACGTAGTTACACAGATGTACATGCTGTGTGAAATAAGCCTGACGTATAAGGACAAATACTGTATGATTCCGCTTATATAAGGTATCTAGAGTAGGCAATTTCTTTTTTCTTTTTTTATGTGCTTTTTTCCCCCATGATTTTTTTAAAAATGAAAGTATCATTGATATACAGTCTTATGATGATTTCACATAAACAACACTGTGGTTTCAACATTCACACATACTAACAAGTCCTCACTCCCTGTATTGTGGTCACTGTCTGTCAGTGTAGTAAGATGCTATAGAGTCATTGTCTTCTCCGGGTTGTACTGCCTTCCCCATGACCTACCTATATTGTGATTGCTAATTATAGTGTTTCTTAATCCCCTTCTACCTCCCTCCCCTCCCAACCTCCCCAACCCCTTCCCTTTGGTGTCTTCTTGGTGTCTGTGAATCTTGTTCCTTCAGTTTTGCTTTGTTTTTATATAGAATAGGAAATTTCATAGAGACAACAGGTTACCAGGGGCTGGAGGTTGGAGGAAATGTGGAGTTTATTGTTAAGTGGATACAGAGTTACTGTTTGGTGTTATGAGCAAGTGGTAGAAATTAGTTGCACAACATAGTGAATATACTTAGTGTCGTGAATTATACACAAAAAATGATTTAAATGGTAAATTTTGTTATGTATATTTTATCAGAATTAAAAAAAAACTTTAGTGGTGATGAGAATATGGAAAACGTGGATACTCAGAGAGTACACTTAGAAAACACTAAGGATACAGGAGTGGAGCACCATCTCACATTCAGTTGTAAGTAAAAAAAAAAAAAAGTTTCCTATAGTGAATTTTGGTACAGCCCAGTTCTGGAAAACAGTTTGTCAGTTTCTTAAAAAAACTAACCGTGCAACAACTTACAACTGAGCATTTGTACTCTTAAGCATTTATCCCAGAGAAAAGGAAGCATGTACATAAAACCAGTATACTTGTTCACAGTAGCTTTATTTATGATAAACCCAAACTGGAAAACAGCCCAGATGTCTTTTAATGGGTAAATGCTTAAGCAAACTGTGGCACGGAACATGACCCGGCAGCGGGAAGAAAGGCACTGTTGGTGTGCACAGTTGGGTAGACCTAAAGGACATTAAGCTGAATCAAACAAGTCCATCTCAAAAGGCCACCTACTGTATATTTCCATTATATAACCTTCTCTAAATGACAAAACTGTGGAAATGGAGAACAGATTAGTGTTTGCCAGGGCGAGGGTGGTGGGAGATGGAAGTGACCATGGAGTTAGCGTGAGGGAGATCTCTGTGGTGATGGAGTAGTTCTGAATCTTAATTGCAGTGGTGGTTACAGGAATCCTCACATATGATAAGATGACATAGACCTATGCACATTTATTGTCCAGATACTGGTTTTCTGGTTTTGATATTGTACTATGATTATGTAAGATGTGACTGGTAGAGGAAGCTGTGTGAAAGGTGTACTGAATATTAATGCTCCCATACTGAAACCATAATGTACTTAGAACTTACACCTGTCTCTTGAGGGGAGTCTTAAATTTGGTTAAGAGGTTTTGAATAGAAACAGATAAGACAATTACACATACCTGAGATCCTTTCTAAGTCCTAGATCCAATAATATATTCCTGGGCAGGATGAAGGAGAGAGTGGCCACATTACATAGCTCTGTGAACAAACTGAATTCAACTAAGTGATTTTTCTGGACAACTCAAGGAAATCCAACATAGAATATAAAAAATGCACACTGATTTATTCAGCAAACACTTTTTGAGTACCTATTAAATATCATTCAGTCTTAGAATTGAAGATATAAAAATGAATAAATATGATACTTGTTGTTTTATACTAGAATGGAAGTTCCATGAGAGCATAGATTTTTATGTTTTCTTCATGTGTCATCCCTAATGTTTAGGCCAGCATCTGGCATATATAGTCACTAAATAAAAATTGCTGAATGAGTGGAATCTCCCTCCTGTCGTCTTGTATATACAGCCCGACGCCCCCACTCAGGAACTGTTCGACTCCTGCCGGTACGCCCCGGCAGAAAGTTAAAGTCTGACAAGCCAAGATAGATAGGAGATTAAATAGGAACAATATGTGAGGTAGACGCTGTAACAGATTTTCCCCCATTTTCTCCTTCCAAAAATCCTTTGCTCAGTCTTGAATAATGTAAAGTCAGTGTGAGTATTCTGCTAGTACTGATATTCAGTGTGTGCACAGACTTCCGCAGCCACCACTTCAAGGCAGGCTTGCAGAGCTCGTTTCCTAACTGCTTATGTCAGACTCATCCTAGGGCATCGGCTAGTATTCCAGCCGACATGATGATGTGCTCAAGTACTAGGCTCTTGTCTTCCAATCCTCATAACACGATTCTTCTACACAAATTAATACTGTGTTTTATTTACTTATTTATTTAAGGTATCATTGATATACAATCTTATAAGGTTTCACATGAGCAACATTGTCGTTACTACATTCATCCATATCATCAATTTCCCCTGCACACCCCATTGCAGTCACTGTCTATTATTGTCTTAAGATGCTATAGAGTCACTGCTTGTCTTCTCTGTGCTATACTGCATTCCCCGTGCCCAGCCCACATTATGTGCGCTAATCATAATGCCCATTAATCCCCCCATCTCCCTCCCTCCCCACCCATTCTCCCCAACCCCTTCCCTTTGGTAACCTCTAGTCCCTTCTTGGAGTCTGTGAGTTTTTTGCTTTGTTCTTTCAGTTTTGCTTTGTTGTTACTCCACAAATGAGTGAACTTGTTTGGTACTTGTCTTTCCCACCTGGCTTATTTCACTGAGCATAATATCCTCCAGCTCCATCCATGTTGTTGCAAATGGTAGTTTTCTTCTTATGGTGGAATAATATTCCACGGTGTATATGTACCATCTTTTCTTTATCTATTCATCTACTGATGGACACTTAGGTTGCTTCCATTTCTTGGCTATTATAAATAGTGCTGCAATAAACATAGGGGTGCATATGTCTTTTTGAATCAGGGATCTTGTTTTCCTTGGGTAAATTCCTAGGATTGGAATTCCCGGGTCAAATGGTATTTCTATTTTTAGTTCTTTGAGGAACCTCCATATTCCTTTCCACAATGGTTGAACTAACTTACATTCTCACCAACAGTGTGGGAGGGTTCCCCTGTCTCTGCATCCTTGCCAGCATTTGTTGTTCCTTGTCTTTTGGACGTTGGCCATCCTAACTGGTGTGAGGTGATACCTCATTGTGGTTTTAATTTGCATTTCCCTGATAATTAACAATATGGAGCATCTTTTCATGTGCCTGTTGGCCATCTAAATTTCTTCTTTGGAGAAGTGTCTGTTCAGATCCTCCACCATTTTTAATCGGGATATTTGTTTTTTGGGTGTTGAGGTGTGTGAGTTCTTTATATATTTTGGATGTTAACACCTTATTGGATTATGTCATTTACAAATATATTCCCCCATACTGTAGGATGCCTTTGTGTTCTACTGATGGTGTCCTTTGCTGTACAGAAGCTTTTTCGTTTGATGTAGTCCCATTTGTTAATTTTTGCTTTTGTTTCCTTTGCCCAAGGAAATGTGTTCAGGGAAAAGTTGCTCATGTTTATATTCCAGAAAGTTTTGCCTCTGTTTTCTTCTAAGAGTTTTATAGTTTCATGGTTTACATTCAGGTCTTTGATCCATTTTGAGTTTACTTTTGTGTATGGAGTGAGACAATAATCCAGTTTCAATCTCTTACATGTAGCTTTCCAGTTTTGCCAACACCGGTTGTTGAAGAGACTGTCATTTCCCCATTGTATACACATGGCTCCTTTATCATGTATTAATTGTCCGGATATGTGTGGGTTTATATCTGGGCTCTCTATTCTGTTCCACTGATCTATGGGTCTGTTCTTGTGTCAGTAACAAATTGTGTTGATTACTGTGGCTTTGCAGTAGAGCTTGAAGTCAGGGAGCATGATCCCCCCAGCTTTATTCTTCCTCCTAAGGATTGCTTTGGCTATTCAGGGTCTTTTGTGGTTCTATATGAATTTTAGAACTATATGTTCTAGTTTGCTGAAGAATGATGCTGGTATTTTTTTTTAGAGATTGCATTGAATCTGTAGATGGCTTTAGGCAGGGTGGCCATTTTGACAATATTAATTCTTCTGTCCATAAGCACGGGATGTATTTCCATTTATTGGCGTCTTCTTTAATTTCTCTCATGAGTGTCTTGTAATTTTCAGGGTATAAGGTCTTTCACCTGCTTGGTTTATTCCTAGGTATTTTATTCTTTTCAATGCAATTGTAAATGGAATTTTCCTGATTTCTGTCTCTGCTAGTTCATCGTTAGTATATAGGAATGCAACAGATATCTGTGTATTAATTTTGTGTCCTGCAACTTTGCTGAATTCAGTTAATAGTTCTAGTAGTTTTGGGGCGGACTCTTTAGGGTTCTTTAAGTACAGAATCATGTCATCTGCAAACAGTGACAGTTTAACTTCTTCCTTACCAATCAGGATGCCTTTTACTTCTTTGTGTTGTCTGATTGCCATGGCTAGGACCTCCAGTACTATGTTGAATAGAAGTGGGGAGAGTGGGCATCCTTGTCTTGTTGCCTATCTTAGGGGAAGAACTTTCAGCTTCTTGCTGGTAAGTATGATGTTGGCTGTGGGTTTGTCATATATGGCCTTTATTATGTTGAGGTACTTACCCTCTATATTCATTTTGTTGAGAGTTTTTATCATGAATGGATATTGAATTTTGTCAAATGCTTTTCAGCATCTATGGAGATGATCATGTGGTTTTTGTCCTTCTTTTTGTTGATGTGGTGTATGATGTTGATGGATTTTTGAATATTGTACCATCCTTGCATCCCTGGAATAAATCCCACTTGATCATGATCGATGATCTTTTTGAATTCAGTTTGGTAATATTTTGTTGAGTATTTTTGCATCTATGGTCATCAGGGATATTGGTCTGTAATTTTCTTTATTGTGGTGTCTTTGGTATTAGAGTGATGACAGCCTATGAGAATGAGTTTGGAAGTATTCCTTCCCCTTATGCTTTTTGGAAAATTTTAAGGAGGATGGGTATTAGGTCTACACTAAATGTTTGATAAAATTCAGTGGTGAAAGCATCTGGTCCAAGGCTTTTGTTCTTGGGTAGTATTTTGATTACCAACTCAGTTTCGCTGCTAGTAATTGGTCTGTTCAGTTTTTCTGTTTCTTCCTGGGTTAGTCTTGGAAGGTTGTATTTTTCTAGAAAGTTGTCCATTTTTTCTAGTTTATCCAATTTGTTAGCATATAATTTTTCATAGTATTCTCTAATAATTCTTTGTATTTCTTTGGAGTCGGTAGTGATTTTTCCTTTCTTATTTCTGATTATGTGTGTGGACTCTCTTTTTTTCTTGGTAATTCTGGCTAGGGTTTTATCTATTTTGTTTATTTTCCCAAAGAACCAGCTCCTGTCTTCATTGATTTTTTCTATTGTTTTATTGTCTCAATTTCATTTATTTCTGCCCTGATCTTTATTATGTCCCTCCTTCTACTGACTTTGGGCTTCATTTGTTCTCATTTTTCTTGTTTCATTAGTTGTGAGTTTTGACTGTTCATTTGGGATTGTTCTTCTTTCCTGCGGTGGGCCTGTATTGCAGTATACTTCCCTCTTAGAAAGGCCTTGCTGTGTCCCACAGATATTGGGGTGTTGAGTTGTTGTTTTCATTTGTCTCCTTATATTGTTTGATCTCTATTTTTATTTGGTCATTGACCCATTGATTATTTAGGAGCATGTTGTTAAGCCTTCATATGTTTGTGGGTTTTTTTGTTTTATTTGTGTAATTTATTTATAGTTTCATACCTTTGTAGTCTGAGAAGCTGGTTGGTACAATTTCTGTCCTAAATTTACTGAGGCTCTTTTTGTGGCCTAGTATAAGATCTCTTCTAGAAAATGTTCAGTGTGCACTTGAGAAGAAGGTGTATCCTATTGCTTTTGGGTGGAGTATTATGTAGATGTCTGTTAGGTCCATCTATTCTAATGTGTTGTTCAGTGCCTCTATCTCCTTACTTATTTTCTGTCTGGTTGATCTGTCCTTTGGAGTGACTGGTGTTTTGAAGTCTTCAACAATGAATGCACTGCATTCTATTTCCCCCTTTAATCCGTTAGTATTTGTTTTACATATTTAGGTGCTCCTATGTTGGATGAATAAATATTTTTAATGGTTATATCCTCTTGTTGGATTGACCCCTTTATCATTATGTAATGTCCTTCTTTGTCTCTTGTGACTTTCTTTGTTTTGAAGGCTATTTTGTCTGATACTAGAACTGTAGCTCCTGCTTTTTTCTCCCCATTATTTGCATATCTCTTTCCATCCCTTCACTTTTAGTCTGTGTATGTCTTTGGGTTTGAAGTGAGTCTCTTGTAGGCGTCATATAGCTGGGTCTTGTTTTTTTATCCATTCAGTGACTCTGTGTCTTTTGATTGGTTCATTCAGTCCATTTACATTTAGGGTGATTATTGATGGATATGTACATATTGCCATTGCAGGTTTTAAGATTCATGGTTACCAAAGTTCAAGGGCAGCTTCTTTACTATGTAACAGTTTTGAACTTAACTCACTTAGTACACTATTTCAAACACAATCTAAAGGTTCTTTTTTTTTCCTCCTTTCTTTTTCTTCCTCCTCCACTCTTCATATATTAGGTGTCATATTCTGTACTCTTTGTGTATCCCTTGACTGACCTTGTGGGTAGTTGCTTTAATTTTGCATTTGCTTAGTAATTAATTGGTCTACTTCCTTTACTGTGGTTTTATTTTCTCTGGTGATAGCTATTTAGCCTTAGGAGCTCTTCCATCTATAATATTCCCTCTAAAATACACTGTAGAGATGGTTTGTGGGAAGTAAAGTCCATCAACTTTTGCTTATCTGGAAAGTGTTTAATCCCTGCTTCAAATTTAAATGCTAATCTTGCCTGGTAGAGTATTCTTCGTTCAAGGTCCTACTGTTTCATTGCATTAAATATATCATGCCACTCCCCTCTGGCCTGTAACGGTTTCTGCTGAGAAGTCTGATGATAGCCTGATGGGTTTTCCTTTGTATGTGATCTTTTTCTCTCTCGGCTGCTTTTAACACTCTGTCCTTGTCGTTGATCTTTGCCAGTGTAATTATTATATGTCTTGGTGTTGTCTTCCTTGGGTCCCTTGTGTTGAGAGATCTGTGCACTTCCATGGCCTGAGAGACTATTTCCTTTCCAAGATTGGGGAAGTTTTCAGCAATTACTTCCTCAAAGAGACTTTTTATCCCTTTTTCTCTCTCTTCTTCTTTCTGGTACCCCTATAATGCAATTATTGTTCTGTTTGGATTGGTTGCACAGTTTTCTTATTATTCTTTCATTCCTAGAGATCCTGTTTCTCTCTGTGCCTCAGCTTCTTTGTATTCCTGTTCTCTAATTTCTGTTTCATTTACCATCTCCTATACCTCATGTAATCTGCTTTTGAATCCCTCCATTGTATGTTTCAGTTTTGATACTGTATTTTTAAAAGTTTCTGTCTCTTTCTTGAAGTCCTGTCTGAGATCCTCAATATTTTTCTGTAGTTCCTTGAGCAAGTTTATGATTTTTATTTTGAAATTTCTTTGAGGAAGATTGGTGAGTTCAGTTTCACTTGGCCCTCTTTCTGGTGTTTGTGAGATTTTGTTTTTTACCAGGTTCTTTTGCCATTTCATATTTGTATTGATTACTGTGGAATAATAAGTTTGTGTAGGCAGCACCCTCTAGTGCCCAGAAGCTCTGCTCTCTCGAGCTGCTCAGCCCCTGGAGCGATGGCAAGGGTCTCAGGCAGGCAGTGCCCATTCTTGATGGGAGGAAAGAGCTCTTTTCTTGTCTCCTGGCCACAGCACTGTCTCCACTGCCAGGACCAGTGGGCGTAGCATGCAGGGAGTAGCTTCTTCATTATGCCCTGTACTGCCACAGGCAGGGCTGCCCTCCAGCTGGCCCAGTGCAATGGCAGGGGCAGCAGGTTTGCGAACTGATGTCAGCTGGGAGGAGGGAGCAGCAGACTGCATATTGTAGTGATGGGCCTTGGCGCTGTGTTGCTAACCATGGAGATGGAGCACCTGAAGCTCCTGCAAGTTCCCAGCGTGCTGGGCTGAGTGTGCCAGGATGATATTGTCCACCTGTCCTTTCTCCTGAGCAGCAAGCTGTGTGTAATCCTTGCCCATTTAGCAGTCCTCTTGCTGTTGGGAAGTCTTTCAAAGTGCCTGCCTTTTATCCTGGAGTGGGCTGTTGTGGGTACCTGTTCTCCACAAATGGCTGGAAAATCAGTCTCTCTGAGTATTCCACCTGTCTTAGCTTTCCAACCTCAGTAATCTCCGGAGCACCATGTAATGTGGGTTGGTGTTCCTGGAGCAGACCTCCAGGGCTGGGTGTTTAACAGTCCTGTGCTTCTACTCCATCCCTACTCTGTTTCTCTTCCTCCCACCTGTGAGCTGTGGTTGGGGGAGGGCTTGGGTTGCTTTGGATCATGGGTTTGGTACTTCACCCTTTTCCATGAAGTCTTCTCTTTTCCCCAGATATAGGCTGCCTGATTCAGTCTTCTCTCCGGTCGCTCTTTCAGGATTAGTTGCATTTGCTGTATTTATGTGTTATATGTAGTTTTGGGAGGAGGTTTCTGCCTCACTTCTCAGGCCGCCATCATTTTCCACCCTCTTGTTAATATTGTATTTTAAAGTGGGAACCTTGGTATTGGGGATTGGCAAAGTAGGCATTATAGAATATTTACAAGTTTAACAACTGTTTAGGAACAGAACGATTCTGAAGAAGGCTGCTCAGCTTGAGACCTTAGCCGACCTAGGGCCCAGCTCTTGTGAAAAATGACTTGTTAGAACTTCAGTTACTTGTAGTGGTCCTTTGTTCTCATATCTTCTTGGGACATGCTACTAGGATTGGTACCAGTAGCTGCTTGTGAAACTTATCGAGGGTAGTTGGGAAGGAGAGAGGTCAGGTCATGCTTTTATTAAGAAGTGTAGAGCATTGACCTCTCCCCCGAAGAGCAGGGCAATAAGAGGTAATTATTTCCATTATCTGGGGCTGTGTTACCTTAGCTTCTTCTAGGTTGTAAGAAATGAATTGACTTGGTTTACTTTAGAGGTTTGTTGTAAAGAATGTATTTCAGTTGGCCCTCATGAAAATCTGACTTTATTGCAGATTAGCATAGCCTTGCTGTTATCTTTTTGTCCTCTAGTTCATTTGCTACCAGCTCTAGTGTTTCCACCATATCTCTCTTTGTTCTCTACTTCAACTCTATTTCTCTGGTGACTCTAAACTCTTGAATTCATTCTCTGTCTCTCTTAGCTTCATACTTCTTAAGAGAAAGGATCAGATTGGGTTGTTCAGTCATTTTCCAGTTGAGCAAAGATCTCATATTACCCCTAAGGCCCCTTCGGCTCAGAGGCTGATCCCTTGTCACACTCATTTGTAACCAGAGTTTAAGTGTTTTATCATCTAAGTTACAGTGATCATAATGAAAGAATTGTCCATGGTCACATTTCTGGATAAGGTAGGATACTTGGAGCATCCTACTAACGGGTCCCAGTCACTGGGAAGTTTCAGCTTGAAGGAGAAAGTGCTACAGTTGCATGGGATGTATTCTAGCTTCCAGGCATTGCTGACCAAAATCAGTTATCTTCACTTGTCCTGGTTCTATAATCTTTTGTGGAAGTCAGTGTTTTAGAGACTAATAGCAACTCAGATATATTATACTTATGATTTTCATCCCTTTTATTAGATTCTTTAAGGCTTTTGTTATAATTAATAAAGTCTTAATAAAGGATCAATGTATACTTGTAATGTATTCACATAGTTGAGTCATTAAATAGTATCAGGAAAAGGAAAAGAATAGTTTGTTGTGGCCTGCAGCACACCTAACAGAAAGCAGCTTTGAATGCATGTCTTTCTGGCGCCTTCTCTTTAGCTGGTTTAGCAGGCTAAGATCCAGAGACCTTGTAAGATTTATGTATGAAGGCCTTCTTTGGGGGTGGCATACTTTCCTAGATGCCAAGTAGCTGAAAAGAATGACATTTTTAGGTGGTCAGTGTGTCTACTTGATTTTCCAAGAAAATTGGTGAAGACATTTGAGACCATGACAGACTGGCTTTTAATGTTCGGTGAAATGCATGGAGAGTCAGGTGCTAGTTTTGAAAGGCATTATTACAAAGTAAACAGCATATCTTGATTTCATTAATAGCTTCACTCAGCTTAGAGAAAATCACCATGTTGTTATTGTTCTCATTTACCAAAGACTGGTGAAAAGTTTCTAATGGATAGGAATCACTGGGTAATATAGATGGAGTATCACCTGCTTGGTGACTGTAAAGAGTGCTGCTGCAGTCCTGAAGGGAAACATTCTAAGCTAAGGATTTGGGCCGTATCAAACCCACAGAGTGCCTTTGCCAGATCTGAAGCCTGGAGGAGGAGACGGAGGATTGGAGGAGGAAGGGATGACAAGAAGGCCCCCTGGATCTGGGTGATGGACATTGAAAAGATTAACAGTGACTCTAAGCAAGAAGGACATTCTTTGAAGCTCTGTGGGCTTTGTTCTGGGACTAAGAAGGAAAGTGCATTCTCAGAATTCACCTCTTCCTCTTTGTTCCTTCCAGTGAAGGTCAGACAGAGAGAGAGAGAGCAGTCGACTCATTGTATCTAAGAGACTTTGTTTTGGAATGCAATATTTTCTGTCCTCTGTGGTTAGTATTGTAGCCTAAACACAAGGGAAAAACCTGACCTCAGTCCTAGGGTTCTCTGCTGTTTTAGAATTGCATTGTTTCTGATTTTACTTTTCTTTTATTCCTTTAGGCTGCTTAGTAGGGGCTGTGAATCTCAAATCCAGCAACCGAAACCCAGTGGTACAGGAATTTGAAAGTAAGTACAAGGGAACCAATTAGGAGAAGGAGCGCCATCTAATGGACATTTGGTGGTCTTGCAGCCAACTCAGGACAAACATACACGTATTTTATAGTGCCAAAGAGATGCTCAGGTGGGCGCTACTCAATAACACATTTGTTGTGAACGGGTGTCAGAAAGCACCGTATTTGTGGGCCAGAGAACACTGCAGCCTTTGGTTGGCTAAAATCTGATTCCTGCCCTGGCTTTGTGCTTGCACACGAAGAAATGTCTTATATACAAGTGGAATATTATGGGGAAACATGTACTCTATTTAGTAAAAGTCCTTGTTAATGATCTTTAGTATTTTTCTGGCTAAAATTCATCTTTTCTTAAATTCTCTAGAGCTTGGAGGTAACTTTTTAATCTATGTGAAAGACCTCTCTAAAGCTAAAGATAGCTTGCAGGGTCTGGGTATACAAGTGAACCTAAAGTTGTTCCACGTTCACAGAGAGTTCTTTGGTTTTTTTTTTTTCTTCTTCGTCAGGTGTGGAACTGTCTTGTATCATTACGGATTCACAGACGAATGACCCGAGGATTGAATGGAAGAAAATTCAAGATGACCAGACCACATACGTGTTTTTTGACAACAAAATTCAGGGTATGATCCCATAGTCCTCTCCTTTGCCCACAGGCCTAGGCATGCACTCGGGGCCGGAGACTGTCCTTGGAGTAGTCCTGCACTAGCCAGGATGGCTCTTTTGTTTTGCTTATGGAAAACTCAAACATGCAAATGTAATGAAAATAGTGTATGGAACCTCCTTGTACTGTCATCTGGCTTCAAAAAATACCAGTTCATTTGTTAGGATTTTAATCTGTCATCCATCTTTCTGAAGTGTCAGAGTGGCATTTCCTAGACCATCTTGCCATTATCTGTGGCCATTGTGATGCATGTTTAGTGAGTGAATCAGAAGGGTCATGTGAAGCAGCAGGGAGACAGCAGGTATCTACTGAGCATGTGCTGTGTGCCAGGCATTCACACGAGAAAGTGCTTGTTACACTAATTAGCAGGATCTTGTCCTGTGCCAGGACAGAGGCAAGCTTAGGGTGCTCTCAGATTACATGAAGTTGGGGCAGGACAGTTGGTTAGGGAAGGCTTCCCAGAAGGGACATCTCAGCAGAGATGTGAAGACAGGCTCATAAGTCACACAGATGGTGAGAGGTATGGCAGAGGAGTTGTGTATGGAGATGTGGGAGCAAAAGGTAGCTTGGCTTATTGGAGAAACTCTTAAGTTCTTCATACTGGGGCTTAGAGAGGGAAGGGGATAGAGTGACTTGGTTGGAGCTGCAGAGGTGGCCATGCCAGGTGAGCAGCCCCGAATGCCCACTGGTGAGAATGGAGGGTCCAAGGGTCCCCTGAGAGATTTAAGGGGAAGTGACATGATCTCGTCCATGCTTTAGGACTAACTTGGCTGCTTCGCAGAGAGGAGATTGGAGATGGGCAGACGTGGAGCAGGGGCCCCAGCTCAGAGTTCCTGTCAGGTAGTGCGGGGAGATGCAGAGGAGGGCGTGAGGAGTCACTGATGGTGTGCACAGGGTGCTGCATCATTCTGACAGGACACGTGCAAGTGGAGAAGCTGATACTTCAGAGAAGGAAAGAGATGTTTTAAAAACACCTAAGCTGCCTTCGGGCCTCAACACCATCAGAGGTCACAGGCCCTTACAGATACTTCTGCTTCCCACTGGTACCCTCCCCACCACTTAGTTTGAAGAGATGGAAAATCTTGGAAAACTAATCAGTTTTCTCTGGCAACTCAGGCTGTTCCTGATAAATCCAGTGCGTGCAGTTGTGACCATCACAGAAACCAAGTGGCAGTCTTTTTCAAGACCTTTGCCTCTGGGAATCAACACCTCACTCATAGTGGAGGGACGGGGAGAGTGTTCAGCGCACGAAGCGTGAGGGCTGCGGGAGAACCTTCCTGGTCTCATCTCTGGCCGCAGCACAGGGCGGTACCAAAGTACCTGGAGAGAGTTTTATGTGTTATTTTCTTACATGGTAGAAAGTCAAATCCTCTGCATAACAAGCCTTCCTATGAGAAAGTGCCTTTGGAAATGTTTGCCCTCTATGTTAGGCACTTTGCTGTCTATTATATTTATGGTACATCCTTCCTATAATTGTCACAAATTAACAGGTTTTGTCATAATTAGTTTCTGAGTTTTTTGTGTCATTTTTTTCTAACTCTGTACCTTATTTGCCATTCTCCAGGTTCTTCATGCTTCTTTGAAAGAGTTACTGTCTTTTTATGCTTTAAAAATTTTAATTGAGATAAAATTCATATAGCATAAAGTTCTTTTGAAGTGTATATACTTCTGTGATTGTTAGTCTATTCAAAAACTGTCGTGCAACCATCACCAATTCCACCCCGCCGCAATTCATCAACCCCAGAGGAAACCCTGTGTTCGTTAGCAGTCACTCCCCATCCTTCCTAGCCCTACCGCCTGGCATCTGCTTTGTCTCTGTGGATTTGCCTGTTGTGGGCACTTTATATGAATGGAATCTTATAATCTGTGGTCCTTCCTGACTTCTTTCATTTAGCATATTGTTTTCAAGGTTCATCCATGTTGTAGCATGTGTCAGTACTTCACGACTTCTTATGTGGATGAATAATATTCCATTATAGTTATGCCAAATTTTTTAATCTATTCAATTGATGTACATTCAGGAGGTTGTTTGCAAAATTTATTGGCTGTTATCAATAATGCTGCTATGAACATTCATGTACAGGTTTTTGTGTGAACGTAAGTTTTCCTTTCTTGGGGATAAATGACCAAGAGTGCAGTTGCTAGGTCATATGACAGTTGCATGTATAGATTTTTTAAAGAAACTGCTGAAGTGGCTGCACCATTTTATGTCCTCTGGCACGTGTCCCCACATCCTCACTAACACTTATTATTATTGACAATCTTTCTGATTCTAGTCATCCTAGTGGGTGGGAGGTGCTATCTGCCTCATAATGGTTTTGATTTGCATTTCCCTGATGTCTAATGATGCTGAGCATCTTTTCATGTTATTGGCCATTTGTCTATCTTGGAGAAACATCTATTCAAATCCTTTGTCCATTTATGATGAGGTTGTTTGTCTATTGTTGAGTTGCAAATTCTTTATATATATATATATATATATATATTCTAGATACTAGGCCTTTGTCAGATACATGATTTGCAAATATTTTCTCCCATTCAGTGGATTGTCTCTTCAGTTGCTTGTGTCCTTTGAAGCACAGAAGTTTTAAATTTTTTATGAAAGTCCAGGGCCAATATAATTAATTTTTTTGTACTTGTGCTTTTGGTGTCATATATAAGAAATCACTGCCTAATCCATGGTTAAGATGATAATAACAGTTTTTTCCTAAGTTTCATAGTTTGATCTCTTACATAAGGCCTTTGCTGTCTGTGCTGAGGCTGGGAGTCCAGCGTCATTCCTTTGCACGTGGATGTCTAGTTGGCCCAGCGCCGTTTGTGGAATGCTGGTTGTTTTTTAATGCTATTTGCTTGATTTTTTTTCTCTTTTAATGGGGGTTCCTTGCTGGGAATTTTGAAAAGGAAATGAGGCCTCTGCTTTAACAACAGAGACCCACATAATGAGTCTTCTCACACACCAGGCGCTATTCTGGCGCTCCATGGCCCCCAAGAACCCACCTTTTGTTATACAGGCACACAAATAAAGCCAATCTGCAGTCTTCTTACTGAGGCATCAAATGCTAACCCCAGAAACCACCTTCTTCGAGTTGCAAAGATATCTTTAAAGACTGTTTTAATGTCCTGTGTCTTCTCTTCTATAGGAGATTTGGCAGGTCGTGCAGAACTGTTGGGGAAAACCTCTTTAAAGATCTGGAACGTGACCCGGACAGACTCAGCTCTTTATCGCTGTGAGGTGGTTGCTCGAAATGACCGCAAAGAAATCGATGAGATTGTTATTGAGTTAACTGTGCAAGGTAGAAATTCATAGGAAGTTAAAACATTACCCCCGCTTTCAAGCCTCATTAGTCTTTCTGCAACGTAAAAAAAAGAAAAACTTGTATTTTCTTTCCTTCTAGAGCTACATCCCTGAGGGTATTGCATTGCATGACTTAGGGGGCGATTTTGAGAGCTAAGACTGCCCGAGTTGGGGTAGATGGTGGGAAGGGAAGTGCAGCTTCATCTGCCACCCACAGGGTGCTCCTCGGGAGGTGGGGGCCTGAGGAGGCACTGTGGATTGTACATGGAGTGAGCCAGGGGGTAGATGCAGGCCACAGATCCTAGTCTGCTGCAGGCCTGATGCAGGGGTGGAGTGGTGCAGGAATCTCTTGGCTGGCTTTCCTGTTTTGGGGGCAGATTTATTGTGGGTTTTGGTAAGAATGGAGCCATGTTACTGATTTTGAACCCCAACCTGTACTTCTCCTGCAGTGAAGCCAGTGCCACCTATGTGCAGGGTGCCAAAGGCTGTGCCTGTGGGCAAGACAGCAACGCTGTACTGCCAGGAGGGCGAGGGCCACCCCCGGCCCCACTACAGCTGGTACCGCAATGACGTGCCACTGCCTACAGACTCCAGAGCCAACCCCAGATTTCGAAATTCATCTTTCCTTTTAAACTCTGAAACAGGCACTCTGGTAAGATCTCTGCTGAGAGGTGAGGATGGAAATGTGTTTGTTGGGGTAAGGGACACTGCTGTGGAAAGGGCATTTATTAGGGAAGACAGCAACCCTTCCTAAGATGGGAGCTAAAGATCCATGTCAGAGAGTCTTCAGGAAAAACGACCCCCTCCCCCTGCTTAAAACAAACAAGTTCTAGGCGTAAGATGAACAAAGACAGGAAGCTGTAGAGTAAAACTGACTGATGGGGAGTGTAGACAAATGTCAGGGGTAGGGATCCTTAGGATTCTGATTTGAATAACCTACTAAAAGTCATCAGACCATCAGAAATTTAATTACTGGCTGGGTATTTGACATTAAGGAATTGTTTATTACTTTAGGCACAATAATGGTAGGATAAAAAAAAATCTTTATCTTCTAGAGATACATACTGAAGTGTTATGGATAAACTGTCTGAATTTGCTTTAGAATAACCCAGTGTGGGTGGTGGGAAATAGGTGGCAGGAGATGAAATGAGACTGGTCATGTGCAGAGGACAGACTGCCCTCAGCTGCCTATCAACGCCAGGCTTTTGCTGGGTCTGGCCTCCGGACTGTGGTGTGTCTGATACATGCAATAACCAATCGGGTGATAATAGCATCCTCTGTATTTGTATTGCCAAAGTATCGCCTGTGAAACAATCATTATCAGAGAGGCCCTTTTCCTTAATAAAAGTAAAGCTCAGCATCTCATTCTAGATGTTGCTAGGCTTTGATATCGTAAACACCAAAGGGGTTTCAGGGTTTGGGAGTTCGTGGATAAGAATGTTGGGAAAGGGGATCAGGGAAGAACCTGGACGGTGACTAGGAAGCTGAAGGGAAACTGAGAGCAAACAAGCAGACGTTTCACTGCATCCTGGACTCAGCAGGTAGGGTGGGCCAATGTCTTATTTCCAGCCCCCCAGGTCTGGCCTGGCCTGTTGATGGGTCTCATCATCTGCTTGTAATTTCCTGAAACAGGTGTTCAGCGCAGTGCACAAGGAAGACTCTGGGCAGTATTACTGTATTGCTTCCAACGATGCAGGCTCGGCCAGGTGTGAGGAGCAGGAGATGGAAGTCTGTGAGTTGCTTTTTGAAAAGATTTCATTTGAAGACTGGCTGGCTAGTGGATAGAACACTTTAAATTTAGTACTAGGTCATCAGTTTAGACATCTGCTCTGCCATGGGTTAGCTTTCTTCTGGCGATGACTAGATCCACCAAAACTCCCTTGGGTACAGCAAAAGATGAGTTTCAGCTAAATTTAACAGCTAAATGACTAATAATTGGGCACTTGCAATATGTTTATCTCCTCAAAATAGACTTTCTAGAGCCTTCTGATGTTGGAAACATGGCTGATCATGTAACTTTAACTTGGTTTATTAAACTCCGTTTCTTTGGTCATTGATAGAATTGTCGAAACATAGGTCGTATAAGCTCTCCAGAAATGTACCCAGTTATAGCCATTTTGCAGCAAGCTGAAACCCAGAGTCTCAGCCCCAGAAACTCTGTTCTGTGATAACACTGTTGCTAAAGGAGGTCATTGAGGGCAGGACGGGCGAGGGGGGCAGAATCACTCGGGAAGCTTTGAGAGCCCCTCTGTGCAACTACCCGCTAGAGCGGTGTTTCCCAAGCTGGCGGGTCATCTGGGTCCACTGTTCCACATACAGATCCCCACATGTGTGGGATCAATGTCTGTCTGCTCATCTGTCATATTGGGGAAACTGCTCTAGGGCAGGAGGAAGATTCCTGGGCTTTATCCCAGACCTGTTGAATCTCTGGGATGGAGCTTGGGAATCAACATCTTAAAATCAAAGTTTCAAATTGATTTTTAAATGTACACTCACATTTGAGAATCACTGCACTAGGGGAAGGGAGCATTTTAACTTCCAAGTTAGTTGCCTTGTGTTGATGTACCCCTGCATCATTTTCCATTGCATTTCTGTTTGCGTGACAGGAACAGCCCCCAGCATCCCCCCACTGAATGGACTGAGTACCGTTGCCCAGCATACAGAAACAGGCAGGGAGTCAAGGATTTCCTGTGAGAGGGCTTGTGTATATGAGGCTGGGCACCGGTGGGTGCAAGGTCACGTCACCTCATAGCTTTTACTTTCAAGTACTGCTTGCAACTAGCTCTCTTCCCCCATATAATCCACAGCAAAGGGAAGCCCTGGAAACAAGTTTTTCTTCCTTAGGCCTACTGGCTCCTAATTCTGTCCTTATAGTGTAGCCATTCCTCCACCTATAATATTCTCAGGGAGTTAGAAGACTTTAAACCTTTTATACAATACCAAGCCCCCCAACAGCATTTGAACCGTAGCGGTCTCAGCACTTTGCACAAGCAGGAGCAGGGGCTTTGGTGTGTATCTTAGGCTCGAAGCTGAGGTGCTCTCTCTTTGGTCTCCTGGCTGCACTGGGCTTGAGGGGCAGAGTGGGGAGGTGGAGGGGAGCAGGAGGAAGGAGGCATAGCAGGATCTGGGGCTTTTGTAAGACCAGCTGGTGTGTGTCGTCTTGTCTCTCACCCTCCCCTTTCTCCAGATAACCTCAATATCGGTGGGATTATTGGGGGGGTCCTGGTTGTCCTTGCTGTCCTGGCCCTGATAACAGTGGGCATCTGCTGTGCATACAGGCGTGGTTACTTCATCAACAGTAAACAGGATGGGGAAAGGTAAGCCTGTCTTAAGTGAAAAAAAGAAAGTTCAGGTTTGGACTAAGGTGATAAATCAGTAGCCTGAAGTACTGTCTTCTCCTGTTTCACAGTTACAAGAATCCAGGGAAGCCAGATGGAGTCAACTACATCAGGACAGACGAGGAGGTGAGGAGCGAGGGAACAGGGCAGACTCATTTAGGAAACCTAGAAATTGAGGTGTTCTCAGCAGGGAAGGTGCCATTTGTTGTTGGAACCAGGTGGGTCCCACAGGAAAAAAAGATTCCTGATTTATATTCCAGATCCTGAGCTTTTAGCACTTCCTGGCGGTATCTGTGCACACTGATGGCACCCACGTCTGCAGGCTCTAGTAGATGTTATTTGTTAAGAATGACTATTTTGTTTGATTTGCTGTTTCTTCTTCAGGGAAGTGGTGCCTTAGATTTAAATACCATGCTTCCTTCCAGCTGTTTTGCTAGGGCCCCATGGATTGGTAAGGATGGCCGTGTTCTAACTTTGTGTTGGCTTTGCAGGGCGACTTCAGGCACAAGTCTTCCTTTGTGATCTGACGTGTGACGGCGTGGCCCAGGGAGCGCATGCGAATACCTCCACTAGCAGAGCCCGCGACGAGCAGCCCGGGCAGTGCCTCCAGAGAGCTGGGTACCTGTGCAAAAGCTTTGTTTTGGCCAAAGTTGACCACTACTCCTTTCTTACTATTTAACAAGCCACATGAATAAAAGAACTTTCCTCAAGACGGGCACAGTCACCACAAGAAAAGAAACCAAGTGAGTTCACTGAGGCTGGTTCCGTTTCTGGCCTGACTGCCCTGAGGGCTAGGGTGACCCGAAGCTTCTTGCTCACAGACTGCTGGGCTGGCACTGTGGGCTTGTGAAACCGTGTCATTTTTCACTCAGTGTCATCTGCAGGGTGAGCCCCACGTGAGGGGCAGCGAGGCAGCCATGAGCAGCAGCAGTGCAGGTCTTGGAAATGTTAACCATGGCTCAAAACACTGGAGCTGTGGAGTCTGAATCGGTGAATCCAGGAAACAGGCTCTTTATATACAATGACCTTGTTTCACAGAGGCCCACAGACAGCACCGCCCCGTTTCTTCTCAAAGGCTTTGTTGATCAGTGTTTTGCGTCCATCTTGGGGAATCTCTTTGGGTCAGCATTTTTTTGTAAGAACAGCCGGAGTCAAGAAGGTAAATTGTTGCAAGAAGGGATCCTCCCTGTAGGAACGGGGAACGCTGCTTGTCCATGGAGGGTTTCAGTATTTAAGCAAAACCTTAATTTTAGGCTAAATCTGAAATGGTACTGAAATAATGTTATGCTTTTCTATGCGTGTTTATTTTATAAAATTTTACATTCTAAATTTTTGCTAAAGATGTATTTTGATTATTGAAAAGAAAATTTCTATTTAGACTGTAAATACGTTGTCATACAATGTTAACCTATTTTTTTAAAAACATTCAACATAAAGGTTCCAAGTTACTGATGTTGATTGGAAAATAACCAATAATTAAGAGTATTTTAACCCAAAAGATCCTCTCAAGGGGGCTTACTGGAACATTCCTTTTGTCTACATAAGTTTTAGCATTTTTCACAAGAGAACCAGGCCATCTATACATCAGACCATTGTTACTTAGGAAACTGTTAAAAAAAATTCCAGTTGAGCAATGTTGTGATGTTTGCATCTTTCCAAAACATAAGCTTTGAACTGCCTCTCCCTTAGATTGCTAGAGCTGCCTATGCCCAGGGACCTCACAGAAGCCTCAGGCATACATGCAGACCACGCTGGTCACCTCCCAAGGTAGTCATATCCCCTATGCTAAACTGGTATTGGCTGCTGCTGTCTGAGGCTAATTGGCATGTCCACTGTGGTCCTTCATGCCCTGATGGCTGTGTGCTGATTATTAGTTCTCATAGGGCAGTTGTAAGGTGCACACTTCAGAAGAGGAGGGGGTCTCCCTGTGGTGTCGCAGCCTTTGGGTTCCCTGTGTTAGAGCTCTTCCTGGTTGTGGCTGGCTCATGAAACAAAGCAGTATTGCTATTTGGTTTTTAAATTCATTTTACTTATTTGTGTAGTTCCCAGTACTGTCCAGGGCCAAAAGCAGTTTTGAATCAATCTACCAACTACAGTATTTTTTAAAGGAAATGAATTCTGCTATTCCTCGCAGCCATGAAGAAAACACTGCACCACCACAGGGCTGGCTCAGTTGTGTGGTGGCAGCCAGGCCAGTGTTTGAAGAACATCAGGTAGTGCGACCGGGGCACAAAGTCTGGCAGCAAGGAAAGTAATTGATTTTAGTTTTTGTCTATCCAAGACACTGCTCCTCACTTTGTGGGGCACATGAGGAACATCATTCAAAGCCTTGTTCTTCAAGAGCAGATGTTCTTAGCCTCAGATATGTTGCTGGGTTGAACTCCTGATGTGAACTAGTTTGAAGCAAGGAGCTTCTCAAAAGGGGCACCTCCACTCCACTGTGTGCTTAAACATGGTTTCATGTAGAAGAACGTTGTAATCTTGGGAACTGAACTTTCAGTGTCTTAATGTTTTTATGGGTTTTTTGAATACTTGAGACTTATGTTGACTTTTCTAAGTTATGTGAAAATACTTTGCCATGGGGTATCTGGCACAAGCAGTGAGCTACCCTTTGTACTGCTTAATGGTACCTCTCTTCTTTTGCATTTGTGTCTTAAATGCTTAGACTGAAGACTGACCCTTCATTTCCTCTTGGTAGGAGAGATCGTCTCCCCGTCCTCTCACTGCATCTGGTTGTCATAGCAATAGGATGGCCTTCTTGTCCCCCTGCATAGCCCCTCCTGCCTACCTAGTGCTGTGTGACCTGGGCCTGGCAGAGCAGCAGGAAGTTCCTGGGGTCTGGGAAGCCGCTGCCCGATGGCAGGGAACACACAGTTGGAGGCAGTGCGCCCTGTTTGAGCTGCAAGAGTAGCTAACCGTGCAGGGCCCCTTGGCCCAGATTTACAGACTTGTACTAACACACCTGAGTTGGTATTTGTTAAACCTCATTTATAAAAGCTTTTTAAAAAATCAGCTTTGCCTCAGTATTTATTTGCCCCTACATGGGGTTTCCCTCTTCTTCCCAGCATTTTGTTAGGCAAGTGTACTTAAAATGGCATTGTCCCAGGTTGAGGGGCTGCCTGAGCTGGAGAGGAGTCTGTTAACTTAGGCACCGCTCGGCAGCTCCCTGCACCAGGGACGCCCCCACATTAGTCATGTGAACAATCCACTGCCATGTTTCTATTACAAACACACAGAAACAGTAACCGTCTACTTTTGCTGCTTTAGTACTGGGATCAAAAAGTGAACCAACTAAATATCTTTTGGTCATCTTTGACAAAACATTAAGTGTGCTTTTTTTAAGGTTACCTAATGGAACCAACAGAAGAGACTAAAGCCGTTTCCCTGAGTGGGGAACAGTCCTTTCAAGACTGTCTGCACAAATCAGCATTTGTGCTACTCTGGATGGGACATGGAGCAGTGTTCACGGCAGGGTAGTGTTTATATACCAAGGACATATTAGGAGGCAGAGAGCTTCTGTCCAGGGACACAGACAGAACTTTATTTTTTCCTAACAGTAAAGACTGGGTTTCATTATTCTTAAACATGTTAGGTAAAATTTAATAGCTACCAATAAAAGCCCTGTTCTAAATATAGAAAAATTCCATTGAATACAAGAAGGTTGTATTTATGTTCAACCTTATTATTCCATTTTAGAAAGCTATACATTTTTTTAGTCTGCAATTCTTAAATAAGAATAGAAAAAAAATATTACAATCAAAATTTTGCCATTAGATACAGGAAACTATACACTGCAAGGAATTCAAATCAGCTAACAGAAGCCTGATTCATATAAAAGGAAGCTGATGTGTGTTCCTCAAGGACCAGAATAGAGCTTGTCAGAATGGACTCGATACTTTGAAATGAAGTTATATTAAATAACTAAGGCATTTCTCTGGTTTATAGTTTTTTACCAATTTTAGCAGCATGGGTGCTAGGTTAGCAAGTGGTAGAATCGCAGGACGGCTCTGGCACCCCACATAAAAGCGCACTTGCGGGTGACGTGACAGCCCTCCTGGACGCTCCTGACATGCTGTTGCTAGTTGGCTGTTTTCAAAGGGGTCTTGCGGAGCGACCTCCTACTGGGGGCTGGGTGGTCTTTATTTCTGGCCAGAGACTTCACATTCCACTGCGGAGGCTGTGGAGGCCTAGCGAAAGAAAAGATACAGCATTCCTGGAACAACAACAAAAAACCCCAACAAAAACATCTACCTCATGAGGAATGCTCAGTAAACTTACGGCTTATCAGGCAATGATAAACACAGAATGTCGTTTCCTTGACTCTGGACTTCAGTTTTCTCTGAAAGGGAGTCAAACACAAACAAATTGAGATTTCCCAGAACTCCAAAGCAGCTCATGTGTCTGGCAGGAAGGGAACTTGCCTTTGGCTGAAGAAGGCGTCTGTGGTGTGCCTATGTAGCTGACTCCTGCTCCGAACGTGACGTCACTGGTGGTGTCTGGGGAGAGGGGGAAACAGCGCCGTTAATGAAAAGCTGCCAAGAGACAAACACCCAATAAAGGCGCCTGAGCAAGGTCACTCACGGGCTTTCTGCTAGTTCCCTACAGTCTCTTAGGCCAGGACCGAGCCTTGTCAGGACTTCTGTCCTCCTGGAAACACCCGTCTTCATGTCCATGGTCTCCAGATTCCTCTTCCTCTGACCGCTTGCCCCAAGCACTCCTGAGTCTCCCCTGCCCACTCTTCGTCCCTGCCTATACCCCCGTGACCCACCCCAGCTCAGCCCTCTCCCCAGGTCCTCTCGCCTTCCCGAATGCACCTCCCCGCGACTGCCTGGAGATGCTGCACCCATCTCTACCTGCTTTCCTCAGCGCGGTCCTGCTACACACCTATCACTCTGGCCTATCCATGCTGGCTGCGCCAGGCACCAGCTGCTTCTCCGGGTCTAGTCCATACCGAGTCTTGGCACTGCTGTCTCCTGTTCCTGCTCTCCTCACTGAGAACATGAGCTGCTTTCACTGTGACCTGGCTCAGGCTCTCCCCTTTCCAGGTCGCCCTGAGGAAGCAGGGGCAGAGCAAGGACCTGGAACCAGATTCTGGTGTAAATTCTGGCTGTGGCTAAGAATCTCAAGTTTCTTTATCTCCAAAATGAGATACAAATGGACCTACCTCAGGGGAGTTGTCAGGATTAAATGAGATTATTTATGTTAAGTCTTTAACACAGTACTTGGTACAAGGTAAGCGGCAAAGAAATAGCGCAGCTATTGTAACTTACTGGCCATCTTGTCCTATGTCACTGGACGTAAGTTTGTTTCAAGATCTGGTGAGGTGTCTGCCCTCAGACACCTCAGACGCTGAAGCGTCCTGATGACTCAGCGTTTCGAGGGACCTAAACATGCAGCCTCTGAGCAAGCCTGCCCTGAGCCCCCTTTCTGAGCCCACCTGCTGCAGTCACTGCAGGCCGCCCATCTCCCATTATCATCCAGGAGGCCTGGTATAACCCCTGGTCGGCACACGTAGTTCCTCCTGCCTGGAGAGCCCTCCCTGACCGACTACAGCACCCTGTTGCTTCAAGTGCCCCCAGTGGTAATGCCTCTCTCAGCGACTTTCTCCCTGCCAATGTGTCCTGTCCTGTTCTGCACAAACTGCTGTCTCCACACTTGTCAGGGACATAGCCAGGCTCAGCCTGCTGTCCTTCCTACGAGAACACCTGTGAAGTAAATAAACTGCAGTATCCTCACCTCTCTCTTCAATGCCATAGCCTTTTATGAGTACCCACTAGATCTCTGGTATACAAATTTCATCGTGCATCTGCCTTGCCCTTTGTGTGAGGGCTACTCAAGCTGTGTGAACAGACAACACTAGAGAGTAGTCTCTCACTGCTACGCACGTAGCCCTGTTCCTGCGGTGGAAGTTACCTCTCTTTACACATACATCCAGGGGACAAGTCTGCAGTTTTCACAAAAGCAACCCTGCAGTAGCTGTTAGGTCCACCGCACTTTGTAAGCACTTAGAATCAAAGGAGAAGCATCTTTGCTGCCCAAGTTACAGCAGTAAGAAGGACTTGCTGGCCTTCCCAATTCTCACTTAAAATCTAGCTCTCCACTTAGCAAAGCCTCTCTGCCTGTGCTGATACCTGGGTGTGCCGGAGTGCTGGAGCTGGGTAGCACTGTCCTGCCAGCTTCCCAGCCCGGGGACCACTTCCTGACAGTCAGCCCCACTAAGAGCTGTCACCAGACTCTGTATACACTACAGCGACAAGAGAACTGAGTGTTCTCAGGTCACCTACTGATTCTCCCGGGAAGGAGGGCCAACAGGTGACCCTCTGCAAGCGTTTTTTCCTGGCTCCAGATGAGCAGATATCCCTAGGATTCTACATTCAGGAGGCTAGGGAAGAAAAGTGCCTTCTTGCTCTGGGATACCTGGAGCCCTGTCTTCAGAGCAGTGGTTACTCCACATACACACATTTAAGTAGCATTAATGCAGCTGAGGGAAACCAACCCACGACTGAAGCCAGGACTCCTGGGAATGAGCAAAACCACAACCAGACGTGCTCTCCCACTGCTGCAACAGATGGTACCTAACTGCTGAAATAGCGGTGCTGGGGGGCCCCTGAGCCAGGAACATAGAACACGCAGAAATGCAAAATTATCCACTGCTTTTAATGACAGAAGCTGTTATGATTCATTGTCATCTGAGGAGAGGTGGACGTTCTGTTCATCTGTTAATCTCCCTTAAAAGGAGGACTTGGGTGAAGATTATCTGTCACCTGATACGTATGTGAAAAGCATCACAGGTAACAGAACCACCAAGCAAGTAGCTAGCACAGTCTGTGCCCAGGAAATCTGTCCTGACCAAATGCACAGCTGAATGAATGGCTCACGGTTCTCTGCTGCTCCATCACTACCAACAAGAACAGCTTCACACTCTCTCATCTTACACTGATGCTGAAAGGAGTGCAGTGAGACAGCAGGAGGCGGCACACGGAAGCCCACCTGCAGCCTGGATGCAAGGAGTCAGCACGTAGCAAACATGCTTCACACTGCCATGTTCAGGCACCCAGAGATGTGGGTGGGTGCAGTGGGGGGGCCAAATGCGCATGAACCAACAGCAGGGCCAACCGGGGAATTGCTCAGGGAAACAGTTCCTACTGCTGACCCCGGGGAGTGGGAGGGCATCTAATCTTGTCTGAAGGGCCAGGCAGGGACTTTAGAAGGGCGACAAGGTGATGGGAAGTGAAGGCTCCATATGAGAGCCTGGGTCATGGGGGAGGGCTGGGCACAGAGTGTGGGGAAGATGGCAGGAGGCAGGCAGGGGCACCGCTGGGCCAGCCTGCAACATGCACTACAGATTTTGGACAGTAAGAGTGTCTTCCTAGTCCACTAAGTTTCTCATATAATGGTTTCTATGGGTTTTGAGACAAGAGGAAGCTATAAAACAAAGTAAATGGAAAAAGTTCTCTATACTTCTGAGTCACCTCTACTTTGAAATACAAGGGAAGAACAGGCATTAGAGGAAACTGCCCCACGGAATGAGGAGATGCAGTGGCTGTGGGATACTCAACAGGCCATCCTCCATATTCAAGTCTGTTTGCTCTGGAGCTGAACCAGTGGCACTGAGGGGCCTGCCAGGGCTGACATCTGATGGCCATGGAGAAGGGCTGGCTGAGCAAATCCAGTAACCTGGAGAGTAGGTGGGAATGCTGGTGCATCTGCTCTACAAAGCCCAGACCGGCACTGCCCAGAGAAGTTACCTGACAGATCTGTGCCCCAGCCTCACCACCTGTCAAATCAGGGTGCTTCACACTGCCCGTGGGAAGTTTGGTATCAAAGCACTTAGAAGAGCCCTTGACATTCAGCAGTGCTCTATCGAATTATTATAATTATTGCCATTCAGTCTGACAATGCACCATGATGGTGCTGAATGTAAGAGCCTTTATCCTCTCTTGCAACAGAAAGTTGTACTGCGACCCTAGCAGCCGCAGTGACTGCAGGGGAGGCACTCACCTCCCAGCTGTCACTTACTTTCAGGAGTGCTGATTGCCCGTCTAGTCACATGGTCAATGGCTCCATTGGACTCACGCTCCAAGCTGTATGAAGACGCTAGGATAAAATGGGAAAGTTTCATCCAGAAAAACCCATTACACTATGAAAAAGCAAAACCAAATGAAAAAAATATTTGCAAGATTTAGGAAAATAAAGAGGTAATTCAGGGAGATACTGATGAATGATACACATGAGAAATATTGTCCATTCCCACTAGGGTTCACAACACTGGAAATTATGACTATAGCCATTTTTGGTCTGTAAAACTCAGCAAAGAAAATGGAAAATTAGTGTTTCTAAGGAGGAAAATGGACATTTGTGTGCCTTTCTGGGAGTATAATGTGGAGTGAATTAAAGAGGGCACTTGGACACTATCAAGTATTAAAAATATGGCCTTTGGGTGCTAGGAATTAACCCAAAAGATTACATACATACAAAGCTGTATGTACAAGGATGTTTATTGTGACATTATTTCAAAAAATGGGAAAACACCCACATATATGAGAATAGTATAGTAATAAGTTATGGTACTCCACAAGATAGGGTGCTACAAAGCCACTGGGAGAAAAGGTTTGAAAAAAGTCTGTGGAAGCGTTTTCACTATATATTACTGTGGGTGTGTAGGGAAGCAGGTGAGAAAATACACTTAAGATGTGCACAGTTTTACAAATGAAACTAAACACAGGTAGGTATGTGAGGAGGAGAAAGACAAAGAATAAACACTTCGCTACTATGGGGGAGTTTCTATTTCACTCTTTTCCAAAACTTTTATTAAATATGCATTGTTTTACTATGTTACCTATAAATATTTTATTGGGATTATATTACCTATAATCTCAAGTCCCCAAAGTTATTTGTTTTAAAGAAAACAAAAACCATTTTAAAAGGAAGGAGAAGGAGGCTTGTCCTGTTTTACTCTGTACCTACACTATGAGCAGAGCTATGTACTGTGGCAGCCGCCCTAAGACTTACCACGATTGCATGTCTTGTCTGGGCCCTCAGACTTCAGTGTGAAGGGCAACATGTCCATACTCCGACCCCGATACCTGTGACTCGACTCCACAGCTTTCTTGACCGAATTGAGGATTGCAATGGTACTCAGGGGCATTGACCTGTGGAGGGGAGCATGCCACAGGCATGCAGATGGCATGGGTGAAAACCCTGAGACACCCACCACTTCTTCAAGTGTACACAGACTGCACACTCATTTCAATCCGGAAGGGAGAGGCCTGCAGTGCAGGAGAGCAGGAAGGCCATGATAACATGCACCACAAACACCTGGTGGAGAACAGTGAAGCCACCTCTGAGTTTGGCAACAGGGAACCACCCCAGGATCCACTTCTGCAGGCTCCATACCTGGCTCTGGGCATTAACTGCTTCACTGGCCCCATTTCAGGTGAAAGAAGCAAGGGTGGTGCTTGGCTAGCATGTGCACCAGGTGCTGAGGACAGGCTTGCAGCAGTGAAGACAGTGGCACTTTCAGGAGCTGGCATTATTTCTAACCTTGGAGCAACCTGTCAGAGAAGACAAAGAGTACTTACCTTATGATGCTTTTTTTTTAAAAAAAAACTGGAATCTTTACATGTGACGTCCAAGTCCATGATGAATCTGTTCTAAACCACATCAGCGCTGGGCAAGTAGAACTTCACCTTCAGAAATAGCTGTGGCAGGAATGAGGCTTAAAGATGGAAGTGTGAGGAGTGAGACAGAATCTTCCGTCCAAAAGTGCATAAAATATGAAAATACAGCAAAAATGACTAATCCTGAAAGAGTGACTGCAAAGACTGCTGACAGATGACCTATATCTGGGGAAAAGAGAAGACCTGACAGAAAAGGGTAAAGTAGCAAAGCTGTGGTCCAGCAGGAACCAAGCCCTTCCTCCCAGCCCAGCTCACCAGTGGGAGGAAGAGAAACGGAGCAGGGTGGGGGTGGAGGCCTGGGACTGCTGAACACCCAGCCCTGGAGGTCTGCTCCAGGAACATGAACCCACATAACACAGTGCTCTGGAGATTAGTGGGGTTGGAAAGCAAAGACAGGTGGAATACTTGGAGAGACTGAGATTCCAGCCAAATAGGTACCTACAACCAGCCACTCCAGGACAGAAGAAAGGCGGGCACTTTGAAAGACTTCCCAACAGCGAGAGGGCTGATAAACAGGCAAGGATTACACAGAGCTTGCTGCTCAGGAGACAGACCAGGAAGACAAAATCAACCTGGCACACTTACCCAGCAGGCTGGGTACTCGGCAGGAGCTTCAGGCGCACCATGGCCCTGGCTGGCGACGCGTGCCAAAGCCCCCCACAGCAATATGCGGCCTGCCATTCCTTCCCCAGTCCAGCACTGGTTCAAAAACCTTCTGCCCCTGCCATTGAGCCAGGCCACCCTGAGGGTGGCACTCCTCAACAGCTACAGGGGTTATAACACAGAGACTCCTCCCCGTGTGCTTGGCCCACTGGACCTGGCAGTGGAGGCAGGCACTGCAGCTGGGAAGCAGGAAAGAGCTCTTTCATCCTGACAGGCATCAGTGCCACTCACCAGCGACCCCCACAATTGTACCAGGTGCTGAGCTGCTCAAGAGTAGAGCTTCTGGGCACTAGAGGTTATTATTCCAGAGTAATCAGTACAAATAAGAAACTGCGGAAGAACCTGGTACAACCCCAAATCCCACAAACACCAGAAAGAGGGCCAAGTGAAACTGAAATACCAATCTTCATGATAAAGATTTCAAAATAGAAATCATAAACATGCTCACGGAGCTACAGAAAAATATTCAAGACCTCAGAGAGGACTTCAAGAAAGAGATGGAAACTTTGAAAAATACAGTGTCTGAAATGAAACATACAATAGAGGGATTCAAAAGCAGATTACACGAGGTAGAGAAGATGGTAAATGAAATAGGAATTAGAGAACAGGAATACCAAGAAGCTGAGGCACAGAGACAAAATAGGATCTCTAGGAATGAAAGAATAATAAGAGAACTGTGTGACCAACCAAACATTATTTGCATTCTAGGGGTATCAGAAAAAGAAGGAGAGAAAAAGGGATAAAAAGTCTCTTTGAGGAAGTAATTGCTGAAAACTTCCCCAATCTGGGGAAGGAAATAGTCTCTCAGGCCATGGAAGTGCACAGATCTCTCAACACAAGGGACCCAAGGACAACACCACCAAAACATATAATAATTACACTGGCAAAGATCAAAGACAAGGACTGAGTATTAAAAGCAGCCAAAGAGAAAAAAAAGATCACATACAAAGGAAAACCCATCAGGCTATCATCAGACATCTCAGCAGAAACCGTTACAGGCCAGAGGGGAGTGGCATGATGTATTTAATGCAATGAAACAGAAGGTCCTTGAACCAAGAATACTCTACCAGGCAAGATTAGCATTTAAATTTGAAGCAGGGATTAAACAATTTCTAGATAAGCTAAAGTTGATGGACTTTACCTCCCACAAACCATCTCTACAGTGTATTTTAAAGGGAATGCTATAGATGGAAGTCCTCCTAAGGCTAAACAGCTGTCACCAGAGAAAATAAAACCACAGTAAAAGAAGTAGACCAATTAATGATTAAACAAATGCAAAATTAAAGCAACTACCCACAAGGTCAGTCAAGGGATATACAAAGGGTACAGAAAATGACACCTAATATATAAAGAGTGGAAAGGAAGAAAAAGAAGGGAGGAAAAAAAAAAAAACCTTTAGAGTATGTTCGAAATAGTGTACTAAGTGAGCTAAGTTATACTGTTAGAGAGTTAAGAAGCTACCCTTGAACCCTTGGTAACCATAAATCTAAAGCCTGCAATAAGTATATATCTATCAATAATCCCCCTAAATGTAAATGGACTGAATGCACCAATCAAAAGACACAGAGTTACAGAAAGGATAAAAAAATAAGACCCATCTATATGACGCCTACAAGAGACTCACTTAAAATCCAAAGACATACACAAACTAAAAGTGAAGGGATGGAAAAAGATATTTCATGCAAATAATGGGGAGAAAAAAGCAGGATTTGCAGTACTTGTATCAGACAAAATAGACTTCAAAACAAAGAAAGTTACAAGATAAAAAGAAGGACATTACATAATGATTAAGGAGTCAATCCAACAAGAGGATATAACCATTAAAAATATTTATATACCCAACATAGGAGCACCTAAATATGTGAAACAAATACTAACAGGATTAAAGGGGGAAATAGAATGCAATGCATTTATTGTTGGAGATTTCAACACACCACTCACTCCAAAGAACAGATCAACCAGACAGAAAATAAGTAAGGAGATAGAGGCACTGAACAACACATTAGAACAGATGGACCTAACAGACATCTACAGAACATTCCACCCAAAAGCAGCAGGATACACATTCTTCTCAAGTGCACATGGAACATTTTCCAGAATAGATAACATACTAGGCCACAAAAAGAGCCTCAGTAAATTCAGAAGGATTGAAATTGCACCAAACAGCTTCTCAGACCATAAAGGTATGAAACTAGAAATAAATTATGCAAAGAAAACAAAAAGCTCACAAATACATGGACACTTAATAACATGCTCCTAAATAATCAATGGAACAATGACCAAATAAAAACAGAGATCAAGCAATATATGGAGACAAATAACAACAATAACTTAACACCACAACATATGTGGGACGCAGTGAAGGCCATGCTAAGAGGGAAGTATATTGCAATACAGGCTTACCTCAGGAAAGAAGAACAATCCCAGTCTAAACTCACAACTAATGAAACAAGAAAAATAAGAACAAATGAAGCCCAAAGTCAGTAGAAGGAGGGACATAATAAAGATCAGGGCAGAAATAAATGAAATTGAGACAATAAAACAATAGACAGAACCAATGAAACCTGGAGCTGGTTCTTTGAGAATATAAACAAAATAGATAAACCACTAGCCAGACTTAACAAGAAAAAAAGAGTGTACACACATAAACAGAATCAGAAATAAGAAAGGAAAAATCACTATGGACTCCACAGAAATACAAAGAATTGTTAGAGAATACTATGAAAAATTATATGCTAACAAATTGGATAACCTAGAAGAAATGGACAACTTTCTAGAAAAATACAATCTTCCAAGATTGACCCAGGAAGAAACAGAAAATCTGAACAGACCAATTACCAGCAACGAAACTGAGTTGGTAATAACAAAAATTACCTAAGAAGAAAAACCCCTGGGACAGAGGGCTTCATTGCTGAATTTTATCATTTAGTGAAGACTTAATATTCATCCTCAAAGTTTTCGAAAAAGTTGAACAGGAGGGAATACTCCCAAACTCATTCTACAAGGCTAGCATCACTCTAATACCAAAATCAGGCAAGACATCACAAAAAAAGAAAATTACAGATCAATATCCCTGATGAACATAGATGCAAAAATACGCAACAAAATATTAGCAAACTGAATTCAAAAATACATCAAAAAGATCATGAATCATGATCAAGTAGGACTTATTCCAGGGATAGAAGGATGGCACAATATTTGAAAATCCATCAACATCATACACATCAACAAAAAGAAGGAGAAAAACTACATGATCATTTCCATAGATGCTGAAAAAGCACTCGGCAAAATTCAACATTCATTCATGATAAAAACTCAACAAAATGGGTATAGAGGCCAACTCCTTCAACATAATAAAGGCCATACATGACAAACCCACAGTCAACATCATACTTAACAGCGAGAAGCTGAAAGCTTTTCCTTTATGATCAGGAACAAGACAAGGATGCCTACTCTCCCCACTTTTATTCAACATAGTTCTAGAGGTCCTCGCCATGGCAATCAGACAACACAAAGAAATAAAAGGCATCCAGATTGGTAAGGAAGAAGTTAAACTGTCACTGTTTGTAGATGACATGATGTTGTACATAAAAAACCCTAAAGAACATACTCCAAAATTACTAGATCTAATATCTGAATTCAGCTAAGTTGCAGCCTACAAAATTAATACACAGAAATCTGTTGCATTTCTATACACTAACAATGAACTAGCAGAAGGAGAAATCAGGAAAACAATTCTATTCACAATTGCATCAAAAAGAATAAAATACATAGGAATAAACCTACAGAAGGAAATCAAAGACCTATACTCTGAAAACTACAAGACACTCATGAGAGAAAGAAGACTCCTATAAATGAAAATACATCCCATCCTCATGGATAGGAATATTGTCAAAATGGCCATCCTGCCTAAAGCAATCTATCTACACAACACATTCAATGCAATCCCTACCAAAACACCATCAGCATTCTTCAACGAACCAGAACAAACAGACCTAAAATTCACATGGAAGCAATCCTGAGAAGGAAGAATAAAGCTGGGGAGATTACAGTCCCCCACTTCAAGCTCTACTACAAAGCCACAGTAATCAAGACAATTTGGTACTGGCACAAAAACAGACCCACAGATCAATGGAACAGAATAGAGATCCCAGATATAAACCCAAGCATATATGGTCAATTAATATACAATAAAGGAGCCATGGATATACAGTAGGGAAACGACAGCCTCTTCAACAGCTGGTGTTGGCAAAACTGGACAGCTACATGTAAGAGAATGAAATTGGATTATTGCCTTAAGTCCATACACAAAACTAAACTCAAAATGGATCAAAGACCTGAATGTAAATCATGAAACTGTAAAACTCTCAGTAGAAAATAGGCAAAAATCTCTTGAATATAAACAAGAGCAACTTTTTTCTGAACCCATCTCCTGTCAAACTGAAATGCTTCTTTGCAGCAAAGGACACCATCAGTAAAACAAGGCATCCTACAGTAGGGGAGAATATATTCATAAATGACACACCTGACAAGGGGTTAACATCCACAATATATAAAGAGCTCACATGCCTCAACACCAAAAAGCAAATAACCCAATTAAAAAATGGGTGGAGGATCTGAACAGACACTTCTCCAAAGAAGAAATTGAGATGGCCAACAAGCACATGAAAAGATGCTCCACACCATTAATTATCAGGGAAATGCAAATTTAAACCACAATAAGATATCACCTCACACCAGTTAGGATGGCCAAATCCAAAAGACAAGGAACAACAAATGCTGGAGAGGAGGCAGAGAAAGGGGAACCCTCCTACACTGCTGGAGGGAATGTTAATTAGTTCAAGCATTGTGGAAAGCCGTATGGAGGTTCCTCAAAGAACTAAAAACAGAAATACCATTTGACCCAGGAATTCTATTCCTAGGAATTTACCCAAAGAAAACAAGATCCCTGATTCAAAAAGACATATGCACCCCTATGTTTATCACAGCACTCTTTACAATAGCCAAGATATAGAAGCAACCTAAGTGTCCATCGGTAAATGGATAAAGATGTGGTACATATACACAATGGAATATTATTCAGCCATAAGAAGAAAACAGATCCTACCATTTGCAACAACTAGAGGGTATTATGCTCAGTGAAATAAGCCAGATGGAGAAAGACAAGTACCAAATGATTTCCCTCATTTGTGGAATATAACAACAAAGCGAAACTGAAGGAAAAAAACAGCAGCAGACTCACAGACTCCAAGAAGGGACTAGCGGTTACCAAAGGGAAGTGATGGGGGAAGGGTGGGTGGGTAGGGAGAAGGGGATTGAGGGGTATTATGACTGGCACATATGGTGTGGAGGAGTTCACAGGGAAGACAGTGTAGCACAGAGAAGACAAGAAGTGACTCTCTGGCTTCTTGCTGCACTGATGGTCAGTGACTGTGGTGGGATGTCCGGTGGGACTCAATAATATGAGTGAATGTAGTGACCACAATGTTGCTCATGTAAAACCTTCCTAAGATTGTGTATCAATGGTACCTTATTAAAAAAATTTAAAAAGACAGAAAGAAACAGTTGTGGTAGATGTGGAATTAACAGGGAGAAAAGGAGTTAAGTTAGTTCGTCTTTGTCATGTTTTACCACAGCAGAGCTGTCTGGATTTCTCAGGGAAGTGAGCACACTGTTTCTGCAGGGAAGCCACGGTGCCCCCCAGAAGCAGCCCCAATGACAATAGGTGCTGAAGATGGGCACGCAGGCAGGACCACACCGGCAGGGGAGTTTGGGGCTCATCTACCTGCGCTCTCGCAGTACCGTCAGTCACCCTGTCCCCATCGTGTTTTGCCAGCTCTTGCTCCTGGGCTAGCTGTTCATTGTACTTCTTCATGTCATACTCAAGTTCTGATGCCAGCTGTTTGTCAACTCCAAAGAAATCCTTGATTTCATCTCGGTAATCCTGCATCACCTCCTAAAACAGACCCAGAGGCATTCTTTAATACTTTCTTTCTTGAATAAATATCTCTAGCCCAACTTGATAAACAATAATAGGATCAGTTAAGACTTATTTTGCTAAGAGCAGACTATTTCTAGTACATCAACAAGTTAATTAACATAATGGTACCTTCCCAGTAAACACTGTGTGCACTTGTGTTGGCCACACAAGCAGGTGAATGTGATGTGAAATACTAAGAATTCTGCAGGAAGCTTCCTATTTGCCAGTTAACAAGCAATTTTCCAGGTTCCTGGTAGGAGAAGGCCATGGAATTATACAATCTTAGCTTAAAGAAGAACATATAAAAGGGCACAGAACTGCCAGCAATAGCTACCACCTTTCCATCCCTGGAGCCTAGAATGGGGATAGTGGTGTATCTGGTTGTCTGGCATGGCTCTGCGTCACTACTAGTTCAAAGGACCCAGTGGTCATTGAGGCAGGCCTCTTAGGAATTCAAGTCAGAGGTCAGATGGGCAATGGTGGCATCATCTTGGCTCAGACAGGGCCCCTGGAACCATACAGAGAGCAGTGCAGTCTGCAAGTGCTCATTTGTCTGTCCTAGCTTTCTCAGAGGACTGAAACCGTGGCTCTGCATCCTCTTCTGAAGATATGATAAAAAACCTTTCATCACATCAGAGTAGGAATATTCTCAGGTCTCAAAGAGAGCAGCCAAGAACCAAGCCTTTTTGCTGAGAAAGACACCAATTCACCTAGTGGATTGGAGAGAGAAGTCCCAACAAAGGGAAGGAAATCCATCAATGATTCCAGCTGCCACTAAGAGGGGGCTTCCACAGGCCAAGGGGGACGCTGGTTAGCGCTGCTGTAACTAAAGTTTTCCGATGGAGAAGCGCCGCGTCACTTGAACAGAGTAGCCCAGTGACTATCCTCTGCGTGTGTGTGCTCAGAAACAGGAGGCGGGATTACTTAAGTGTTTAAGTAGTCTGTTTAGGATCTAAGGTTTTCTTTTTCCCTTTCCTAGGTTTCAAATCAGGTAATAAATAAATACAAAAACAACGGGAAGTTCTCATTTTTTTTCCATACAGTGAGCCTATCTTCCCCACCTAACTTTCTTAGGATAAAGAGCTATTTAAAAATCATAATCAATATACTTTTGTTGTGACCCTCTTTGAAAAAAACAATTCTTAGATTCTCTGTAGCACAGAAAGGAAAAAAATAAAACAACTGCATTTACTTCTGATTGAAGTATTGCCAGAAAGGTCTGAGGCTTCATTTTTGTGTGCACTGCAGGTACACATGTCTTGGTTGCTTAGACTGGACTTTTCATGGCCTCAGACTGCACCAGGGATGATGGCAGCCACCCCCGTGGGATTCCCCAAGGCCCACTGCTATATGGTGGTTATTTCCCAACTTGTAAAGCAGAGAGTGTTAAAGGCAAACACTCCCGAATTAAACGTAATGACCAATTTTTACATGTCACCAGTATGAACTAAGATGACTTGGCCCCAGCTGAGAAAGTCAAAACTGAATATAATGGGCATCCCCGACACATGCTTAGCAAAATGAGCCATGCGTTACAAACTCAACTGCACGAAAAAGGCCAGGACCAGCTTCAGTGGAACCTATGGTCAGACTCTGTCTTCTCCCACAGTTAAAGGCTTGGCTGGCTGGTATAGTTCTAAAAGTGTACTGTGGTCTTGTAGCACTTTGAGTCCTAGTCATTCACTGACCACCTGCACCGTGACTGCCAGAAGATCCTGAGTAATGGCCTGGAGGCAGGGAGATGCCAGACACCAAGTACAAGGTCATCACGTACCCTCAAATAGTTCATGAGTTCCCGCAAAGCTGGGATCTTATTTTTCTCTAGCATAGTCTTCAGGGTGATGATAATTGGAATAATATTTTCTATGAAATTCCTCTTCTGAACCTGTAGTAACATAAACAAAGACATGTTTTAAATGTATATAGTTCTGAAAGACACTTTTCCTTGACCTAGTTCTTTTTATATAGCCAATCTAGGATACTATATAAGTTTATTTTTAATTATTGTACTGGGATTTGTATAGGGCCCACCATCTTTGTCCTGGGGACTCTATAAGCATTACCTCAAAACACTAAGAAGGCTTTGTACAGCAGGACAGGGATACACACTATTCTTATTTTCTCCACAAGAAAAAGGAATTAGAAATATGTTGACTAGTCTGACAAAAGGCTGCAAACGTGCGTGTATACCCACCATAGCCCTGTGGGCTCCGCCTTCAGTCCCTTCATTCAACATCCTTCCTTTAGAATGAAAATGAGTTCAATTCTGGCTGCCCACAGGGCCACTGTGCATTCCTGACAACAGCGGCTAAGCGTGAAGGCAGTCCGTTTGCTCTCTGTGTAACTGTGCACACACACATTAGGAAAAGTGCTGTGTATTTTTACAGAACCTGATTGGATCAAGCCTTCATCTTCTTTATCATTGAATGATCACTAACCACAAATGTTTTGCAATACATCTCTTCGAATTAAATTCATTATAGTAGTCGACATACACAAGACTTATCATTCTGAATCTTAAAAGTATTCTTTTTCTTCTCATTTAAAATCACTAGTATGTGTTCCTTGCTTGTACACCACTCATCTCTAAAAAGCCTTACCAGAATCTTCCTGAAATAGAAGGGCAACAGGAAGAGAAATAAACAATGTAATAAACAGGAATCTAAGCAGAGGTAAGTGCTGGGATGCTTAAAAAGTGGCTCCAATGCATTCAGCTCAACAAATACTATCAAACACCTTCCCTGTACCAGGTACAAAGCTAACTTCTGGAGATAGAGAAATGAAGCCAAGAATTTTTGTCTTCAAGTTGCTTCTAGACCAGATTGTGTGCTGTGATATGTGGCACAATGTGACAAGTGGAAGGGTGTTAAGGAACTTCTGCTGGAAGGACGCCTAGGAGGGAATCATTCTAACTGAATGAATACCAGGGAAGGCCTCTCTGAAAAAATGACATTTAGAGGTGTAGGAGAGGACAGGGTGGGCAAAGGCTCAGCAGGCAAAGGCGGCCCATGCAAAGGTGCAGACACAGGAGGGCACACCAGCCACCTGGAACAGAGAGGAGGCTGGGCGGGCATGGCATGGTGCTCTAAGAGCTGCGTATGTCTTAGAGAAGAATCGGGATTTTATGCAGAAGGTACTAGAAAGCCACAAACTGACTTATTAAAGATGTCATTAGTGAGGCATAATTTACATACAACAAAGTCTGCCCGTGGTAGGTGACATGAGCTTTGACAACAGCGTATACTGAGTAATGAGCACCCACAACTGCTGCCCCAGAAGTAATCTGCTTCCCCTCCGAGGTCAATCTGCCTCTGGTCTATTTCAAGCAGGAGAATAAAGTGCTCAAATCTGTTCCTAAGACAGACTGCTCTGGCCACAAGGTGGTGTAGCCTGGAACATAAACAAGCAGAAGAGGATGTTGAACAAACTGCCGGGAATGACGCAGGCTTAACTAAGTGCAGCAGCGGAGGCAACGAGACAGGCAGACTCGTAGGATGGAGCGCACAGGACCTGGGGGCGTGCTGCATGTGATCAAAGTCTGTTTCTTTGGGCTCAAAAGCTTTCAGGGCTCAGGTGGGACGTACAAATGAGCAGTATAGGCATGGTCATGAACCCTGGGGGCCTGGTTCATGGCAACCGAACTGTCCCCTAGTCATTGAAATCTTAAAGTTCATGCTCACTGGCCAAACAGAGCATGTGCCTGGCATCCAGAATCTGGCTGGGTTGCGCTGGGTTCCTTTTGGACAATTAGGTAGATGATGGGCCCCTTCTCCACAACAGACTGTAGGGAAGAAAGAGATCAAGAGGAGTTCAGGTTTGGCTGAGTGAGACCGAGATGCCCAGGCACGTCCAGGCAAAGTGCAGTTAAGTCCAGCTCAGGCTCACAGAGGAGTCAGAGCTACAAACACACATGAGGACAAACACCACCTGGCTGCGAGTGGAGGCCACTAGCAAAGATGAAACCAGGATCTGAAGTGGACCTGCACTGTTCAGGCAGTGGGTGGGGAGTACCGGGGTGTGACAAGGCCTGTTTAGAGAACAACATGCTTACCTGTGAGATGAGCTTTTTCTGGGCCTCCTGCATGACTACATCCGCCAAGGCCATGTCATCTTCCTCCATGAGGAGGTCCTTATCTGGCTTAGATCTCATTGCCAAAAGCTTGATCTCCCTTGAGCTGAGGACCTCAAATGTGTCTGAGAGCAAGTCACTGCCTTCCCTATCCAGGGGCAGGATGCCGTCGGCAAAGCAGGCTAAGAGAGAGCAAAGAAGACTGGTTTCTGAGAAACAGTCTGGCCCTAGAGGGGAACGTATCTCCCAGAGCCAGGAGGCCTTCCACAAGGGTCTACAAGGACACAGTCAATGTCAAAGGAGTCTTCTGTCAGCCACACAGCATTTCTTTTTTAAATACACATTTTATCCCAAACACACCAGGCCTACCTAAAATACTAAGGCAGATTTTGGAAGTGATATTAAACCGCTGTTCATCTGTGAAGTGCTCTAGAAGAAACCTGTAGATTTTCATTCGTTTCTCCTTGTTCATCTTTCCCTTCAGTGAAAACAGCCGCTTCTCTCTGTGGCAAAACACAATTTTACCACATCACACGGGCACTTGAGAAGGCTGTCGGTGTGAACAGCATATCCCAGTCACCCAGAGGCTGCCCACGGCAGGCCTCTCCGACACCACCACTCACAAAAGTGAGCTCCTTGCATCACTCATACAACACAACTGCCCCATCCCAGGCCTGCCCGCCCCAAGAGCCTTTCTGACCTCTCCGACTGGGGGAATCTGTTGTACTTTTCGTGCTTCTCGTAGTTGTTGAAGTGGAAAATACATTCAATGAAGTGCTGGAAGAACATGGCAGGGCTCCTCTTCAGTAGCAGATGAGCCAGGCAAAACTCCCCGAAACTGCAGGAAGGGGGAAAAGGAGACACACTTGCTATCTGCAGATAGCCTTTAAACCCCATCGGGACCTCTGCAAACAGAGGCCCTTGGGCAGCTGTGAGGGGCTCGCCTTCACCCCAACAAATGGCCTTGTCCAGAGCAATGGCAGCATGCAGAGTTAACTTCTGCTGTTTGTCCTTGCCTGTGAATCCAGGGTCGGCATAAATGCCTTCTCTACCTGGTTTCCCTTCAAAATTCTAACAAGGTGTTGTTATTCAGTTGCACTTCAAATTCAGGAAAGCAACAAACCAACCCCAAACTGCTGCTTCAAGCAGAGTCCCATGGTCCTTAAGGCAGGTAGTGACACTGACCACCTGAAAACAAACACTTGGCCTTCTACTTCCAACATGAAGTTTATTGCCCTGCTCTTGAACAAAAACCAATGTTAGTAGCTGGAACTTTTTTAGGAATTTGGATTAATTACAAGAGCTTCAGAGTTTGGGTCAGCACAGACAGTGACTGACTGAGCTTGGGACTCACCAGCAAGCCTCAGGGGCCCTTCTTTCTCCTGTGCCCCCAAACCTGAAAGAGGTGTCCAACATGCAGTACCACACTACAGGGGGACACAGATGCCACTAGCACCGCACCAAGTGAGAGGGCAAAATTCTACTGGTTCCAAGGCCAAATGTACATGGATGAAAATCAAGACTGCTCAGCCACGGGCTCCCTAAAGGTGGTTCCGTTATCACAGTGGGTGAGGGAATGCCAAGGTACTGGTCTTTCAGGGGTCAACCTGGAGGGGCGCAGAGCTGGCTTTGATCCATTCCTTCTGTCCAGACCAAGGTTTTAATCTCATTTCAGAGTTAAATGCAATTTCCACCTACACAGGAGCACTAGTCGGCTCTCATGGACAGATTCAACAAGGATAATTTCTTCTTCGCTTTGGAATGCATTAAGGTTTAAAGGAGATTCATCTTCCCTTAATGTTTCCCCTTAGGTTAATATTAAAATCAGTTTGTATTTATAGTACACACATCAATTAAAAGTCAGAGAAGGTAGTTCAGAAATAATGATGTTGAATAAGCCTAGATAAAAATTCTGCTGCAAGTAAGGAATTTTTGCACCTAGAAAAGAAGGGACCACACCACCCTGATGTAATTATGACACAAAACAAAAGAAACTCTCCTCTGAGGAGAAATTCACTCAAGGCCAGCTAGAGGGACCTCTTTGATCTAACAGTAGTTGGTAGACCGTTTGCAAACTGTTGTTGAGTAAACCAGGTTGGAAAGGACAAGGTCCCAACATCAGATGAAGTTCTTTCTAAACAAGGGTTACTCTGGTAAATTACTTGTGACAAAGAATGGAGAAAGCCATTTAATAAAAACAGTCCCCCCAAAAACAAGACTGCCTTCTATGGCACTTTATCACAGCTAAGCTACCATGCACAGATTCCACAGCCACCTGGATGTTCTCTGAGTTGAGGCAGTTCCTAGGAGAATGTAAAACCAGATAGAATCCAGCAATTCTTCAGCAAGAAGAGGGGCTGCCCTGAGTTCTGACTTGCTGGAAAATACTCATCTGCTCAGAATTTAGGTCAAGAGCACAGACGGCAGAGGTGGCTGACTGGCAAGACTCCAATCTACTCCTCAGTGACTAACTGGTGTAACCACCATACAGATGCATTCAACAGTAACTTGGAGGATGCAAAGGGTTCAGATGCACAGACTGAAAGCAGAGTCAAAGAATCTGCATCACAAGACGCCAGGAGCCAGATGCCAGTCAGTGGGGAAATATCCAGTACTAACCTTGCTGCTGCATTTACTGGGACTTCAAGGGCAAGTTTCCTCCTTGACTGGATTAAGACTCAGACACTACCAGCTTGATAAACAGGAAGAGGGACAATTTTGTTCTTTTGTTTGTCAACTGAGAATTTAAAAGAAATGAACATTGCAAGCAGTGCCCCTGGGGCATTCCTTTGGAGTGACAAGAGGCAGCATGTTTCTAAGGTACCCGGCCTGGAACTTTGACAGTCCTAAGGAAATCCCATAAGGGCAGAGCTCAGGAAGCAGATGTCCCCCACCTCCTCCCTCAGCACAGTTAACAGGACCCATAAACAATCACACCAGTGAGCTGCCCAGGCCTTTACTGCAATAACTGCACTGTAAGGGGAACAAAGGAAGCTAAATCTGGGTAGTAATCTTGTACAAAGAAATAATTCTCTTACAAAGATTCCAATCCAGGTTTCACACAGCTGTGGGAGGCCACAAGAAATAACAGTCTGTCCACTTCCATTTTCAGATTTAGTAGGAAACATAAAAACCTGCCTTCCTTCAGATATCTTCCAAAGTCAAATGCCATCCTGAAGCAGACATGTGCTCAATGAAGGCCACAGTTAAAGGACTCACACTCTTGATCTGGCCCACAACGTGGTCTACCTCAGATTAGAAGTGGGGCTGACCCATTTATATCAGAATTCTTTCTATTTATTTTTTATTTTTTTATTAAGGTATTATTGATATATACTCTTATGAAGGTTTCACATGGAAAAACTGTGTGGTTACTACATTTACCCATATTATCAAGTCCCCACCCATACGCCAATGCAGTCACTGTCCATCAGTGTAGTAAGATGACACAGATTCACTATTTGCCTTCTCTGTGCTACACTGTTTTCCCCATGATCCCCCACACCATGTGTACTAAACAAAATACCCCTCAATCTCTTCTCCCTTCCTCCCTACCCGCCCTCCCCCACCCCTCCCCTTTGGTAACCACTAAGTTCCTTCTTGGAGTCACTGAGTCTGCTGCTATTTTGTTCCTTCAGTTTTGCTTCGTTGTTATACTCCACAAATGGGGGAAATCATTTGGCACTTGTCTTTCTCCGCCTGGCTTATTTCACTGAGCATAATATCCTCCAGCTCCATCCATGTTGTTGCAAATGGTAGGATTTGTTTCTTTCTTATGGCTGAATAATATTCCATTGTGTATATGTACCACATCTTCTTTACCCATTCATCTACTGATGGACACTTAGGTTGCTTCCATATCCTGGCTATTGTAAAAAGTGCTGCAATAAACATAGGGGTGCATACGTCTTTTTGAATCTGAGAAGTTGTATTCTTTGGGTAAATTCCAAGGAGTGGGATTCCCATGTCAAATGGTATTTCAATTTTTAGTTTTTGGAGGAACCTCCAAATTGCTTTCTACAATGGTTGAACTAGCTTACATTCCCACCAGCAGTGTAGGAGGGTTCCCCTTTCTCCACATCCTTGCCAGCATTTGTTGTTCTTAGTCTTTTCGATGCTGGACATCCTTACTGGTGTGAAGTGATATCTCATTGTGGTTTTAATTTGCATTTCCCTGATGATTAGTGATGTGGAGCATCTTTTCATGTGTCTGTTGGCCATCTGAATTTCTTCTTTGGAGAACTGTCTCTTCATATCCTCTGCCCATTTTTTAATCGGGTTATTTTCTTTTTGGGTGTTGAGGCGTATAAGCTCTTTATATATTTTGGATGTTAACTCTTTGTCGGATATGTCATTCACAAATATATTCTTCCATACTATAGGATGCCTGTTTGTTCTGTTGATGGTGTCCTTTGCTGTACAGAAACTTTTTAGTTTGATGTAGTCCCATGAGTTCATTTTTGCTTGTTTCCCTTGCTTGAGGAGATGCGTTCAGGAAGAGTGTATCAGAATTCTATCTGAAACTTGAGGTGAGTCACTTCCTATATCCATGACGGCCTTGGCTCCCACCCGAATGTCCTGTCATCACACTCCTCACCTCCATCCCATCTGTACATCATCCTGTTTCTTTTCTTCTCCTCTAGCTTCTGGCCTTTCCCAGCCTTGAATTTTCCTTCTGTGTACTCTGTACTCCAGGTTCCATGAGCCAAGCCTCTCCCTCCCTACACTCCCCCCCATAAATGGAGCTGGCTTTCCTCCAAGGACATCATTTCCCTTACACCCTGTCTCTAGGGAAGGTGGCTGTTTTTCTCAAATCCTGTAGTCAGGGCACGAGGATCTCACTCCCCCCTTAAGATACTTTCATTTATTCATTGACCAAATGCTTGGTGATGACAGTGACCCCTGCATGTACTCCATCTTGCTACTCTGCAGCTATATCCCAGACCGCATCACTACAGCTGGAATGCCCCACTTCTTTTTAATTTTTTTAATTAAAGTATCATCAATATACAATCTTATGAAGGTTTCACATGAACAACATTGTGGTTTCAGCATTCACCCATATTATCAAGTCCTCACCCCCTTGCCCCGACTGCAGTCACTGTCTGTCAGCATAGTAAGATGCTACTACAGTCATTACTTCTCTTTTCCAGGCTGTACTGCCTTCCCCTGGCCTACCTATATTGTGACTGGAACATACCACCTCTGATGTCAAATAACCCACCTCAGGACCACACCCACTGCCTTTCCAGCTTTCTGACTTCCTCACGCCATTCCACTTGTACAACTGTACTGAGCCCTCCAGACTCTCAGCTATGTCCTTTTCTATCTCATGGTCCATCATGTTACTCACTTTCTTGCCTGAACCTCTCTGGCCCCTGCCTCCTTGCACTTCTGCAGCATTTGCGCAGTTACATTGAAAACAAGATACTTGTTCCCTAGCTGTCACTCTGTAACTGCTGTATTGCCAGGATACCGCCTAGTGGTCAGAGGAGAAAATGTATCACGATTGTGTAGCCCCCAAAGTTTGGGGTTATACGACCCACTAAAAATGTCATGCCCATTTACTCATGCCAGACCTTCAGGAAACCCATCTGGACCAAAACTAAATTCAGGAGGCTCTGCCACTACAGTCTCTTTGGAAATGTGTATTAGCCGGTACATACACAAAAATTAATGTAAGCAGATAGGCCAGACCTTTGGCCTAAAAATGGGGGAACAGACTAATTTAAATTACAGTTAGCTAAGGTAGTCATCAGCTTTTCCAAGCTGAAAAATCATGGTCCCCATTTAAACACTGGTTTAAACAAACCCAGAAAGCAGAGATAAAATGGTGTAAGGGGGAGAAGTATTAAAATGCTATAAGAGGCAGTGAAAATCTTACATAGTGTAAGCATCTCTTTTATCTTTCCTTCTAATTTCTTTCTGATTCAGGCTCTGATCACCTGTGTTAACAGGTTCTGTGTATATTTTATGTACTGATCAATGCTCTTTTTAATATACATGCTTAGGAGCTGACAAAAGTAGGGAGAACACAGAAATGCAGGTTAAATAACCAGTCTTAACCTCCCAGGCTCATCTTCTGAAGTCTTCCAAGAACTAAGGAGGCCGCTGCTGGACTACGCCGCACACAGACAGCATCAGGAGCCAGTCCTGCGGCGGCAGCATGAAGGCGAGGATGCTGCTCGGCTGTTCTGGACCTTTCCCAATTATATAAACAACAGCAAAAAAAGTAATAGCCTTAGCTTTTTCTTTCTCACTCTAAATAGTATTAATTAGAATGTTAACCTTCTACTCATTTATTATGTAAAATGTTCCTCCTTGGAAAATTATACCCAAAGGAAACTGAACAGAAATTCTTCCATGGAACAGAGTAAATCGCTGGTGACCATATTTAGAACCAGAGGGACCCATTATTTTAGGCTATTTATAGTTAATAAACTCTACAAAGATCTTTTCCCAACAGCGGTAGCTTTTGCCATGGCATTCAACAGTCTATTTTCCATTCAAATGACTTGCTTTAAAAAGAATTATTCATACATCATAATCTAGACTAGCAAATTCTATAAGATCATTTCTCAACCCCTTGAAAATAAATCTCTAAAAAAATTACAGGATAGGAATTAAGTAGCAAAGCAATTCCTTTCCCTTCCAATCCTCAAGAAACATCTATTTCCAAGGAGGCTTATAATCTGTATACCTACTTCACATTGTGCAATTCTGTCTTAATTCCTAGAATTTCCTCCTTACAATTTCTGCACTTAAAAGAAAGTCTGAATTCTTTATCAAAATTACCATTTCACTGGCCTGGAAATCAACATAGCTAAGTTAATGCTACTACCATATATACAGTTACTATGACAGGCATGTTCTGCTCTTCACTATGCCTATAAGAAGGAGCAGACAATGTGGGCAAACATAGTCAATGCTGAGATTACTTAATGGTCAATCTGGATGAGGTTTTTGTTTAAAACTTACTATACAAAATAAAGTTTTGTTAAAAAACCTCTAATTTTCTGGCATTGACTAAAGGCTCACTAAATCCTAAAAAACTCAACTGTAAACTAATTTTATAGAAAAGAGATCTTAATGTATACTGGAAATTAGGTAAATTATTCAGTTGCCTGACAGTTGAGGGAAAAGATTTACCTGGCGATGTCTGGGTGTGAGTCTATCAGGGTGCTGACAAATCGAAAGAACAGAGAGCCCTTCCACTTCACAAATTCTTCCTGTACAAAGAGAAACCAGCATGCTTAAGGATGGATTTTAATATATAAACCTGAAATGTATTAAGTCATATAATTGAACATATTATATGTTTTTATTTAATATCACACCTCTCATCTCCTCAGTCTGTCTGTGGCACATTAATGCAATTTATTAGCACTCCATTCCCAGCATCCTGAAAACAAATACCGTTTGTTAAACACAAAGGGAAGTGGAGGAATATGTGGAACGGCATCAAATCTATAGTTAGGAAAATGACTCAAAGCACATGGCTTTAATGGAGAGTGCCCCTGGTGCCTCTATTAGGTACAAAATAAATGACAAAATGAAGATAGAGAACATACTAGAATAGCTAAATGGCTTCTTTTTAAAGACCATGTATTACTTTCCCATCACTAAACATATGCTCTCAACGTGAATGAAAGTAGCTAATGCTCTGTAGTTTTACAGTTTCCCACACTGAAATGTCTCAGGGGACTTCTGACTCTTGAGATAGCCAGAGCAAATACTATGAAGTTAAGTCTGAGAAACACTGACTTGTTCAAAGTCAAGGAGAATGACATAACTGGAACTACAACTTCCTGTCTACTGAGCATGCTTTTCGCTACGTGGTAGTTATTTCCAAAGATGAAACTTTACACTGCTTGACAGGATATCTAAACAAACACTCAAAACGAGTATCAGGAAGTAACAATCTGTTTAAAAGGCTGTATGGATCACTACAGGAGTGCTATTTTAAGCCAAAGACGAGGTTAATTATTTTTGGAATCTACTACATAGCAGCAAGTTCCTATGCTTCTCAAATATTCTCTTACCCCAGAAGCAGTGGTGGTGGGGTAAAAATGTCAGATCTAATTCTCCACATACCTGCAAGAGATTGGTAAGCAAGATGAGTGTTTGCTTTCGGATGAAGGGCTCTGCATCCTTCAGACACATGGAGATATTCGGAATGTACTTGTCCACCATGACAGTGTACCGGATACAAAGGTCACACATAACAATGACAACATTGCTGCGAACAGCCACATCATCACACACCTCAAGCTCCCGCACAAGTGCCGGGATGCTCTTCTTTGCTAGATCCTCATGCTGTAAGCACAGTTTACCTGTCAAAGGAGAGATTAAGATGTCTCAACTCTATTCCATTCTAAATTTCCTCCAGCTATATCCTGCTATGCATTTTATTTAATCAAAGTTAAAACATCATGTCAATAATCACAAACAAAAAAATCAAAGGCAGACTGACTCATACTAAATACTAGGAAGTTCAAAGTACCGAAAGGGAAAACACTCCCTGCTCCAGGGTTTTATGAGATATATACTATAAGAAGTTCCTTCACTGTAGTAAAATTATCTTTCTCTTAAAGTCAACATTTGACTTCTGGAGTTACTTACCTGGAAAATAAGCAACAAAATCTAACAGATGACACATTTAACTTTGATTATATACATATTCTACAGAAACTATAAGTTTAATAAAAACTTGAAATCTGAGCTAGGTAAGTAGGAAAGAATGATCATCTTATTTATTTTTATTTCTTATTCATATAGAAGGAAGGATGCTGTTGAGTTTTGTTTGTTTTGTGGCCTCGGGAATGTTTTGCTCTGATTTGTAATTCTTAGATTTTAAAAAATAACCATTATTGACTTCCGGGAAGATGGTGGCATGAGCAGGGTGGCAGAAATCTCCTTCCAACAGGATATTTATCTATGAAAATACAGCAAATACAACTATTCCTAAAAGACAGACCAGAATACACAGAAAAGTGCACAGCATGCAGCTACACTGGAGAGGACTTGGCACCCTGCGAGGCGGGTAAGATACAGAGCCGTGACCCCGTGGGACCCCAGCACTCACCCATCCCGGCACGCCGGCAGGAGGGGAGGATTCAGAGCCGGGAAGGAGTGGAAGAGCAGGCCCGCGAAATACCCAGCCCTGGCGGTGCGCCGGGAGCACTGACACACATTGCGCGGTGCATTGGACATTGGAGAGGCAGAAGGTGCAGGTTTTGAGCCGGGAACGCGCCGGGTCCATGCAGCCAGCGCCCCGGGACAAGAGAAAAGCGTGTGTGGTTTGTAGCAGTCTGGGAGTCCTGAGAAACTTCAGACCCCTTGGCTGGTGACTGAGAAAAGGTAGCAGCCACACTAAAACTTTATACAGAGAACAACAGCCTCCCATTCGTTCCTGCCCCAGCCAGAGCTACAAAGAGTGGCGTGGCCGCCGCTGTAGAATAGTGGAGCAACAGTGACACCTACAGCACCGTTACAGAATCCACTCCGGTTGGGCCTTTTTTTTTTCTTTTTCCCTTTCTTTTGTCTTTCTTTTCTTTCTTTCTTCTTTTTCTCTTTTCGTTCTCTCCCTTCTTTTTTTGCTTGTTTGTTTTTTTTCTTGTTTTTTATTCTCTTAAGTCTTAAAGAGCCCAGCTGACATACGTGGCACCTACCAGCGACCACTCCTATCAGCAGGACAAGACAGAAGAATATGATACAGACCAAGCTCACCCAGACCCAGACAACCCCTGAGAGGGAACCTGAAGGGATGGAAATGCAGAATCTTCCTGAAAAAGAATTCAGAATAAAAGTCATAACCACGCTGATGGATCTACAGAGAAATATGCAAGAGCTGAGGGAGGAAGTGAGGGATGTCAGGAAAGACAATGCAGAAATGAGAAGCCATCGATGGGCTTAGCAGCAGACTGGACGAGATACAAGAGACTGTTAATGCAATAGAAATCAGAGAACAGGAACACAGAGCAGCTGAGGCAGAGAGAGATAAAAGGATCCCTAGGAATGAAAGAATATTAAGAGAACTGTGTGTCCAATCCAAATGGAACAATATTCGCATTATAGGAGTACCAGAGGAAGAAGAGAGAGAAAAAGGGATAGAAAGTGTCTTTGAAGAAATAATTGCTGAAAACTTCCCCATGCTGGGGAAGGAAATAGTCTCGCAGTCCAAGGAAGCCCACACATCTCCTAACACAAGGGACCCCAGGAAGACAACATCAAGACACATAATTAAAATGGCAAAGATCAAAGATAAGGACAGAGTATTAAAGGCAGCTAGAGAAAGAAAAAAGATCACCTTCAAAGGAAAACCAATCAGACTATCATCAAACTTCTCAACAGAAACCTTACAGGCTAGAAGAGAATGGCATGATATATTTAACGCAATGAAACAGAAGGGCCTCGAACCAAAAATACTGTATCCAGCATGATTATCATTTAAATATGATGGAGGGATTAAACAATTTCCAGACAAACAAAAGCTGAGAGAATTTGCCTCCCATAAACCACCTCTACAGGACATCTTAAAGGAACTGCTCTAGAGGAAAGCACTCCTAAGGCTAAAAAGATGTCACCAGAGAAAATAAAATCATAGCAAAGAAAGCAGATCATCCAAATACTAACTAAAGGCAAAGAATAAAACACCTAGTATATAAAGAATGGAGGAGGAAGAATAAGAAGGGAGAGAAATAAAGAAACATCAGACTGTGTTTACAATAACTTAACAAGAAAGTTAAGTTAGATTGTGAGATAGTTAAGAGGCAACCCCTGAACCTCTGGTAACCACGAATCTAAAGCCAGCAATGGCAATAAGTACATATCTATCAATAATCACCCTAAATGTAAATGGATTAAATGCACCAATCAAAAGACACAGAGTAATAGAATGGATAAAAAAGCAAGACCCATCTATATGCTGCTTACAAGACACTCACCTCAAACCAAAAGATATACACAGACTAAAAGTGAAGGGATGGAAAAAGATATTTCATGCAAATAACAAGGAGAAAAAAGCAGGTGTTACAGTACTTGTACCAGACAAAATAGACTTCAAAATGAAGAAAGTAGCAAGAGATAAAGAAGGACATTACATAATGATAAAGGGATCAATCTAACAAGAAGATATAACCATTATAAATATATATGCACCCAACACAGGAATGCCGGCATATGTGAAACAAATACTAACAGAATTAAAGGAGGAAAGGAGACTTCAACACAACACTCACTCCAAAGGACAGATCAACCAGACAGAAAATAAGTAAAGACACAGAGGCACTGAACAACACACTAGAACAGATGGACCTAACAGACATCTACAGAACTCTACACCCAAAAGCAACAGGATACACATTCTTCTCAAGTGCACATGGAACAGTTTCCAGAATAGATCACATACTAGGCCACAAAAAGAACCTCAGTAAAATCGAAAATATTGAAATTCTACCAACCAACTTCTCAGATCATAAAGGTATTAAACTAGAATTAAATTTTAGAAAAAAAAACAAAAAGGCTCACAAATACATGGAGACTTAACAACAGTCTCCTAATTAATCAATGGGTCAATGATCAAATCAAAACAGAAATCAAAGAGTATATGGAGACAAATGACAACAACAACACAAAGCCACAACTTCAGTGGGACACAGCAAAGGCAGTTCTAAGAGGAAAGTATATTGCAATCCAGGCCTATCTAAAGAAAGAAGAACATTCCCAAATGAATAATCTAAAGACACAATTGCTGAAATTGGAAAAAGAAGAACAAATGAGACCCAAAGTCACCAGAAGGAGGGACATAATAAAGATGAGAGAAGAAATAAATAAAATTGAGAAGAACAAAACAATAGAAAAAATCAATGAAACCAAGAGCTGGTTCTTTGAAAAAATAAACAAAATAGATAAACCCCTAGCCAGACTCATTAAGAGAAAAAGAGAATCTACACGCATAAACAGAATCAGAAATGAGAAAGGAAAAATCACGACGGATCCCACAGAAATACAAAGAATTATAAGAGAATACTATGAAAAGCTATATGCTAGCAAGCTGGAAAACCTAGAAGAAATGGATAACTTCTTAGAAAAATACAACCTTCCAAAACTGACCAAACAAGAAACAGAAAAACTAAACAGACCAATCACCAGCAGCGAAATTGAAGCGGTAATGAAAACACTACCCAAGAACAAAACCCCCGGACCAGATGGATTCACCTCTGAATTCTACCAGACATATAGAGAAGAAATAACACCCATTCTTGTTAAGGTTTTCCAAAAAATAGAAGAGGAGGGAATAAATATCAGGAAGGAAAAACATTAATACAATTTTTCTCTTTTTGCTACTCTACTGAATAGACCTCAGTGCTTTTCAGTTGTCAGCATAGAGTAGTAACTGATTAAAGCTTTTGCTATACGAATATTGACTTAGAGGAGGAAGTATTTTGCTCCTCTCCTCCTTGATAAAGTCTTGTTTGCTTATTTGTTTTCTTCAACCAGACACAGGGGAATTTCCTAGACTGTGAGACCATATTGAATAAGAAGAAAGGTTCCTGAAACAGTTACTTCCAAGTGATTCATCTGAAGAGGACCATGGTTTAGGAAGCAGAACTTCTTCCCGTAAGACAAGGTTGTAGCAGCCTGTCTCCCACGTCTAAGTGGAACTCTGATTTCTCATTCGCCCCAAATTCTTTGATTTCTCCTTGAAACCATTCTCAGGAACAGGTTGGCTCCAGCTAGATGCCTCAAGTCTGTGTTTACTTTGAGGGAAACAAATAACTACATTTTTCACTAAAATTTCTCAGTCACTAGAGATGGGGGTGCATCTGTGACCTGCATGCTGTTCCTTAACATTTTCCTGTATCCTTATTTTTCTCAGTTGTTATTTAGACTCTTCCTGTATTTGATTCAGGGTTTCTGTTCAGGTCTCCAATTTTAACTGTGGTTGAGAATTTGTGTATACATTTTTAGTTCCACTTCAGGAAGATTTAACAGAAAGAAAAGGAGAAATAATCAGTTTCTTCATCCAGAATTCTTCATCAGTGTTTTTTCAAATATCCAAGCCAGCGCTTGCCCTTAGCTTCATCTCCTACTGCCCAAAAGACTGCCCCCATTGCCACTCCCAGTAGAAATGTCACTGCTCTCCTTCCTGAAATGTGTAAAACCAGTTCCTGGTGATTTCTTTGTTCAAGCAGGATATAAAACTGGCTACCCAAAGATATCCTGTGATCATCTTCTGGAATGAGGTTGTTTGGGACAGACATGCATATATCATTGTTCAAAAATACTTAGAGGAATAACAGTCACTAATTTAAAGGTTAAAGATGGCATTTCAGCAGGGTTCAGTCATGTCTATACCAAGATATTACTTTTTCTTTCTGTCTTACCTTTAATACAGTTAGTAAAATTGAAAGCCTGTTAGGCCCATATCCTATCATCTTGCCATGTCTCTGTTATTTCTTTTTCATATTGAGCAGGAATGGAATAAACACAAAATACTCTATCCTTGAGGTTATTTGAGCTGAACTTTGACTTTTTCCCCACATGAATTTGTGCATCTTGTTAGACAAAAATTTCTAAAACCTCAAAGTGAGCCCCACACAGCAAACGGTTGCCCTGCGGCCTCTCAGCAGCTGTCAACTTCTCTGAGATCCCATATAATTATTTGGGGCCATTGGCTGACCTTCATGAGGACTGCCGCTGCCTCTTCTCTCATATCTCTAGGATTGCTTCTGATGCAGTCACAAAGGTGACTGAGTTCACAGACTGGACACCTGTCGGCGTTCCTTAGGAATCCAGTTTCTCTAACTGTGTCAGCTCACAATAACTCAACAGAGCACATTGCAACGAGGGGATATAGAATATATATCTATTTCATATTTCTTCACAAGGCTGGCTGAGAGCAACCGTAATGCCATATATTTCTTTAGCTACCACTGTCCTGAAATAACATTTACCTTCTCACATATGCCATCTTCTCTTTGCTTCTAATATTTTTTCTACTTAGTAGTCATATCTCACTGCCCATTACAAAATCATTCCATTAATTCCAGGTATAAGATGATTAAGTTCTGGGGATTTATGTACAGCATGCTGATTGTAACTGATAATACTCTATTGTGCACTTAAAATTTGCTACAAGAGTAAATCTTAAGACTTTGCAGGTCTCCCTCCCCCCCAATGGTAACCACGTGAGGTGATTAACTTGTCCGTGGTAATCATTTCACAATGTATATATACACTCAATCATCGTGCTGTATATCCTTAAAAAATTCATGTTGCACAAGCTAAATATACACAATTTTTATTTGTCAACCTATCTTAATAAAGCTGGGGGAAATATATCTTCTATATATTTAACAAATAAAAATATTTTGAAACAGCATGTTACAGTTTGATAATTTCATCTCCATTATTTATATGTGGGCTTATATTACAATTTATCCCAAGAGCACTCTCGAGCGATACTTCAGATTGCAAGAGTGTGCATCATTCTTTTTGGCTTTTAAAAGTCTTTAATCAATATGACTGTTGCACAGAAAATGAAGACAGTACTGTTAAGAGTCAATGTCTCTTCACCAAATATTCTAGCAAAAGAGAATTTAGAGTCTCTTCAAATTTATTATTATTATTATTATTAATTATTATTACTTCTACTAGTATATTCCTAACTTTGAAGCAGTCATGTTGTTTCATTTGCTTAAGTGGTCTAGTTTCCCACCCGTTTCCCCCTGCCTTCTACAGTAGGCATTGTTCATTATTCCTGATTTCACCAGAATGTATGAACTTAATTTTCTTGATCAATAACCACCACTTTCTCCTCTTCTTTGTTTGTTTCTAGTCACTGTCACAAGTACACGGACCAAAGAGGCCAAATAGCTCTTTATCTTCTACTTACTCCTACTTAAGAGCTTAGAAAAGTGTGCTGGAGTCCCGAAAGCAGGCCGGACAACCGTACAACAACATAGACGATTGTGACCATAAAAGAAAACAGTATGTTTCCTAACTGCAGTTAATAGGGGAATAGGATTTGTCTAGGATATAATGAAAACTCTCACAGAATTATTTAAAAGGAGGCTATTTTCTCACATGTCTTAAACAGTTGTGCTGAATCCTTAGTTGGAGGATGAGCTAGATGGTTCTTAAATACTCGCCTGAGCAGCATGACTGTGTAAACTTTTACCCAGTTGATACATGAGAACTAATGGTATGGAGCAACTAGATTGTGATCTTGGTATTTCCCCAGTTTTTAATTACTCTTGTAAGGAAAAAAAAAGTATATATATATGTATGTGTGTGTGTGTTTATATACACACATATATACATGTGTGTATATATATATATATATATATATTAGTTTCTTCAGAGATGTTTTTAAAACTATTACATGCTTTAATAAAATAAAGTATTTAGCATTTACACTGCTTCTTCTCTGTACTACATGATTTTCCAGAGAAATTAGGAGTCATTTATAAAAAGAGGTCCACATACAGCATGCATCTTATAGTCCTAATACTTGAATTCCTGAGACTATCTAATAAATATATTGAACTGTCACAAAATAAAAAAGCTGTTTCAAGAGCTAGCTATATGTATCAAACTTCAAACAGTGCTGTCAACTGTCAATTTAAATAACATAAAGATACAAAGTTTCAATCCTTACAAAAAGAAAATGATTTAAGAAGCTTTTGTTTACACACAAGTTATTTTTTTCTTAGAATTTGATATCTAAAATATAATTGTAAAATTATGCTGATTATTATATAACAACTCCCAATAGTTCTAGTGGCATATCATAATTCTTTCACATATTTTAGTGATAAATGTCTTCATAATAAAATAAAAAATGTAATTGTTATAAATGAGATCAAGATAGGTTGAGAACTTACAACAAATATTTTTTTCTGTGTAAGGCACTTTGCATTGTAGATTTGATTAAACTATCCATTTCCTTATTAGGACTTAACAGAGAAATACAGAATGAGTTAATTTTCTTAACATACAGAATTTATATGCTAATTATAACTATGTGAGCATGATTACAATTTTATCCCACAAGATATGTTCAGTTCTTTTAGCTAGTAGCTGTGTGCTTGAAATATTTTACGAAAATTCTTAACAGCTCCAGCATTTCTGCTACTTTTACTTATTTGTGGCCAGAAAGGCCATGCAAGCCTATATTTAGACTGTTCTAATTTAATGACTAAGTCAAAAGCTTTGCTATCTGCCACAGACAGACAGGACTATGGTTTTCAGTCAGAGTTCCCTGCTTATTAGTTACTTCATTTGGCAGCCAGGCATTTAAATGTCCGGAGATTTTATATTAGTTAGACCTGAAGCTCATTCACGCTGTGAACGGCACCTCTGCCCTTTCGCTTGATTGGTGAATACAGAAGTACCAACAGGCTGCAGTGAATCAATCTGACTCATTACCTTAGAGTAATAGGTTAGCCTTTTCACAGTTTTTCTGTCTGCAAATGTGATTTGAAACTTAAAAAAATATATATTATCTTCCAAACTTGTGTTGACAAGGATATCAACTGAGAATGCCCTGGTTTGACAATTATATCTAAGAACTTTGTCCCAGTTCTCTGCGTTGACATCCTAGTTAACAGCCAGTTCATTTTCTAAAATTATAATATAAAAACCTCCCAAATACACCAACTGTTTGCCAGTGTGCTTATATTAATGACCAATTTAAAATTAGCATAAAGTGATTTTAATTTTATTTCAATTTACTTTTATTTAAAATGCTGTTAGATTTGCGAGGTACACAAAAGTTACATAATATATATTATACCAATTACTCAAGTTTCTGTTAACTATAGTCAGCAGTAGACAAATTTGAGTGTTGTGAATTTTTAAGTTAGCTTCTTACGTGTTCTATGGTCATAGATATATAAGAAATACGCGGTGAGCCTGCAGAAGCTCCTTACTACAAAATCAATCTACCCTGATATTTCTGTGATACGGTGATAGCGCTCTAACTGCAAAGTACTCCTCTTTTGGAGGGGAAGCTTTATCTTTACGTCAGCATATGATAATCGGGAAAAGCGTGATTGGTAGTATATTTTAAATGGAACAGAACTAAGGCCAAATGCTAATATCCATGCTGGCTATCTTCTTGGGCTATGATGGAGTGATTACTTAGGTTGTTAGGACCCAGCATCTAAAATATTACCTCTTTACAGTAAGAGGACCAGGTAAGAGCTAACAGACTTGCTTGGTTCTCTTCTGGTGATTTTCTGGAGCAGGTCACCAAACACCTCCCTTTCACTTTTAAGAATTCCTTGCTTAGAACATGTGTTCAAGAGTAGAGGTTCTCAAACATGAGCATGCCTTCGGATCACCTGGGTGGGTAGTTAAAAATGCAGATTACTGGGTCCACACCCAGTTTCCAGTGCAGCAAGTCTAGAATAGAGCCCTAGAATGTGCATTGTTATGGATCCCCAAGCCTGGTTGATGTCACTGATCCAGGGACCATGCTTTGTAAAACACTGTCTGGAGAAGAAAGGGGACTCCACTGACCACAAGCAGGGCTGCAGAAGCTGCAACGACCTGCAATACAGTAGATGCTTGTTATGTACTGTTATTAAATCAGTTAGTGAATCTGTTAGATATTTACTTCTAACAACTTGTATGTGATGATATTTAAGCTTCCTGCTTCCTTTGTAATTATGGTGTTGGCAACATAATATTTTTTACTGCAACTACTTCTAATAATGCTTTTCTAATAAACTTGTTAGGCACCTACTATCAAATATACTAGTAAGATATTAATATAAACATGTTACATATGCATCACACGCAATTTAGGAAACAAAGAAAAATAAAGGAAAGGAAGAGAGAGAAAAAGTAAGAGAGCAAAAAAAAAAAAGACTCCTGAAGTCTCACAATGAAACCCAGCCATTATAACCATGATTGATTTTCTATGACTTTTCTTACATTCTCCATTCAGAACTCTCAAAATGCAGTATTTGGTGATGTGATGGTATCTCAAAATCTGTGGTGGTGGTAGTGTTCACAGCATGGAAATTGGCAGGTGCTCTAAACGAGGTCCTCCTGCTGGGGGGACTTGCTTTCCCAGCACACCACGGATTGTTATTGTGGCTTTTCTTGCTCTGTTTTTGTAAGTTTGATTTTATCACAGCCCCTCTATTCCCTTGGAAAACATGAGGCAAGAGGAGAAAAGTGGAGCTCCCAACCCTTTACTATACCTAAAATGTTCCCTTCCTCCAACAGCTGAGATGTGGTTATTGACCCACAGGGATGTTCAAACCTCCCCAGCCCCACATGTGTCATCACACAGGAAACCTCATCATCTGTCAGTAATTTATGACATTCAAAAATAAATGTGCCATGCCGTATTCTAAATAATGATCCTGAGCCGAATAGGAAAGGCTTCGATCCCCGTTGTGCCAATGAGAACAACAAACCCAACTCTGCAGCTGTGACAGGTGCTCCCCTGGAACAGTGCTGCCTTCGGATCTCTCAAGCTGTCCAGTCTTCTTAGAAAATAGATGATCCTACTCTGTAGTTTTAATCAATGTATTTACTTGTTTGATTCCCGTCAATCTGTGAGCCTTTACATCGCAGCAATTTTTCCACAAGTGAAGCTGTTTACACTCAAATTAGATCCCAGGATTTTGATGTTCCTACAAAGCCAGTGTTGCAATACTACTTTGAGACTCAGGAATCTTGTTGTACTAGGGCCGCTCTCAGTTTCAAGTGATTAAAAGACAAAAAGAAAAAAAAATCCAACAAAAAAAGTCTTGGCGTGGCAACTAGATGTACAAACAGCTGTCCGGCCATAGCAAATAGTAAATAATAAAGAATAGTCTTTCTTATGCTAAAATCCCAGTCTTACGTGAATGAGGATCTGCTGCATGGAGAGTTTTCCATGTGCTGAGAGGAATAATATTGCAGAAATTCTCTAAATGGCAGAGAGTCAACACTCCAACCTCCATCCAGCAGGTCACGTGTCCTCTTACGTAGGGTAGATCTTTTCAAAATAATTCATCATGGTTTAGGGTCAGGAAATATTTGCTGTCAAAGCCCAGGTGTTCGTGGAAGCAAATCTAAGTCCATGATGGTTCCTGTGGACAGTATAACACATGGAGGCTGTAAAACTGATAGTTGAAGAATACGTAAAACTTATTTTTTAGACTTTCTGCGCTTCCAAATTCACATGTTGTATCCTCATGTAGGATTCGTTCATTAATTACATAGAATAACAGACTTCTAAATTTCCTGTCTGAGACTTTACCTTTGAAAGGGCTGCTAATAATTTCCTTGAATCCATTTGAAAAAAAAAAGGCAAGAGCATTAAAAAGGCAGCCGAAAACCAATCTATTTATTTCATAGGTATTTTTAATTAAATCTTTTTTATGACTGGATCTGTAAGAAGTTACACACTTGGCCTTCAGTAATTTATTTTCTTTCTTTCCTTCTCCCATTTGAATAAATGATTCTTCCGAGTTTTAATTAATTTTCTACCTTGCAATTTTATTGAGCATTCAGTCATAAAGTTCCATGAATATATTAAGAATATTTTCTTTATTTGCTTCATCGATAAGATAGTCTGTAATATTCTTATGTATCTTTGTTAAAAGTGGGTGTTAAACTACATTTAGAATTAATAAAAGGGGAAGACATTTTCCTTTATGAAATTACATAACTCTTTTCTATTTTGCCTTTGTTTCCAGGAGTTCAATGATAAATTCAGTGGTCAATAATAGTATTTATGTTAGTCATATTTATTAAATTATTTAAATATTTGCCTCTTCCCTTCTCTCTTTTTTTGTCTCCTGGGATTACCTTTGGACACACACACATATATATATATATGTTCTATTTGCATATATATATTTATCATGAGTTTTATATAAATTTTATCATAGGAGTTTTGCTGTATATGCATCTTATTATTGTCCTGTTGCTTTATAAACACTACTGATAAGTTAATTATGCATATAAAAGACATTCATTATATTTTTATCCTATACAATGGAAAGCCTAAAGGAATAACATGTGTGCTTACGTGTATTACTTGGAAGAAACTTTATTTAATTTTTGTTTGTTCTTTTCACCAAGCATCATGTCCTTTCCTTACAGAACAAGTGTTGTAACTTGCATCCTAATAAGGTCGTAATAGTCAAGAAAGTTTGGTTAAGTCATGTAGGCTACTTGATGATGGATAAATCTTATGAACTTCAATTTTACTTACGAGATACTGCTGAGAAGAAAAACTCTGAAAGATGAGAGCTAGCATGTATCTAAGAGTTAGGTGTTGGCTTTGCTAGCAGTTGGCTTCAATAGTTCCCTAATGAAATTAATGATTTCATTAAACACCAACCCAAGACAAGACCACTATGTGACCATGAAGAATAATATAAGCAAGACATCCCCCTAATTTGACTAATATGAGTGACTCTTGCTTCTTTTGTGTACCTGGCTTTAACTTTGCTCCATTCTTCCCCCATTCTAGATAAAGTTAGTAAAATAATCTGTCATAGAATTGCCCAAGTTTCCTGAAAACATCCAATCCTGAGCAAAGCCTGACTTCCATTAAATCTTCCCCCAAAGCGTCTAACTCCATTATCCAAAATATGTCTTTTCTAACATAACTTTTAAGAGATACTCCCTGTGCTGACACAAGGAGGTATAAACCATCATATTCAATGATGACGAAAGTGAAGTTTCTGCAAGGGTTAAGACCTTACTGACAGAGACTGGGGTCCTCCATTCAGTAACTGGCTGACATCTGCCATTTCCTTTGTCTCTGTCAATTGAACTTGCTCCAATTGCCCATGACTGGGTGGTAAGCTCTTGATTAATTGAATTTGGATCTTTATTTGAGCCTCTTAATGTTTTGGTTTATTTTGTTTTGCTTGATTTCCTGGGAATAGGGTCCCTTGAATTGGCTGTTATGAGTACTGTTATCTAAACATTATTTTTTAGTGAAACTGTTTTCTCACATTCTGACACTTGCTCCTACAGGCTGCTTACATGTATAGTGTCTTCTGTGTTGATTGTGAAGAGGATGAAAAGTCTGTAATGAAAGGATGGGACAGGCCAAACAGGTCTTTATTCAAGGCTGATCCCAGGGCTTAGGAATTCAGAAGATCTATCCATGTCTTGCAAAAACATGCCATATGTCACCATTTTAAAACTACATCAAAGCGTTTGTTAATATAAATGGATTTCGGTTTTTTCATACTTTTCAAGATAAATGAGGCATAATGAAATTTAAGGGAAACAATTAATTGGATATGCCTGTGCAAGTCTATTTGTTTCCATGGTTCCAGATTTCCAAAGTATTTTCAATTTTTTTTTTCATGAAGGATGTGAACAGGCTCTTGTAGTATTGATTCAGGTACACATCAGAGGACTATTGTTTATTTTATTACACCCAGTAGCCAAGACATTTCCATGTTGTTTAAGGTACAGGGTAGTCACAGCAAAATATCTGAACGTTTTAGTTAATTTGGTTCTGTGGTATTCACCAAGCTTAATGATTCCCTGAGCTGTGTAGACTCTTCCATTGACAGCAAACACTCGACACCTCTCAGATAATTGCATTACCTACTCTGAAATATTGTAGCCTTCCTCTCACGAATCATTACCTATTACTTCAACACCAAACCCAGCCATCCCCCTTCCCTCCCCTGAGCAAGTCCATGCGTGCTCCCCCTTCTCCATATCCCCCATTCTCCCTCACATAATGGGCACCAGATGTTCCGCTGGGCAGTCCTTGAGTAAATATACAAATACTTGAATTTGACCAGCATTGGAATATAGCTCAACATTGTGCATTATGGGGGAGATAACACAAAGAGCGAAGAGCCTTTTACAGTGAATGCCTTCCATCAGCATGAAAACTAGGTCAGGTAAGAGAGGAAGTGAGAACTCAGAGGGAGTAGTGGGTGAGAGAAATCCAGTGTGTGTCAATGAGTCGGGGTTCTTGACGCTGGGTGGTAACAGTGGAGAACAAACTAAATAAGCTGGAAGGAGAGCAGGTGGAGTTTAGAGAAAGAAGTACTTGAAGTTGAGATTTTAGATATGATAGTTATTAGAGATGGCAAGCCCCAATGTAAGTCTTTGGGAAAATGTGAGTAAAGTGTGGTCAATGAAACAAATGGTGATGAGTAGTTCAAGGGTCAAGAGGGCTCCATGTATCTTCTACAGGGAGTGGAAATTGAAGTTCTAGGAGAAGCATGTCCTCGTGGGTCCAGACAGCTTCCATTTGAACACAAAGGTGGACTCATAGGGCTGAGACTGTAGAGTAATCTCTTGATGACTTGAAGGAGGCACAGGGCATGAGATGGGAGACAAGGGGAAGGAGAGGGAGTGTCAGGATAGGGACAGAGAATATTGGGAATAATGGTTCTCATGGCAATGTATATTGCAGATGATCATCAATCATCTGAGTAAGTGACCTGATGATGTTTGAGGTAAAAAGGGATAATGGAATTTGCCCTGAGCCCTCTCATAGGCTGGTATGTAATCAGTATGGTAAATAGCCATATTTAATTAGAATTATGCACTCACTAGATGACTGTGTTCCCTCGGGAAAGGCCAGTTCCCCTGGAACTTGAGGCTCTGTGGGGGTTTACAGGGAATCACTGACGACCGCCCTCCAGGAGAGTTGAAGGCTTTGGTGAACCATCCACTAGGCAGAGGGATGGCTTCCTTAGGACTCCTGGCCTTTCAGGAAACTGTGTAGTACTTATATAATGGACCCGACTTCTCTCTAGACCCCCAGTCATTATCAATCCTCAGATTAGTCACTGAACTTTCCTGGATCGCTTTTATTTATCTATATAATGACACTGTGATATACCAGGATAATTCATGTATGTTCTCAATTCTTCAGAACGTGGCCAAAAAGAACAAAAAAATTTTTTTAAGTGAAGAGACAAAGTGGATTATATCATAACTTTATATTTTAGGTAGAGATTCTTACATAATTAGACACAGAGTGAAAGCATATATAATTTAGAATGGTGGTTGCCAGGACCTGGTGGTGAGGGAAATGAAGACATGTATGTCAGTGGGACAAACTTCTGGAGATCTAATGTACAATATGGTAACTACAGGTAATAACACTGTATTACATTTGAAATTGACTAGGAGAGCTGATCTCAAGTTTTCTCACCACAAAGAAAAAGTTGTAACTATGTGTGTGAGGTGATGGATATGTTAATTAGTTAGATTGTAGTAATCATTTCACAATTTATAGATATATCAAATCATCACATTGTACACCTTAAACATATACAGCTTTTATTTGTCAGGTATACCTTAATAAAGCTGGAAAAAATAAAATACAAAAAAAGAAAGCCTATTTAATCTACTTGACATGCAGGTCTATCAAGCCTAGTATCATGCTTCCCATGCATAGTGTAATAAATGGAACGGTGTGTTTTAAAAGAGGGCTCCTGGAGATATAAATGCTAACAGCACCACAAACTGAAACCTAAGGTACAGCGAAGGAAAAGCTTGTCATGTTAACTATTGTATGTTAAATGACATTCAGAAGAGATCTGGGGACTTTAAGAGGCAAGACAACATTTCATTAAAAAAGTTCCTATCACAGTGCTAGAACGAAGAGCTTAAATGCTGACGTAGGTTGATTTGATTTAATAATTTATTTGAAAATACAGGCTTTCAATGTCTATCTGATTGTATAAGAATCTTTACCTAAAATATAAAGTTATTGTGTAACCTACTTTGTCTCCCCACTTAAAAAAAAATTCTTCTTTTTTGGCCACATTCTGAAGAATTGAGAACATACATGAAATGATTCACTCCTATAGATTTTAGGAAAGAACTGTTGTAATATTCATTCTAAATCTTATTTTTTAAGAATATAATAGTATTTAAAATCAGCTTACATGGACACAACTCATCTGAACCTGTCAATAAAATTACTTATTGTGATAACTTTGTTATATTTAAATATAAATCTGGTTTTTACTATCTGTTATGATATATCATATATAATTTTCAAGCAAGTTGAGGGAAATATGCATTGAGACAGACCTACTTGTTTTTCTGAAACTACACAGAGCACTTCTGTCGGTACATAGATTTTTCTAAATCATTTTCTCTCACTCTTAATAGTGTAAGAACATTTTTAGGGTTTCTAGAATAGAGTATTAAAAATATCACCCAGTGTACCCTAAGCTTCTATTCTGCAATTAATAAAATGATAAATGCAATATAAGAAGATTAATATGAAGAAGAAATAAGATAATTCATGCAAAACACACTTACTGTGTATTCAATACATTCTAATTCCCGTAATTATGTTATATATTCACTGTTATTACATAGCATCTGAAGGAAGAGAGATTAATTTACTAGTCAAATAAGTGGGGTTTTATGAGATTGACATAGTTAACAGCTGAAGTAGCTTAAAGAATTTGTGGACTCTCTTTAGATAAATCGTAGATTGAAAAAAATCATCTTTTGATTGACCATTACTTAAAATTTCAATGTTGATGTAGGTAAGCTTGATAATAATGTCACTTTCCAAACTTCTCTTAAAATTCTTATGATTCCTAGAAAGAGAAAAGGAACAGCAGAAAGTCAGGTTGCCTTTAAATAAATCGGAACAGATTTTACGGGTCTGGAAAAAAAATCATGAAATGCCGTTTCCAGTCTATGTCCTTCTACTCTGTTTTTGCAGAGAGAGGATGGTAACTGGAATTGATAGCAAAGACCTTCATTTTACATTGTTTCTACTTTGCATTTCACTCAGTTGTGAAATTGGACAAATCTTCCTGATATTTAGTTTCTCTTTTGTAAAATTAAGACAGTAACTTAAGACTATCTCACAGTTAGTGTGCACTTTAAACAAGGCATGTAGGAAAAGGGTCTGGAGCCATGTGAGTGTCCCAGACATGCATCCTTTGTTGCAGTAGAAAACCCCAAATGTGATTTTTAAATCATCAAGCATGTTGTAGAACCTATGTGTTTTTCATTAATTCTTATTGTTATGTTCTAATATTTGGAAATGCACTCATATGCTATTATATCACAACGTTGGCCATTTTTAATAGGTCTCTGTTTTAAAAGGCAGCAACATCTAGTTTAAGTGTAAATGTTTATGCAAATGTAATTCCATCACTGTATGTGGTTTGCACAAATTATTCAGTTTTTTAGATACACAGTTCTACCTAAGTTCTTTAGGATTTGGTGTATCAATGGTATGGAATCCAGGTGTTTTAATAGTGGCATGTGATCATGTTCTCACTTTTCAAAATGATACCAGATTATTTTATAACTAGGAAAATACAATCCTATACTATTTCATTTACCATTTATGTATCCAACATTTTTTAAATATAAAAACCTTTTCTTCATTTATCTATACCTTCAAAAATACTTGAAAATAATGTTAAATCAAATCGGAACATAATTTGTATAATTTGAATTAGAAAATTAGAAATGTAGAAGAAAATATTTCTCCAAACATTGTAATTTCCCAACAAATTTTAGAAATTCCCCAGTTAAATTTGTCAATAGAAAAAATTCCCATAGCAGATTCAAATTTTTCCCTATAATCAGGACCCACTATGAGTTTAGTTTCTTCCTGCCTATAGGTAACTGTATTTCGTTTCAATATGTACTTTTATTTTCTGTTCCTTTTTTAGTGTAAATGTTTGTCTAAAACCTGCTTATGTCCAAGTTACTAAAACTAATAATGTTGTCTGCCTGAGTCTGCAATGGCTTGTTCTTTTGAATTATGTGTCTGACACCAGATGCGTGAGTAGTCAATGCATAAAGAATGATTTAAATGCATTTCTACTATAAGAATTAAACTCCAGAATCACTTAATCACCATTTCAATTTGATTTAGCATGGATGATACAAATCATTCAGTGCCTCCTGACACCGGCCATAAATACTTTATGTTAACGGTCATATTCTGGATTATTTCCACTGGTTTGGAGATAGGCAAGTTGGCTGAAAGTCACAAACTTATACCAAATAAGCTCATAAATTGATAATTTATGGAATAGAACATTATAAAACTGTGCCCCTTAATCCATTTTCCTCTGCCTTCTACTTTTATGGGAAGCTTCACATGAATGGCGAGGATCTATATAAATATTTGACAGATATTGTAAACAAACAAATAAATGAATAATTGTGGAAGTCAGCAAATAGTCACTCTCGGTGTACTCTAAATTTTATACTTTAAAAATGAAGGCTGTTTTCCTTAACATGTGCCCTTGAACCAAATGTCCCTCCGATGTTAAGATGTATTCCACTTGGAATGTCATTTTTCCTCAACATTCTACTGAAGCAATTGGTAAGTCTTCCAGACATCCTGAGCCTTTGAACTGCAGCATTTGGGAGTGGGTCCCATGTCACAGAGTCCTAGGTATCATAAGAACATAAATATAAAAAACATGGTTTAAAGAACATGGAAATGAATCTTTCATTAAAAAACCAACACATTGGCTTAAGAAAAACTATAATCCCAAATATTCATTCTCATACTACACCTGCCAGCCCTATCTTCTCTAAAGGAAAGACAACTACATCAAAATGCTGCAAAGATTTATGTTGTGCATTGTTGCCAAAATCATAAGCATTCTCTGCTATCTTGTGCAAAGTAGAAACATTATGTGAGAAAAATGATGAATTACTTGATTTGCCAAATCTTCATTCTCAGCATAAACCTCAGAGTTTATCCATAAAAGACATTGTGACTTGTATTGCTGAGCAAATTTTACCTTTATTCAATTTACAAGTCATGCTTTGGGAGTTCCCACAAATTAATGTTTTCACAACATTTGCAAGTAGTAGCTGAACAATATTTTGTTATATTGAATAATTCATATTGCTCTAAAATCTGTGCTATATATGCATTTAACTTAAGCATGAATTAAGATATTGCTCTAAGAGAGAATGAAATAAAAAGTTTTATCATGTATTTACATGATGAATTGAAATTGTTTTGTAATATGTTTTCTTAATAAAAGTATTTCATACATGATCCAATACAATATTTGAATATAATATATAAATGATTCATTTTCACACCAAGTTGTCTTAAGAATTTCAGACTCTTTTAGTGGTTGCTAAAGACAAATTTCTCCAAAATTAAATTCATTTTGAAACCAACATAAGATCAGAAGATTGTATATCACCGATACATTAATGAAAAAAAATTAACTCCAACACTGAAGACTGACGACTCAAAAACATTGCCTAAGAGGCGTTACTCTTAGAATATGAATTATATGAAAATCTTTAGTACAGCATAATTATTGTTTTTGCTAAAATGAAAGAAGATAAATATTTTTTGCATAAATATATAGAATTTATTTTTAAAAAGTATATCTTAATTTCTTATCTAAACTTGCACATCAGCAAAATCCCCAATATGGACAGTAATAATTAATCAATCATTATTTGCTCTTCTGCTAGTTTTCAGTCATATAAAAATCATACTTTTAGAGATATTTATGAATGTTTTCATTCCAAAGGTATATGTACCATGTTAGAAGATAAAATATATTTCATGTAATAGTTCATTAGCTTGGTTTACAATACTTAATTGTTTAGACATATGGTTTGTGGGCATGTATTTGTACTTCAATCTGGGGCCTTGCTCCCATAGGGATTGTCTGCCAACTTGCCTATTTTATAGTAGCTAGTATTCAACAGAATTGACCATCTATTTTTTATGACTTTTTAAAGAAAAAATTAAGAAGTTACAGAGATTTTCCATATATCCTCTGCCCCTACACATGCACAGCTTCCCCCCTTTATCAATATCACCCACTAGAGTGGGACATTTGTTAAAATCGATGAACCCACATTGATACATCATACGCACCCAAAATTTGATCCATAGTTTATGTTATGGGTCAGTCTTGATGACGTACATTCTATAGGTTTAAGAAAAGTGTGTAATGACATGTATCCACCATTATAGTATCATACAGAGTACGACATTACCTTACAAATCAGCATCTTCACCCCTCTTCCAACTTCTAACCCCTGACAACCACTAATCTTTTTACATGTCTCCCAGTTTTGCTTTTCCAGAATGTCCTATAGTCGGAATCTTACAGTATGTAGCCTTTTTCAGATCGGCTTCCTTCACTTAGCTGTATGCATTTAAGATTCCTCTGCATCATTTCATGGTTTGATAGCTCATTTCTTTGAAGCGCTTAATAATATTCCCGTCTGGATGTACTATGGTTTATTTGTCCATTCACTTACTAAAGGACATCTTTGGTGGCTTCCAAGAGTTGGTAATTATAAATAGGACTGCTATAAACCTTGTGCAGATTTTTGTGTGGATATAAGTTTTCAACTCATTTAGGTAAACCCCAAGGATCCAAATCTTGAACCAAACATATTCTGTTCTCTACATAATATTCTCTCCATGTTTGCATTCTTTCAGTTCTTTGAAATGGAAAGCTCCCACCACATTTTGCTCTTACCACCTCAAATAGCTCTTCTCCCCCCTTGAGGTGGAAGCACCCACTTTTCTTTAGATCTCAAATATAAATTCCCTCGGGAACCTCCTTTGAACTCCTAAACTATAGATGTATAGATATATGGTACATTTTTTGCTCTTAATTTGATGTATAATATATCTAACTCATAATTGCCTTGTAAGCAAGACTCTTACCTCTACAAGTACTCTATTATGAGGCAAAATATTTCAAAAACATTTGCAGTTAACTTAGTTAAATATCATAACCTAGAAAACTCCAAGATTCAAACATTCTGGTTATTCTAGACTGTTATTTTGAAAGCCATTAGCACATCTCTTTCCTGTGATTTTATAATTAGAATTTTCAGGTAACATTAATGTTAATAGTCTTGATTATGTGTTATGCCATTGATTTAAGGAGTTGTTACAATAAAGGCACTGTATCTAGAAATGAAAGTCTCAGGTCCTATTTGCAGAGCATAGAGTTAGCATAGTACTGCTAAGTTTGATACTCTTATCAATATTCTTAGTCTTTATCTTTTTGCTCATCTCTTTGTAAGCACAACTGAGGATGCATAAAATATTAGCAAATGCATTCTTAGTGAAGTCAATGTTCACTAGTTTCCCATTATTTATTTCCTGTCCTCCAGGCTGTAAGCTCTATTGATCCTTACTCTTAGCCAGCATCTAATCTCATAACCTTTAGACACCAAAAGTGGAGACACTCAAAATCTATATTGAATTTCAATTTCTTCTAAAAGCTTTTCTAAGGAGAAAAGCATGATGTAGTATTTCTATCTCCAGGATTGATAATTGGTTTCCAGCCCCAGTTTCTAGCCACTATGCCATCCTAAGTCATTCAACAACTCTGTTCTCTAATTTTCTCATGCACAAAATATAGAACTTAATTAATTGATCCTTTGGATGTCTTCCATTTTGAAAGTTCATAACTAGAGTCAGGGTAAAAGTCATTACATTACTATTTTATTGCAAACATTAAAATTATTATCTAACTAAAAAATAAATCTAAGACTGTAATATAAACATTTAACATAGATATTCATAATTAATGCATATATGTATACAATGAATGATATATGTAACCAAAAGATAATTATCCTCATTCTCGTCAGGTGTTAAAAGAAGAGAGAATTAGATATATTAGATGACTGTTTCATCTGTAAATAATACTAATGGTAATACTATGCTTGACTGAATCATTTTGCTTGAATTATTTCACTGATATAACTCATTATTTGGATTTGAATTTTACTGTTATATTTTCTTAGCATCATTTGAAAAATTAATTTTAATTTATCATTGGATTCAGAGAATGAACAATTTCTTATTGGATTTGGCAGACAAGAGGAATTTTACGATATCCAAACCGTGAAATGAACTCAACAACAGAAAAACAACATAGGCAATATTCTGTTTTGTTTTTAACTTCAGGATAAAACTCTCTATTGTTATAGTTCTATATGCATATTTTCGATAAACTTGAGAATTAGAGTTAGTTTTCCCTGTTCTTAAAGATCTGAAATTATCTCCTAGACAGGAAAAGAATCCTAAAGGCAAAACCAGCTACATAATTTGTGTGGCCCAGAGCTAAATCAAAATGTGGGACCTGGCAAGAATGAAATACATATGCAAGAAAAAGCTACAAAATACAGATTATACAATTTTGGTGAGTCTGTATCCTAGTTAAATATTTATATTTTCATTTGAAACTGGTCTTGGTTACTATGAAGGTGAACATAAAAAATGTATATTAATCATTTAAAATTTTTCTTTACTGTAAATGGATTAAGTAACAAATTAAAAAAACTGCTGGGGTAATTCAGTTCTAAAATGTTTAAGAGTTGATTAAAAAACCATAAGACTAGTTAAGTATGACATGAAAACCTTGATAATGGTTACGAACCAAATGAAATCCTACAAACTGTTAAGAAAATCTTTCTCTTCTTATTTTCTCTCCCTCTCTGAATGAATTACTAAAGTCTGCAAATTTACCAAGAATAATTGTATGGAAACATTTCTGTGCCTTTTCTGGGAAGAGCTATTCACCTTCACTGATTTTCTGGATAACAGAGCATCCCTTTGTCTGCAGAGTACAATGAAGGAGGACAACATTTCTAAGATGATTTGTCAAACCTGCAATACATACTGCCTCAATTGGTGGAACTAAATCTTTTGCTGTAGCAGAAAAGCAGTAGAGGGAGTCAAGTAGGCCAGATTTAAGGAGTGCATGGAATTGAACTGTAGAGATTTAGTAGTTTCTAAATGTCAGGAGGCACTTTAGTATTTTGTGTTTCAGAAGGGAAATTGGATTAAATAGTGGTTGTGCTGGAGGCTTCTGATCTGTTCCCCATAAGCTGTGGTCCTTGAGCTACTTTAATCAAACCCTTTGGAGAAGTGTGAGGTCAGGTTAAATGTCCAAGACCCTCAGGGGACACTGGAAATCTCACTTCTGTGGTTAGGAAAGTTCTGCTAAATTATTCAAAAAATGTTATTCCAAAGGAGGCTTGCCAGCAATGATATCAGGTCTCATGGGTGTTGGGTATTTTTTCACTGTTAGATTCTTTTCTTATATATAAATGAATTTCTTTCTACTTGGAAAAAGAAAAGAAAATATTAGAATCATATAAGCTTGGGGCTGAACATCAGTTTAAAAAATAGTGAGATTTTAGCTTTGTGATCTTAGTTAATAGGCAAAAATAGACTTTCTTTTCCTAACATTTTACTCACTATTAAACCACCACCACCGTCACTATCACCATTGCTCCATATTATGGTTGGGAAAATGTAGAGAAGTCAAATATAAACAGCCTGGCACTAAGGGATTTAACTTGAGTCCTACCCCTCTGAGAAGCATTTTTATTAATACCTAACCTCCAGTTTTCTCCCCATTTAAAAAATTCCTGGCATTTACAAAGCTTATTCTATTTGTTTTGCTGAACAGCTTGTAGAAATGCATTTCCCTGGAGAAAAGACATGTTAAAGTATAGTGCAGGAACAAGGGAATGAACCTGAATATAAAGAATCCAGAATATTATAGATGGCCATGCATTGCTTGTCTGCATGTACCACTCCTCCCATGCATAATGGCTGTGCTGATGTCATCTCTCTCATTCATCCGTACGCTTCATGCTCAGTCAGTCCATCTCTGGATAGAAAACTAGACTATTCCATGAGACAGAGGGAAAAAATTCATTTTGCTGGAGCTATTACATATTGGGTGTATTTTTACAGTAGCATTCTTCATAATATGTAGCATTTTTCCAGGTAAAGAGGTTAATGTAGTTAATACAAGTTTACATAATTATTTGGTGACCATTTAATGATGTGAAGGTCAAGTCATTTAATTCCAGAGGAGTCTGATAATGCCATTCAATTCCAGAAGTCTGATTTTCAAAATAATTTTAGAGTTATTTTTAACTTTTTGAGATAACCGCAGACAGTTTTTTGTGACTTCCTTCTAGATTGACAGTTGGCACATTACAGTACAAAATTATAACTGAATTTAATGAAAGATAAGAAATTTGCAATTGTAATATAGTTCTAAACGTTTTCTATTTTTGATACTAAAATCTCCAGAAAAAACTTTATATTTTTAAAGTTACATAGTAACTGTAACTTTGCTGAATTTCTAATAATTGCTGTTCTTTTGAATGTTTGTTTCCATATGTTCACCTTTTCATATATAAAAGGGAGTACCTAATTGTTCATGTTAGTTTTTTAAAGAAATCATTTCTGTGTATTAAAATCCTTAGCCAATGGGAAAAAATTATTTATTTTCATTTTTTATATACTCAAATTGCTAAAACAAACTAAAATTCTAAAAACAAGTAGTCTTTATTGATTTTGTCCAATGATTTTAAAGGATTTTAAAAAGTATAAAATGAGTTCCATCTTTGCTAACTTGGAATCTTTACTATCACTGATATTAAGAACATAATTTTTGTGAGTTTTTGTTTTGTAATTTTTCAAAAGTAAGCATACTTTAAAAAGAATTATTATTATTTTTATTAAGGTATCATTGATATACACTCTTATGAAGGTTTCACATGAAAAACAATGTGGTTGCTCCATTCACCCCTATTCTCGAGTCCCCCCCATACCCCACTGCAGTCCCTGTCCATCAGTGGAGTAAGTTAAGCATACTTTTGTAAAAAGTTATTATGTTTGCCTTCTCCATATGTATGTGTGGATCTAGGTATCTATCATCTACCTATCCATTTATCTCTCCGTTATACCATTTGAGAATATGTCTACACTTCACCCTTAGCCCTTAAGCTGGTAACAGTGAAGAGCACAATTTTAGAAAATAATAATGAAATAATGACACTCAGAAGTTTAAAATTGGTAGACTTCTAATATTCTAACCAGGTCTCTTGGTTTGTTTTTCTTTCATGACACTGGCATTATTGATCATCTTGCCAATGGTTTACAAAATTTGATTTGCCTCGTTTTTGTTTCTCATGAATATAATCAGGCCAAATAATTTTTTTCTTGGCAGTAATACTACATAGGGGATGTGATATCCTCAGTTTATCTTTTCCACAGGAATAGAATGCCAACCTGGTGATATTACATTTGATCACCAAGCTGTATATTAAGCTCTTGTCTACCGACTTTCTCCTTCTTGAAGACAACTTTTCCCTTTCAGGTAGATAAGTAAAGATTTTCATCAATTGATGTCTCTTGCTAAAATCAGTGATTAAAATGATTTCGTGAACTGGATGATTTCTAAATCTTTCCAGCAGGATTCTGCACGAATTAATTCTTCTATAAAATTGAGTTTTCCTTTTGCTCCAACCCCTCATCATTGGATTAAAGTGGCTCTCTCTCAAATAAATGTTTTACTTCTCAAAATTAAACTTGAAGCTTCTAAACCTGAAGATTTCAGTTTGAACCATTTGCTATCCCTTCAAAAGCAATGGTCACAATCGACAACAAAAAGGAATTTCTCACATCTCCCAATCATTTTTAGATTGGGGAATTGGTACCAGTATAATGCAATTTAGATTTTTATGATTAATCTGAGATGCAAGGCCTTTCTGAGACAAACCATGTTTATTTGCATTTATATGGGACTAGATTGCCATCCCAGGAAACTCCGTGGGGATTCTCTCAGGCTGAGAGCATCGCAAACTGCATTTGAAAAATGAAATGCATAGAATGTATTGTTTTGCTATTATACATAGGAATTATTTGTGAAGACATAAATAAGAATGATAGGAAAATTCAAATGACAAGAATTGTGCCATGAATTTCATATGTGTGCATACATAGTTCCTTTTTCTCTGGGAACTATGTCCGTTCACTGTTCTCACCCCCTTTCTTAATGTATAGAAAATATCTCCCAAATTAAAAAACTGAACACCCTACAAAGATAAATGCAGCTTTAAGATGCTTAAATGCCTAAGAAATAAAGGTGACAAAGATAGATAGTAAATATGGACCCTTATGAACGTCAGTGTTTGTATATTTGAGCATGCAGAAAAATTATCAAAAAATATCTTCTGAGAGAATGACAAGAGCTTTCATACTACAAACGACTATTGTATCAAAGCCATAACTTCTGTGCTCATTATTCCTTATGGCCCAAGCCAAGCAAATTACCCACAGAACTGAGGTTGGAAATATGAGTGTGCCTGAAAGTGTCCATTTGGTGTAACAATGGATTAAAAAATAATGCTAATAATAATCATGGAATTTTTGCTATTGTCTCTGTTGATGACTTCCATGATGGCTGGATGAAGGCTTTGAATAAAAATGTAATGCAACCATTCACCTCTTCCTGTGCCCAAGTAGTTTCTTTATATATGACTCAGTTTTAGCTTTGCTATTATAATTAAGAATATAAATATAATTATAGGTGTGTTCATGTCTATATCAGCCAACACAATCAATTACTTTCTTTGGTACATTGAGTTATAGTTTACATTCAGTAAAACTCATACTTTTTAGGTGTACGGTTCAATGAGTTTCGAGGAATGTATATAGTTATGTAGCCATAACCATAATCAAATATAGAATAATTCCATCACTCCAAATAGTTCCCTTGTGCTCTTTGTAATCAATCCTCGACCTCGAACCCTACTGTTTGGCAATCTCTGATACAATTTAGGTCTGTAGAAATGGAATCAATGTGTAGCCTATTGTGTCTATCTTTTCTTATTTAGCAAAATACTTTTGAGATTTATCTATGTTGTTCCAGGAATCTGTAGAGCAGTAGTTCGTTTCTTTTTGTTTGCTGAGAACAATTCCTTTTTATGGATATACCAAAATTTATTTATCTGTTCATCAGTTGCTGGTTTTTACCTGGCTTCCATTGTTAGAGTATTATGCTGACATGCACAGTTATGGGCAAGAGTTGATTTCTCATGGGTAAATTCATAGGGGTAAGATTGCTGGGTCAGACTTTCAGTGTATGTATAACTTCACAAGAAACTGCCATTTCCCGCACCCCCAGCCTCAAGTGGATTTTGCCTTTCTAAAAGCAATGTATGAGAGTTCCAGTTCTTCCATAACCACTACATTGTAATGTCTGTTTGTATTTATTTTACTTTTTTTAGCCATTCTAATAGGAGCGCAGAGGGGTATAATTGTGGTTTTAATTTGCATTTATTTTACAAATAATGATGTCGAACATCTTTTCATGTGCTTGTTTACCATCTGGATCTCTTCTTTCTGAATATCTTTATTTAACTCATAATTTAAGAATTGGAATCCCTTTAGTCCTCTTAAGCCAATTAATTTCCTCATCTTTAAAATGATACCACAGGATCTATCTTTAATTTCTACTGGCTTTTTAAAGTGAACTTATAAACAGTTCAAGTCTCTCAAACCTGAAAAAAATGACACACACATACACAAAAGCCAGCAGAGACCCCTTTTCTGTCTCACACCTGCTTCAGGTCTTATTGCCACCTAATCCCCACAGTGAAAGTTCTTGAGTGTCTACACTTCTGTCCTCTCACACTGCAGCCCCACCACCAGGTGAAGATGTAACAGATTAACCCTCTCTCTCTTTGCCACAACTTTACAAATTCCTTTTCTTTTCCCGTCCATCAATCAAATGTTGGTTTTTCCTTGTTTCCGTTGTCAAATATGTCCCTGGATGAGAACATCTACTCCCATGATTCACTTGTCACAGGAGCGTAACACCACAGCATTAGCGGGGCTGATAACGGCTGATTCTGCTGAGCTCTGGGTCATTATACCCTATTCCTTATCCTATAACCCTGCTCGTCCCTTTTCAAAATCACTTTAATTCAGCGTGTTTAAAATTGCTCTGCCACTTATCTCTGCAAAACCTCTCCCTGTCTGTGGGGACAGCACCACTTAATGGTGTCAGAATCATAGAGATACTGAAGCACCGATGTTTCCATTTGCTCTTCAGACTCCACATTCACATAGTCACAAAATTGCATCCGTTCTTCCCCCTATGTACTCCTGTCCATCCTGGTTTCCCTTTCTAGGCCACCCACCTGAAACTTACAGCCATCTGTGACTTCTTAGCTTTTTTTCTTGCTACTGTCCACATTATGTTCTCAGGATGTTTCCAAAACACGCACCTTATCAGTGCACTGCTCAAAGCCTACCCATGGCTACTCACTTATAGGAGAGGAAAACCTTTCGGTGTTGCGTGAGGTGTGCTGTGACCTCACTCCTGGCATCTCCCGCGTTACTTCCCTGGACTGGTCCTGCCCGCACCATTTGTCACACACACACCAGAGTCTCGTTCTCTGGCAGCCTGCTGGTGCCGCCTGCCTGGGAATCCCAACTCACACGTGTCCCCTGGATGGCTGTCTGCAAAATATCTTATTTGCCTCACTCCCTAAATCTCTTGTTATGTCTCCTTACTACTTCTCCCAATATAATTCACACCTTCCGTATCAGTCTTATTTTTATTTATTCTAAAAGGATTCCTATCTAATACTCTAGATTATTGTTGTTTTTTTTTGGATTATGATCTTGTAGAGCATTCTGTGCTTCACAATCAAATATTGAATTTATTTTTACAAACATTTTATTGTTTCTTTCAAATAAAATGTAAACCACATGAGAGTAGTGACCATTTCAGCCTGTTCTTTAATTCTTTTCATAGCATTTGACATGAATGAGCACTGTATATTATTACACAATAAATTAGTCAAACTATTCATTGAAAAAAATATGGATTTAGTAGGTCATGGATCCAAAGTGAATCATACAGTGTGTGGGATTTAGCAGGTACCTGGGAAATGGTGGTTGCTCTTATAACTGTAATTGTAACTTTCACATGATATAATTTAATGTAGTTAAAAGCATCTTTGAAACTCAGTGTTCAATAATACACCTGCAAAACTCGGTTACTTTCTTTCTTTCTTCTCATGAGGCATATATATCCTAAACAATTATCCTTTGACATTAAATATCATCTAATCAGAAAGTCTTTTGCTATTACACAGCACCCCCAGCCGGGCCACCCTCACAGGGTTCACCCTGTCAGAACCTCTCAGTCCATCAGCCCCTCGGTGAGAAGCCTTACTCTGCACCCTCCCTGGTGTACTCACTGCTCACAGTGACGCGTGGTATGAATGGACCAGAGCACATTGTATATTCTACTCTTAAAAAAGAAGGAAAACCATTCCCTTAATAATACTGACATTAACATGTACTGCAATGAATTCACTACTTTCTCAGGATTGTGGAGACCAAAGATAAAGTGCCACTAGTACAGTCCAGTAATGTTTTAACATTGCAATGTACATGAACATGCATGTGTGTGTAACCTACAGACACTATAGAAAAACCAGCTAGAAAACATGCATACCTCACTACCAATGAATATTCTCCTGTTACTTTAGAAAATTAGAAATAATGAGAAATATCACTTATTATTTTTTATAGAACTATGTGAGTAAAGTCAATTATAAATAATTTTCCAAGCCAAGTGCTAAATAATCTGGAGCTAAAAAAATTGACTCACTGAAAATGACTCACTGTGTAAATTAGAATCATACTTACGTTACAAGTAACTTATATATATGGTAAGGAAAAAAAGACAGCATTAAAATAGTGTACATAAAATATTAAAATTTACTCATGTCAAAAATATAGAACAAAATTTAATGCAGTATAAATGATCCATAAATGCTCATATCTACATTTAGAAAATGCAGGTGATCTCAAAGCCTAAAATCCCTGTCAGCCAATTTAAGTGAATTGACCTGAGATATTGCCACCAAGAATACCTGGGGACATAAAGTCATAAAAAAAGAGGTTATGCCAGTGTAAATCACCAAGCAATTGCACACTAAATCAGTCCAAAGCTTTTAAAATTAATTTTTGCTTTATTTATGCATTTACTTACATTTAGAAAATAAGAAAAATGGACTGGGATGTTCTTTTTTTTTCTCATTTCATGAGAATAGTGATCCCTATCTTACCTTTTCTGTTTAAACAGCAGATTTATTGAACATAAACCTTATACGATGGCCCTGTGGAATTAGGTATTACATGAAGATTTGTTCTGACATGCACATTAAGTTGACTGAGTACACCCGTCATACACACAGACGGCCATCACTGCCCAGTTAAACAAGGGCTTTGAAGATCCATCTGTGTTCTTTGAGATCTGTATCATATTCTGTATCATTTAATTGTGCAAGAAATCCAGTTTTATTTCAATGGGCTACATTAGTCATATAAGCATAGATAAGAAAGACAAAGATTTATTGGAAAATATAAGCAGTTTTCACTCGGATTCGTTGGCTTTCTTTACACTAAAATGGAATCGTGCCACAACGGATTCCTAACAGAGCTTGCCTCATGTTGATGGATTTAGATCATATTATGCTCTCTGAGACATAACCATAAGCATTTTTTAAATTATTTGGTTTGTTTGTTGCTTGTTTGTTTTGAGGGTACCTGACAGGGTTGATGCTATGAAATCAGGCAAAACAAAACAAAACAAAACTGGTCCTTGAGTCAGAAGAGTCTCTAAAAGCTTAAACCCCCAGGGATTGGTAAAAATTACAGGTGGGGCTTTGGACGTATATAGCCTATTGAATAGGAATTTGAACCAATGTTTCTAAATTTTCAACTAAATTCTTGCTGGCACCTGGATTACATGTAAATGGATCACAGTTATGCTCTCTCTTGAAAGTCAATTAAAATGCAAACGCCTCTGCTAGGCTTTCTTAGTTCCCATCTGCAGTATTTTTCCACACTCATCTCTTCTGAGCAACACTGTAATTATTTCTCTAGTGATGATTTGTTTCATATTGCATCAACTCATGAATGTGTGTTCTCCTCTCTGTCTTCTGAATTCTGAAAAAACCCCCAAAACATGCTCATATTCTCCTTCTACGATAAGAACTGAATTGTTTATCTCTGTATTTCCAGATGCTAACATGACATCATATGATATTGATATGTTATGATATATCATAATCTAGTAAGGATATTTATCTGCTGTATCATAGATAATCAATAAATGGTGTACTAAATGACTACAAGGATAGATTGATGGGTGGGTAGATACTGTATTTTTAATTATGGTAGCTTTGATGCTTAAATTCTTATATTTGAGCTATAAATGCTCACATTTGCTGAAATATGTTGAAGAGCATCTCAAAAACCACAACACAAATAACTAAGAGCAAAACAAAAGTAATTAACACATTTAGGTCTTATTTTATTGCTTTGGCAACAAGTCCATTGCAAAATGCATGAAAACTATCAGCTATGGTGTTATTTTTAGTTAAAATGAGTTTCTGCTCATGACATATATAATTTTCTGGAGGGAATTAAAAGGAACAATTATCTGAGACATTTCAGAGCATTTTATTAACTCTTAAATTAGCTAATGTTGAATTTTATAAAGCTAAAGCAGAAATAAAAATGATGCAATTAATATATATGTCAATGTCTGCCATAGGTAAATGGTATTTCAGGGGACTTGATATTGAGAGAACAGTAATTCCAACATTACTATTTAATTATTGGGTTCCTACTATACTTTGCACTCTCCCAGATGATTTAAATAGTACATTTAAATAACATATCAATTCTATGTGCTAAGCAGTACTATTAATGTCAGAGTCAAATTATTTTCAGGAAAATTAAATCAGTTTCTCAAGGTCTCTAACCTTGTGAGTTCCAGCGGAACTAGTGGTCACAGGCTTGTTGTCAACTCAGCCAGGAAACAGTAAACTTCACCTGCTGCCTAGAGCAAAACACAGATAAGCAAAGACCAGTGCAGGAGCTTGTTCGTTCGGATTTGATGGATTAAATAAAACTAAATCATTTGTTTAGTCACTGCACTGAACATACTCTTGAAAAGTGTTGCCAATAAAATTGATCTCATATGATATTGGGAAAAAGAAAAAAACATGCTAATAAAAATTGTTATGGTTAGGAAAAAATTCTGAAGTTTGAAAGATAAGGTTATCTCTTCTATGGAGATGCTGTCCAAGCAAATCTCCTATCCTCCCATGACCATACTAGTGGGCAGTCCACGAAAATACCCCCGAGCTCTCTCACTTCCAATAGAGGACTTGCTGTGCCTCTTTGTGACTTCATACCTTTGCTGATCTATTATTACAGAGGTCTTATTGTTCTATTTTTTCAGTAGTCTGTGGGTTTGCTGAGATTATGCATTATTACCACTGTATCCCCAGTATATAGTACACATTTGGACACCTAGAAAGCTATTATTAAATGTTTGCTAGATAGAAAAGGAAGAATAAACAGTTTGTATATGCAGCCAAAGGGGTACAAGCTGCTGTTATTCATAAATAGAAGAGTGGAAGGAATCTCAGGTAATAACTATAAAGCTGTCCTTTAAAGATCTGTAGCAGAATGTAACAAGGTAATTGAGGAAATCTATAGGAAATGTTTTATTAAGTAAGTGTTGGCCTATGACCATAAGAATATGACCTATGCAGCCAATCTTTTTGTTTGCTAAAATACCTATAATGGTGACAGTCATGGTAAAATAATTTTAAGGAACTTTTAAAGTTTTGGAATTTGCATCGCAACGTCACCTTCTACCAATATGGCTGATATATGGAAATGTGTCGGTACTCTTATTTTAAGAAAAGGTATTACAAAAGTTTTACTGTATGACTATAGCCTGTAAAATATAATATTCATATATATGTAAATGCACTTCACATCTATACACTTATGGCCTTGCTCGAACTACTTTAGGTATTTGTGCTTATTTTTAATATGTAAAAATACAGATAAGGATAACATTTTAATTTCAAAGATTGAATCAGTTGAACAATAAAAAGGAATTCGAAGGTAACTAAAATATGGTAAAACTTAAATAAATGTTAAATATTATGTTTCTTATTCATGTAAAGGAATATTATCAATGGAGAATATTTATAAGAGAAAACTTAATCAAACATTATATTGGAATGTAAAAATTTGTGCCTGACTTTTAATTTGAGGTTTTAATTAAAGACATACCAAACTATCATATTATTGATTAACTTTTGTGATTGGAAATTAGTTAAGTAATAATAAGTATCTTGCTTTATAATGTAACCATTCCCTAAGGCTCATTTCTCAGACTCAACCTGGCGTTGAATTTGAATTTATGAAAAATAAATACAAGTGTAACACTGCAATTTGTGCATTCAGTTTTTGCATCGAAAGGGAAGCATCCATTTGTGCAAACGACAAGTCTGAGAATTCTTGCCAATGGCCATGAACTGATTCTTTGATCCTTAGTACACCAGACTAATTCAAATCTGAAAGATAAATGTTAAATGCAGAGTGAAGAATTTCACACTGTCTTTAGCACAGTCACAGATAAATGCACTGCAGTCATAAGCACTGAAAATTTCTACACATCAAACCAGCCAGAAGAAAATAATATATCCCTAGAACTCCAGCAACTTCTCACTTTAAGAATACTGCATGAAGAATATCTCTCCCTACTTTCTATTCACAGATTACTGCAAGTGTAACATGTCTGTCTGAAAAGTTGCTGAAGTAATGAAAGAATGGCCCAAAACATAGAAAAAGAAAGATGTTCCTAAATAAATGCTGCCTTTTGAAAGGATTACTCTTCCATGAGCGATTTATTCTATTAAAGTGGTTTACTCAAGATAAGATAGCAGTTATTAAAAAGTGTTATACTGACTGAGGACGCGTTCCCTCACAGACTTCCTCAGATAATTAAAGGCTATCTTGCAAACACTACTTTCTCCTTTGCCTGTAAGCATGTATGAGTAAATTGCATTTTCAAGAAATTCTTGTTCCATCCATCTTCTTTTCAAAGTGCTGTTTTGTCACCCTGATCCCTGTCATATTGAAGGCCTGGAAATACACCGTTTTCTCAAATGAAATCACTTACGTGTTTTTCTGCACCTATGCAATGCCTGTTAACCAACGACAAATAAGGCTCTTGAGGGTTGAAATGTAGTGCCCTTATTTTTCTTGGTCATCTATTTAGATGATTTCAAATATCAAGGGTACCAGGATGACTTTGATTTATATGTCTAGACCTGACCCCTTGCCCTCTCTATCCTCCTGTGTTACACAGCCTGTTGAACCTTTATTGATCATAAATGAGACCATATTTTGCCTTCCTTTCCCATTTCTCCCTTCTTTCCAATAACTTTTAAAAGAATTCTGATAACCCTCAAATCTCAGAAGCTGTGAATCATCTTTCACTTTTCCCAGTCTTGTGTTCATTGTGTGAAATCATGTACTAAAATGTATTTTATTATTTGTGAATCTAGATTTTTCTCCTCTATTTTACCACCCAGCTCTTCATCCAGATGCATGGGACTTGTGCAAACTGCATTAAAAGGTGTCAATGATGTCTTTGTTTGGAAATAATATTAGTAACAGAGATTAATATCTTACTGAGGCCATATTATCCATATTATCTCCTTTCCTCAAATTATTCCACTGGCTCCTTTTGGCCTTCTTAAATAAAACTCATGAGATTTAAGAACATTCCGCAAGAATCTTCCATTCCTGCCATATGCTCATTACCTGTTGAGTCATTTTATTCTGTTGACTGAAGAACCTTTCTTTTTTCCTTCTATCATAGGTTTCTTTTTTAGCTTAATATGAATTATTCACTCTATATTTAGGGTCTACTGTCTTTCAACCACCGAGCATCAGGAATTAGAGATAAACAAGCTAAATTTAATACTTCCAAGGAATATTGTTTTCTAAGGGGGAATACAGACAAGTGGGCGATTAAGTTCTGCTCAGTATGGTAAGTGTGGAAATAAATATATCTACAAGGAAGTGCAGCAGACATGAGTAGCTAGGTTGCAGTGAGGTCTGTTAGAGACGCGCTCTCCATGTAGGAGAAAAACCAATGCAAATGGAGAGGCAGAAAATAGATTGAGGTGTTTTGAAACTTATGATGATGTCAGTAATGCCAGAATCAAAGCCCTGAGGGGCAATCTTTAGACAATAAACCTTTAGAATAATGTTTCAAATCTTTATTGGAGTGGGTCTTAATGTAATCAAGATTTAATAATGATTATTTTTTCCAATGAATCTGTAGGTTGCCTCTTCAATTATATTTATATTATTAAATGAGATTATTCAATGTTAAGCGTACCTTTGTACAAGCCAGCATTTATGTGTAAATCCTTGTATTACCTTTATGATTAAAATGTTTTAAAGGGTCAACAGTACGGAAATTGGTTTTTGGATTTCTAAGGGTTGGACAGAAAGGTTAGGTTACTCATTGCTGAGAAAAGAGAAAGACAACACAAACGTCTGTGTTCCTGTAGCTGTATCTGTGTGGCCCAGGCTTCATTACTCTTCCTCTTAACTGACCTAACTCTTTCTTCCCTTTAAGTTTCAAGGTCACCAATAACCTCCTGAACGTATTTATGAAGTTGTCTGTTGTTCTTTCTCTGTCACCTAGGATACATATTTTCACACCTGTATCATATTCTTTACTCAACAGTCTTAAAACAATTTCTATTAAAATGTATCTCCTGTACTACATTATATGATTCCTACAGCATTAGCTTACAAACATCTTTATGTTCAGAGCCAAGCACATGGTCTGCTTTACAACTGGGTCACTTTACCTGTGAATTGTACGTTCCCAATAACCAGCATTTCTGTAGCCATGCATTTCACAAATAATGCTAAACCGTCTGTAGAAGAGCTTCATGGAAATAAAAAGAAAACATAATTCGTGTAAACAGCTGTCAGAAACCAAAATAATAAAAATGAAAAAAGAACAAGTAAGGGGATTAAGGAGATTGATTTTCTTTAGGCGACTGAAATAGTCTACCCCAGACCTAAAGATAAGAGTGTCTCAGCAGGGCGGTTTTGCCTGATTTACATTTGGGCTGGTTTTTTCAACCAGGGAGAGTCTCAGTCAGTTACCTGAACAGGAAATGGTGTCCTGTGGTTACCTAGTTTCAGGGGAATAAATGTTTCTAATTACAGTTTATCACTCGTGATTGGTGAATTGCAGAGTCTGGATCAGGAAAGAGGAAGGTCTGAGGCTTCCCACAGGTAAATGAGGGGGCCAGCAGCCAGTCTTACGGGAGCCACGAGAGAGAGAGGACAAGTCTCATTGGAGCCATATGGGGAAGGGTGGTTCTTTGCAGTAAGCCATTCCCAGCAGACAAAAGGGTGGGATTTTGGAAAAAATAAACTGTGGGTGTTTTCCAAGCTGTCATTGCTCTCTGAAGGACAGAAATCAGGGATAGTTCCACACGGTGTTAAATTAATGAAATGAAGAAGCCATTAGTTTGAAGTGGCTCTGATGCTGTGGTGGTCTATGTAAGCAAATCTAAGCCTGTTGTTAAAAAAGGGATTCCTCTTCCTGTCTTCTGGCTATAAAAGTCTTTCATTTTGTACATCACTCTGAAGCTACTTTCCATTTGTTAAATGGGATGCTGCCAGATTCATGAATTGTTGATGAGTAAAGTCAATTAGATCTTCACATTTTTTTTCACTTGAATTTTATTTTAAAATGCCTCCAGGTTGTGAAATCACAACACTAATGACATCCCATCACAAAAAGCCACTAGGCTTTAAGCTGTAGCCAATCAAACAACTTCCTTTCTTTGTCTTGGCCCCTAGTTCTCCTCCAAGGATCCCTCCTAACCACTTCCGGTTGGTTACTGCCCTACTGAAGTTAGTATTTGCTCAATGAACTCTTAAAAATTTTAATATGCTTCAGTTTATCTTTTAACAATTGCCGTAGCTTACCAAATATTTGCAATGAGATAGTTTCTGGTGTTTGTATTTCATACTCTTTATGATCAGTTGCTCGAGCTCACTTTAATTTTTTTCAAACTTATTAACTTCTCTACATATATTAGGGTTTTTTTTCTGCCGAAAGTCTTTTTTTTTCACAGAAACTACTTCATGGGTCCTACTACTTCCACTCCCACCTTGATTTTTTTGCCTCAACAAGATTCCAAATTACAGTGATAACATCACTGCTCCCAACGGATGTGAGCTCACTTTGAGGGTCAGAAACGGGATTCCAAAAATGTGCTAATACAATAGAAAAAACGGTTGATGCTTTTGTTTAACTTCATTAGTAAACAAGATTTTGTTTCTTGTTCTACATGGAAACTAGGTTAACTTTTCAGTTTCAAAAGCCTTATAAAATGAATGACCATGTTTTTGATTTCTACGGGGAACATAGATACCGTGTCCTTTGGAACTGAAGAAAAAAGGGACTTGGGTTTCAGGCTAGGATGTATGCTTTATGTTTGTTAGATGTGGGTCAAATTAATGGAATATTTCATTGATATTGTCCTGCCAGAATTCTTAAGGATGCTATAATTTTCCACTGCTTACTGTTCTTGAATCTATATTAAAATAACAAAGATTCGGTGCTGTGACACATGGTGCTATAATATTGAGTGTTTATAGACTTTTTCTTTATCATGTAACCCTAGGGAGCCCTGCCTCTTTTCAAATGCATGATTCCTACCAGTTGGGCTATAGGGATCAACATTAAACAACAGCAAATTTCTTCTAAACCTGTCTATGAAATAAAGTGTAGCATTTGTAATGAGATCCAGTTGAAATATAGAAAAAAATATTCATTTTTTCTTTATAATTAAAAAATATATATTGCTATTAATGTTAGATAGCTTGATACCTTTGAGATGCAGCCCTATTAAGAAAGAATGGGCACATGTAGATTTAAAAACTTGACATTTTGTGGGTAGGGTATTGTTTTCTTTAGACATCTATTCAGCATCATAGAAAATCAGCCATAGCCAAGACGCTGAAAGCTTTTCATCTAAGATCGGGAACAAGACAGGGATGCACACTTTCTCCACTGTTATTCAGCATAGTACTGGAGGTCCTAGCCATGGCAATCAGATAAAACAAAGACATACAAGGCATCCAGATTGGTAAAGAAGAAGTCACATTGTCACTATTTGCAGATGACATGATACTGTACATAAAAACCCCTAAAGACACCATTCCAAAACTACTAGAACTAATATCTGAATTCAGCAAAGTTGCAGGATACAAAATTAACACACAGAAATCTGTTGCTTTCCTATACACTAATGATGAACTAACAGAAAGAGAAATCAGAAAAACAATTCCATTCACATTTGCATCAAAAAGAATAAAATACCTAGGAATAAACCTAACGAAGAAAGTGAAAGACCTGTACTCTGAAAACTACAAGACACTCCTAAGAGAAATTAAAGAGGACACTAACAAATGGAAATGCATCCTGTGCTCTTCGCTAGGAAGAATAAATATTGTCAAAATGGCTATACTACCTAAAGCAATCTACAGATTCAACACAATCCCTATCAGACTACCAACAGTTTCTTCAATGAACTGGAACAAATAATTCTAAAATTCATATGGAACCACAAAAGACCCCGAATAGCCAAAGCAATCCTGAGAAGGAGGAATAAAACAGGGGGAATTACGCTCCCTGACTTCAAGCTCTACTACAAAGCCACAGTAATCAAGACAATTTGGTATTGGCACAAAAACAGACCCACAGACCCACAGCGGAACAGAATAGAAAATCCAAACATTAACCCAAACATATATAGTCAATTAATATTTGATAAAGGAGCCTTGGATATACAATGGGGAGATGACAGCCTCTTCAGCAGCTGGTGTTGGAAAAACTGGACAGCTACATGTAAGAGAATGAAACTGGACTACTGTCTAGCCCCATACACAAAGGTAAACTCAAGGTGGATCAAAGACCTGAATGTAAGTCATGAAACCATAAAACTCTTAGAAAAAAACATAGACAAAAATCTCTTGGACATAAACATGAGCAACTTCTTCATGAACATATCTCCCCGGGCATGGGAAACAAAAGCAAAAATGAACAAGTGGGACTATATCAAGCTGAAAAGCTTCTGTACAGCAAAGGACACCATCAGTAGAACAAAAAGACATCCTACAGTATGGGAGAATATATTCATAAATGATGTATCTGATAAAGGGTAGACATCCAAAATATATGAAGAACTCACGCACCTTAACAAACAAAAAGCAAATAATCCAATTAAGAAATGGGCAGAGGACATGAATAGACACTTCTCTAAAGAAGAAATTCAGATGGTCAACAGGCACATGGAAAGATGCTCCACATCGCTAATCATCAGAGAAATGCAGATTAAAATCACAATGAGATATCACCTCACACCAGTGAGGATGGCCAACATCCAAAACACAAACACCAACAAATGTTGGAGAGGATGTGGAGAAAAGCGAACCCTCCTACACTGCTGGTGGGAATGCAAATTAGTTCAACCATTGTGGAAAGCAGTATGGAGGTTCCTCAAAAAACTCAAAATAGAAATACCATTTGACCCAGGAATTCCACTCCTAGGAATTTACCCTAAGAATGCAGCAGCCCAGTTTGAAAAAGACATATGCACCCCTATGTTTATCGCAGCACTATTTACAATAGCCAAGAAATGGAAGCAACCTAAGTGTCCATCAGTAGATGAATGGATAAAGAAGAGGTGGTACATATACACAATGGAATATTATTCAGCCATAAGAAGAAAACAAATCCTACCATTTGCAACAACATGGATGGAGCTAGAGGGTATTATGCTCAGTGAAATAAGCCAAGCCGAAAAAAGACAAGTATCAAATGATTTCACTCATATGTGGAGTATAAGAACAAAGAAAAAAACTGAAGGAACAAAACAGCAGCAGACTCACAGAACCCAAGAACGGACTAATAGTTACCAAAGGGAAAGGGACTGGGGAAAATGAGTGGGAAGGGAGGGATAAGAGGGAAAAAGGGGCATTACGATTAGCAGATGTAATGTTGGGGGGGCACGGGGAGGGCTGTACAACTCAGAGAAGACAAGTAGTGATTCTATAGCATCTCACTACGCTGATGGACAGTGACTGTAATGGGGTTGGTGGGGGGGACCTGATGAAGGGGCAGTTTAATAACCATAATATTGCACATGTAATTGTAGATTAATGATACCAGAATAAATTATATTAAAAAAAAAGAAAATCAGCCATAGCACACAAATGTCTATGCTAAAGGAGGAAGGAAGGAAGGCAGGGAGGAAGGAGGGAAAGAGGGAGGGAGGGAGGAAGGAAGGAAAGGAGGGAGGGAGGGTGGGAAGGAGGGAAAGAGGGTGGGAGGGAGGAAGGAGGGCAAGAGGGAGGGAGGAGGGAGGGAGGGAGGGAGGAAAGAAAGAAGGAGGGAAAGAAGGAGGGAGGGAGGAAGGAAAGGAGGGAGGGTGGGATGGAGGAAGGAAAGAAGGAAGGAAGGAAGGAGAGAGGGAAGGAGGGAGAGAAGGAAGGAGGGAGGGAGGGAAGGAGGGAGAGAAGGAAGGAGGGAGGGAGGGAAGGAGGAAAAGATGGCGGGAGGGAGGAAGGAAAGGAGGGAGAGAGGGATGGAGGAAGGAAAGAAAGAAGGAAGGAACGAAGGAGTCATATTTTCTTCTTGCTGCAGAAATACACTATGAGAGTTCCAGAATAAACACAAAATGAAAGGGTACCTTTCAGGCTTTTTGACCTAGCTAATTCAAAGACAGGCCTAGGTGAGGGAGATTTAACTAATCTCTGTGATGGATGGCAATTTTTCAAATCCACTACCTAAAAGAAATAGTCAATAAATTCAATTCTTCAAAAGATAACCAGCTCCCTCTTTCTCCACAGCTCCAATATGTAAAAGATTACTCATTAAAGAATTGTAGATCGCCAACAGAAATTTTAGAATTAAACTTCCATTACTATTGCATGTATTTGTGAAACTCTTGTGAACTGATGTTAATAATTATGAAATTGTTTAAAAAATGCTTGCCCCCTGGCTGGAGGAAGGAAAAAGTAACCTTTTAAAAATATGCCCTGAGCACTTTCCATAACAAAGGCCTACTCCCCAGAGTTTTAGCCCCTACAGGGGAAGGGCATTTACCCAATTCCTCACCCTCTACCCTCCCTGCCCCACCTAGGGGGAAAACCAGAGCTAAGAAATATTTGCCAAAGGTTGAAAGAAGGCAGAGGATTAAAAAAACAAACAAAAAACTTGCCTCTACATGGGACCAAGGGCCAGAATTAGGCTAAGGCTGCTCTTCACAAACCAGGCGAGCTAGAGGAGAGTGGAGTGAAAATATTTCAAGTATTGCAATAATAAAAACCCCCAGCCTGGTTCCTTCACGGAAGGCTGCTACCAGGAAATGAATACTTCACTGTTAAAAGGTATTTTCTTACACTTCCCCTCCAGAGTCTTCTGAGATTATTTCTGGAACCTACAGGAACATTGCCGGCTTTTTCTCTGTGTCGCTGGCCAATGTTTCCCCATTGTAGTTAGTCAGGTTCATGGCAGTCCCTAGTCACAGTGGGCTCCGGGCTGACAGTGACTTCTAAGTCCTGACACCCAGACCTTCCAGGGCCTCTCTATACTTCATGACTCTCCGTTAGCTCTTTTCATTTGATTTAGCAAATCAAAAGGTGCAAATTTGAAGTGTTTTCTCTTTTGTAGTTTAGCTGAAGATACAGGTTGGACATTTTTCTTTTTGTTGCTAGTTTCTTCTTGTTGCATGGAATGCTATCATGGAAAATGGGGGTTATCGAGACCTTTCTAGTGGGACTGTCAGTTCTGTGTGGAAATCAGGAGGAACACCTCACAGTGGGTGCTGGGGGCTCTCTCTGAGCCAGAGGACAAGTCAATTGGGATCACTACTTCCATCTTCCCCGAAAGTGGAGACCTGTGCCTTCTCAGGTTCTGGCATTCTCTTCCCTCCAGAAAGAGGGAATATGCTTGAACTCAGTTCCCATGGTAACATAGTCTCCTGTTCTCCTGGTACTGGGCTGTAGTCATGTTCAAGGTGCAGCCTATTTTTGTCTGTGCTACAACATCACTTTTGTGCATAAAGTGTTACTGGCATCAAGGATGGAGTTACCCTGTAAAAGCGCAGCCCTGTAATTTATCCATCTAAGCACTAACCCACACACACCTCTGTACAGAACCCTGAGAAGGCAGGCAATCATAGTGACACACAGACTTCTGATTTCCAGAGTTTGCCAAGAGATAGTGATGAAGTTTACTACAATCTCCATGTGAAATTCCTCAAAAGTAATATTTTTATATTATGTTAAGAAATTTATAAAAGGTGTAGCAATCTAAACATAAACATTAAAGCAGCACTAATAAGGCAATAAATCCCAATGGAAATACATTTTGGGGCATCTTCAGCATAATTCCCAGATTTTATAAAGGCACAAAACTAGAGTCCAAAAATTACACTGAATGTCTCCTATTAATATGAACAGTCTTCTTGCAGGAAAGTTAAGCACTTAATATTTCTTAGTCTTAAAGTTTGCTTCAGAGCTTAATCTTTTTCTGAGCTAGAAATCTATAGGCTCTAGGCAATAGAAAATCATATGCTTTAAAAAAAGTGTTTATTTTCTCAAATGAAAATCTTTCAGTCTTTATCTTATATATGTCAATGTAACTTTTTATAAGACAATATCATTCAAATAAATCAGACAAGTCTAGCTGTATACCTCAAAACTTAGGAATAAGGTAGAGGCAGAGGAAGTCTAAGAGTAACAAAATAAGCAAGGGTGGTATGGGTTTGACAAAATGTGGACTAAGGAGACTGACAGATACGTTGAAAGCAAAGGGATAGTGTATGATGAAGTTCCTTATCAAAGTCTTTTCAAACTTCACAGGGTATCAATTGCCTGAGAATTAGCCAAATACTGGGTTGGAACAAGTAAAAGATTCATTGGGTTATTTGCAGAAAAACTTAACTTTGATGTGGGGCTGTACTTTTCTGGGAGGTAAATTTTATCTAAAATGTATTTATTTTAATGACTGGTTCTGGCAATAATAAAATATGCAGCTTTTGAAAAGGAGAGTGTTCATGTTTTGTTTTGCTAGAAATATTCAGAGTCTAGAGAACTGCAGGTGTTATATGAGGGCATTCTTCCTGTTTTGGCTTGGGACTATTTCTATATTCCATGGGTATTTGTAATGGAAGATCTTTAAAAAGATTTTTAATAATAGATATAAAGAGTGTTTTCCTAAAAATCAACAATACCAGGTATTCCTAAAGTCAAACATACTGACTTCTCATTGTTACGTATGTGATATTTGTAATACTGTAATCAGTCTTTACTTTTGGGGAAACACATGTGGAGGCAAAAGAGAGTACAATTAATTTTCTTGAAAATTTGCAAACTGTAGAGTCACAGGCCTATTTTAAGATCTGTGCAAGGCTTATCCATGGCAGTTCAAAGAGTTCAGTTCTCACAGAGGCTGTGAGAGTTTGTGATGCTACATATGAGGTGTTGCAGGATTGGGAAGGGCACCTGTGCTGGTTGCACTTGCTTTGACTGAATGTGGAATGAAGTATGAGGATGCAGTTCATTATAAGACAAAAAAGGGGAGCATTCAATTCCAAACAGCTGCTTTACCTGGAGAAATACCGACCTAAGATGCGATTACCTTCAGAGATACCAATGGGCATTGCTGTGTTCAATAGAAGGAAATGTAAACGAAGGCTGACTTGATTGTGGCATTTAGAGGGAACTCTTGATACCTGGAAATGTGAATCTGGAATCTTAACTGTGTCATCAAAGTAGTGATGGATTCAGTACTCCTCAACCACTCTCCTAATGATCAGAAAAAAGGAAACAAAAAGAAATCCCTCTATAATATGAATAAAATATTTAAGAAAAGAAAAAAAAAGTGGCTGTGGGGTACTTTTGTTCCACTCAGATGCCTGGTGGAGGGATTTTAGCCCTCTCCTCTTTCTGTTCCTCCCTCGGTCCAATAACGTAATTGGAACAAACCGCCTTCAGTCAGACTCCCATGACGACCTCCTGATATTGGTCCCATATGGCACACTGCATTTAGATTTAGTATCCTGGACCATTGGAATGGGCTCTTATTACCAATCACTGCATGATGCTATTAGCAGCTTTGAGATCACACCTGTTCCATTCTGAAGGTAGAACTTGTATCAGTGTTCAGAGCTAGGAAACCAGTTGCCAGTCTCTGAGATCACTGTGTGATTCACTAGGAGTGGGCCCTGGGGAACCAGAGAGACGTCCTCTTCTTGGTAACCTGTTTCCTCATTTTCTCTACTATGAGGGCTGGTCCATTTGTGTAAGTTTCTTTGTTCCAGATCTCAACAATTGCCCTATTCTTCAGTTTCTACTTCTAGGAGAAACATTATAGCATCTGAGTAATTCCCTAAGTCTTTCTCATACAAACACAAATGTTATCTTATTAAAAAAAAAGGAACAAATTAGTTTGACTTTTTCATATATATATAATATATGTACTACATAAGTATTATAACATGTATATGAAAATGGTAAATACATATATACATATGTGTATATATATGAAAAAGGTAAATATATATACAATGTATATATATTTCATAGTGTTTTCACCTTTCAAGATTACAAAAATTTCATTATATATATATTTGTTTTAATACTCATTACCATATCACCATGGCAACATCTGATTACTATCTAATTAGGCTACCTTTTCTTTTTATCGTACAGTGATATGAGCCTTTCAACAAAAGTAGTTTGACATTCTATCTTCCTATGTACAAATTACTCTCCTGTTACATCCATTCCCCATTAGCTTACCCAATGACATGAATAAACCACATGTTACAGCAGTAAAGACTAAATGCACAACTCAGTATTCACCTGGAAACTAAAATCTTTCATCTCGAGATTACTTTTGGAATATCTCATGTACAAAGCAGAACCTATTTAGCTTTCCAGTGTGAACCTGGAAATAGCTTAACTGTTTCAAGGTTATTTTGCCATTTCTCCTTATACCATTGTTTTATTTCAGCAGTGATTCTGACAGTAGAGGAGACCAGAAGATCTCAATACATCTTGTGTGTTGTCCATGTCACTTTTGGTCTCTGTAAGACGTTATGTAACACGCATCCCAGAGCTCCTTCTCCACTGCTATGCTAGGTACTCCGGATAGTTTCTGTCATTGTTTTCTCTTCAAATATATGGCAGCTTTTCTTTCTCCAGCCCCATCTGTCTGTTTGCAGCTGATCGGTTGCATTTTTATTCACATTTTTGGCTCTCAAAATCAATAAGTAAAAGGTTTTCTGTTGCTGCTAGAGAAAACTTCTTCAAGTCCAAAACTCTAATGACCCATCTCTTTCCATCTGCCCTGAGCCCAGATGTCTACCCTCAAAATAATCTCAGATCAATAAAATTGTGATAACGTTTTCATACTCAGATTTTTAAAAGTTCATTACATTCATGCATTTATACATATTAAGGCAAATTTTTGAGTCTGTACATTTTAAAAATAAAATAAGTTTGTATGTACACCTTTATAATTCATTCAAGAATAACATACCTAATAAGTAAAAATATGTCACTATTATTTCTATACATAATTATGACTCAATTCGGTTACAAAGAGAATGTGACATTTATTAAATTGATTTCCAGTTATTCCAATCTCATAAATAATATGGGCAAACACACAACTTTTCAGTTCATTATGCACAGGGAAAATATTCCACTTGAAAGCGCAGCGTAAAACGATACATGACCTAACGTCCTGAAATCCTCAAAAGGGAAGTGGAATTTCAGGAGAAGCACAAATGTCTGTATACACTGATGAATATGGTTATCTCTGGAAATCCAAAGTGCATGTGCAAAGAGAACACCTTCACTGTATCTGCAGGACAGCAGGTGGTTGGAAGCTTGTGGACACGTATCTGAGCAATGAGCACATCACTGGTTTGGAATTTCAACTGCCTTTCTTTCTTAGTTGTAATTTTAACTGCAAATTCCAAATGCCTTGAGATATAACACCAGAGGGACCTGGCACATGAAGTGACTTAGAGACTCTGTATTTGAGGAGTAGCTTCAGCCAAAAGCAAAAAAGGAAGAATTAATTCAGAGCAAAAAAACCAGTAAGAGCGGTGACTGCATGGGTCCACCTGAAGGTCAGAGTAAGGGGTTATCTTATGTCAACTACTCAGCACACCTCCCACAGGTCAGCTAGGGGTGTTACTGGGGCTGCCAACCTACACAATGGCTGGTGAATTCCCACTTCCTGTGATGTGCCAAGGTGACCCAAAGGAGCTCATGGCTGCAGGAAGGTGGGAGAATCTCCATGACACTCCCAGAATTAGCACCACCTGAAGCTGTGCCCAGATACAACACCCCACATGCAGTTGCTTTCATATATACAAGTAAGGTAAGATGGATTTAGCAGGTGGACAGAGGTTTCCTTGCAATCAGGTGTTTCTGTGGTTTATACAATTGGCCAAATTTTCTGAAATTATTCAAATTGCTGCATTTTGTTTCTATGAACTTTGGCTTCATTTTTATGAAGTATTATGAAGAATATTATTTTGGCTTTATTTTCTGTTATTGTCTAATTCATTCCAAGTGCCCTTGAAGGTTAAAGTCAACTTACATGTGTCATACAACACACTTGGGTTACTGAGCTGGTGTTCCCTTTATATTGTTGCTCATATGGCAAGTCAGAATCCTCAACTTTGAGGCTATTCAGTATAAGTAACTGTTGTACATTATACTTGAAAAGCTAGCATACTGAAAATTCATGTAAAAACATTCCTTTTCAGTATAAACATATCCACAGACACATGGAAATAAGACCTCATGCAGGGATAATAGCATCTCAAACAGTATCTGGCTGTCAGTATAGATATACCCACGTGAGAACAGCTGGTCAAGCTTTGCTTTTTGTATTATGACATCTCGTGAGCACAGCAATAAAGAATGTTGTTTTAATAGATATTTACATTAACAGTTAGTGGCTTTCAGCCAACTAACCTTTGTCAATGATTTTCTAATTACTTCATTTTTTGGTGTTGGTTGTTTTCTTAGCCATTCTAAAATGCTAATAATCCCTCTTAAAGCTGCCAAGTGGTGAAGGTCTTTTGTGTATTCACAAACAAATCCGTTTAACATCATCAGTAAAATTATGCAAACAATTTTATCTTTTAGTAGGTATACTTAGTGATGTTATCAAGATGGCAGTAAAAAACATTTTCTTAATTTAGGGTTCTTAAAATTTTCTTTTTAAGGAATAACTTTCTAAAAAGTCAGCTCAAGAGTAAAATGTGAAATCATTAAATTTCAGCCTCAGAACGTGTGCTCAGAATGGCGATCACAGGTCTCTGGGCTTTTCTGGAAACCAAGGTTGTAAACTTACTGTCCTTTTGAAGTTCATGATCACAGGTAAGTAATTATCATTCTATTGAAAAATAATAAAGTCGGAGCGACAGACTGAATCAAAGTCTTGGTTACTGCCTGCTCACATTTTGCAGGGCAGACTTAGGGGATCTGCTCACTTTCTTTTTCAATCTGCCCTTTGCCTTTCTTAAACTTGGTTCCATCCTTAACACAAGTTCCATCTTTTCCTGTTTGCCCTCTTTCCCATTTCTCTCCTCATCTGTTATCTTTTTTCTCTGGGTGTAAGTGCAGAACTGACTTGGAAAAGAGCTTTAGTATGCAAGGCCAAGGCCAGTTTCGTTGGGCCAGCCCAGAGGAATACACTTATTCTGGTTGAGACACACAGACCCACCTGCCAATCAATCCCCATTCGGGCTGCAGGGTCACTGTGCCAGCTGAATACTGCCACGCCGGCTGTCAGAAAGCATTAGAGGAAATGCATTTGCAGCAATAAACGTGACATAAAATAAGACCCTGGAACAAAAGTTGAAAAGGGGAAAAACATTAATGTTGTTATTTGAAAACCTAATGTTTTCAGAGGGTAAAAAGGACAAAAATAACAAATTTCCGCCTCTAAGTGGCTGACTCTTCAGGCAATATGTTGAAGTACCTGAGAATGACTTAAAATCGAGATTTTTCTAAATACCTTTATGTATTATCTTTTAAAAAGTATTAAATGTATTTTTTGGTTTGTTTCCCTAACAACTTAATTTACTGCCTCTGAGAGCCATTGATGTAATTCACATGAGAACTCAATAATTTAATCCAGTGGAATACAAAAGAGATTAAAGATCAGGAAATGGGCAGGCCCATATCACCTAGAGGACACTAGGTTATCCCTGGTGGGAGACGGGGCAAGGCTCTTCATTACTGTAGCTGACTGGCTTGTCTCCTGAATTCTAATTTGAAGTAAACATTCATCAATAATAAAATAAATATTCGTGTTCTGTCTTGATGACCCATTTTATATTTTATGTGGTTTGTTGTCTATGTTTAAATATACAGATGTTGCTTTGACCTTTATATATTCCCAAGAGATCAGTCAGAAAAAATTTACCTGTGACAAGGACATTTGTATTAAAACAAATATACTCAAAGGACTAATATTAGATTCAACTTCCTGTAAACCAAGCAGTGTTATTAAGTTTCATCTTTAAATTCAGTTTTGGTGCCTTACAAAGGCAGTAAATCATAGTCTTTAAATTTTATTCAATGGAAGTAATCTAAGCTAGATCCCACTATCCTGGATAAAGAAGCTAAAATTCTTAAATACCCTGATTTCTATTAAAAATACAGACAAAATTATCTTTCATAGGTCTGTTGTCAATGTGAAATAGCATCAGCGAATTATGAAAAATATGCTATAAGCAACAGTTAAGCATCAGATTTTCTCTCCATATTGAAATTGAATATGAATTTTTTTTCTAGAGGATGAAAAGTATATTTAAAGCGGTTTTAAAATTCGGTTTATAAAAATTCATGGCTGGTTTTTATTTTCTTGCTGTTTTGAGGCATACAATAATGGAAAGTCTTCAAGTTTCTTAGACAAAGCATGAAAATTTTTAATGAAGCACTAAAAAAGTCAAGAAATATCCAGATCATACTCCATTTTTAAAATTACGAAATAACATTTAACATATACTTACAATGTAAGTTAGATGTGTGAACATCACCAAAAGATTTAACACACAGTTTTAAATATTCCATGTGCATAGTTTATGTAATGATTTCTCTCTATTTCAATGAGCATAGATATTCAAGTCATCATATTTTGCTGTAGTAATGATAATTTTTAAAATTATCCATTGTGTGTAAAATTGCTCAAAGGATTCACTTGCACATATTCTTATATGTCATATCTTTAGAGAATTTTATGTTTCTCTTCCATTAATTATTCCTAATTTCCAACAATCCATTTTCTAACTCCTTCTATAGGCTTTAAAACACATAGATGAGTGTAACAACTACACAAAATGCTCGCACCTCTCAGCTAACACGCATTATTCTTTTGCCAGGTGGGTGCTGATTTCTTAAGTTCTTTGGTTGATAGAAAAATGTGAAAGGGAGAGTGTCCTGGGAAGAAATAAGGGACTGTTAACAGTGTTGACACAGTTTTAACACAGTTCTAAACATTCTTACACTAAGTTGCAAAAACTTATTTACAAATATTTTTGAAGACCAATGTTGACTTCTGGGAAGAAAGAGGAGTGCAACATATTAAGCATGAGTGAAGATGGAGTTCATTCATTCATTCTCCTATTCAGTGAAGTTAATACAGCTCTGACCCTGTGCCACATAGAGATATAGGTGGTACAGAAGATGCCATTGTGCCAAAAAAAAAAAAGGTGAGATTTTCCTTCAAGGAATTTATATTCCAGTGGGGCATGACAGAATAAAAATAAAAAATATCAATAAAGTTAGGTAAAGGGAATAAATGCCTGAACACATTAATTTGATGCTATAAATGACATATGATCAGTCTTAACAATTTAAACCTATGTATTGATTAAGAGCTGACTTTCAATTGTGAAGTGCCGTAGGTAAAGCAAAAGAATTTAGAATCTTGGGAAAATATAGCTCAAACACAGTTACCCCAAGCGACAGACCTGCTGTGAGAAGCAGGGACGATCCATCAGGTTCCCATATACTAGGAAAGTACTCAAATCCGTAGATAAGCCACTGTGAGTGTGGGCTTAGAAAGAGGCATGTGTACAACCAGTTAGTCTCTTACAAAGATGTGTATTTCTAAACCTCAACTCTGAGCTGTCTCATGTTGACATTTATGCCCACAGTGCATCAAATTGAGAATGACTGATGTAGTTCACTTAGTAAAAGTATTCCTCACTATCTTCAGTGCTTAAGGCTTATGAATGTTTAGGAATTCAAATCCAATCTTTACTTTTGTATCCCTCACTTTAATTGAACAGTAAATAGGAAATTAGTAAGAAGGTCACTGTCCTTGGAATAATTGCTATATTTTTCTTTATGACAATGATACCAGTACTGTGAGGACATGTTGGGAGAATCAATTTCTATTAACTGTCACAAATGGAATAGGGTGTTAGAGCATTCATCACAAGCTTGAATAGTGAAGCACTAAATCAACCATATCCTAATTTTCCCCAAAGACGGTAAAATAAAATCACAGCCAAAGGACAACCTAGGAGAGCTGTCACTATCCCACTGGATGTCCAAAAGACAGATCGCACAGCGAATTTCCTCTGGAGGGAAGCTGAGCTCTCCTTATACCAAGAACACTGTAAGATTTGGGTGTGACTCAGTTCCATTTCCTTTTAGATGTATTGTTTTAGAAGGTCCAAAATAGGCATGTAAGAATTAAAAATTCAGTAGAAACCAATGAGATCGGCTAGTTCCATGGATGCCATTTATCATGTCTCCTTGGCCTATTAGATGGGTCTCCAATATATTACATTAGTTTAATGTAAAACAATTTTTTATACTCCTGAAAAAGACTTTTTTCCCTAGTTATTATCATTGGTCAGAGATGAAAACATTGCATGGTATGTAGTAAATTCTGCTTGATACTGGAACATAAAATGCTTTAAAAATATGATTGGACTTAGCGGTCCTAACAGTGATGGACTGTGTGAACTGAACCAAATAAATGGTGTATTGCCTTGTACTGGTTGGCCAAGATGCCTCGTCCATACTCTGTCTCTTTGTATTTCAGCTCTTGAATTTTTCAGCAAAGTACAGTAAAACTACCCAGTGTTAAACAGCGATAGGATTCCTTTGAAATATACACAAGCAGTCAGGCATAGAAACACAGCCATTTGGATACATTACTTGAGCATTAAGGAGCAGTAGATGTTGCTATCACACTGATATTCCCTTACATTTTTACTGGAAGAAGAAAAGAATCAGATTTCTCGTATTCTACTACTGAATTTTGCATTTACTCTCAGTGTAATAAAACAATGTAAAATACAAATGATAGTAACAGCTCACATTCCTATAGAGATTTTTATTTTCCAAAATGCTTTAATATGGCTATTTCATTTTATGATTTTAGTTCTCTCCTGCATAGCCTTTTTAAAACTAGTGATTGGAGGGTGCCTCGAACAATTCAGTTTTAAAGAAGAATATTTTCTTTGATCACTTCCGCAGTATATTTGTATGCTTAGGGATGCCCACTTCTTATTGCTGTCTAATATTGGAAATTCTCATTGTTTGCATCACTGCTCATAACTTTCCCACCATGGATAGAGTAGACGGGATTGTCATTTTTAGTAGTGAAGCTATGTGAGGTTTAAGAAGTGTAGAAGACTTGTCTAACATAACAAGCTAAGTTGAGATAAAAACAATATCTATCATGTTTCTTCTATACAATACCATCTGACCAAATCCAGTATCTGAACAGTGTTTCCCTGGCTTTTGATGTACTTAATTTGATAAGTTCATGAAAAGCGATGGAGACCTTGCCAGTCATGACAATCATTGAAATTTTGTTATTACAGTTAAATACTGGTGTCCATATAGACAGACCTATATAGAGTGTGTGGTGGTAATAAACTGGGGAAGCCACTGTTTTGCAATTAATAAAAAAACTGTTATAAAAATTTTCTGGAGAAATGGCCCCAAATTATTGTGCATTTTACAGAGAAGGTCTTCTGCTTGATTTCATAACAGTACAGTTTCACATTTACAGTTTGATTCCCTTTTCAAGTTTTAATGAAACAAACTGAATAAAAAATTCTAAGAACAAGTAAAAGGTAATGCCATAATACAATGTTAGAAAAACTTTCCTTTGGTATTTAATAAACAAAGGAGAAAACATAAGTGACAAACACGTATAATAATTATAACTAATTAGTGGAAGTAAATTAGGTGACTATGATCTATTTCAGTAGGTGTGGATCAGTTTCTAATGGAATCTAAAATCTTTAGTTGTCAACTTATATTTATGGTACTTTAAAAGTTATTACAAAGCCATTTTTGAAGGGTATTTAATATATTTGTAAATAAAAGTTGTGCAAAATAGCTTGAGTAAGGGAGAGAGAGAGAGAAATGGCTAAAATATTACCTGATGACATGGTTGGAAAAGACACTGATATGCATTATTATCAGAAGAAAAGCTAATGTATGTGGGAAAAAAATTTGTATAGTCAGTCCAATTTCAGTAATTAGAGAACAAATTCAAAGCTATTTTTCTGTCCACTAACTCATTATAAGAAATCAAGTTTATAATTGTTTAGAAAGGGACAGTTACACAAACATACTGTTGTGATTGCATTGGGAGGCTGAAAGGTCAGACTAAAACAGATGAGAAAATTCTAGGTTATCACTTTAGTGTTCTTAATGTATTCCAATCAATAGGTTCAGGTGAATAGTTTATAGAGACAGTTCAAATTAGCAAATGCTATTAGTGAGCTATCAGCATTATGTTAATAATTTAAAGAATGGAGGCAATTATACCCTGAAATCTGAAATATATGTATCACCTGAAAGATTACTAAAAGGTGAAGTTGAGATGAAGGTGTTTGCTGTTGGTAATAATAAAACATGCTCAGCTATTGTGACAAGAAACCCTTCCCCTCTGTCTACTTTGCTCATGAAGTAGAAAGATACTCTACTCAAAATAATTTTATCATCTTTTCATATGCTTTTTGAACATTTGAGTTTTGGTTATAGCCAACCATTCTTTCAGAGAAATAAATTATTTCTCTACTATTTTAAATACTCCTTTATAGAATTTATAGTCAAAAGGAAGATAGTAGTGCAGCATAATATATTTGATGTCCGAAAACCAAGCATGTTTGTCTTCAAATTTTAACAATCAATTAGAAACATATGGTTTAAATCCCTCTATATTCAGTGACAGCCTACGTATGAGTGTTGTTGAGAGAAATATCCAGTGTTGGAGCTTAGTACAGCCTGCAGTGTTCCAGACATGGAATGGTCTAGCATTAATGTCACCAACAGCAATGCTCAGTCAAAAGGTTTTAGGATGAATTATCAAAGATATGTGGCTCATCTTTTGCTCTTTGAAAATCCAACTTCAGACATTATCAAAAAATGGCTGTTATACCATGAGAGGAGAACGTAAATCTCATCATTGCAACAAGGTCATTTTAAAAATGTGTAGAACTCAGCCCCTAAGTGAGAGTATCAAGCAATCATGCTCTCTTTTTAATGGAAATATAGGAAGAGTATATATACATATATATATTTTAGGTACAAAATAGCAGACAGCAGCATTTTACAAATAAACACACTTCTGTGAAAAATAAGTTGATAAACACTAGGTATTAAGTGAACTTTGATTAAATATATTAGAAGATGCTGATTATGAAACACTAACAGGAATAAAGAAAATGGCCAGAGATCCATGCAGTAAATACAACTGAGTGATTGGGTAAGATGTTCAAGAAGAAAAAATTAGGCTAATTCAGAAGAAAGACATTCTCTTGTCTGTAGTGGCAAAGTGTTTGGTTATCAGTCTTTAATAATGTCAAGAGAATTGAAAATCAAATCGAGGCTAAGCCTGTTTACTCTCTCAGAGAAAATGTATAAAATTAAGATTTATTATATGTTAAAGATGTTATTCTAAGTCTATAGTGTGAGTTCCACCATGTGGCCCAGCATTTGAATAATAAAAAACTGTGACTAATACTTGCTAATGCGTTGCTAAATGGCAATCATGCTACACGGTACTGTGTATCCATTACTTTATTTCATAGTCATGTGAAACCTAACCTAAAGTATGCATGGTTTTATGTGCCCATTGTACAAGAAACTTCTATCATTGATCATACCTGTCTGCGGTTACATAGCTAGATAGTAGAATGTTCAACATTTGAATCCATAACTCTTCGCACATCAATAAAAATGGAGCTATATATAATCTAGTTACCTATTATGGGTACCTCAAACTAAACTGTTTTCTAGTTTGATTCCACTTTTAGTAGTAATGCTGTATAACTTAGTGATGTATGTCTTCAACTTATAATCTAAAATTATTAAGATACAGGTTCAAAAAACCTCAAGTACTCTATATGCCCTTTCCGTCAATGAACTACCTCTACTATCTTCCTGCCAAATAGTTGCCCAGTTTATCTTGAACAGGGACAGTAAATTATGTTCTCAGACAGCTCTTTCTGCCTTAAAAAGTTGTTACAATGACTGTGGTCATATTAAATTGAAATATTTCACTATCAACATCTCATACTGGTGTCCTTGTTCTATACTTGAAACATCATTTAAAAAATCTTGTTTCTTTCACCATAAGAGTATTTTAAAATATTTTTCCAATCGCAACATACTTAGTTTAACTTCCTTTGTCTTAATACTGTTTGATATTCTCTTACTTTGATCACTTGCTTCTGTACTTTTTTCAGAGCGAGTCAGCATGGTGCAAAGAAGTAAACAAAGTGTTTGGACCAAGACAGTGCCTGGATCTTAAAATACGTTGCAGTATCCAAAAAGGACATGAGTTTTATCTCCCATGTTGCCTGGCAGCATGGATTGTGAAATAAATAGAGCTGCAGTCAGAAAATCTGATTCAAATTTCTCTCCACAACTTACTAGATGTGTGACTCTGCACCAGTGATAGCTTCTCTGAGTGGCGTGATTTTCTTACTGGATTGCTTTGAAATAATTTTATACATGAAATATTTCACATTGTTAATGTTATTTTTTTATTATTCATAAATAATATTTAAGCATCATATTTTGCATTCTATTTCTCTTTTGGCAAAAGGTCTGGGTGAGACAGCATATCAAACTGCACTTGGCAGGATGACCCTGTGATCTCTCCTTTATTTTTTTCTGCTAGTATTTTAAAGCCTGACAGACTAACTCTCATGAACTTTCAAGAGCAATCTCACCATGAGTGTTCACATCTAAACCACCATCAATATCCTGCAGCCAGAGACTACAATGACCAGATGTGCTGTGCAATACATTTGAGTTTATTGATTTGAAACTGGGGGTGTCTTGGTCAGAGCCTTAGAAAATCTTGCTACAGGATATGGGTGGGTCATGGGGGTCCTAGGAAGTTTAAGGATACAGGGTCTTGTGCTGTCAGGAACTGGGGTTAATTCTATGACTGGATGTCTTCATAATTTTATCTTAATGGTTGCAGAAGAAAAAGACATGAAACCCTTGATTGTTAAAAGAAACCACTTGTTACTCATATCAGCAAGGAACTGGGGATATTTAGTCATTTTTACCATTTGGGAATATTCTCGTATTGCCTGTGCATCGGCTTGGAAGTGGTCTCATTTTGCCCCACCATGCTCCCGATTTGCCCCATCATGTTCACATAGTTACTTTGACCGATGCTGATAGTCTGTGAAATTTTGTTCGACAGAAGAATACCAGGGTCTAGTTCTAAGTGTAAGGCCAGCTCCTGGCTGAAAGGCTTTTTCTCTGTTACCTTTTCAGGCCAAGCACAGACGAAGTTAGGCTGGAGAGCCTTGATCCATTATAAAATTTTGAAAGATGTTGCGTATCAGGAGAGTGTCCAGAGAATGCTTCTTAGAGTTGGATGAGAGTCCTTCTCCATTTTTTCCCCAAAATGTTGCAGAATCGTCGAACATGACAATGTCTGCACAAGACCACTTAAGATTTTGGAGAAGGTAAATCAGGCGACTCAAATACAGTAACTACGGGAAACAAAACAACTTTTCATCCATGAAAAAGACCCCAAAGCTAGGAGCTTAGATGATCTAATTCAGGCAGTGAAAATGTCCCATTTTCCAGCTGGGTCTTTTTAAGAGAATTGAGGTTTCTTGGTTGGTTGGCTCATTTGTTCTTGTTTTGTTTTGTTTAGCTTGTTTGTGAGCTGTGCCATTTGACTTCCTGTTTTATATAGTTAAAACAAGAAATACTGCTAAAGGTCAAAGTCCCCCTTTGCCTAGCTAAAAGAAATCCAAGGCTTTTATGAATGTTAAAGACCAACTGATCAGTTGGGCTTTGGAAGAAGTTGATTTTTGTATGAAGTAGACAATTAAAGGGGCACAGAGTCCCTTTTAAATGGAAGCATAACTTATCTCAGTTGAAAGAAAAAGTAAGTCCCTTAAGGTGAGAAAAAGGTGTTTGAGTGGAGATAAACAATTCCTGCAAAACAGTGTCTTTGAATAGAACAGTTTACTGTAGCAAGGAAAGCCTTTTCTGATTCCTGGTGGACTAAATCTTGCTGGCAGTGTTTTAAGGACATCTGAAGCTGTAGCTTCTGGAATATTGCTAAGAATTCTCAGCTTTAGATCTTTTGAGGGAATGGATGTCCAATAGTCAGGAGAAAGTTACATATTTCTTTTTATTTGGAAAATAGGAATCTATGAATCAACTATTTGAAGCTTTATTGTACCCAATAAGTAAAATTCAGTGCTATTCAGTGAGAAAGCTGCTCTCAGATACCATTTCAGGAAGACCAATTACTCCAGTGTCAGTTCATGTAAGTCTTACAGAAATGCAACTTGTACCTGTTAGTGATATTGTGGCATTTATCTCCTGTGGTATTTAGTTACATTAGCTCAGATAAAGTAGAACGCAACATTCAGGGAATAAAATTTCCAAATGCCTGGGGAATCCTCTTATTACCTTGTAAGAAGATAACTTGTGGATCCTAAATGGGATTGATGTTAACGTGATTTAATGCAATGATAATGGTTTAGGCCAGGGAGGCTTAAGGGCTTCTGAAAGTTTTGCATTTAATTGTAGTTCTACTATTTTGTTACCTTTACTTTTTGCAATGCTCTTGGATAATAAGACTGGTAGACTTTCTAGATACAGAATGCAGCTTTAGGGAGCTACTTGAAAATTGTACTAGTTAGATCTGGGTCCCTGTTAACTGTGATTCTCTAATTTGGTAATTCAAACCCAAGCATGCATTTTCTCACCATTACTGTCGTAGCTCTCCAAAACAGCACTCTGAAACCATCCTGAAAATAAACTAACAAAAACTATAATATACTCCTGGATCATTTTGAGGGATCCAATATGGCCTTAAGTTTTAGATTTCTGTCCATGTCCTCCCTTTATAGCAGAAATAGTATGAAATAATAGGAATATAAAATTAACATTAGTTGGAAGAGGAAATAACTAATAATATGTAACTCAAAAGGGAGATTAAATATGGGCTACTGAATATGCCTACATGTTCATGATCTCAAATTATATTTATTCATAAACTTATCACCAAAATTGAATACTTTTCCTATGAAAGATGTTTGGATGTCTAGTTCAGCTTTAGCATTCTCTGATCTTAGGAAAAGATTGATCGTGTTAGGAATCAAGGAGAGAGATAGGTCATTTGATGTTACATTTGATAGGAATGCTTTCAATGTTTCTATTGGAGTGATTGTATTCCACACAATATTTTTCCACTGAAAATCAGAAATATTAAATGGGAGCTTCCAAAGGTCAGAGAGTTCATTTTATTTTGTGTGCTGCTGCCCATTCCCACCCCCAAGGTTTATGGGAATACACTAACCCTGTCATCTAGTGTTGTTATGAATCAATATTCAATGACTTTAAGGGAAAAAGAAACTTGAAGAAAGTAAAATATTCATTTATACATATAAAATGTAAGTTTACTACTGAGAAACCATAGAAAAAGTAATTACTGTTTTTTTACTTCAAACAAAAAAAGTCTTTTACTTAGAGAAGAGTGAAATACCTTTTCAAACTAGACTTGTTGATATAAAGAATAAGAAAATTTCAAGGCCAGAGTATCACTAAAACACAGATGCTCTGAATCACAGTGGGATTTCTTAATTGGGTATTAAAATTACAGTAGATGTATTTTAGCTGAATAGAGTAAATCCAAATAAAGATTTTTTTTTCCCTATTACAATCTTGAAAAATCCCAATTAGTTTTAGTAAATAGCTGTACGGACTGAATTATGTCCATCCAGAATTTATATGTTGAAAATCCTAACTCCCAGTGAGACTATATTTGGAGATACAGCCTTTATGGAAGAAAGTAAGGTTAAATGAAGTTATTAGGGGGAAGGGCTAATCCAGTAGGACTGGTGACCTTGTAGGAACAGGAATGGATACCAGGGATGCACAGAGAGGAAAGGCCAGGTGAGCATACAGTGATAAGATGGCTGTCGACAAGCTGAGGACCGAATCCGCAGGAGACACCAGTCCTGCAACCACTTTGGTCTCCGTCTCCCAGTCTCCACGACTGTGAGAAATGAATGTTGTTGTTGTAGCCACCCATTTCACTATATTCTTTCCTGGCATCCCTAGCAATTAATACTGTAATTTATATGTTACATTCCATAGAAATGATCTGTGTTATATGTCATAATATTGGCTTTTATTTTATTGCAATTTTATTTTTTTCTCATTTGCCAAGATCTTAAAGGTAAAAATAATGCAATATGTTCATTATTGGACTGCTTTAAATATGAATGAATACATATAGCCTTTCTAGTAATATAAATACTTTTGTCAAAATATTTATTATCTAGGTATTAGGCACTTTTTCGAAGTGGAAAAACATTTAATGTAAAATGCACAAAATTGCCAAGATATATTATTTAGACTCTACTTTTTCTGCCTTTGCTCCCCAAGAAGTATGTTAAAATTTTGTTTAAAAGAAGGCAACAGCCTGCAGTATTCCCATAAATACAATCTGTGCTATTGCCAAATGGTTCAGCAATTACTCTCAGCCAATTTAGCCAACCAGAACCTCTAGAAACATCCTAACTATATGGTTTAGCAGAATGAGTAGCCTAAGTGTTATTAGAGGTACCTTATCATTATGCAGTAAGTTTGCACAACAAAGAGGTTCTGGGCACATTTAGAATTAATGTATTCTGTGCTCTAAGTTTTGTTTGTTGGTGTGTTTTTATAGTGGCAGGATATGTGCTCCAGGGAGCAAAGTATGACAGTGCATTTGCTGCAAATACAGGCTTTAGTCCAAAATAGTTGAAGAAAGGCATAAGGGCTTAGGACATTCCCAATTATCTGCTCAATGATCTTATGAACTTTTTCCTTCAAATCCTAACAATTCTATAAAAAGAAAATGTTGGGAGCTCGGCACTCAGCACAGAAATAGAATGGACGCACACACACACACACACACAAACATACACACACACACACTCACTCACACACACACACTCACACACATGCTCACTCACACACACACTCTCACACACACTCACACACACTCACACACACACACACACTCACACACACTCACACACACACTCACTCACACCACATATTGGTATCTTGTGGGTATTAGGTTACACGAAGATGAGTTCCAGAAATTAAAGACATTTTCACCTTTAAAGAGAGGGGGGTTAGAAATGTGAATACAGTGAAATAGAAATTATTTCAAATCACCATAAAAGAATGAGAATAAAGAATGCCATACATGACTATAAGTCTATGGCCGTTTTATAGAGTAAGACTGTTTTTTCTATTTTTCCTGCAAAAAAGAGCTGTTAGTATGCTAGTGCGTGGAGAAAATACTATTCATTTCCTCAATGCGTAACTTATTCATATTTGCACAAAGCTGGATAACTGACAGGTAGAATGTGATGTTAGAAAGAGTAAAGTGCAGAAAAGGAAAAGATGCTAATGCTTTTTAAAAATAATGATGCAATATTTAAACCATTTCCAGGAGAACGTGTGTTTATTTCTAACATGTAGCCTTGACATAAAGATTCCACATGTTATTTTTTAGGCTTCAAAGGCAGAAAAATATCTTGAAATGAAGGTCTTATTTACAAACTGATAGGACCTAGCAATGAATTTTAACATTATCAGCATCTTTCAGTGACTTAGAGAAAATAAAGTGGAAAGCCGGACTGTATAATATGACATTGAAGTTCTCTGGCCTGATTCAAGTTAGTTATTCATGCTTTTGGGAAAAAAGAAGTATTCCTTCCTATCTATCTTAACAAGAAAGTACATTCCGTGGCACATTTTTCACAGCCTGAAGTGAAAATAGATCCAGATCGTTGTTTTATACACTTGCCAGGACCCAGCCTTCACTGGTTTGTATTGTGTTGGTGGGGTTTCACCAAGGTGCACCTGGGCATGTTGGATCACAAAGAAATACAATTTCCTTTTCTCAACAGGCTATTTCGGTGCCTGGTAATTAACTGACTGAATCCAGCAGAGCTAAGAGGCTAAATTATTGTTCATTGTTTTCGGCTGCTTTATTAATCACTGCTCATCAAATGTGATGAAGATACAGCTCTCTGGTTTGCTGGGATTGATCTCGTTTGTACGAAAGGCCCAGTCCAAGCTAAATATCCTCAGTGATGGGGAGGGAAGACCTACTGCCTCTTGGCAGGGTCCTGTTCTGGAACCTTCCCTGTGCCAAATTAGAAGGCCAATGTTTTGGCCCCAAGATATCAACAGAGTGGTGAAGAACAAATTCATAAAAATTGAGCTATAAAAATAGGACAATTTTGCTGTGAGAGTTGTTGGGGTATACCTAAAGTAATAACCATACATTGTGCTTTCCCCACTCCTGCAACACCATAGTTAATATAAACAATAAGTTTGCATAAACCAAAAATGGGCAGAATTCACTGGCATTTTGACTGCATGGCAGCGAGTCTTCAATCTGACCCTATTTTGGGGCCTTTCATATATTTCTGCTCCTCCACTTAGCTAGATATAAAGTGCTTGGTCATTCATTAAAAATGTTTGAAATGATTCCTGCCCTCAAGTAGGTCCCAATCTTCTGGGAAAAAAAGACATCTCTATACATATTCATTATGAAACTAATAAAGGTTATGGAATAGGAAAGATTAGGAAGGCAATGCAGAGCCCTCAGTCCTCCTGAGTCTCAGGGTCTCCTGAGGTTGCTGGTTGTGAGCAACTACCTTGTATGAGATGATGTACGAGGAGTGACAGGACCGGGGGCAACGCGTGCAGCAATGCCTAGACTTTTACACGAAAAACTACAGAATCAGGTAAGACAGTTCCTTCATTCAGTGGTTCAAACATACTTAGTCGCACATCATTGTTATGCTAGAAACTGTAGTGGATGTTATAATGAGGATTAGACAGGGAGAACTGTTTGAGGCTTTGGCATTTATAATTTGCCCAGAGCGATCGCTGCTGCTAGATTTTTTGTTGCATTGCCAAATCCCTTTCTTTTGTTCTAGATACATACTCCACCTTCCTAATGTGTAGTCCTCTCCTGCCTTCTTCCCATGCTTATACACTGCTTCACTGAAAATCATAAAATGTTAGAGTTCTTACAAAGAGCCTTGGAGATAAGCTAATTCTTTTCATTTTTAAAAATTCTATTTTTAAATTTTTATTTTATGATAAACTTCATCAAACATTTCAAATGTATTGGTGTCAGTTATCAGATTATCCTTTTTTATCTTTTAGTGTCTCTAGGATCACTACTCATGGCTGTTATTTTGTTCATGATGCTTGTAGTCTCTACATCCCTCCATTTATTTATCTCAGCTTTAATATGTGATATTAATTTTATTAATTGTGTGGGAGTACCATTATTTGGTTTGTTGATCCTGTGTTGGATACTGTTTTCTATTTCGTTAATTCTTAACATCGGACTTAAACTGATTTTCCCTTTCTGTCAGCTCAAGATTATTCTTTGGGTGTTCCTAGCCTTTTTCTCCTCTACCATATGTATTCAAGGCCATATATTTCCTTCTTAGCATGAGTAAAATTGCACCCACACATTTTAATAGGTTATCAAATAATACAACATGTACAAATTCAAGTCACTGGCAGTTTGTTGAGAATGACATATTTCTAGTATCCATAAATGATATATTTTGAGTTCTTCTATTAATTTATGTGATATATGCGTGAAAGTTTCCAGTGGTAATTATGGCTTGGCTACCTCTCCTATTAGTTCTGTTGAATTCTAGTTAAATATAGTATAAGGCCATATCGTTAGCTGCATACACATGTAGAATATACTTTTCTTTTGAGCTTACTTCTTTGTGGGGGCGGCTCTATTTTTGGTTCATCTTCACAAGAATCCAGCTTTGATTCTAACATACTTACAGATTTATTTCTTCTTTAGTGGATCCTGAATTCCAGCTTTTGTCATCAGCTTTTTCAGCATTCCCTCTACAGATTTTGGATAAACATGATCCTTTAGTGGGAAAAGTGGCATCAAATGTGGCTCGCATGTCCCATCCTTCCTTTATCTCTGTATCTTGACCCCTCACATCTTGCCAAGCTCACTGCTGTTTCTCATTATTTTTTTTCCCAATCAGGAGGGTTTCCCAATCTGAATGACAGTATAGTATAGTCATAAATATATTTCTGACAGAGCTCAATTTTAAGATTGCTTCACAGATTAAAGTGATCTTTTCTAAGGTCTAGAAAATAATTTAATACAAAACTATTATTTTTTTAAAGCCCAGATTTTCTTCCATACTATTTAAAAATAATCTTGATATTTGCTATGTAGGACTTCTAGTTATTTGCATGCTTTATTAAAATATTTAGCCAGGGGAAAGTGAAAATTTACCACTATAGTCTGCTGCAGTAAATTCAAAGCAGTCTGCTTCAAATTTTTCTTTACCATAAAGTCTAAGAGTCTTTGCAAGTGTTTGTAAGAATTGCTTTAACAGAGGCATTCAATCAAGATTGAGATCATTTTAAAAACAAGCTCATCTCATTCTGATACCTAGGTTTGCAATACCTTGTCTGAACAGGATTTTCATGTTAATGCTTTTATTACAGCTGGGCATAAACTATTTTCCCACCAAATCTCTTGCCTCATAATCCTTCAACAACTGACACAGCATATGTTACAGCGGTGAGGCATGGGCACCCTCCGGCCTTTCATATGTCAGGATAAAGAAAATGAATGTGAATGCCAAAAATAAACATTAAAAATGCAGATGTTTTGAAATAGTGCTCCTCACTACTTCATGGTTTTAAGTTGCCATTTTACGTCATTTATGGAACTCAGACTTGAATAATGTATGTTATTTTTTTCCAGATTTTTGCAAGAAAAATGCAGGCCCCACTTTGTTAGAAATATTTGTTTTATTTACACATTCACTTAGTCTACATATAATTGCAGTACCAAGCATGTATTAGCATGTCCTTGCCAGGTATAGAAATAGTGCGACATTCAGATAAAAATGCTAAGGCATTTATAGATTCAAAATCTAAAATCATTTAACAATTTAGCTAAAATTACTTTTAAAGGAATATTAGTCATTTGTACTTTCATTGTTAATCACATTATTGGTCACATAAACATTTGTGCTTTTGGTAAATGCTAATTGGAATACAGAGATCTACAGCAAAAATTTGGGAACAAATTTAATATATGTATGTGTACATACAAATTCCACTACACTAGGTAGATATCTGGAAAGTGGATATTTTCTTTAGTGATAAATCAGTACTATAAATGAAATATAGATAAATTATTGAAGCTATAGTTTGATGTGCTATTTCAATAATGTCTCTGATAATTAAAAACTACTATAGATAATACTTCATGTTAGTCATGAGAGAATTAGCACATTTATTTGTTCCAGCTGGGGAAAAAAAAGCAACTACACAAATGTAGATTGACTTGCATTCATAAAGTTGAGATATTGAAAAATAAAGGAAGCACTATAGTTCTCAAAGAATTTTTTTAAAAAGATAGTAAAACTTTTTACAAAATATGCTTGGAGGCTCTCTTCTCAGAGGCAGCCATTCTCTCTTTCAGCTATTAAAATCTCTTGTGTGGGAAAAAAAATATGCTTGGAGTAGAAGCAGTTTGACAAGGTGTTACCAATTTCTAACTAATAAATAGTCTCATCTTAATCTTCCATAAAAATCTACAAAATTCCTTGAGTCTACTCCTTGAGCCTATGGCCCAATCATTTAATTTCATATGAGCAAGGCACACTAATTCAATAATTTAGACCATGTTTATGGGCATCAGCAATATAGAGATTTAAGGATGAAATATTTTTTAATCCAAATATTTTAGTCATTTGCATTGAGATAAAGATAAGATTTAGATTTTTGTCCAGAAATTAAATGAATATATCATGAAGCACATTTTAAACAATGATCAAACAAGACCAGATTCCTAAGAGTCAGAAGTCTATTTATAAGTCTCTCTGCAGTTATGTCAGAAATGGTTCTCAATGTGTGTATGTTCTTAGATATTAATATTTAATGCTGCCTATTCAGCTTCCTAATTTCATGTACACTCTCTTCCCCGGTTATTTTCTCCTCATTTGAATATTCAGTTCTGTAATCTTTTCTTGATTATTTATAGAACAATTCACTTGCCGTGCACACAATTACATATTTAGAAATCACAATTAAATAAAATAAAAACATGATTTTTTTCTATATAAATTAAATGAAAGTAATTGTTTTTCCTCTTTGTAACCAACCATATGATATGGTGATTTGTTTAAATTTAGAGTTTCCTTTAGATAATTTCAGTTGGAATATATATATTCATATAGCTAAATAGAATGTGTATTATTCTACACACTAAAATGTTTATGGATTTTTCTAGTTATAATTATTATTATTTTACATTTTATGAACATGATGAGCTGTGCTAATTTGTTTTTATATTTAAAGGCCTAAACAATATTAGAAGATTGTTGCTCAGGGAGCATTTTGTTTACTTTTGATTTTGGAAGAATATATTATTGTTCACTGGAAATAACAAGTTTATCTCCTTATGCTGGAGGAAATCTGTGTTAGCAAAGCTTAATGCTGTATAATAAATTCTCCTATTTTCTCCATCCAATTAAACATCATTAACACATTTAATAAGGCTGCATTTGATCTTCTTAGATAATCCATAAATCTGGCAGCAATTTACAAGTTAATACCTGTATAATACACTTACAATCTTTTGACTTCAGATATGAGTCATTAATATTATTATTGTCTTAGTGATGAATCAGACATGGTATTTATTTGGGTAATTTATTTGTGTTAAAGCTTAATGACAAAGTCAGTTTTCAGATGTTGTCTTACATTTTCACCCCGTCCATGGTTTCTTAAGAAAAAGCAGACTTTAAAAACCATTGCAATGTAAGTGCAGCCATTGAAACAAATTAAAAAGGTACAGGTTACTTTGCTGAATATTAATTGCATAGCTTATAATAAAATGGGACAAATATGGAATTTGTTTATTGTTAGGTATATAGTTTGTATGTATAGACATTACATTCCCAATATCTGTTATTGAGAATCTGTATTTTATTACCTTTTACTATAATTAACCATTTAATCTTAAAATTCATATTTTCCTAAGATTTACACTCTAAAGGCCAGCCTACAGGACTTGTGTGGTTTCACGATCTGACACCCCCTGGCCTCCCAGCCTCCTCATATCTACTTTCCGTGATACATCCACTTGCTCTTGGCATTCCAAATTGCCTTTGATTACTGAAGCGTGCTATATTTTTAATAATATATTGTCTCTGCTTATATGCAAATTCCCTTCCTAATAGCGAACAATTTCCTTCATCTTCTTAAATTATAGTTCAAATACCATGTCCTTTTTGATCCTTTCCAGATCAGCATGTCCTTTCCCTACCCTTCCTGGGAAAATTAATCAAGCTTCCATGGTCTAGAAATACTCTGTAACCATACCGATAATAAAACACCTATCACACTGCATATATTCTTTTATTGATATGTCTGTCTGACTAGCTTTCCCGAAGAGAAGAGACAGTGTTATATGTAACAGTGTAATAAAGGTATGGAACATAATAAATATAGAGAAAATCTCTTATCAGGACACATGTACATCCTCTCAATGTAGGATTCCAACAGTAAAATGTTAAATTAAACATTTAATTTAAGTGGTAGGAAGTCAGTAAACATAACATCTTTTATAAACCAAAGCTGTTCCTATTTCATTGCAATATGTTCAGGTATAATATGCAGACCATGGATGCTTGCACTTAAGAAATGTTCATTTATTCAGTATGTGATGGTAAGCTTTTTCACTACTAGAAATATGCAAGAGAGCAAAACTGCAGAAGTTCCTGTTGTTTTTGAGTACCCCATGTAAATTTCCAAATATACTATTTTTTATTTTTTCCTGTTTTATTGAGATATAGTTAATATACAGCATATGTAAGTTTGAGGTATACAATGTGATGATTTGGTACACATATATTGTTAAATGATCTAATGTACAGAATAGCGACTACAGTTAACAATACTGTGCTATATACTTGATAACTGCTAAAAGAGATCTTAAATGTTATCACCACACGTAAAAAATTACATGAGGTGATAGAGATGTTAACTAACCTTGTCACAGTAATCAAATGTACTATTTTCTTTATTCTTTATATTGGGAATGCACCATCCTGTCTATTGAAATAAGATGCTAGTGGAAATATTCTACTTTACCTTTATTATGAGCTTTTTTGTTTAGTCAAATATGCATCCTTTCATTTCAAAATAGTAGTTCATTGGTTTCTTTTGTAAACAACAGAAACATCCAATTCTTCTTGCATATAAAAGTCTTCCATATATTCTTGCATAACTATTTATCATTTCTAGTGTCATTTTCTCTGTAACCAAAATATCCTCAGTTTCTTCTTCTATAAGAACTTTGATTCACCCAAAGCATGACTATTCTCTGGATGTGTTCTTGAGTGTCTAAGCACCTCTTAAAATGCAATTCTCTGAATAAACAAAAAGAACACTTTCAGTCTGGTCTGAAGAGAACTAGAACTCTGCTCTCCACTGACAGATCCTCTGCCCTCTCCCTGCCACTTCACTGAAAGTGTTATGTCCTTACTGTCCCCGTCTAATATGAAATCCAATGGGTTTTTCTCTGGAGCATCAATGGTTGTGCTGCTCTCCTGAGGCATCACATCTTAGAGTTTTGCTTCCCTACCATTGTGTTAGTGCCACTCTCTTGATCTGCCTACCACTGTAATTGTGTCGTGTTTTTCCTCACAGGCTCTTGCTCCTTGCCTTGCCCTCTATCTTAATGACGACCTTCAGGGTTTCAGCTTATGTCCGATGTTGATCATTTATCTGCACACTCTCTTACAGTATTTCCCACAGGAAATTCAACCATTTCTGTGATTTCAGTTAAGATAATAACCCCCATGGACCTTTCTAGACTGGTCCTTCAAAACCATATTTCCAACTTATTTTCAACCACTTATCAACTATCTCCTACTGATTCTTCAAAGAATGTAAAACCATATGTGCTTTTCCCCTGAATAATTGTAACTTATTCCACAATAGAAAATGTGTGCAGCCCTGGAGCAGAAAGAAGTCTTGCAGAAATGTGAAGGTCAAAAGAAGGAAGATTTTTCTAGATACAGCATGTAAACAAATGTGAATCCCTTTAAATATAACCCAACATAAAGAAAGATTTTCTGGGCAATAAATAGATCACCCTAACATCATTAAAAATTCTATCTTTAACAAACTATTAATATAAACTTCATAATGCAATAAATTTATATATGTCATACTACTGTATATAAATAGATATGTGTGTGCACATATGGATGTGTGTATTGTACTATAAATATAGTGCCTCCAGGTTTATGTTCTGTTTAATTGTACAGATTTCCATATGATCATGCAATCAAGGATCTATCATTACCTTCTCTAGCATTCTTGACTGAAATAATAAAATGGGAATTTCATTCAGAAAGGATAAATTCATTATGCTTTACATATCTCATAGGCATTAGCACCTGGAAGTCTGAACTGTCAGACCTGAGATTTGATCTTCTGGTGGTTCTGCTGTTCACTACTGTTGTTTTGGACAGTCTAAATCTTTCTAAAAGAAGCAGTGATGCTTGAAACATGGGATTCCAAATTTAAATCTCCTTCTCTTTTTTAATTTTTGGATTTTCAGCATTGATAGCCCAAGTTCAATCACTTCTCCATAATCTTTCTGAGCAAAAATCAGCCAAAAGGGAGTATTTGATCCACGTTATCGTGGTGAGAAGAAATGGCAAAATTTGTACACCTCTAACCTAGAATCCTTTCAAAGAAGGTAGTTTTTAGAAAATATTCCATAAAATATTGGGAATAATTTAATATTATTTTTTCATTTTGAAAGTCATCTAGTTTATCTATGGCTACAAAAGCATTATTAGATCAGATTCAGGGATATATCTCCCTTCATACTCACATCAATAAACTTTGAGAAAAAGGAAGTCAGGGTATTGAGATTAGTACATAGACACACTGTTAGTGGTAAAGGTAGCTTCCAATTTTGATTGTCAACAGAAGACAGGAAAGAGAATAAAAATTAATTCTAAATATACAGTTTGGATACATGATCAATTGAATATTTGAATTTAATTTTTCTTTTCTTTGAAGATCTCAATAAAATGAGAATAATGTGATAAAAAATTAATTCATAAAATCAAATTGGATAAACTCTGTATCTGTGTCAGGTTTAAGTTCTGATACCAGTTGAGAGACTCGAGTCAGACATCTGTTCATCAAACCTCTTTTTTTTCCACTTGAAAGTTTACAGTGAAAAGAAAAAAGTTGGAGGTTTTTTGATTTGGTCAATTCTAATTCATGTCATTGCCGTAAGGATATGCTCTTATGTACAGACACAGCTTCCCTAGAGCAAGGAAAGAAAATTTTTATCCTTTAACTAGATATGATTCTGGTAACTGTCTCATAGGATTAGAAGCTTCTCTTGTGGAAAGCAGTGGCATTTACAGTGCTGAGATGAAGGGGAGAATGTTAATCACAGTTCAGTGTTGGTCTCAGTGTACATAAAAGCTTCCCTTCTTCAATATTCAAAATCAATGAGATTAAGAACAGAACAAACAGCCCATTTCTTTTCAACAGAAATGCTAAATATTATTTTTATTAAAAATAAAATCTAATGGTCCCTTCTAATACAGTTTATATCCTTTATTCTTTTCCTAATATTCAAGATGAAAAATATATCCTGGAGAATATAAAGCCAAAAGTGTACTTGATATTAAATTATAATGGTCACTAAATTTTTATTTCCTCTTGTTACCAGATTTAAAAGTGTCTTACACTTATCTGCTAATGACATAGTTGATTAATTTTATGCATGATATTACTTGGATATATTACACTATTTTAGCAGAGAATTATGCAGATTGTCATGTAACATATTGTAATGTATTTTATATTACATTTCAGATTATAATTAAATTGCAGTTTCTTTGATGTTGGCATTTGACACATTTCATACTATATAAGTTAATATTCAAATTAAAGATAGGCATGTAAATATTTGTAGAATGAAAGGAAATGAAAAAAGGTCATAGAGTCTAATTGATACACTCCAGAGGAAATAAAATCTACAAATTTGGATTCACTATTTTATGTTTACTTACCTATGAAAGCAGATGGCCCTTCACGCAGAAGATGATGAGCAAGTCTGTATTTACTTCATAGGCAAGTATGTTTCATTAGAACCCAGATAAGAAAATAACCTAAGTAGATATTAGGAATATTTCTGAATGGGAAATAGTTAATATTTATATTTTTCTGTCTATACTATTTCTTGCTACACTTGTAAAATATTTTATTTATTTGAGAATATAGTATTCAACTTTAGTTTAAAAATTCTCTATACATCTGCAGACCTAGGTTCCAGAAAAATTACATTTCTCTAACAGTGTCTCTTCATCTCCATTTAGAGAAGCATAAGCCAGTATTAGACATGCCATTTCTGTGATCTATTAGTTCAGATCTTAAAGATATCAGGACATACATTTTATGACGAAGCATTCCTTGGCCAGTAATTTATTAGACACTAACATGGCCCATACTAGTAATGGAGGCAGTTGGATCCCTCCTTTGGGTGTTTAATTAAATGTACTTTGTAACCCCCCCGCCCCCACCCCGTACAAATAAGGCAGGGATTTGTCTGCAAACATTTCATGTTGATGAGCCTGTGAATAAGGAATAGGCAATGACAGAACCAAAACACTGATTCTTCTATAAATTGTGCATTTTTAAAAATGGAGATTGACTGAATATATCTGAAAGACTACTAATCCCCTTTACAAATTACATATTGTTTAGTTAAGTCTTTCTAATAAAAATAATTTTGCAGAATATGTTGAATATGGCCATAGTCAAAGAACCAAGGTAGGCACTTGGCAGACATCTTCATGGACTCTCATAACAAGATGGGTAAGGGGAATTTACTCTCTCATTTTACAACTGAGGAAATTTTAACCAAGAGAATTGAAGTAGTTTGCAAGTGGTGATGCAGGTTTTAGGTCATTCAATAAGATGCCATGGTCTTTCCATGAGAAACACAGACAGACAGACAGACAGACACACATACACACACTTAATCTTATACGCTATCCATGAGATTCGACTTCTTAAAGATCAAGCAAGTAAGTACCAAGTGTATTTTCACTGTGTGTCCCAGCCTGTTTTATTAACCTCCTGGCTCAAACTTTCCTGGGCGCCTGAGTTGTCTCACGGCATCAACATTCTCACTTAAGTTTTCCAGAGGCCTTTCCTCTTCTTCAGGAGGGGAGAAAGCTGGGTCTCTGAGACACTGCGTTGTCTTCTGAGGCTATGGAGGGGCGTTTCAAACAAAGATAAATCCCTAATAATCGCATAACTATTTCTAGACAAGTCATAGAGGCACAGATATGAAGAAACTTAGAATTCAGATTTCCAAACTGAGGTCAAACCTTGCTTTTGTTTTAGTGGTGTCATCTGTATTCCCTCAATTTTGAGAAAATTGCATTCAAGACTGAAACACACAGTCCAAAATGCACCACCTTCTCGCTAGAGCAATGCAGCCTGAAATGGCAACGTCGGGCAGCGCATGCGCAGCGCGCGGCCACTGTCTGGCAGGTGCCGCTCAGGTGCGCAGACCCCAACAGCGACCAAGGGGTAGCTCCCAACATTTCAGAGCTCTGAAACCTGCTCTTTGTGATTCAGATGGGCCAGGAAGCGTTTTATGCTATCCTTCAGGCCTAAAATACACCTGTCTTGGTATGAGATCTATCATAGATGCGTTCGGTTCCAGCCTGTATTTATTGGCTCTGTCTCACTAACCTTGCAGCTCTCCAAACCCGGCATGATGACAAACACCTTATTTCTTGCTGGTTAGAGTTAATTCAAAGTGATATGTGTATTGGATTTAAATAATTAAAATCGTCTAAATATATGTTGCTCACATAAGAGAAAAGGAATTATACAAATCAACTTTGCACAGATATTCAAAATAGTACTAACAAACGTGTGTGTGCGTGTTTCAATCCTTAAATAAGGCTAATCCAAACAGTAGTAGGCTTAATTCAGCTCAGATTTATCATCTTGAATGATAATGATGTGCTTATTTGTCTTTATACTAAGCCTCATGGATATTTAAGATGAGCTAGAAAATCTCTCAACAGTAGATCTCAACTCCGTCTCCCTAACTCTCCCACACAGAAACTGTTCTGAAGGAAAAATGTTTCCTTATTTTCTATTGTCAGCAATGCTTACAAATAAATATTAAGGAATAAAAACTCATCATAATGTAACCGCAAGAAGGATGTTCCAAAGAGTATTTTATCTTATTTAACCATCTACTGTGCCCTTTAGAGCAATCATTTAAATACCTTATTAGATACCTTTAAAAATGCACTGCAAACCATTAACCATTGTTGCTGTATTATAGGTTATTGATTACAATCCCTTCAGTCCTGCTTAGACATGAGACCATTATCTCTGGCCCTAGGGCTTTCCTCAGGACCCCTATATTCCACCCAACCCTGCCCTAAGGTTTTTCTCCTAACTCCTATAAGGAAAATTATGCCCTTACCACTACAAAACTAAAGGTGTTTGAAAATATGTGCTGCTGTTATGAGACAGCAATGCAAAAACTGAACTGAGAAGAAAAACATAAAAGAGCATGAATTTAATGCAGGGAAATTTTATATTTTATTTCAGCCTTATACCCACCAAAAAGGGAAGAACATGAAACATTGCCATCACCACAGAAGGATAATTTTTGTGCTATCCCAGTTAAAATACCCACCCTTGAAATGAAAACACAATTTTGGTATCTCCCATTACAGAGCAGAATTGTGTGCTCTTGACAACATATTAATAAAATAATAGTGAACCTTCTATTTTGTTCCTGGCTTCTCCAGCTCAATATTTTGTCAATGAGATTCATCCATGTTACTGTATATATCACCACTTCATTTTTTTTACTTCAGCAATATTAAATTATATGATTATATATTATCTGTACTCTATTTTTATTTATTGTCTTTGACCTCTTGTTTGGGCTATGGCCTCCAGTACCATGCGAAAAAGAAAAGGTGTTTGTGATCATCAGTTTTTCCAAACAAAGGGACAATATTCAATATGTTAGCACTGATTATAACTGTGAGCTATATATGTGTAGATAACTTACTATCAGTTTAATAAAGTTCACTTCCATTCTGTATTATTTGAAAATTTTTACTATAAACAGGTATTGAGTATCAGTACATTCTTTTCCTGCTTTTGTTGAGATAATCATATACCTGTTCCTATATTCTATTAATTGGTGAGTTACATTGAATATTTTCTCTGTAAAAGCAATATTTATGTCCTTGAAACAAACCTCATTGACCATAGCAGAACTGTTTTATATACAGTGGATGTGACTTTTATTTCCTTAGAATTTTTGGTTTTAAAGTTTTAGAAATATTAACCTACAGGTTTTGTTTTTTATTTTTTTCTTTATTTTCTAGTTATTGTGCTCAGGGTTTTTCCAATATTGGTTTATTGAAGCTGCTCAACTGCACTCAGAGGACAATACTCTTTTTAATAGTTTTTAAAATTTTGCTATAATTAATGTACAATTACATGAGCAGCATTATGGTTACTAGACTCCCCGTATTATCAAGTCCCCACCACATACCCCATTACAGTCACTGTCTATCACCATAGTAAGATGCTATAGAATCACTACTTGTCTTCTCTATGTTATACTGCCTTCCCGCTTCCTTCCCACCCCACCCCGACTCCGCTACATTATGTGTGCTAACTGTAATAGCCCTTTTTTCCCCCTTATCCATCCCTTCCCACTCTTTGGAAACTGTTAGTCCATCTTGGGTTCTGTGAGTGTGCTGCTGTTTTGTTCCTTCAGTTTTTTCTTTGTTCTTGTACTCTACAGATGAGTGAAATCATTTGATACTTGTCTTTCTCTGCCTGGCTTATTTCACTGAGCATAATACCTACCCTCTAGCTCCATCCATGTTGTTGCAAATGGTAGGATTTCTTTTCTTTTTATGGCTGAATAATATTCCATTGTGTATATATACGACATCTTCTTTATCCATTCATCTACTGATGGACACTTAGGTTGCTTCCATTTCTTGGCTATTGTAAATAGTGCTGTGATAAACATAGGGGTAAATATATCTTTTTCAAACTGGGCTGCTGCATTCTTAGGATATATTCCTAGGAGTGGAATTCCTGGGTCAAATGGTATTTCTATTTTGAGTTTTTTGAGGAACCTCCATTCATGGTTACCAAAGGTTCAAGGGTAATTCCCTTACTATCTAACAGTCTAATTTAACTCACTTCATATGCTATTACAAACACAACCTAAAGATTCTTTTTCTTTCCTTCTTTTTCTTCCTCCTCCATTCTTTGTATGTTATGAATCATATTCTGTACTCTTTGTGTAGCCCTTGGGTGACATCTATTTAGTCTTAGGAATACTTCCATCTATAAGAGTCCCTCCAAAATGCACTGTAGAGGTGGTTTGTGGGAGGTAAATTCTCTCAGCTTTTGCTTATCTGAAAATTGTTTAATCTCTCCTTCAAATTTAAATGATAACCTTGCCGGGTAGAGTATTCTTGGTTCAAGGCCCTTCTGCTTCATTGCATTAAATATATCATGCACTCCCTTCTGGCCAGTAAGGTTTCTGTTGAGAAATCTGATGATAGCCTGATGGGTTTTCCTTTGTATGTGATCTTTTTTCTCTCTCTAGCTGCTTTTAAAAGTCTGTCTGTATCCTTGATCTTTGCCATTTTAATTATTATATGTCTTGATGTTGTCTTCCTTGGGTCCTGTGTTGGGAGATCTGTGCCTCTCAATGGCTAGACAGACTATCTCCTTCCCCAGATTGGGGACATTTTTGGCCATTACCGCCTCAATGACACTTTCTATCCCTTTTTCTCTCTCTTCTTCTTCTGGTACCCCTATTATGTGAATATTGTTCCATTTGGATTGGTCACACAGTTCTCTCAATTTTCTTTCATTCTTAGAGATCCTTTTTTCTTTCTGTCCTCACCTTCTTTGTATTCCTCTTTTCTAATTTCTATTCCATTTACTGTCTCTTCAACTACATCTTATCTGCTTTTAAAACCCTCCATTGTATGTTTCATTTCAGATATGGAATTTCTTAATGATTGAATCTCTGTCTTAAATTCGTTCCTGAGTTCTTGAGTATTTTTCTGTACCTCCATAAGCATGTTTATGATTTTTACGTTTAACTCTCTTTCAGGAAGATTGGTGAGTTCAGTTTCATTTGGCCCTTTTTCTGGGGTTTGTGAGATTTTGGTCTGTACCATGTTCTTTTGATGTTTCATATTTCTGTGTGTGCCCTCTAGTGCCCAGAAGCTCCTGTCTCTGGAGATGCTCAGCCCCTAGAGTGAGGTTGGGGATCATAAGGGAGTGGAGCTGGTGCCTGGGGGAGGAAAGATCTGTTTCCTGACTCCCATCTGCCCTTCATGTCTCCTGTATCACAGCCAGTGGGCTGAGCACACAGGTGTAAGCCTCTGTGTTTAGCATCTCTAGCTGTTGTAAGTGAGGCCTCCCTCTGGCTGGCCTGACGCCAGAGCAGTGACTGCTGGTTTGCAAGCCGGTGCTGTCAGGCCAGGAGGAAGGCTCAGCAGGCTGCATATCACAGTGGGGGGCCTCGGAGCTGAGTAGCCAGCCCAGGGGTATGGAGCGCCTGACAAAGTTCCCAATCTGCTGGGCAGAGTGCACCAAGACAACCTTGTCCCCCTATCCCTTCTCCCGTGCCGCAAGCTCTGTGCAAACCCCGGCCTTCTGCAGCCCTCTCGCTGCTAGGGAGCCTCTCAAACTGCCTTCCTTTCCCTTGTCTCAGAGTGGCCGAGTGTGGATCCTGTCCTCCACAAACGGCCGTAATCTGTCTCTCAAGCACTCTGCCTGGCCCAGCTCCCCATCCTCCAGAGCACTACACAATGTAGACTTCTGTTCACAAAGCAGATCTCCAAGGCTGGGTGTCCAGCAGTCCCAGGCTTCCACCCCCTCCCCCACTCCATTTCTCTTCCTCCCGCAGGTGAGCTGGGGTGGGGGAAGGGCTCGGGGCCCTCCGGATTAAGGCTTTCTTACGTTACCCTGTTTTGTGAGGTCTGCTCTGTTCGTGAGATCTGTATGCAGTCTGGTGCAGTCTTTTTTCCTGTTGCTGTTTTAGGGTTTGTTGTATTAACTATATTATCACACTATCTGTGGTTTTGGGAGGAGTTCTCTGTCTCGCCTCTCAGGCCACCACCATCTTGAATCCAAACCTTTAATAGTTTTTTTATTGTAATTTCCTTGGCAGATTTTGCTATCAACATGGTGACACCTCTCTTATAAAATAAGTGAACAAGTCTTTTCTCTTTAACTACTCTCTGAAAATTTCTATTTATGTCTGGAATTATTATTTTTCTTTAAAGGTTAAGTAAAATTCCTCAGTGAGATCATCTTGACACAGAATTCCTTCAAGAGCAAGAAAGAATTAAATCGATTTATGTAATATACATACATGCTACTCATATTTCACACATTTTTCACTTTGTGTTCAGATCTTCTCCCTTCAGTTTGTTTTCTATTTGTCCCATTTTTCTTTTCTTTCTTTTATTTCTCCTTCAAAGTACTTGAGATTGATCATATGTATTTATTATTTCATAATTCTGTTTTATTACCACCTTAATTACACAGGCTCTGGTAAGCAGTAATGACCCACCCTCAGCCCAGGAGCCAGGGATAATATTATCTTACATGGCAAAAGAGACTTTGATGATGTGATTAAGGTTCCAGACCTGGAGATAGGGAGATCATCCTGAATTTTCCAGATGGGCTCAATTTAATCACATGAATTCTTAAATGCAGTAGAGGGAAGCAGTTAAATGGTTCAGAGGGAAAACTAGAGAAGGACTCAGCCTATAGTTGCAAGCTTTGAAGAGAGAGGAAGGGGTGGGCACAAGCCAAGTTTTAGATTTATACCTACATATTTCTTTTTTGGGGGGGTGGGTTAATGTAAATGGTATTGTGTTTTTAATTTCAAATTCCATTCATATATTGTCAGTATACAAGGAAGCAGTTGACTTTTGCATATTAACCTTGTATGCAAACTTGCTATAATCCTGTTACATTAACTGATTAGAACAAACTTGCTATAATCTTTTATTAGTTCCAGGAGTTTTTTGTTGATATTCTATATATTCTATGCAAACAATTATGTTATCTGCAGACAAAGACAGTTTTATATCTTCCTTCCCAACCTGTATGCCTTGAATTTTTTTTCTTGGTGCACAAGCAAGGACTTCCAGTACAATGTTTATAAGGAGAAGTGGGTGGGGAACACTTGCCTTGTATCTGACCTCAGCAAAAAGCTTTGAGTTTATATTCATATTTAGTATTACAACTATATATTCAAAGCTAAATATGGTTCAGTTACTTCATTCAAAATTAGGGAGGAGAGAATGGTAAACCAAGCACTTGCATTTCATGATTATTGAAGTATAAATGAGGCTTAACAAATATTTTGGAGACCCTGAACCTATGAAGAAAAATTAACAGAAGAATAACTGAAAATTGGGGTGCAGATTTAGGGCTCAAATCCTTTAAAAATAGTACTGCCATGATTATAAAACTTTGTAATTAATAAGAGATAATTAAAAAGAGACTATTTTGCTTACCTAAAATTATTACTACTTCTATTAATTTGAAAGACTGTATCTATTTTATACTATCATCAATTGACCAGAGTCTGCTTCATACTATATGTGATAGTCCCCTATACTCTTCAGTTGATAGCACAGATTTGACTGCATGGTTAGGTCTGATAAATATCTCACTATAAAAAGATTTTAAATTAAACCACAAATGACTGATACTGAGAGCATACATGTCCATATATTTACTTTAGAATTCTATAATTTTTGAGATTATAGTGTTGAATGAACCAGAAATTATTCACTGTTAATAAATTATATTGAACATAGTAAATCTGTTGTCCATTTGTAGAGAGTACAAATTTTAGAAATTTCAAAAAGGTAAAAGTGGCTTTGATCATCTTAATATTGTGAAATGTTATGAAACTCATGCAATATGATACAATTAAAAACAAGGATAAAGGAGACCAAAATATATATGAAACCAGTGACATTTGAAATTTGTAGCACAAGTTTTAAGAAGATACAGTAAAAACTAAAGGCCTAACAAAATGCATACATATATTTGGAGGTAGGTAAACTGAGAAAAAGTCACTTCTTCTTAATATCAATGTAACTGAGATAGACATATAAGAGAACTTTAAAATATGAGAACAAATGTGAAATAAACAGAACTGCAGGAGGCGTTTAATGTTATGTAGAAAGTGTCATGATATGCATAACTTTACTGAGTGAGGGATGTCCTTGTGAAGGGCAGGCTCAGTGTGAAAGATTCTCTTTTTAGGAAAAGGAGTCCATAGAAAGCTCCCCACCATCCTGCAAAGAGAATGCAGGGACAGCTGGGCTTCATACAGGGAGAAGGCTTAAAGTCAGAACATTGCAGATAAGGCAAGCCAAGCAGTAAAGATTTCCTGATTTTCTGTGGTAGACAACAAGTGTTTAGCTGAGAACCTTGGAAAAATAATTACCCTACTAAAAAGAACTGAGAATGTCCTGGGATGAATGATAATGCCTGATTCTATCTGTAAGAAATAACATAAGGGAGCAAATCCTCTTTAAAATTTCACAAATAATGGATAATAAGAGAAAAAGATCCAGAACAAAGGCAGACCAGTGTCAAGTCCTTAATTACAGCTAAATGGAGCCTTTTTCCTTATTAATTCTTATGAAATAAAAATTGCAAATTATCCAAACACCATAGATTGTCAATAATGGATGATCACATGCAAAATGACCTAAAAGAAAAAAAAAACATATATTTTGCATTTATTGTTTGAGTTAAATCATCCTCAACTAATCCTTCTGTTGATTTCATAAAGTCTAATTGGGGAAATAAGATCTCCTATTTAGATAAGTGGCACTCAAACTGTGAACCAGAGTCCAAAGAGCCAACTCCTTGAGGGATGGAGGAAAAAAACCCACCGGGTGTTCAGGCTTCCACTGCAATTCAGCTAGAGTAGCCATACATTTAACCATATTGGCAGTTGAAATTTGAGCAAGAATTTATTTCTTCAGAAACCTCCAAATAAAAAAAATAAGTTGAAATCCACCAGTATAATTCATATTTATGTTAGGTGAATCATATATGATTCTCATAGTGAAAGTTTGGGTTTCAGACTTGTCATACCACAAATGTCAGCCTATTTGCTGTACTTTTTATTTTTTCAAGGTCTCTACTTATTTTGAGATGCTACACAATAGACAAACAGAGCAAACCAACTTAACTTACATGTAATATATGTATCTAACCCTAAATTGATACATATTAACATATATTCCATAATTTGTGCTAATATGTAAGTTGTATATGACTCCAACCCTCATAAGGTCAATTTTATCCTACTCCTATAGTCATGTATATGCATCATTTGTTGTGATAGTTATAGGATTCCATAAGAATCCTACCAAGCTTTGTAATTACTGAAATTGACAAAAATGCTTTTTTATGAATATCTACATTTTATTTCAGAATGATATGATATGTAAGTTTTTAAATGTGTGACCTTTGTGTAAAAATGTTGCAAATGTACTTTTTAAAACTCATAGTTTTTATTTACATACAATTTACATATAATGATTTAATATTTAAGTTTACAATTTGTCAAGTTTGGGTAATATATAGGTATATGTAATAACGACAAAAGAATTAGCATATAAAACATTCCGATCACTTCAAAAAGTTTTCTACACCCTTTTGTAATTTTATAGTCCACCCCTTTCCTCATCCAGGGTAATTATTGATCTGATTTCTATACTCTAGCATTGGCTTTTCCAGAAGTACATAAACGGAATAAATACTATGTTATCTTTTGTGCCTGACTTCTTTTCCTTGGCATAATGCTCTGTGATTCATCCATGTTGTATGTATCAGTGATTTGTCCTGTTTTATTGCTGAGTAACATACCATCATATGGAGATACCATAGTTTGTTTATCTATTGATATAATAGACATCTGGACTATTTCCAGTTCTTAGCAGTGATGAATACAGATACTGTGAACATTTGCATGCAAGTTTTGGAACATATGCTTTCATTTATCTTGGTAAATACCTAGAAATACAATTACTGGGGCCGATGGTAAGTGAATTTTAACTTCATGAGAAACTGCCAAAATGTGTTCTAATGTGGCTGTACTATTTTGCAATCCCATGAGCAATCTTTTGGTCTTTCCATTTTATTCACATTCTTGTCTACACTTGGTATTGTCAGGGTTTTTAATTGAGCCATTCTGTTGGGCATATACTGGCATCTTGGTGTGGATTTTATTTGCATCATTGTGATCGCTCCCAATGTTAAGCATGATTTCCTGTGCTTAATTGCAATTGATTCTTTTTTTGATGAAGAATCTATGAAAGTTTTCATCCAAGTTTTTCATTGGCTCATTGTCTTATTATTGAATTGTATGAATTCTTTATATTCTGAATGAAAGCAATTCATCAAATATTTATTTTGCAAAACAATTTCTCTCAGGCTATGGTTTACCTTTATGTTTTCTAAATACTGTCATTCCAAATATTTTTTTAGGTTTGTAATTTTGATCTTTAAGTTTTAATTTGGTCTTTAATTTTTAAAGAAATCTTTGCCTCACTCAAGGTCACAAATACTTGTTCGGGTGCTTAATTCTAGAATGTTTGAAGTTTTAACTTTAAACTTTGGTGAAATTATATGCAAATGTAAATGTAGTGAATAGAGCACAAACTCTAGATTGCTACTTGGGATAAGTCTTCTTCTGTCATACACATTGGTTTACATTGTTGGACAAGTGGCTCCACTTTCTAAATCTCAGTGTTTTCATTTGTAAAACAGGGATGATGCTATGTAGAATTGAAAATGTGTGATTATTTTCATGATTATTTAAAGTTGTACAACAAACTCGTAGGCATGACGACTGAGTCCTAACTTAGTACATTTCAAACATCACCTGTTATTGTTTTTCATTGTTAGTATTATTTAATACTAAAAATTTTCTTTAAAAAGTGTCTTTGCAGGACATCAAAAAGGAAGGAATTAAGACTTCACCAAACATGTTATAGTAATTCCATCAATATCATTACACACACACATGCCCCCTCCAAAAAGAAAAAAAAACAGAAGCAAATAAATAAAAATGCTAATTCTATAATAACTGAAGTAGAGAAGGTATTTTTCAAAAAAGTGTGAATTAACATTTGGTCTATTCAATCTACTTCACAGATTAAACATTTTTAAAGCCTAACTGAAAGGCTACTTCATAAGTGTGCGTATCTCTAATTTTCACTGTCAGTGTGATGCTGATTTGTAGAAAAAATCTTGGTACAGAGTCCATCTAGAATTATGCTGATCTATGGTGCTGCACACCTAACTACATGCATCATAGCCAGAGGGAGTATGTCCTCACTTCCCCTTGGAGAAATTTTCTAAACATAATTATCAAAGAAAGTTGGAAGAGAGGTGCTGAAGCATAAATTATAATGTACAATGTCAAAAAATTCAGCATTACTTGGATTAGTGGAGCTGGTTTATACTCATGAATATTGCCTTGCCCATGACCCCAGTCTTTAAAATGAATTGATGAAAGGATAAAAAATAATTAATTCCCCAATGAACATCAAACAGAAACAAAATTGGTGCTCAAAAATAGTAAGCATACATTTATCACAACTGTGAAGTTAAGTGTAAAACTTTTACATTTAGTAAAAACTCCTAGGTTTGGAAAGATTCATTTGCAAATACCTGGTGTTAAAACCTTTAACAAGATGAGTTGTATGTTATGGCTCTGAAATATGTTCCCTAACTGTACTACTAATCCTAACTTTAATAATACACAAAAGCCTGCTAGTTTTATTTTCAACGAATAAAGACAGTATCTATTCACTGCAAAAACATTCATTAATTGTGCTTTTGTTTTTAAATACATACTCTCTCCTTTTCTCAGGGTATTACTAATAATTTAAATGTGAGAAGGTGGCTATAAGAAAGGGCATTTTCTTCTTCAGCTTAAATTAGTGCGTAGTTTGTTTACTGTTTTCCATTTCCCTTTTATCTCCCTATATAGATTGCAAATACCAGTGCTGGAAAGGAATTGTAAAAATCATTCCACTTTATTTTTATACTATAAACTTTTCATTTGAAATGTACTGGCCCAATGAATTTAATAGTTACATGCCAGCAGGTAGAATGTTTGTTTGAAAATGATTTCTAGTTTCTAATTCTCTGCTCAGCCAGGAGGAGTATCTAAGGTGATGTTCTAAGCCTAAGTAGAAAGAGCACCAGGTTTCCTTTTATGAGTCATTTGAAAGCACATTCATAGTATTTTCCATTTACACTAAAAAATGTCTCCCACCTGGGGTTTTTCAAGGGGACTCAGGTGGGCACTTCTCATCTTCTCTCCTCTAATTGGTATCTGGGGGCTATGATTGATAGGTTGGTAACGGGGTATAGAAACCTGCTAGAACTATCACTTTTTCCTGTCTGTGGTACACAGGGAAGCCGACTATAAATTATCCTTTGGTCTTTGTAAGAATCTATTAGATTTCTTCCCCTCTTGTTTTCCCTCACTTCTTTATCAAGTTCTAATTCATGTTCTGCTTTTGCATTTATTTTACAAGTTAACTGAGAATAGTCTCACTCCTTGAATACATCACAACACTTTTTCATTCTCCTGAGGCATTGATTCTCATTGAACAAGGTTTCCTGTCCAGGGTCAAGAATTAGTCTGGAGAGATTAATTTTCAGCTGTGACCACATAGGATGACTCAGTCTTTATAAATTAAATTTAATCCGAATGACAGCACAATGCTCAGTGGGGGTAGGGGACATGTTTGTAAGGGTACCAGGACTGACACTAATTTCTCGGGTTATATTCTTAGCTTTCAGTATACTCTGAGTTATTTTTAAAAAGGAGGGAAGCAGTAGACTTCCACTGTGTTCTTTTAATTCAAGACGTTTTCAGAGTCCACATTTCCATTTGAATGCTCTCCTAAATTCAAAATCATGTTGCAGTTCCCAGAGGAATGTATTTGGGGGTCATTCTGAAGTTTAGGATGGTGATGGATTTGGGGTCCATCTCACTGACCAGATAGGAGACAAGGTGTTTCAAAACACTAGAATCCAGCAATGGAATTGATTTCCAGCCATTTAGTTCTAACTGGTAAAGCCACACTGATTTTTAAACTTTGACTATCTAACAATTTATAGTAAATGTGTTTCTGAAAAAATATTTAATGCGTGTCAGATTTGGAGAACTTATATAGCATTTCAAATGCACTCATTTAATGGAAATGTGCAATGATTAGTTTTGAAAGCGAACATTCATTCGTTGCCTAGTTTACATTTTCAGTAAGTTCAGATTTAAATTTGTCATGATTTGAATAACTTTTTATCTTGTTCAATATTCAGTCGTTCATTTACTCACCTATCCATTACTGGCTTATAAGCATTTTTTATTTGCTAGGCACTGAATTAGGCATAGGATAGATGACTAGCTATAAATTACAGTCCCTCTATTTCATGATACTTAATTTATTCCAATAACTCATGTAATTTTAAGCAAACAATAGTTTTGTAAAAACTATCTGAAAGTGAATTATAGAAGAATCTTTACTCTTTTAACATTTATTAATGGTTGAAAAAAACTAGTACATATATTCTTTAAAACCATGCTCACCCAGACTTAGAGATCACATTAAAAACCATTTATGTTATTGCTGGAAAAAGTTTCCACTGTGATTTTCTGGATAAAACTGTATTTTCTAACAGAGTCACAGGTGAAATAAGAATTATCCCAGCTTGTTGAAAGCTGTACTTTTCAGACAATGGCCCCAAAGAATCATGGTCGGAAAAAATTTTCACAACCCCTTTTCCAATAGATTTGCAAAAGAAAGGAAAACACACAAGGTATCATTCAAGAACTCATTTTACGTATTTGATATTTTGGTAGCTGGCAAAATATATGCTGCATTGTCTGTCATATGTCAACACTTTTTCATTTCTTAAAAGTGGAGAAAATGTCCCTGATTTGTATAAAAATGTCAAAACTCCTTCCATATCTTTGGGTTGAAGCCTTAATAATGTTTTTCTTTCTTCAATAAGTCCGGTAAGTACCAGTCATGGTGCAGGCACATTTTTGTTTGTTTGATAACATTAATTTACCAGTAAGGAAAAAAAACTGCTTTGACTTCCCAAAGGATGGATAAATAGATATATAGGTAGGTAGAGAAACAGGGAGAGAGAGAGGGAGGGAGAGGGAGAGGAGAGCAGCTATCTATAGGTATAACCATATTATAGTTGTATGTATTCTATCTTCCAAATATCAGAATATTTTATAACAGATATGTTGTAATCCTAGACAATATCCAACATTATCAATATTGGAATAGTAATTTCCTTATTTTTCAAATAGAGATGTAAGGTATTTATCATTACACATAAATTAATTTTTGTTACAGCAACAATGATCTTCAAAAGATACAGTAGCATTAACTGGCCGATCATATGTTGCTCCTTTTTTAGGAAAATAGAGAACATGAGCATAATTGTTTTTCAACTGTGAATTACTGAACTTGAATTTTACCGCACCCATTCTAAAATGATTGTTTATACTCTTACATACATAAACATGAATATTTGAAAACAGTAATACAGTTGCCTACATAATTTAAACCAGTCATTTCCATAAGAATATAGAAAGCATGTTAGCAACTTACTCTGATAATATATATGCAGCTCTAGCAAATATGGAAGTAAACACAGTAATTTTTTTTTTAGCCATTCCTAATTCCAGGCACTTGTTTTAGTATGATTAATTGAAGATACTAGATTAACTACTGTGTTAAATTTGGAAATTCTGCTAGAAACTAGAAAACATGCAAAAAATAGCTTAATACTTTAATATTTTACATTAAAACTTTAAAGAACATTATACTTGTTTTAATAGCAATATTTATTTCTCTACCTACCCCAAAACTTCTGTTTTTTTCTGCTTTATATTCCAGATATGATAATTATTTTTAAAAATCAATAAGAATACTTTTAGATCATTTTTGCATTCAAAATATAAACAGAAATACACATTCCATGATTTTTTAATCCTTTACTTTATCTTTGGCAGATTAGCTGCTTACAGTCATTGGGAAAAAAGACTTTTGGGGAAAATAATGTGTTTTAAGACCTGTAGTTCAACTGTGTCTTTATTCAAGATATCCAAGCCACATATAGAAGAGAATATATTTTCTCTGATTTAAATCCAGTGATCTCCTATTTTTAATTATTCTAGGATAATTAAAATCAGCTTTCTTTATTAATAGGTCAACTTAACATACACTGAAATTTTAAATCCACTGATTATGGAAAGAGCCTAGCAAACATGTCTCTTAATGTCAGCTGTGCCAATGACTTTAATTTTATAACCGTATCAGCAGATTTACCCTGAAAGATGAAATACAGTGTTATCAGTTGTAATCATTGATTCAAAGTGAGCTAGAACTGCAGGTAAGCTATTTTGTCTCCCAAGGGACAATATGATTTAAAATTCCATGCAAATGGAAAGATAAATCTAATATATCACTCCACAGCAAGATTAATTATTATTCCTCCAGGATCGTGCAGCGCCTATGTTTCCACATTCCATTAACTTAGCTATAAATATAAATATTTCAAGCTACTGAAAATTAGAATTAAAATTATGAAATGTCTTAAGACCAAACCATAAGGCAAGAACAAAAATGAGATCAGTAGCTGTATTATTATGAAATGTAGCCGCTGAGTCCCTGCATGGCCTTTCCCCTTCGCTGCCCACCACTTCCCCCTCTCCTCTGATCTCTCTGCCCAAGCAAGTGGAGCAGACAATACTGCACTCACACGCAATTCTGGAAAAAACACACAAAAAGTAAACATTTCTTTGGGTAGGTTTGTGTACTTATTTTTTTTTCATTTTTTTGTTAAGGTATTATTGATATACACTCTTACGAAGGTTTCACATGAAAAAACAATGTGGTTACTACATTCACCCATATTACCAAGTCCCCACTCATACCCCAATGCAGTCATTGTCCATCAGTGTAGTAAGATGCCACAGATTCACTGTTTGCCTTCTCTCTGCTACACTGTTTTCCCCGTGATTCCCCACACCATGTGTACTAAACATAATACCGCACAATCCCCTTCTCCCTCCCTCCCCACCAGCCCTCCCACACCCCTCCCCTTCAGTAACCACTAATTCATTCTTGGAGTCTCTGAGTCTGCTACTGTTTTGTTCCTTCAGTTTTGCTTTGTTGTTATACTCCACAAATGAGGGAAATCATTTGGCACTTGTCTTTCTCCGCCTGGCTTATTTCACTGAGCATAATATCCTCCAGCTCCATCCATGTTGTTGCAAATGGCAGGATTTGTTTTCTTCTTATGGCTGAATAATATTCCCTTGTGTATATGTGCCGTATCTTCTTTATCCATTCATCTACTGATGGACACTTAGGTTGCTTCCATATCTTGGCTATTGTAAATAGTGCTGCGATAAACATAGGGGTGCATATGTCTTTTTCAAACTGGGCTGCTGCATTCTTAGGGTAAATTCCTAGGAGTGGAATTCCTGGGTCAAATGGTATTTCTATTTTGAGTTTTTTGAGGAACCTCCGTATTGCTTTCCACAATGGTTAAACTAATTTTCATTCCCACCAGCAGTGTAGGAGGGTTCCCTTTTCTCCACATCCTTGCCAACATTTATTGTTGTTTGTGTTTTGGATGTTGGCCATCCTCACTGGTGTGAGGTGATATCTCATTGTGGTTTTAATTTGCATTTCCCTGATGATTAGTGATGTGAAGCATCTTTTCATGTGTCTGTTGGCCATCTGAATTTCTTCTTTGGAGAATTGTCTCTTCATATCCTCTGCCAATTTTTTAATTGGGTTATTTGCTTTTTGGGTATTGAGGCATGTAAGTTCTTTATATATTTTGGATGTTAACCCCTTGTCAGATATGTCATTTACAAATATTCTCCCATCGTGTACTTATTTTTAATACATATATTAATATAACAGTCAAAATAGGCACTTGGCATGCAAATATAATAATTTTGAATACTTCTTTAAATACATAAAATGAAATGTAAAAATTTGAAAATGTCTTAGAAATCAGTGAAAAGGGGCTTAATGATTTTCTCTAGTGGTATAAACATGTACTGTGTACATATTGAAGCTTCAGGGTTATAGCTAATAAAATTATATTATTACATTTAATCAGTGGATTGCACATGAAAGAGTATATTCTCTTCTTCACATGGCTTTTCACCCAAAAATATAAATTTGAATTGCAGACTTTAAAATACACATTATTCTTCAAAAAGTCTCTTTTCTTAACAGCTGTAGACAGCTATGTAATGATCTGAAACCCTTATGATGATTTTTTTCTGAAAAAATATTTGAAATACTCTTTTGTACAGGGGTAAATACCATATTAGGCTAAATATCATTTGCTTTACCTCATTAAATCTTTTGTAATTTAAGAAGGATTTATTGATCACCTATGTCGTACCAAAAATTGATCTAAGTTCTGGGGTTATCACAGGAAACAGAACAAAAATCTGCCTCTCATGGAATTTACATTCTAATGAAAAAAGAGACAATTTACATAATAAGGTAATCTGATAGTGTCCCGAGGGTGATGAGATAAGGAGAAAATTAAGGTGGTAAAAGAGTAATAGGAACAACTGGGGTGGCAGTGTTGTTGATATTTTAAAGAGCTCTCCCGTAGTTGATCCCACTGGACAGTGGGCTGTTTGAGCGCCTGGAGTGAGAAGCCATTTGGAGTTCTGGGGATATTTTCCCCGGGAGACAGGCTGGCACGTGCAAAGCTTGGAGGAGACAGCATGCCTGTTGCGCTCTCGGCAGTACAGACCGGGAGGAGTGGCAGCTGTACAAACTGTGATTTAGCTTTTACCCTGAAAGGGGGAGGAAGCCATTGAAGGGGTAGAGGAAAGGCATGACGTCGTCATCTGTCTTGCCTTTTCATACGATCACACTGGCCGCTGGTTTAAGGAGATACCATGGTGGTCCAGTGGTTACAAAGTGGTCAGATTCTAAATACGTTGAAGGCTGAGCCAGGATGATTTATTGATCAAATAGATTTGGATGCAAAAAAGAAAAGCTAAGAGTGACTTTATTTTGCTTTTTCTAATGAGGAATGGCATGTATAAAATATGTCAGGTGAGAGCAAGACCAGAAATTTATCTTTGGATATGATTATACTGGGATGCCCGTTAGATGAACTGCGGAGACATCATATATGCAGGGGGCTTAGGAGATGGAGTTAACAGGACTGGTCCAGGTTGATATACAAACTTGGGACCTATTTGAGGACATCTTTCTGGATGAGATCTTTCAGGGGGTACATAATGATACAGAACTAAGCCCAAGTTAGTTAATTAGGAAGAAGCAGCAAAGGAGAATGAGAATGGCCAGAGGAGAAATTAGGGGAAACCAGGAAAGCTTGGTCTAGGAACATGTTATAAGGAGAAGGAAATAACCAACTGCTCAATAACACTGAAACGTTATCTAATAATGAGTTTATTCTCAGAGCCCTGTGTTGATCACCAGAGGACTTTACAAGAATAGCTTCAGTGCAGGAATGATAACAGAAGCCTGAATATGTAGCGTCACAGAGAACTGGCTGACACAGATAGAATAAAGGGGGGTCTAGAAAAAACCTGGCCCTGGAGTGAATGTGGAGGTCAAAAGAAGGTTCTTTTTTGCATGTAAGAGAGAAGAGCATGTTTAAATGCTGATGAGAATGATCCCCAAGAGAAGGAAGGAGGCAAGTGACAGGGGGAAAATAAGTAGGGTTATGTCCTTAGAGGGAGAATATAGGCAATATATAGTTCATATGTAGCCCACATGTTATATGTTCCTTGGAGGAAGATTCTGGATCCATAAATGCATTGCAAAGAATTTCCAAGCTGTTGAGGGAAAAAGCACATTGTGGATTTATACATGCATGTTAATTTGCTCAATAGCCGAAGTCTTTTACATGAAACACTATTGATCACTTGTTATGTTGCATACTTAAATATGCTATTTTTTTCTGAAGATGCTTCCTCACAATAACAAGAGGGAAGATGTTTTAGGGTGCAGGTAAGGGTAAGTGGGGTGTGGTGGGCTTGGGAGGTAATGAAAGTTTTCATATGATAACTGGACTTTTCTTAGTAAAATAAGAAGCAAGGTTATCACCTGAGTGAGAGGAAAAGAGAGGAGATGTGTGGAAACTGAGGAGCAAGAAGAAGCAACCCCTTAGAAAAACAGGAATGCAAATACAACTGGGAATTGTAATATCAGTGCCAATTCAGCAAGGAAGACCAACTTGAAATTCATATTTCTGGATTTTAGTTTTCTCCAGCCAACTATAGGTATAGGTGCAGAGTATGCACAGAATTGCAATATAATGAAGGCTTTTTTTCCCAACAAAGTAGGAGGCAGTTATAGAAGGACAAACCAGTTAACTAGTGTTATGCAAATAAGTATCAGATTTGTGTATTATGTTCATTTATTTTGAAAGTGTGCTTAGTTGTGGGCTCAACATTTTAATAATATTACCTACAGGTTTATCTAAAAATGTTTTATGTTTATAATCCTCATAATGTAGAAGAAGGAATTTTCTGGAATATGTAAATAAAATGTAAAAATATTTTGTTATTTAGGAAAAATATATAGTCTTGATAAGCTGGTGTTTTATTTTAATCAAGATGAAGTTATTTACATTGAGTCAATCATAATTCGGTATTTGGCCTTTTCATATTTGTACATGCTAGTTTACGTGATCAGTTTTTTTCTTCCTTTATTCTCAGCTGTTGAGAGAATACAAATTTGTAGAAGAGTAAATATAACCCCCCCTTATAGTTATGCCAAATTATAAGAAGCAGAGTAAATAAATTATAATAAATGACTCCACATAGAAATATTTCTGGAGTAAGTTTCAGAAAGGCAGAGGTATTTAGATTTAAAAACTAATGATATTTACTGAAAATAACCAATTAGTTTCTGGGTACACAAGCAAGGAGAGGAATGGGGTCAAGGGATACACTGCTATAATCATTTCCTGGAACTACTTGAGGACACAATTGGATTTGAATTACAAAATAGCTCTTGTCCACATTTTAGTATTCAAATATGCACTGCATCCTTCTTGACGATTCCTCTTTTCCTTTCAAATCTCCCAGGGCACACAGTTCCAATGTTTTCCAGCATGTAAGGTGATTTATTTATGAAAACTAAATATATCCTTCATTGGACTGCATTCACTTCCTTTGTAGCAAGCAGGGAAAAATGAGGTTACTTTGCTAATCATGCTGTGATAAGCCCTGGTGTCTGGTGTTTCTTAAATTTAAAAAAGTGTTAATTTTAGTAATACTGAAAAAAAAATGTAAGACCGGAAAAATCCATAACCTTATCACCTTAAAGAAAAAATATGAAACATGTTAAATAGAAGTTGTTTAAAAACAAAAGGAAAATTGTCTCTAACACATTTACCTTGTGTATTACCTAGCCCCGATTTATTTCTTAGATAACGCCTGCATGAAGAAATATTAGGTCATTATTTAAGGGAAAATTAGCATATCAAATTTCAATGAATATTACTTTAACAAAAATATTAACAGAATGGGGATGGTTTACTGTAGGTGAACCACTGGCATAATGTTCCACCTAATAATTAAAAGCAGCAACACAAAGTTATCGAACAATAATATTAATCTCAAAAATGTAATGATGGAATCATTCATATTAATTTCTTTACACAGATTTTTACTGATATATACATGGTCTACATGCTACTGCTTCAAATGTATTTCATAATTTAGCTTGCTTTTTATTTACTGCTGGACCAAATGCACTATGTCTATATATACTTTGAGTTCTGCAGGTACTCCATGGATGCTATGGAATTTCACTCTCAAGTTTTTAGTTTGGTGGTATATTTTCTCCTTGTAATACATGCACCAATGTTGACTGATAAAAATATATTTAAACTATGCAGTTTAAACTTATTTTCATAGTTAATAGACTTGCTCCTTATTTATTATTCATGATTCTCTTTTGAATTCCAAGATAAATTATGTCTGTTTTAAGTGTACTACTGATGTTTTCTCCCACAAAGAAAATATAAATCACTTTTAATGCTATCAGGATGAAAATCTTAAAAAAAAAATGTTCTTTTAAAATATGGGTATCTTATGAACTTGCATCTTGTAAACATTTATGTGTTTCACATACCAGCCTAGGCAACTCTTAGAAGATTTATACATGAAATCCATATGTAGCAAATATTCTCTCTTTAGGCTATTTTTAAGTCATCAGTGGTATGATACGGAATATTGACAAGTGAGAACAAGTTGAACGAACATTTGCTTTTCTTAAGGAGAAAGACACATTATCACTGTCGTAGGGATGTTTTAAACATGAAGTATTTCAGAAACTGCCAAACTATTTTTATAAAAGAGAGGGAACATTTCACGGGGATAATTATGGGTTGGGGTGAGGTTCATCATTATGTAATCAGCCAAGTACTTGATGATCTGATAACTAATTATCAAAGTTTACATAAGCCATAGGTTTAATTTCACTGCGAAACACAAAATCACTGATTTCAGAGTCAATTGTCTTTTCCCCTCACCTCCAGTGAATTATGTTCAGGAAGTGATGATTTTAAAGGTGTTGTTTTGATTAAAAACACAGGTACCATTTGCTATAATTTGAATGTTTGTGTCCCCCCAAATTCATGTGTTGAAACCTAATACCCAAGGGGATATTTTCAGGAGGTGGGACCTTTGGGAAGCGATGAGGTCATGAGAGTGGGGCCCTTGCGATGGGATTACTGCCCTTACGTAAGACACCCCTGGGAGATCCCTGGCTCTTTTCACCTTTCGAGAACGTATCAAGAGTTTGAAGTCTGCAGTTTGCACCCGGGGTGAGGGACTTCCCCAGAACCCAGCCATGCCTGCACCCTGACCTTGGATCTCTCAGCCTCCTGAACTGTGAGCAATAAATTTCTGTCATCTTGCCATGCAGTCTGCAGTCCAAATGCACTAAGATACTGTCTTTGGGTTTGCTTGTCCGATCTCATTTAGAGATTGATATTATCTACTAAGAATTTTTAATAATCTTTTCTAACACTCGTGTAAAACCATAATATCTATACTGTACATTTAAAAAACTACAATTCAAGATGTTTTGCTAATGTTATAACTGTGTAGTCTTATCTGCATAAAACATTTATATAATTCAGATGTTACAAATTAAAACACTAAAAGATCAAAAAATTTTCATTACTAATATTACCAAATATTCATAATAATGCAAACAAAAATTATGTTCGGATATGAATATGATTTAATTTTATGTAAGCATACATGATAATCTAAAATGACAGCAATGTATTTTTTCTATTTATATTCTTTGAAGAGAACAGTCAACTTTATAGCTTGTATATGTGCATGACAAAATCGTATATGACAATTTGTACCTGTCTTTCTCATAAAGATTGGGAAGGGAGCCTTTTTTACTTCACAGATATTGAACTTCTTTGTAACCTCTTACAGCTGTAGAATTGGAGTCCATGGAATTGCTCTCAGACAAGAGGGGAGACTCTTGAAATTGTGCCGCTCATGAATTTCTTTGTGTTGTCATCAATATGGGTAGGAAAGGTTATTAAAGGGAGCACTGGCTGCCCCCTGATTGATACCATGTGTCAGATTTAAAATTCTTTCCTATCCAGCCTTGTAATATATGCATTTCTCAGTCACTGGCTTGTGGGATTTTAGGTAAGTTATATTTCTCCAGTGCTATTTAGCATCTCTTAGAAGCACCATTCTTTACTTCTACTTTATCTTTGTCTTTTTTTGACTCTCACATGTAAAACTAAACATTTCTAGTTATCATGAAATATTAATCACAGGTGTTTCCAATATGCCTTTATCAAAAGTTACTTTCAAGTGAGTACAGTTGAAAATATGTTTCTTAAATTATGTAAGGTTTTGATGTTATAATTATTTAATTAAAAAAGGCTTTATTTTCTTATAAAAGTAAAACAAATTCCTATTGTCTTTCTATAGGAATCAAAAAGCCACATTTTCAAGGTAGCTTCTAACATTATGGCTGTGTAGATACACATATATCTCATATAATACACATATATCTCATATATGTAAGTAGAGAAAGAAGATATTCCACATTCTAGAAGAAATGAACAGCAGACTTTCACAATATATATTTAGAGGGGTTTATTCCTAGTACATTCACTCTTAAATGGAACGTGCAAGGTGAATTGACTGGAGTTCGCTTTCATTCAAAGGGCAAGTGCTCTCAAAATTGAAACAAACTTAGTCAGTGTTCGGTATCCTTTCCCTAGTCTCTATTCTTTATCATGTTAACGTATGCAAATAATCTGCCGCCAAAGTCCCCACCCTCACCCATACACCTGAGAAATAGATAGGATTCCCTGCCAGGTGATTTGTAGAAGGCCAATTTCAACTTTAGAAAACATTTTGTGGTAAGGTGTAATTCATAGCCTCACAGTTCCACACTGCTCTACAAAAGCAGTTTTTCTCACTTTCAAACCTAACAACAGTTCCATTATGAATGTTTTTGAGAGAACACAGCAGGTAAGCTGAAACAATTCATGAAAGACAACAGATTGCATATAAATAGAAAAGGAAAAACTTTATAGAATAGCTTTTGAAATATCTAAATACTTGGAAGTAACAGGGGTCAACTGGCAAGCAGGACAGCATTATACAGACTAGATCAGAGAAGCCATTTCAGAACTTTATCTTTCCACCTCACTGCTGGGGAAGGATTTAAACCCATTGTTTCTCCTTTGTTGCTAGAACTCTGTGCTATTACGTATTTCCTCTCTTCTCCCTCATCTCTTTCTGTTCTTTGAGATCTCCTTATTGTAGCATTTGTTTGCACCAAGGATACACCTTGATTTCACAGCTTGATCTAAGTCAGCTCAGTTATTAAAATACTGTAAGTTTAATTAATGATGAAGTTATTTTTAAAAGTTTGATGTTCATTTACTGATATCACTGTCTCTTTACCTTTGTTCTCCACTCTTCTTTCTCTCTTTCATATATATATATATATATATATATACTATCATAATGTGTACATACATGTACAAATGTATTTGTCCAAAACATATGAAAGACTGTATTTCAGATGGTTGACAATATGTCTTGGGTCAATAGGTGTATTTGTTTTCTAGGCCTGCTGCAATAAATTACAGACAGTCCCCACTTTCAATGGTTTGACTCACAATTTTTCCTTTTAATTTTACAATGGTGGGAAAGCAATAATACATTCCGTAGAAACAGTACTTCAGATTTTGAATCTGGACAATTTTTCTGGGTTAGTGCTATGGGGTGCAGAGCTGTTGTGATGCCGGGCAGGGTGGCTGCAGCTCCCTGTCAGCCACGTGGTCATGCGAGTCAACAGCTGATACACTGACAGCTGTTCTGCACCCATAGTCCTGTCCTGATTTTCACTGTCAGTACAGTATTCAATAAGTCACATGAGATATTCAGCACTTTATTATAAAATAGGCTGTGAGTTCGATGGTTTGGCCCCACTGTAGGCCAATATAAGTGTTCTGATCACAGTCAAGGTAGGCTAAGCTATGAGGTTCAGTAGGTTAGGTGTATTAAGTGCATTTTCTGCTTATGATATTTCCAATTTACAACATGTTAACTGGAATGTAACCCCTTTGTAAATTGAGGAAGATCTGACCAAAACTGGGTGGCTTAAAAACAAAACTGTATTTTCTCACAGTTCTGGGGGACAGATCTTCAAAATCAAGTTGTCAGCAGGGTCACACCTTGGAAGGTTCTAGGGAAGAGCTCTTTCCTGTGCTTCCAGCTCAGGGTGACCCCTGGCAGTCCCAGGTGTATTGCAGTGGAAGCCCACCCTCTGGCTCCTCTTCCCTCCCTATCTCTGTGTCCCCTGTAGTAATAAGGGTGCCCATCATCAGATTTAGAGCTCCCCCATTCCAGGATGATTTCATCTAACAATCCAGATCTTCATTATATTGCAAAGATCCTATTTCATAATAAGGTCACATTCTGAAGGTCCTAATGGGTATAAATTTGGAGGAGACATTCATCAACTCACTAGAGTGGGATTACAGCTGACTTCTGCTTTCTTCTTTGTGTGGTAAAGTTTCTCTTTATTTCTATGCATGTGTATTGTTTTTATAATCAGACATTTGAAGACTTATAATTTTGGAAATAAATATGTAATCCGTTATGGGTTTTAAAGGGGTATAAAGATGCCCATGGGCATGGAGACTAGAAGGTCCTATTGATATTGGGTGGCTCCAAATGGTTGAGCCTCTCCTTGGATGCCATTTTTCTTTTCCCTGAGTGCTGCTTCTTAGGACACTGAGTCCAGCTTGTCGCTGGTCATGAAGAGTGTTAGCTGTTCAGCTTACCTGGTCCGAGAAATCCCCTCAATAATAATGTCTGCGAAGTCAGGGGTGATATTTGACTTGTTCACCACTTTGTTTGCAGGACCCAAGGCAATACTCAGGAGGCGTACTGCACAAATATTTATCAAATAACGTAATGAGTAAATGCCTTTAAGAGGCCATTCTGCCTAAACTTCTCTGAAGTTTCCTATCTCCTTCTGATAACTTCAAATGCTCACGTCTTTGTGTATCTTTTGGTTTCAGCTGCTCAGCTACTTCTTGCATGCACTCTGCCATTTGGGATTTCTGATTTCTCCACTAGTAGTTTATAATCCTTTGAGGATTCTTAGTATGGGAACTCAGTAATTCTATATAGCAATCTATTCTAGTTTCCTGTTGACACAGTTTAAATAAAATCTGTGTCAAATGCAATTAATCTTTACCCACTATCTGTGCTTGGGTACACTGAAAATTTTTGAAAACTTTACTGGTAAACCAGGATGGAATTAGAAAGAAGAATAGAAAAGGCTGGGAAAACAAGTAAGGCCATCTTAAAAGGCCATGTGTGGCTCTTTCAGGCCTCTACATTATTTACTCAAAGGAAACTTAAGACAGAATTTTGATACCAAAATTTCTGCTGGTCAACTGTGGTCTGATTATTAAATTTGAATTATTTCATCCTATACAAATTCCCAGTGTGATCTTCTCTGTGGGTACTTTAAAAATTACTCTTACGCTTAGAGGCAAAATAATCTTTTCATCTTCTCAAAGAAACCAAAGGACTTGGAAACTAGGGGACCTATAGAATATGTGTGGAAATTAAGCAGAAATTATCCTTGTCTGAAAATATGTTTTTAACCTGTAATTACTATCTGAAGCATCACTGTTCTTTTTTTAGTCACATAGGTACAAATCTTAAATTAATCTTTGACTTCTTTGTCTTTCAACTTTCTATAGTTTTAAATGCTGAGACTCATTAAACTTTAAAATGTCTTTGTATCCAGGAAAACATAAGAAATGGGACCAAGTAGGTTCCTTGAAAGCTAATTTCAAAAGGTATTAAAATATTTCAGGAAAAGTGTGCATTAGGTTGAATTTGTTCAAATTCCTTAGGGTTCTCTTCAGGTTTTTTTTGTTTGCTTTGTTTTGTTTTTTTGTAAACTTTGCAAAGTTTTGGTATAAGGGTTACTATAGTCTCATAAAATGCTTCGTTTTTCCTCCATCTCCTGAAGGAGTTTATATAATACTAGTACTTAATGTCTCAACCTGGAATTTTCTTTGTGAGGAGAATTATATCATGGTTAATCTAGAGATTAAAATATACATCCTTAACTTTGCATAATCTACTTAAAGTTAATGTTGTGCCATTTCATGGGAAATGTAGAAACCTTACCACGATGCAAAGTTATCTGCTCCCCATTATTTCTACGATAATTTTCATATGTATTACATCTACATACTTTATCATCAAAAGACAATGCTACAAGTTTTGTTTTAAACAATTTTAAGAACCTTGAGGTTCTTAATTGGTTTCCTTGGCAGCACCAGATAACCTTAAGAGGGTGATGGCCCATCTGCTCCATGGGAAGACTACACTCGGGTTAAGTTGGCTGTAATACTGAGCTGACTGTGTTGGGGAAACTTTCCTCAGCTAATAGTGCATTTTGTGGTCTTATGCTTTCCTTTTAAACAAAGTAATCCCGGGAACTCTATAAAGATGAGGCACAGGGAATATGGGTATTTAACAGTTGCTTCCCACTATGGATTTTAATTATATACTAGTAAAAGTATGTCTATTTTTGCTTGGTTTGAAGAATTCATCAGAATGTCATGGCATTCACAGATTCTGAAAGCTGTAATTTTTTATTTTTCCTAACTGGGGCATTCCAATTTATCTTTCTGGTGATAGGAAAACCCAATCTATCAGGACAATTTTTCATGAATCATGCACATACAAGGCTTGCTCCTTACTCAGAGACTCCACTCCCCTTTACCCGCCTCGTTCAAACCCTGACGTAGGTCAGTGTGTTTGCATGTTTTGTTCTCAGCTGCACAAGTCCAGAGAGAGGGCAAAGCAGACAAAGGGTTGGATTCAACGATGAGACTTTTTTTCACAGCAAGAGAAAGAGAGAGAGAGAGGAAGACTGAAGAACAGAACACGTTACAGAAAATTTAGAAAATGATATATTACACTAAGTAAATTATCTTGTGATAAATGGCATATATGAAGCTTGAAACATTAACCTTCCTACAATCTGAAAGTCAAATGAGATTTTTTTCCAAATTATTCGAGATGTCATTTTGAGTGTCTGCATATTTTAAGGCAATAAGATGTAAAATTACTTTACAAGCTCACATAGTTACCACACAGGAAGCTTAAACCAAACCTAATCTGCGGCTTATTGATAGCTTAGCTTGCCTTCCCCACTTAAGCAGAGTTTCATTTTGTTTTGTTTTTCCATGACGGGTCCCACAAAATTTTGTGGGGCATTACAGGAAAACATTACGTGTTTTCTTAGAAAGGTCACCTGCAGAAATTGACTTCCTTGTGATTCCAATAGGGGCCAAGAGCTTGGCTGAGGCAATAATGCCCATCCAGCATAGTCTCTCCATTTTCTTGGCGACCTGCCAAGCTTCACCAGCCTTATGAAAATAAGCTGTTTAGAACACCACATGCGTTCATGATTGCTCTAATAGAAGAGAAATTGTGAGATTAGTCCTATTACAGGGAAAATGTTGCTAAATGGATTCATTTTACAGCAGGTGGTTCAAATTGTAGCCATTCCATTAGCACATACAGAGACCATTCCTTCAGAAAATGAGCAAACATAAAAGACCTAAACTTGATTGCCTTTAAGTTGTTAGGTAATTATATTTTAAATAATCTACCAAAAGATAAGCCATTGTATTTGGAGGATTTACTAAGAGGAAAATAATCTCAATAAAAAAAAGACTTATTGTTGCATTTCAACGTTTACAAAGTGTTTATGCACCTCTTGAAAGTCTTATTCAATATTTATTAATTTAAATTCTAAAAGAAGATTTTGAAGCAGCTTAATTATTCAATAATGAATTCCCTCAGTCGATGAATATTTACTGTGTAACTTGGACAGGCAGGCACTGGGTGCTAAGGATACAATGGTGAACGAAACACATATGCCCTTTGATACCAGTGAGTTATGTAAGCAATAGAGCAAAACAAAATAATCAATTAAAAGATTTCTATGAAGAAAAATATAACAACATTTTTATGTAAAGCATGGCTCACTTTCATGAGGCAAAACTGATACTAAAAATTATATTCAAAAGAAACCCTGAGACCTATGTCTACTTCTCATACTTACAAATAACGAGGTGTTCTTATGATAGGCAACAATGAAAAGGAAATAAAAATATTATAAGAAAAAAATTGTACGAAAAAATTAAAGTTCTTGTGTTGCCCAATATGGTAGAGAAAACAAATACACGTAGTATATAGTAATTACATACATTTAAATGTAACTTTAATTAATTAAAATTAAAATTAGTTAGAAATGTTCCTCAGTTGCCTTAGATGCATTTCAAGAATTCAGAGAAACATTTCCTACAACTCAGAATGTTATGTGGCACTGTTTTGATCTAGGCCATCTATTCAAACATGCACCTAACGGTTCAAAACATAAACAAATTAAAATTTTCCTTTGGAACTCTGGATATCTATCAGTGAATTGAATAAATGAAGTCACATTGAAATATGTGGTCCTATTTTCTGCAGAGATATAGGAGAATATTCAAAACTGAATGCGGACTGATTGCAGGAGTCCTCCGTAAGGTGTACCAATCCTGTACTGTATTTCAACTCATTTGGGGGAAGTCCACTTTTGTAAATCCTTATTAGCATGTTAAAGAAGCAAATTATGTTGTCTTAAAGGTTAATAGAAAATAATGAAAGGAAAGTAGTAATGATTTTCAGTCTAGCAGTTGAATTGTAAGAGGCAAAAAGACATCTGGCTGGGCAGTAAAAAAGAATGAGCAAGTGTAGAGGCAGGGAAGTTTAAGTTCTTTGCTCTAAAGCAGGGGACTTGATGGTTAGAAGAGAAATGTCCAGGTAGACTGAAGCTGAAAGAGGTCTAGGCTTCTTCTGAGTGTAGAAAGTAAACAGTTCAAGTTGTGAAATGCCATTCATTCTGTGTTATAAAATGTGTATATTCTGTTCAGTTTTCTCCTGTCTGTGTTTAGCAAGTTAATTCTGGTAAGAGAAATTAATTGCATCTGAGATAGTGAGATATATAAGCTGCTTCTAATTGGTTCCTATTTAAAAAGCAAAATGGATTGATTTGTAAAACTTTCCAACCACTGCTTTTAGAGAAACAAAGTATATTAGGAGGAAGTCCTCTAAGTTAAATCTGATAATTGTCACTTAACTAATAGAAGGAAATGGCATACGAGTCACCCACCTTCCCATCTGCTGCCGAGAAAAATGGATGAGTTATTTCTGTTGCTCCATGAGCCCAGTGGCATTTCTGCAGCGATGTCACATTCCAAAGAACCCAAGCCACTTACATCAAATTCGCAGTTGGCGAAAATATGAGTCTGTCCCAGATAGTCCATTCCCAGAGAATACCAGGAAAATCATAAACACTTTAACAAAGAGTTAACATTTAAATCAAGGATGCATTTTATAGTGAAAGAAATGCTGAATTATTTGAATATATTCATTTAAAAATATTAAATAACTAGGTTCAATGCAGTGGGTTAGGAACACTTGGTATTTACCATCAGTAACATTTAAGATAATAGGAAATGTCAAATGACAAAACTAAAACAATTTAATAACAAGTGTGATGTTCTTTATCCAAGGTTGGACAGCCCACAGATCCGGGAGCACAGTGCCTCATGAGCAGTGATGTGCTCTGCCTGGGGGATTTTTGGGAAACAGCATGTGTTACAGAGTGTTAGAAGAGGAACAGAGAAACGGGGCGGGATTACCTAGGACATCAGGGACGTCCTTGTAAGGCTGCCAGTCCTGTGTTCTGGGGTAAGGTGAGCCCGCTAGAGCTGAGTTTGAAGATGGTGGTTAGTGTCAGGGTTCCTCGCAGGTGGTACTGCTCTGCAGGCTGACTGTGACATGGGGCACGCCACTGGGACCATTCTGTGGGTCCCAGTACCTACACATTATCTTTGGAGACAGAGCTCAATCACAGATGCCTTGGCCTGCACTGGTCATGTGGCCCTAGATTCGGAAGGCGGAAAAGGCAGAATGTGTTTTCTGAAGCATTTTGCTCTCACTCTGACAGATATTTCCCATTTTAAGCATATGATTATTTTTGCAAAGCTCCCTCAGATACTGTAAGGAATGAATGTCTAGCACTGCATAGTTAAAATATGTAATGTTTGATGCTAACACTATTTCTATGTTTTAGCAGTACAACCTTATTTCCATTGAAAGGGAATAGGTTCTTTCTAATTGTACTGTAAATTAAATACATTAATCTAAACAATGCAGATTGCATGACAGTGTATGCCCTCACATGAGAAATTCTAGCACATCATTTCCTAAAATTTTTATATTTGTCATGCTTCTTTTTGGTTTTCCTCTCTTCCTGCTCACAGAAATGAAAGGCTATTTATCCACTGATTTTTGCACATGAATCTTATATCATATTGTCTCAGGGTATAATGCTTGTGTTTGCTTCCATTATTTTGAACCTTCATTACAAAGGAGATTAAGTTTAATTTTATGAAACTTGCTTGTTTAATTTGTTCTCTGAATCAGATTCTGTGGGCAAAACAAAATACTTACATTTCAATAATCATCCCTAATTCCATGATGCATTGTTTTCAAATGAATAAAATTTACATTTTAATTCATAGTAATTATTAAAAACATGTTTTGTTTTTTCTACTTAGGTATAAAATTGTACTTGAACCGCTTTTTCTGGATGCCTATTTAGACAGCTTACCTAAAATGCTTATGTGGGAATAAATGATGGCTATTTAGTTCTGAAAAAAGAATAAACAAAAAGGCAAGACTAGAAGACTTGAATTAATACTATGCTTTATGGGACTTAATTCCAAATACATATGGTATTTTCTCCACAGTTTCCATACAAAACTAAGGCAACTGGTATAAGCTAAGCTCCTGTCAATGTGTGGTTGATGTGGTATATGACGCAGAAATTTATTTTGAAGTTTTAAACAGATTAATTAAACAAATAAAAAACAACTTTAATCAAGAGGTTTTCCTCAGTTATTCACTGATCTATTTTAATTCAAATTAATTTTAGGAGAAAATAATTTTGGTTCATGTAACTGTTTGGTTATCAGGCCAGGGAGTTAAAGGTTAGCATGAAGATAGTTCCTTCATCACTGGCTCTGTTTTTCCTGGATTGGTTTTATTCTTGGACATTTATCCTCTCAGTGATTACCAGCACTCTAGTCTTATGTAATTTTATAGTTAAGTATCCTAGAATATCGATGTATTCTTCAATATTATGTATTACATAAAATGACATTCAAAAACAATTATGTGTATACATGTATTTAAAATCAGAGGACAAAGATGTCTACATTACCATTTTTGTTCCTTAGGTAAGAGAGGATGTTTTACCTTCCAAACCACCCAGAACACTTTACAACATCCACCTGCTTTTAAGGAAATTCTGCATCAACACTTGGAGAATTGCTGTAGAAATGTTAACAGTGATGCTCCCTTTTGAGCATTATAATTAAAATTCATACATGCTGCTGTCTCTGCTCATTAACATAGCTTGAACAGTGATCATAGACTGATCCCCAACCTCTGTCAAGAGCAATCTATGCGTGACTGCCTCTAAGTCAAAGGTCCTAAGCTAGAGTGTTGGCGAGCAGCTCATGGCCATAATAGCCAGATATAGGTGAATAACAAAGTTAAATGGATCTCTTCTTAGCATTTTAAAAATAATGTAGTAGAAATGTAGGTATGTAAAATATAATACACTGGAGATTCAAAACCAGTTCACTAAACTAACATTTACTGATAAACTGTGTGCTAAGTATGTTACATATAATTCTGTGTATCCTTTCTCATTTGCAAAAGAATATGGGCTTCCATTTTGGTAAGAAATATTAGGGCAATTAAATTAAGATTTATTTTAAACTCACAGTTAAAAAACTACCTTTAATAGGACCCCAATTCGTTTACATTTGTTCTTTCTCCTACTTTATATGAATTAGGGGAAACCCCTAATTGAGTAGGAGACAATAGTTTTTGTTATTTATGCAATTTAGATCTTGTAAAATCAATAATAAACTATATAAAGGTATAAAAATCATAGCTGAGTGTTAATAAAATTTCAAGAAAATAGAATATTTCAGTGAAAGTTATGCTTATCAAATCATTTGCCCTCATGGAAGCAAATTCTGTATGTAATAATATTGCAACTAGGATATATAAAACAAAACACTGCAATAAAGCAGGAGCTGAAAGAAAATTACAGAAATACTAATAGTGTTTAATTTCAAGATATGTTGTTTTTTTCCTCAAGGCAAAGAACCTGGGCACACGTACATGCAGGCAGACGATGAGTGTGGTGAACTAGTTATGTGGTAACCTAGCAAACCATGGAGCGAGATCATCAGTTGAAAATAATATCTAAAGCTATTGGAAGGGAGTCTGAGGAAAAAGGAAGACATGATAGAAATCAAGGGAAGTGAAAGATGAAGGGCGAAGCAGAGGTATGTTTGTCCCCTTGGTAGTTATCATGAGTTTGAAATGAGAGCATAAGCGTAATGATGTGTTTTTCTCCAGCCATTTCCAGCTGCAGCAGTACAGGCATAAAATAATATTCCTTCAGGGGTGGGGCTTCCCTAGCAGATAGTGAAAATGAAGAACAAGAGATTTGAGTATGTATACACTTTTACATGTATATGAAGTAAATATATATATATTCCTCAATGAATTGGAGGAGTCAAAAATGTGCAGATGAGGTAAGAGGAATAAGCTAAAATGATAGGAAGTGATGATGACAGCATAGAATGATTAAAAATAAAGCTATTGAGGTATTGCAATGATTAATAGTGAATCCCTCATGATCTTTCAAATGAGTAGTTATATCACGGTCAATAACAAGGGCAATTGAATAAAGACACATGCATTGTATGTGGATCTTTGTGCCATCAGAAATTAAGGTTAGAGGGATATTTAAGTGAACAAGGACTTGAACTTTCCCAAAAATGACAAGGCCTGGAGGTTGGGAAATGGATGGCATAGATTAAAAGGTGGCATAGTGGTATGACACAATATTCAAAATTACTGTAACTATTAATTAATTAATTAGAAGGGGGAATAGTCTGGAAGTAGCAGTGAAGACAAGAAAGATTTATTGAACTTTAGGTCAAATAATATGGAAAGTACAGTATACACCACCTAAGAGGGATACAGGTAAAGCATCTCTTCATGAGAGAAGCAGTTTCAGTTACAGCAGGAAGCGGAAGAGAACATTTAGAGATAAAAATTCAAACTGCAGAGGATTTGTGAATTTCAAAGGACATTATGAAAGGGCTTCAGAATTTGGGAATGCGTTGAAAACAGGAATGTGCAAAGTCATATACTGTTTGAGACTGAGACACAAAAACTGACTTGAGAGCTCAGGGCTTCATGTAGTAACTGTTGAAACAGGACTCAAAGACCTAATGAAATTTGTCCTAATGGTCTTCAGGAAAGGGGCTCATTTCTGGGCTCTTCCTTACTCCTGAAACAGGAGATTTGGAGACCTCTTGTGGTTAATGCTAGTGGAAAGAGTAACACTGTCTTAAGTGCCTTTGTGCGGCTGTAACAAAGAACCACAAATTGGGTGACTTATACACACCAATTTGTTGTTCACAGTTCTGGAGGCTGGAAGTCCAAGATCTGGTGTCAGCATGGTCCAGCTCTAATGAAATGCCCCTTCTGGGTTGCAGACTGTCTACTTTCCTTACATGATGGAAGGGACTAGGGAGTTCTGTGGGAGCATTAATCCCATTCGTGAAAGCGCCACCATAATGATCTAAGCACTTCGCAAAGACCCCCACCTTCTAATACCATCACACTGCACATTAGGATTTCACCGTATGAATTTTGGGGGGGGACACAAACATCCAGACCATAGCAAATATCCTTTAATTTGTCTGTATCCAGTACAGTATTGTTTCTTATAATTGTAGCACATAATTGTGCCTCTTTTTGTCTAGTATGGATCACTTTATATTGATTTGGTCTGAAAACGGTGAACCCTTTTGGTTAGTCTAATGTAGGTCTTCAAAGCTTAGAAATTTTGAAATATTTTATATATTAGAAATGACGTATTTTCACTTCAGATTCTATTCCAATACATCTTTTTTCTCTAGGAACATTAATTTTCTTTATTTGGATATGCATTGTCTTCTGCATCACTTGTCTCCTTTGTATTGTTCTCTTCTCCTCGTGCATATAATCAGGGAGAGCTTCTCAAGAGGGTAACCCACTTAATTCAATATTATTAATTCTGCTACCACTATTGCCAATGCAGATTTTTAATCCATGAATGCTATTTGTTGTTTTATTCAAGACTATTTAATTCATTTCTCAATTTAGAGCTCATTTCACTGTCTTTTCAGATGATGGTGTTGTCCTTGTCCTTTCAACTCTACATTTTTGTTCTTCTGTGAGACAGCAGATTTTATAATTTTTATGAAACCACTGAAGTTTATGTATGGACACTGCACTGGATAATTTTCAAACAATTTGCTTCCTTTGGATATCATTCCCCTTGTCTTTGCAGAATTTTTTTCCATAAAGCCTTTGCTTCTTGTTAATGAAGCAACATTTGTACAGAGATGTTGTCTTTCTTTCCTATTTCTGTCTAGTGGTAGGTGTCTCTACTGAAATATGCCCCTTGATAGGTATATGGAGCTTCCAGTTGCAAAGCCATTCACTCATAGGAGAATGTCTGTCTACACTACCAGCAGAACGACTGTCTTTGAATTGGTTTAAAAAAAGAATCACATAGTTGTATGTGTCAGAGGGGTAAATATATAATAATTACGTTATTAATGTTGGAGACCCCAGCCTACTCAGAGTCCTGAGAATTAAGGAGATAAAGAATGCCCTAGTCTTCCTCCCCTTCCTGTTCCTTCTCCCCCCTTTCCCTTCTTCTTTCTTTTATTTGTGGATTTCAAATTAAACACACACTGTGGGATGGCTGTGACCTCACTGAAACAAATGTTATCAGTAACTATAGAAGAAATCTCACATTCAGTGATGAGATTGCAGGAAAAGAAACACAGGGTTCCCCACTATCCATAAGTAGAATGTTTCCATGAGATTTTTCATAAACTAAAATGGCATAAAGCAAAGAAGCAATTACCATTAATTTATACGGAAAATTTTGTGAGTGTTCGTTCCCACACCAAAAAAACCCCACCTTTCTTAGGTTAGGCTCTTCTGATACTTTAGGACACATCTTGCTAACAAATGCACAAATAAATCAAGATAAAGTGCAGGTGTTCCAGACAGTCCAAACTGATGTGGAAATGCTGAGTGTAGTTCTGGGGGAAGGAGCTTCGTGGCGCCATCCTTGCTACTCGGGGTGCGCAGTAGCTCACTGCAAACAAATGCTGAATTCTGTTGTCCCCTTTCACCTTCATGAAAGAGAATATCCTCTTTGGATTGCGTTTGGTGAACAAAAACACCTTCCATAAAAGCAAAGGACATAGGCGAACATTTGAAAATCGTGAAATGCCTGTATCAAAAAAGTAATGTAGAAGGCAGATGGTGTTCTATTCAGATTTACTGAAAATTCAGAGGAAAAAAATATAGTCTCCAATGTCTCTGTTGCCTCTCCCCATTTGCTCTTTCTTGTGGGGGCTGATATCAGATCATATTCATATTTAGAAATCATCATTTTCTGTTGGTATGGGAAAAGTTTTGTAAAAATGTAAAAGTTAAACTAAGGTTTCCTCTAAGTATCAATGAGATGCAAACTTGCTTAAATGAAGCAATTCTTACCTGTTTTCCTAAATTAACCAATCAGTGACTTACTCTAACCCAGTGTTGACTACCTATTAAAATATTTTCTACCTTTAAAGAGAAAATTTGTTATAAAAATATAAACACATTGCTATTAACTTATAAATGTAAGTGTAGAATGCACTTTTTAACAGCATCTTCAGTAGTGTTATTTCAGTAATTATTTTTATTAAAATACAATCTGAGTTGTAATATTTGACTGTTAAAACTCTAATTGTATGAAAGATGTAAGTATAGCCTTTTGGGATTGTGCAACTCATGTCATAGGCTTGCCTTATTCACATACATGAAGTCTATGAAGTGCAGAATTAATCTCTAAGGCATGTTAATGAGTTTCTTTGACAACTCTTATTAACTATAACAAGGTATTTAAATTGCAGATACCGTGCTGAGTGAATATTCAAAAGGCATTTGACAGTTCTACACCAGCATACCAGATGCTCCTTAACAGCACGGTACTTGTTTTATTTTGTGATTTATAGATTGATTGAGTTTCATGTTTTCCTGGCAGTAGAGAGAGGAAAAGGAAGAAGACAAGGAGGAAAGACAAAAAGAAGGAAAGGAAGCCACTCTTATATTTCCAGAGCCAATCATATGACAGACATGTTTATAATCTTTTCCTCACCTGCTGTTATTTAACACAGATCTTCAGGCCTCTTTCTCTCACCTTATTTCCGCTGCCTTCACACATCTCTCTTCCTGGCCCCTCTCTCTTCTACTCATCAATACGAAAATTTCTGACTGTCCAGGCTTTGCATGGCACCATCTATTGAAATCATTTTAACGTGCCAGAATTTAAGTGTATTTGCCTGCTTTTATTTTACTTAATTTTAATATTAATTTATTAAGTTATCTGCCTTCTGTCTTAAAAAAAAAAAACAACTGGTGTTTTTCTTTTCTTTTCCCAAAAAGGAATGATTTATACCCTTTGGCTTTTATGATACTCTTGAGAATTAACTTTTATAAGGTGATCATTTGTTTTTCTAATAAAACAACAATAGAAAATTTTAGTTAACCGAGTGATTCTCCAGAGAGCTGGCAGGACTCAAAATTCTTCTATATATATCACCACAAACTCTCAACACAGGTCTAGCCCTCCTTCCCATTACTGTATGTTTCCTTGAACAGGAAGCCACAGCAGAATACAATGAAATCACCTCCAATGTCAGAGTCTGACAGACTTGGTCTTAGTCCCATTTCTAGCTCTTCTTGGTCTGCCTACTTTACATAACTTAAGCCTCAAATTTCTCCCGGCAGAGCAATGTCTATTCTCAAGGTTGATATAGAAATTAAATTGCTAATATAACCCCTTAAATGAGTTGGCATTACATAAAAAAATAAGTACAAAGAGGGCTTGGCATTTATCATTTAGTTAACATATATCATGATTACTTCAATTCTTCCCAACTACTTGTATTTTTAAATTTAGCTTTTTTTTTTAAAAGCGTGAAATATGGGAATAAGGAGACTTGGAATAAAGTCTTATCATGATTACCTTGGGGTCTATGGGTGGGGCAGTTTCTATAGAGATTTAGTAACAACTAAGGTCAAACAGCAGAGGGAGAATTTTGAACCAGCCCTGCCTAACTCCAGAATGTAAACTCTTTACCTGTATGCCATCCTAGAAAAAGCAAAATCCTTCCCAGTAAGGAAGGTCTGATAGACTGACTTGTGGATAGCACTACTGGCTGCTCTGGATATTGACTCAATTTCCTTATGTGATACTAATAATTGTGTACAGAGCAAAACATAAATAGTAGCTCCAGGTGTAGCTGTGTTGAGCTGCAAATCTACAGATCAATATATTCTTGAAATATTTAGAATAAAGAAAATTAGAAAACAAAATGAAAATCACTCCTAATAATGAAAATTCTTTAAAAATTGAGAATAATTTTGTCTAATACATATCCCTGACTACTAGCATCAGCCATCCAAAAGTAGGGAAGAGATTAGAGAAAATAAAGTTTCTATATGTGACAATTATGTATTCAAGTACTCTCAAATGGAGTGTAAAAACATGCAGTGAAAACATATTGGAATGGGAAACCCACTTCCTGAGTCAACGATGGATTCTTAAGGTACAGCTTCTAGGTGCTGAAATGAATGTGGAGATATGGATGGTGCAAGTGTTGCATCTCCTGACTAGAAATGTGATAAAGGTCATTCTATATTTGATCTTTTCTTTACAAAATATTCAAGTCACAAAGAATCAAACATTAGGCTGTTTTGCATTTTTAGCTGATGTTTATCTCATGTTTACAGCTACATTTTCAGTGTCATGTTGTTGGCAGCTGTAATTAGTGTAGATACTGTGTGTTTAATCATTTAAATATATCAGATATCACACATATACATCTAAATTCCAGTAGTCCAATTATTTACAGGTATTTCAAAGATAGCTCACTCTGGAATTGTAAACTGTATCCCAGACAAATTTCACAAGCATTATCCTCATTGGGTGCATTGTGAAGATTGATATAAAGTAGAGATGCTGCTTTGAAAATTCATGGAGTGAAAAAAAAAGAAAATAGAGAAATCCTGGTTGAGGATAAGCTGTGGGTCACTGTGTTCAGAAAGTAGGAGTTTTATAAAGGAAACAGCTCTAGTTTTTCCATCAAGGTATTGTCTGAAACATGCTCTAAGTTGAATCGATCAAAACAAATAAATCACAATAACCATTCCCATTCTTATTTTCACTTCATTGTTGAATCTTTTTGTATTTGTGGAAGAGAAAAACCCAAATGTAGGAGGGCTTGGGGTTGCCTAAAATGTCTGGGTTAGTTTATTCCTTAATTTCACGTGGCTCTACTAAAGGCTTACCATGTGCCAGGTACTATTGCATGCATGGGTGTAAAACAGTGGGAGAAAATGTAAAAAAGAGCTCCATCATTAAGCCCAAATCCAGTTAGTGAACACTGAGAATAATGTTTAACATATAATGCAAAATAAGAAATAGCTTGAAGCACATACAATTAGTTGGCTGAGGATGGAGTTCTGTCATTTAGAAGATGCTGGATTTTATGTAAGTTATTATAGTTTCATTGCTGTTTTGTTCATTTTTCCATAATTGATCTACACTTCCTCATGAACTATCCCATTCATCTTCCCGGGAACTGGGGAAGGGAGCAGTACAAATATTATAATCGCCTCCTGATTGGATCTCAGTCCCTCTCCCTTCAACGTTCCCTTCAACGTTGATGATCAGTTACTCCTGGGAAACATCCTTGTCTCCCACTCCCTCCCCATCGCCTGTTCCTCCCTAAGATGGCACATCTCTGTATCAAGGCATTCACATGATTTAAGGCAAGAAGGAGATGGAGGTTTTGGCTTCATGTGGTGGAATCTGGATTTAGTGCAAACCCCACAGGTTTGCTCATATGCCTCCTTGAATGATAACGTCGCAAAGAGAGCTTATCCGTCATGGACAAGGCTGGCAGCCACACTGAGATCCTTATATGCTGCAGAATCTTTATTCCAAGCTCTCTCTCAGACCCCTGTATCTCTTGCACACGTGCTTTTCTTCACAAGCACATGGAAGAACACCTAGGGACATAGCTGAGGGGACAAAATTAGGGTCTTGTATTCATGCCTGCCACTGCCAAGTCATCTTACACCCCATCCTCAATATTGGAACAGGCTTCTTCAGGTCAGAGTTCATTTTCTAGGATTTCAAATTCAAAAGGGGCTAAACCCCTCTGAATTAAGGATTTCCTTCCGACTCTCCAATATGACCTCCACAGAGTCCATCTAGAGATGATATACACTGCTGACATATTCTTCACCTACTTCTCCCACCTTGGACCTTCCCACAGAACCCTAGGGAAAGATTGTATCTTGTAAGAGGGCAAGTCAGGAAGGAAAAATGGTAAAAAGAAATTTTAAATGCCCCACGTATGTAATCAAATTAATCTATGTTTATTCTCTTTACCTGAAAGATGTGGAATTGTAACAATGTAATCAAATGGTTTTTATGAGGGTTAAATGATAATGTATGTTTAAAGCAAGTTAATGCTTTTTGCTTTCATGTTCTGCTCAATACTAGTATTATTTTGATTTCTTTAAAGGAGGAAGAGATACTGGCTTATGTGTAATACTTTGCTAGATTCATCTAACATTATTATTACCAAATATGTATAAGATATTATCTCACATCATTTTATTCAACAGAACATTCTAAATTGTCCCTCATGTAACAAAAATAATGGCAAGACAAATAATGTGGGCAAAAATAAATGTGATTGAAATTGAGAAATCAGCAGAAAACAAAATCTAGAAGTCATGGTAAATTGACTCCTTAAGTCCAATACGTTGGATATTCTGTTCAGAGACAAGGGTCATCACGGGAGGTATTACACACAGGACAGACTCAGAATACCAAATAGATGCCCACCTTTGTTCAGTTCTGTCATATTTTGCACATAGAATCTAGCCCGACACATGAAGGTTGTAATAGTGCTTCAGAAGGTTCAAAAAAGGAAAACTAAAATGATCAGTGGGTTCCAGGCTGGGTGTCAATGCAAAGAATGATCAGTACTGGAAAATTACAAATAGACATGAAAGCGTGCTTGCAGTATTGTATACTCTTTTTATTTTTATTTCAGGATGTGTGAAAGATAAGCTAGCACATATTTTCAAGGACGGTGGAGACTGTGGGTTCTACCAGGAGCACGAAACAGTCCTGGAGGGAAATTTTTGCAGCAATGTCATTGGTATTCGATAAAGAAACATGATCAGGGATTATTTAAATTGTTGTTTTGATGGCAACCATGTTCAAGGAAACCTCAGCAAGATTTTTGAATCACTCTAATTTTTGCCCAGAGTGGTAGGAATTTACTGACTAAAGTAACAGTGTAAACAGAATAACATTATTTAGGCTCTTCACATTTTCACAGGATTTTCTGAAGCAGCAGCTACCTTCGGTCCTGTTTCTCTGCTCCACCTACTGTTGTATCATGACACACATGCCCTATTGTCCATCCCTTCTCACTTTTAACACATTTAGTTAAAGACTACAAATCTTAATAAGAAACTTGACCATGGGTTTAGAGTATTGGGTGCTATCTCCTTGAAACCTGAGATCTGCAGATACTTCAAGGAAACTAACTGGTCGATGAGAGAAAAGGCCAAATGGCCGTCCTGCTGTCTGCATGGATGCGTTGCTGGAGGGCATGCAGGGACAGTTGGAGAACCGAGGATGTGGCAGAGAAGAAAAGGGGGGCGTGCAGATTTATCCAGCAGTCTGAGAAAAGACAGGGTGAGGCCGGGATCCCAGGAGGGCGACTTCACAGGAACAGCAGCCGGACGAGTACCGGGGATGGAGACTTACGTGCCTTCTCCCTCAAAAGGCACGGTTTGAAAGGAAGGCTATTCTAGCCGCCATGAGTGAGAAAACTATTCCTCATTCCATGGTTCTTCTGAAGTTAGATCTCTGAAGTTTCGTCCTTCTTAATCAATGATTGAACAGGATTGATTTGGAGGAAACACTCTCAAAACAGAGGTAAATGGATTAAGAGACAAAATGGATGGGAAAGAAGACAATAGAAATGAAGAACCAGGGGAAGAGGTCAAATCTCCAGAATCATGCATTCCCTCAAAGTTAAAAAAAAGGAAGAGAAGCATGCAAGGCAAACTGCCTGAGCTATAAAGTAGAATGATCTAGAGATAAAGCAGGTTCCATGTTTTAAAAAAATGTATAAAAAAAGTCATACACAGAGAGAAAGCCCTGATAACTTATGGCATATTTGCAATTCCAGGAAACCTGTACACATTTAAGTGAAAATGTCAGCTTACTTTTCAAAAGGCGTTAAAAGCAGGTTTGCCTCTGACTTTTCCTTTGCAGTGCTGAGCTAGGAGATAAGGGAGGAATGTCCTCAGAGCTTTTGGAGAGATTCGGCTGGCATCTGGAAATTCTGCGTCCTGCCAGTTTGCTGAAATGCATTCCCAGGTACGTAGATACTCAGAAATTATACACTCATGGCTCTTAGAAAATATTACTGAAGATGTGCTCAGTTGATAGAAAGAGAGGATAGTTTTGGGATTAATGTCTGAATATTTCTTTGATTTCACTCCAGATTTTTATGTTCTTTTTAAAATATATTATTATTAACAATTGTCTGTAATTTATTCATACTTCCTTAGTGTTTATTTATGTCCTTTTCCTTTTCCAGGATCCCATCCAGGACACCACACTGCATTTAGTTGTTATGTCTTCTTAACCTCCTGTTGTCTGTGACATTTTCTTAGGCTTTCCTGGTTTTTGATGATCTTGATAGTTTTGAGGAGTACTGGTCAGGTGTTTTATAAGGTACCCCTGTGGTAGAATTCATCTGTTTTTCTCACGATATTACACTGAGGTGATAGGTTGAATTATACACTGAGCCCCATGAGTTTTGAAATGGAATATTCCTATACTTATTGATGTATTTTTTAAATAACATGAAATTTCTTCCCCTTAGCCCATTAATGGTATAGTGGACTGTTCAATCAAGATGCCTAGTCTATTTTGCAGTAATGAACAACATTAAATCTTAGTATGTCATAAACAATTAACTTGTCAATATACGAGAGATGTTTTATTGTTTGGCTATGCTTTCCCCCTGCATATTTATCTCCACTCCAGGATGAGGCTGGTGCAGGTGTGTTTCTGGTATCCAGAGCAGAGGAAAAAGAGTGATCAGGTTCTTAAATCTACACCCAGAAGGACCATATCACATCTCACATTTCATTGGCCAATGAAAACCACATAGTCAAGCCTGACTGTAAGTAGCAGAATAATATAGTCATCAGAGAGGAAAAACAGACATTGGAGACAGTAATAAAAACTACCACACAGGTGTTTTGTTTGGTTGAAGTGGAAGAAAGATGCATGATGCTATGAAAATAATAAAAGAGACTTCATGAAAAGCAAGATGAAAATAATTCACAACTCAGATATACTTTCAAAAAGAGAGAAAATAAATATAAATTAGAAAAATTCAAAGGGTGAGATTGAAAGAAAAATAATTAGCAGATAAACAATACATATTTAAGAACAAATATGCACCAATTTTTAAAAGAAGAGAAAGTAAATATGCCAAAAATGCAGAGGCTTAAGAAATGATAGCTTGAAATTTTCTAAACTAATAAATAAGAAAATCTTAGTAAAATTGAAATTTATTAAAAGGTATAATTGATAAATTTATGGATGAAGGATTCAAAATGTGAAGAATTCAAAATGTGAATTCAACAATAGCCAAGAAATGGAAGCAACCTAAGTGTCATTCAGTAGATGAATGGATAAAGAAGATGTGGTACATATACATAATATTCAGCCATAAGAAGAAAACAAATCCTACCATTTGCAACAACATGGATGGAGCTAGAGGTTATTATGCTCAGTGAAATAAGCCAGGCGGAGAAAGACAAGTATCAAATGATTTCACTCATCTGTGGAGCATAAGAACAAAGCAAAAACTGAAGGAACAAAACAGCAGCAGACCCACAGAACCCAAGAATGGACTAACAGTTACCCAAAGGGAAAGGGACTGGGGAGGATGGGTGGGAAGGGAGGGATAAGGGGAAAAAGGGGGCATGACGATAGCACACATAATGTAGCGGGGGGCGGGGGCATATGGGGAAGGCAATACAACAGAGAGAAGACAAGTAGTGATTCTATAGCATCTTACTATGCTGATGGACAGTGACTGTAATGGGGTGTGTGGTGGGGACTTGATAATGGGGGGAGTCTAGTAACCATAATGTTGCTCATGTAATTGTAGATTCATGATATCAAAATTTTAAAAATGTGAATTCAATGATCATAGAAGTAATTGAAAATCATCAGAGAATGATTATGTTTTCCTTTTCACACTTCTTGTGTAGTTGAGCCTATGATCTTTCTAGAATAAAACTAATTTAATTTTCAATGAAATTCTTTTTGCATAGTAAACTAAAGTTAAAAGTCTGCTATAAAGGAGAATTTTATCTTTTCTAATGAAATAGAAGACTGTACACTACCTCAAGCAATATTAATTACAAAGCTATGCAGTGCTAAATAGGTATTTTTTCAAAACAATCAAATGGCAAAGTCAATTTGCGTTGATGAATCTTGATAAGCAAAGCAATTCAGTGTTCTCAAAATAAAATATTTCATACTTAATTAATGAGATCCACATATTCAAAGGCACAGTGTTTATGCTTCTGCTGGGTAGTTATTTGCCAGTTCCTGAAAGCATTTTTTAAACCTGTTCAAAATAAAGCTGTGTACTATGACAAAGAAAAGAGAGGAATGTGTATAACATAGGTATAATATACAGTAAAAAATACTAAGCACAAATCAATTCCAAGTATAAGTCCTTGTGTCTCCAACTTCAAACAAGGTTGAATCTGTGTAGGACTGTACATAAAATGTTTTTTTCCCTTTTCCTCAAAGTGATACATCTATAATGAATGCTAATCTTATCAATGAGTCATTACACGTTTTATATCACCCTTTCACCTGCATTTTTAAATAAATTAAAGCAGATATGGGGCATCACTATTCAACATGAAATCTTTAGTCCTCAATCAAAATGAGAAGAAAAAGGCATGAAACAAATCTAGATTAGAATTTATTCCCAAATAATGGTCTCTCATTTGGCAAGTGCTGCAGGTCATTGCATCAGTCTTTTGTCGATCACACCTGTGCACATCCACGCACACACACCAATGTAGTAAAAGACTGTGGTAGAGATATCATAAATATTCACCACAAGGTAAGTCATCTTATAAGTGGGTGCTAGAAGTTGATGGAGTGTCTGATGACAGCATCACATAGGGACTTAAAATGCTCATGATTTAAAACAATTTAGATGGAAGGGACACTGTTGTACTCTGAGAAACTGAGTCAGATGACATAAAAAGTGCCTCTGGCAAAGACAGCTACACTGATCTTGAAGATGCATTTGGAATGTTTAAATACATTTTTATGCAAAATACAAGAGGAAAAAACCTCCATATTTTCAAAGTATATATAATTTTATATGATACTTGAATGATGCATGTGCGATCAAGTACCCTAAGTTCTTTAAGTAACTATTTGTTACATCAGGTACATATCTCAACTGCATCAAGTTACAGGAGACCACACGGTTTGTAGGTCTCAGTGGAAAATGGGATATTGCCTTCTATTTGGAGCCTGCCTCATATTAGAGCAAATGTACATGTATGTTTTACTAAGCGTGATCATCATTATCCATATTAATCTCAAATATCCATGCTTTATATGTATACAATGGACAAAACATGGATCACATTTTCAAGAGTGTTTTTTTGTTGTTGTTGAAGTAAAGTTCATAAAGCATAAAGTAAACCTTTGAAAGTGTAAAACTCAGTGGCATTTAGCACATTCACACTGCCATGCAATCAGCACCTTTATCACCAGAACATTTTCATCACCCAAACTAGTAACTCGTTTCCTCCTAAACTTCTTTCTCCACCAGCCCCTGTCAGTCACTGATTTGTCCTTTGTCTTTAGAGATTTACCTATTCTGGATATTTCATATAAATAGAATCATACAATCTGAAACCCTTTATTTGTGGCTTATTTTACTTAGCGTAATGTTCTCAAGATTCATCTGTGTATCAGTACTTCACTCTTTTTAAGGATGAATGATATTAAATTGTCCATATGTACTGAATTTTGTTTATCCATTCATCTGTTGATGGATATTTGGGTTGTTTCCACCTTTTGACTACTGTCAACAGTGCTGCTATTAAGCATCCATGTACAAGTATTTGTTAGAACATATGTTTCCAATTCTTGCATGTATATATCCAGGAGTGGAACTGCTGAGTCATATGATAATTCTATGCTTAGCTGGCTCGTTCTTCCCCAGTAAAGTTGGAGCCTGTTACTGGGAATGAAGGAGAGCAGCAGTGTGTGCCCCAGCAGGTGTGCCCATCTTTTTCCTCTTGGGGCACCTGTTCACTAGTTCTTAATCTCTCAGTAGAGGTAGGACATGGGGTTTCTGTCCCATTAATGGACAAAATGATATCCATACATCCCTAACTTTCGCATTCAGGACTCTACGGCATATTGCCTTCCAGCCCAGTTGTTTATAACACAGTGTTTTGGTCCCAGACAGCCATACCATTTTAAAACATTGCTGAAACATGAACATGGCTGTAACTACTCAGTTACAAAAAAGGATGGTGAGGATCAGACACATTTCCCAATATCCTGCAATCAATATTGGCTAAAAGTTGCATTTTAGTTGACTCATAATCTAAATAGGTAAACCTTTCACGAATTGAGGCACATAACAGGAAACATTTAAAAACTTTATGGATGAATAATTTTTCTTAAAGATTTAGTTTTTGAAAATAAAGTGTCATCCATAAAATTGTCTTAAGATGTGTACACTATATAAGCTGTCTACAGTCACATATAAAACAACAGGTCAAATTATTCTTAATGGTTACAAGTAGATGCAAATAGGCAACCATTTACTTATGAGAAAATGAAAATGAGCCAATGAGAAAATTCATCTTAATTAATTCAACATGAATTATCAGAGAATAGCAATTAAACATTCTCAGAGAAATTGTTCTCCACTTCCCTGCAGTGTGTTTTAAAAGCTTAAGCTCTGGAGTTAGATATATCTTTTGGTCCTTTTGCACAAAACATAAATTCCTAAAATGAGTAGTAGTAGTGATTTTTAAGCAGTTCATGAATCCTCTGAAACTGTAGACAGTGTGTGTGTGTGTAAACATTTGCATTTTTCCATTCAGGATACCCAAGTGGTCATTATCTACACCCTTCCCCATCTTGAGACATTGTTTTAAAATTTGTGCAATATTAGGAAACTTACTAACCTCAGAGAACTCCAGGAAATTGTGCTAAAATAGGAAAATCCCTGGGGTTCAGAGTGAAACAGATGAGGCTACTCTCCTGAAATGAGAGAGCTTGGCAAAGGATCTAAGATAAAGGAAGCATTCTTTCTCTTTCCTTTTCCTCCTCACACTTCACTTTCAAGTTTGAGATCAAGATACGCCTCTTTCCTTGAAGGCTTTATCAACCACTCCAGTTATCATTGATGGAATGCTTAAGTATTGATGGAATGGTTGATGGAGGAAGTTCAGCCCTCTTCTCTGGATTCTTATAATCCTCAGAGTCAGAGCCATACAAAATGTCACTCAACTTTATTGCCTGGTATTTTTTCATGCTCAGTAGACTGTAAGGTTGATGATAACCAGAGAATTCATCTGTTCGTGTTGGTGTTTGTTTGTACTCCAAGAATCTAAGTTATTTGCTATCTCTTGTTAGGTGCATGATAAATATTTTCTTGAAATTTGAAGACCAGTCTTACCTTTCTGAGCCACCTTACCACATTTCTGGGGACAGAATTTCTGTTCATTCCCTTTCTTTGTTCACTTGGTTGGTATCAATGTTTGCCTATAAATATTTAAAATAATTAGATGCTTTTAAGAAACATAGTGAAGTTAATCCCAAACCATAGCAGATGTTTCTATGGCTTCTGGAAATTCAGTAGATTCTGAAAGAATAGTAAAACTATGGCCATTAGGGAAGAAAAAATAAGAAAATCAACTTTAGATGTCTAATGTGTTGCTAGAAGGTGGCCATTCAGCTTGCCCAGAGGTCAAGAAACTACTAATCCAGACAAATACATGTTAAAAATGAGTGAAAATAATAAATGTGATCAATAAATCAAGGGAAAATATTGTTTTTTATTCCAGAGTTATGGTATCTAATCTACTTAAAAATTTGAATGACACCATGCAAACGCACACATGCATGCACACACACACACACAAACACACACATTTCATTTAGGTAAAGCCAGATTTTGATTTTGTTTCCTTCAATGGCTAGTTATGTGAATCTACAGACATGTCAGATCTCTTCTTCCAAAAATGGGATTAAATATCCTTATTTTTTCAGATTTTGGGAAAGATTGAACACTTTAAGTAATGTTGCTATTCATCCAGTAAACATTTGCAAGGCAAACTCGTCTACGTTCTTTGTCATGATTTGTTGATTCAATAACTCAAGTCAATACACTAGAGCAGAAGTCACTCTCTGCCCTCCTCCTGGCATCCCTTATATTAGCCCTGATAATAACTGATGATTAGTCATTATCAGTTAGACTAATGAGGACACACACATTTGACTGTGGTTCTGTTGTTGAATAAAGTGTTTTCATTCATTCTGGAGGCAATAGTGTCTGCATGTTGCCTCTGCAAAGGAATTCTCTGAAACAAATGCAACCTCTAATAAGAGAAGCAGTTGTGACAATACTCCAATTACTGATACTTTCATCCACAAGGTATCATTCACATCATCCATGTGCATCCCACAGATACATCCATATTGAACAAATCTTAGTTTCCCTGGAACCCATCTTGGGCCTTCTGCTCCAAATATAGGAGATTTCAGTAGGCAAATAGTTTCACTCCTGAGGCACCTGTAGGTATGACTTTCAGCCATTCAGAAAATATCAAACCAATGTTCATTTCTCCTCTTCACATCAACTATGTCTTTCCCCTCTTCTTCCCATTTTTCATTTATCATTAATTTTTACATGAAGCCTCTGGTTCAGCCAAGGGGCCTAACCCATATAACTGGCATCAATATGATTCTTACCAGTGCTTCTCTGTTTGTGCCTTCCTAGTCATACAGAGTGGGTTTAGATTATCACAAGTTTATAGCATGATCTTCTTGACTGAGTAGGAAAGAAACTGTAACTGTTACATCAATATAGATTTGAGAACCATAAACAACCACTTCTATTAAGAATTTGGGCAGTTATTTTTAAAAGTATTGCCATTGCATCATATTAGAAATCAGTTCCTTCTCTGAAAGTCATAAATGCAATCAGGTCCCAGAACTACTATAGGATGAGTCAGAGAAAATGAAATATTATACACATTGGGAAGTGCATCAAAACCCCACCCTCTCCTCCCTGTTTTCCCACAGTATCTCAGCAGATGATACTTCCTTTCTGTATTTAATAAGCTTCAGCTTGCATCCATGCACTCATTAAGTCATCCCTTTTGATACTTATGATCCCTCAACTTTGTAAGCACTTGTTTCAGCAATTCTTTTCATCTTTCAAACAATCCACTACTTGATATATGATAAGGCATACAATAACTTGTCCATGATGCTTTGTAGCCTGTTATTTTTCTGCACCTAAAATGAAATGGGTTCCTTAATCCATAATCCGATGATATTTAAGTAGGCATTCCTAATTGTTATAAATCAATAATGTAGCTTTACCATTATTATAATTTGCTTCCCCTGAAACTGTAAGAACACCACTATTCATTATGCCCATCTAGGGAATTTATCTTCCCTTTTTAAAATTTTGTCAGAATGTGACCATTAGCTGGATGCAACATGCAGCCTTCCAGAACAAGTGTCATCCAGCAACAATTGATCAAAAGGGAAGGCTGATATAGCTATGGAATTAGCACCTCAAGAGAGTCCAGATAGTGCCCAAGGGTTTGTAAGGCAACTGTTTATTTATATAATGATATCTACTATTGTTTCCACATCTCATACTGTTAAGTATACCATGTACATTAGATGGAGCAACTTCTTTGTATATTTCTCTCTCTGAATGTTGCCTAGACATTACTTGTATCATAATATTTTAAGACTTAAAAATTGATACCCTTAAGTAGCAGAGACAGTTTGAATCAGTGCCTAATAATACAACTGCTGTCTTTCAAAGCTTGTATACTTAGTAACAGTCTCAGGTAACTTCCTGGTTCCAGACCCCAGTGGCTATGCCTTGTAACAGTCAAGAACTTTTGCCAAGTACTCAGTCAATGTGGGGCGATTGCTAATATTTCTAATAACATCTACACATTGTTATTGTGAGGGCCCAAAAAGGTCAACTAAGCAGTGGAGTTGCTACATAACCTATTGTTCAGAACCTGTACTAGTTTCACAGGGCTTCTGTAGCACCATACCACAAACTGGATGACTTTAATCAACATACATGTATTGTCTTGCAGTGTATAAATCTGAAACCAACCTTGCTATCCTCTTCCTTCTTCTGATGGTTTGTCAGCTATTGCTGGCATTCCTGCGTAGATGCATAATTCCACTCTCTGCCTCTGTTGTCACGTGGTGTTCTCGTTGTGGTATCTCCGACATCACATGACCATCTTCTCATAAAGACATGAGCCATGGCAGATTAGGGACCTCCCCTACTTCAGAATGGACACATCTTAACTAATTCCATCTGTAGTGACAATTTCCAAATAAGGTCACACTCTGGGTACTGGGGTTAGCACTTCAACGTATCTTTCTGTGGAGAATGGGAGGCACAATTCAACTGGCAACAGAGCCCCATTCATATTAAACATTCTTTCATGTAACTTTGTGACTGGAGGGCGTAGAAACTACCTAATGTGGCATATTCTTAAAAAATTACCACATAGCTCTTTTTAATATTTGGTGCTGGTAGAAACAACCATTTATTTTTCTTTGAGGAATGTCCCCATAGTGGCTCCTGTCCAGGCGCTTCCTAAGAATTTTACCATTTTAGCAAGGTTAAGCAGCCATCCCCAAGTAGTCGTAGGACCCGTCCATATTTGTAATTCAGTCTTTCTCAGTTTTAAGACTGAGATATCATTACATCATTGAAGTAAATCCTAATGCTTCCCTTTCACCAAGTTATGACAATGAGCAGGAGAATATATATATCTTTGTGGGAGCACAGTGAGAATGTATTCTTGGCTGTCACATGAATGCAAAATTTCTGTGATTTTCTTCTGAACTAGGAGTCTAAAGACAGTATTAGCCAAGTGGATCTCAACAGAACACCGGCATTCTTCAGTTTGTGACATAACCCTATTTGTTAACATCATTTCTAGCGTAGCTGACGCTTTCAGAAGCATCACTTTGTTTAGTCATCTGCAGTCCATTGTTAATCTCCAAGATCTGTCAACTTTTTTTACAGGCTATCCTGGACTGGTAAGTAAAATATTCAAGCACCACTCTACCTGCTGCAACACATGCTGAGTGAGAGCAGAACTTCCCTGTCTCATTCCACCCCAGGGAACCTGGATTGTTCCAAATTATCAAACTGACTAGGGCCTTCTAAAGGTTCACATCAGAAACATCCAACTAAAAGCATATAAACAGCAGATCTGCGGGACATTTCCCAATGATTTGTATAGGTGAAGAGACACCCCCAGTCAGATGTCATATGCTTTCAGTGAGTTCAGGGAGAGGTATCAAAACAATCGTACGCAGCTTTCCTTCACAAATTCTACCTTGAGCCGTGCTTTCCCTTTTAAGCCTTCCACAGTCAAACCACCATGACTCTCCAATTTTGCCACATCACCCTTTAAACTCATTACAAATTTAGGGGAATTTACATTATGCTCTGATGTCTTGTAACACCAACAGGGTTTCTTTATTAACCCATGAAATTTTTCCATACAAATGTGACTGGCCTTGGGTCCATAACTGCGTGTTGTACGAAGAAATGTCGATCGACCCATTACTCAAAAGGTAACCCTCTTGATCACCCCATACCATCTTCACTGGTTTTGCCTCAAAGAAACTAGATTTTATTAACCTTACCAAAGCTGGTTTCTGTAGAACAAATCAATGGAGGCTCTTGCAGCTTCTGAAGAACTGATAGAGGAGACGTGCTGTTTGGGTACCTACTCTCTGGGAGTGGAAATCAGCGCATTGTTAGTCACACCACCCACGTCCTCTTTTTCATTCCATTTTCAATCAAACTTCCAAACATTCCCACTGGGTTTAGTCTTCCTGATTCATTTCCTCCTCTTTTAATCTGAAATATTTTTATTATCAACTCAAAAAATGTTTACATCAGCCTCTAGATTTTTGCTACTATGTGGCCCTGGGGAGCATAGTCAGCCCCATCTGAGAATCACTGACATAACGGATTCCAAGTAGCTTATAGTCTCAGCATATTTACATATTTAGGGAGAGTAAGGAAGTTTTCCTTTTCCTCCTTCTCCTTTATTATAACTCCTTCTTTAATATAGATTAATAAATTAGAGGTAAGATTAAGGGAGTTTTCTATAACAGCGGTGTAGTGGTGAATGTAGTCGCCTACTGAGAATCTTGTGTTAACAGAAATTCCCCCCCACCCCTTTCAGTTGTGAGCAGAGCCAGTGAAATTCCCCCCAGTTAATAACATATAAAAGGCATTGTAATGAATCCTCTGGGAGCTGTTTACATCTGTCCATAAAACAATCCAATTGCTGGACAGAATAAGCACTGGTCCTACAGGATTACCTGCTAGGAATCTCTTATCTTTACAGTATTTTGAATGAGGGGTAGAATCAGTGACATCTATGATGACCTGATAGTTTTTACAATCTCCCATTTGAATAATATTTTTATTCCTAACTAGGGTCCATAACTTAGTCTCAGTTGGGAGGAATCTAGCACTTTGGATAACTGGCTCTTTTTTGACTTTCACTAATAAAGCTAAAAACAGATAAGGAACCAAATTCTTTGACAATTTGCCCTTTATTTGTGTCATTCTTTATCCATTTGCTGCTTTCCCCCACACTGGATTTAATCACTTGTACATTCCATTTTCCTTAATTGATCCTAATGCTTGGGCATCCTCAAATCAGGATGGCTCAGGGACCCCCCTGGCATCACAGAAGATATATTCTCCCTTTCTTTTTTTTCTTCCTCCCAATTAAAGCCTTCACTGTATTTAAATTAAATCTTGCATTGTTTCGCTAATCCTACCACCCGCACTGGTTGCAACAATTATTCCTGTACACACAGGCTTTAATAAAGGCAAAGGATTCAACACAGATGAGTAAATGCACGTTAGAAACCCCAGCAATGCTTCCAGGATCCTCTCAGAGTCAGAAAGGGCATGAGTCACCTCTGTTTGTGGCCTCAGGGAAACTGTCCTCTCATCTGAGAGGCGGTCTTTTCTATCTCTTGAAGCAAAAGATTTACATTTGAGGTAACTGTATTCCTTGAGTCCCCACTGGTGTCCAGAAATATTTAAAATCTAGATAGTGTCTAAGAAAGCCTGAAGAAATACTGGTGATGTATATGCATCCAAGCTTGAGACATCAGAGGGCATTCCCTTACAGATTATTTAAAAGAAATTACAATGAGCTGACAATTCTGTTGCTTGTGTTCCTGAAGCATAGACTCTCATGGACACAGTCTCACAACTAAATTTTCCTAAGCGACTACTCTGGCCTAGGTATTGTGCTAGATGTGAGTGCCTCATTCCAGAATAGAACATATTTCTGCTGTCATACATGGAAATATAGGATATGCATAGATATGCAAAAATCTACATATCTACAAATAATAAGTATAAATATAAACATAATTATTTCACCTGTAGCTTTTCTCATCCTGAGAAAATCGTTTTTATTTAAACGACTGTTATCTAAGAAAAAGAAAGCCTTACAATTCAGAACACCAGGACACTCCTTGAGAAGGGCACCCCTAGGTGATAGAGGAGAGAAAATCCAGGATGACAGAGAAGCCATAAGCCGAGAGCAGCGCCTGAGGAAGAGTAATTTAGAAAATAGCCCTAATAGAGAATCTGATTTTCTCAAACAAATTAGATTCTTGTGGCTCTGTCAGGCACTTGGGGGAAGGGGATAATATTGAAAGGAACACAGGAAAGGACAAGAAGAAAAATGAGATACTAATGAATTCTAGGGGCAATAGAGAAATTGTTCAAGATGGTCAATGCCAACATAGTATGTACCATTTGGCTCAGCAACCAACCATATTTTCCTAACACGTCCATATAAATATTAAAATAGGATGACCACTTATGATTACCTAGAAAAGTGAAGTACAGCAATTGCAGTCATGAGCAAAATCAATGACTACATACAAGGGGGCTGAAGGAAAGCTCTGAAATGCACAGTGCCTGGCACTTATTGGTTGTTGATGGATCCACTTGACACAATATAATCTGGATTACAATGATTTGGAACTCACAAAGAATACTTCAAACACCATATGTACAATTTTATGTGGCCAAGAAATATTAAAAGAGTAAAATGATTTTGTGTAGTGTATATAAAACTAGGCACCTATGTCCATAGAAGGACAAATCAGAAACAGTTTAGTAAGCCATTATCAAATAGGTCATTTAGATTTAGGTATCTTCTTGTTCTGTTTATTCCTCAAAGGCAAAATCTCCTACCCTTCAAGCGCCAGTGATTTATGGCTTCCTAATACCTTCCCCTCTGCAGAAAGGCACCTGATTTTGTCAAATGTGTAGTAAATTAAGCTCCTATTTTATAGCGCATTACCTTTTTCAGAAATTTGCATATTGTGGATTTTATCTCTAATTAGGGAATGACTTAGTCTATCATTTGACATTTCAAGCCAAGTCCAATTAGCGCAGGCAATTTTAAGAAAGGGTCCTGTGATTATCTTGTGCCTAAGGCGGGTATCCTGTAAGAGGGAAAATGACTAGGCTATTAGAGCTTGGAAATGAAGGAGGGGTGAGATGTGGGAGTAGGACATGAGGACTGATCTCTTACCCATTCGTTGCCTCTTTCTAAATCTGCACCCTTTCTCCATGGTAACTTGGCTCTTTCCCTTAATAAAGGGGAGGGACATGTAATGATGTCTTAGAGATATGACAGGTACAACAGGAGAGAAACATAATATGAAATGAACTCAGAGTAGATGGGGTAGTACATCTACCCCAAAAGAAGATAAAATTTCTGCTGTTGGTGTCAGCATCTGCCCTGCCTCAAAAGGAAGTTGAGGAGAGTTAAACAGTCTTAGTGAAAAGGTCCATTAGAGATACCAAAGAATTAAATATGTGAGTTGGTTTCCAGTTAAATGAGTATAATTAGTATTATCTGGGAATGGCATTTCACTTATATCTACATTATTAGCATATAGCAAAAAACAATTATGCATGCCATTAGAAATACATCCAATTAAATCTGCCCTGAGTTTTATTTGATTGAAGCAATAAGCTGAATATATGTGTTTAGTACACACATTTTATTAGCCATGCAGCAAAGCTGACTGTTCAAAACAAGCCACTTAGGAGAATTATTGTGTATAATATAGGATAGGGAGTGCAAATTCAGTAAAGGATTATGTGGATGCTTATTTACAAATACTTTTAATCATTATTCTCTTCAGGCATAAATGTGTTCAAACTAGTTTCTTTCTGTCTTAATTCCTCCACACCCGATCTTCCACCAGGAGCACCCTTGATAGTTTCCACAAGCATTAGTTCTCCCTTCTTCCTGTAATAGTAATACTCCAAGAATTATTTGGGCCTTCATTGTGGCAGACAGCTTTGTGCAGGACAATGAGATGTGACAGATGCCTCTTCCACATCAAGCTCAAAAGCAACATGCTTGCTTGCCCTTTCCTCATTCCCACTGCCTAGGATGAAGACTGATGGTGGGATCTGGAGCAGCCACTTTGGACTCAGAGGTGGAAACTTTGTGATTAGAAGGGCAGAAGGGCCCTACCAGTGTTGGCCCATTGACGCTTGGAGACTTATTAAGGAGAGAAACAAAGTTTTGCCTTGCTTGAGTCAATGTATATCAGGGCCTCTGTGTTACTGCAAGTATACTGATAGAAAACTAAAATGTAAGTGTCCTGGATATACCCCTGTGCCTAAAGATCGTCTCTAGTTTGCTCCATTCCCTGGGCAGTTGGCAATAATGGACAACAACTCTCTGCTTTAGTTTGAGTTCAGCCAATGAGAAACACCAGCTGGAGACTGGAGGTGAAATGAGAGGGAGAATGACTGGTCTCTTGATTGCTGAGCTAGGGCTAAAGGTGAAGCACTGACTCCAGATTTTACAAACTATTCCTCTCCTTTGCCCTCAGTCTGGCCACAGGGTATATTTCATCACCCTTTGCTGATTCCACTTTCAATTTGTCCTTTCATTACACTTTCCTCCATTATTCTGTTGAGTATGTACATTTTCTCATTAAAACCTTAATCAGTACAACCATTGGGCCTGCTGATTTCTACTCTTTATTCAGACTGTCACTGGAATGTCAAGCTGGTAAAGTGGAATTTTTAGGAGCTAAAATAAAAAGTATCATGAAGCAGCATTTATCCCAAGTAGTTCTGTAGGTATTGAAAGATACACAAAAGTGGAATGCAAAGAATATCAACCACATATTCACAGTTGTGGCAAGGAAACTATTGAAGAACCACATACAGATAATTCTTTAGTTGTCTGATATGCCACAGAAATTGGTAGGAAGCAAATGTATTTGAGACATCCTGTGAGATATTATGAAGCATCAAAACTTGGTTTTAATTTTAAATAATGGACAGAATATAGAATGGGTAAAGCGACAAGGAAGGATATTTCTGACAAAAAGATTCATACAATTACATTTGTAGAAATCTGAGTAATCAAATATGCATGAAGCAACCATAAAACATGGCTTTCTCAAGCTTCTTCATTTTTACTGAGTACCTGGTATGGGCTGGACACTGATAATACAAGTAGAAAGAAGTCCTTTTCTCACAGAGCTCACTTATACTCTTGTTAGGGGGAATATACTATACATTTACAAGTACACAAATAAATGCATTATTATAAGTTATAATAATGATTCCTCTCCAAGACAACTCATGGTAGAATAAAGGAGCACTGTTTGGATTGGGCAATGGGAAACTGTCTCAAGTGTATAAAAACAGAAACCGGAAGGATGAACATGCCTTTCCCAAGGAAAGAAGAGGAATGTGGAGGGGATATAGTTCTTCCATAGAATTAAAAGCCTGGATCAGCTCCTGGGGATGGGAATAAGATTAGTGCATGTTAGAGAGTGAAAAATAGTGTAATTACAACCTCCTGAGCTGGGGAGAAGAGGGACCTAAGATCCTAAGGACATAATTCACACAGGAGCAACGGTCAAGGACATGGAAATCAAACATACACTCTTTCTCTAAGAAAATAGGAGTCCATCATAGGTTCTGTAGGTCAGACCTGTCCTTGTACGTGTAGGGGTGTGGGAGTGGCAGAGGAGGAAAAATTAAAATTAAAGATGAGTTTGCTATGTTAGTTTAGTCATTTAGACAAGAGACGGTACATGAGATTTAGACCCTGGATAAGAATTTTAACAGTAGGAATATATGTGAAAAACATCATTTCCAGAGCGACAGAATTCTTGTTGCTTGATATCACAATTTCGCTCTGAAGTCTTATCCTCTTTGATGTTCCGTGAAAGGCATCACCATCCATGAGGTTAACTGTACAAGGAAAATACCAGATCATTCTTCAGAACTCTTTCCATCTTATCCAACTAAACACATACACACACACACGCGCACACACACACATACACGTGCACTCCCAATGAATTCATTGAATTGCAGCCAGAGGTATTGTATGATACCTCCCGTACTAAACCCTCTTAAGATTTTTGCCGTATTGCACAGTTTTTATTTGAAGATCCCCTTATGGTGCTATTTAATATAAATGTAAATTTTGATTCCTAACAGTTGTTGTAAGTTTTAATTATGCAGCTATGTGTGAATTTGCATGTTTAAAATCCACTTCTCCAATTACAGTATAGTAAGCTCCATGAAAGCAGGAATTCTGTCTGGCACACACTATGAACCTAATCATGGCAAGAGTCATGCAGTAGACCTAGTATTCATTTTTCATACTTCTTGCCACCTTAACCATTCCTGAAGTAATACAGAGATTTTTTGAAACAGTGTGGCTTTGACAAAGATTTTTTAAATGAATAGAAAAAAAATAGTACTGAGAAGGAAGAAAACGTGTTTGATCTGAAGCATGTTGACTCAGAGACAATGGCCAGTTATCCAAGTGATGGTATGATTTGGAGACGTGAATCTAAGAGTTGATCTGGGGCAAGACACCTGGACTAGAATTAAAGATAAGGGTGTCAAAGGCCCTAGGTGGAAAATGAAAACAATGGCATGGACAAAATCTTTCAGAAGTAAGAGTAGAAAGAGAGGGACAAGAGATAATTGTCTGGTTGTGGGAAACACAGTTCTGGGATATGGGAATTAATGAAGAAGCCAGAGAGGTGTTGTGAAGCAATATTTAAGATCACAGTGTTTAGACTTAGACTTGAGTTTGAACTTACACTGCATAAAGAGCTGTGTGCTTTGCCATATGTTACAATTGCCCAATCTGCTAAAAAAAAACTGGGGTAGGGGAGGCAGTGTATTTATAATGTGTTAAACTGTGGAGCAAATGTGGGCTGATAATAAACACTCTATAAATGTCTACCATTATTATTAGATAGTGAAGGACCTGCACAAAGTGAAAAATCAGCCCTTTTCTCTAATTTGCAGAATTACTCAATACTTGGTCTGAAATACACAGTGAATTATAGATGAGAAGATTATATTACCAAATAACTCATTTGGAAAGATACACAAAGATTGTAAAATAAAGCAGGTTGAACACTTCTAAAAGCTAAAATATATTTGGGAGCTTATCATAAGTTGTGCTAAAAATATTTGATAAATTATGGCAGTTTGTGGAATTAAACTTCCCTTTGTCCTACCTTCTTTAAGTCATTTTCTGTTTTCCTTCAGTTTCTGGAAAACTAGCTAACATGAACTCAGTTAAAATTCTCGGCTCATAACACCCTTCACCATTACTCCATTACCTATACAAAAAGAGCCTATGGCAAACTCAATATTGATCAAAATGACCCCTCTAGAGGAAGCTATTTATATTTATATATTTGAGAACAAATCAGCATTCAGTTAGGAGAACATTTTAGCTCTTAAGCTAATAAAATGACCCTATTAAAAATGATCTGCTTTTCCATGCGTATTGATTTCAGAAGCCAATAGAAGGAAAGCAGGACAAAGAAGCACCATTCCACACTGCTGAGAAATGGGAAATTGCTTGCTACAGCTTTATGGCTCCAAGATCCATTTAAGTCTCAGGGTGTTTAGTTACACAGATGTCATTAATGCACGTGGAGTATTATCAGTGCTTCCCAGACACAACGCGTCTGGTTATTGTCATTAGTCTGGCTCTCTTCTGAGTCTGGAAGTCTTGCAGAGTAGAGGGAAGAACTGTATGGAAACACAAGGAGCCACGACTGCTAAGGTTGAAATGATAAAACTAGGAAAATAATACTTCATACCTGCAGTGTTTTGATCGAAATGATCGGCCAAGTATATGTATATTTTTACAAATTAAATTTAAAATACATTTTGTTTAAAATTTTGATAATTATATTTCTAATGTATAGAAATGATGACTAGAAAACAAATACATAATATGTTTATTTTAAAAGCACACAAAATGGAAATAATACATATTTTAAATCATTACCTTGTATTTAAAAAGTGAAACTGTATGTGTTAAGGAAGAATTATACACAGTTACAACTATTGCAAACATTCCATGTTATACCAAGAATTTTTGAAGACGTAGACAAGTGGAAAGAGTAGCTAAAGCAAATCGAATTCTCAGAATTTATACTAGTTATTACATATTTACTTTTGTCTTCTTTTAAATAAAAACAATATATATGACAGAAGAGATTGGGTAACATTTTCCCAAAACTCCTCTGGAAGCCATTATTTTATAAGCAAAATAGCTATTAAATTCATTTAGTATTGGATTAATGGGTAATTATTGTAAATGATTCATGTGAAGCTGAGTTTCATTGTGGATGGTTAAAGAAGTGGTCACACGTGTTTTAGTGATATTTGTTGAGACTGAAGTGCTTATTATTCCCTTTTAATTTCTCTCATTTAAAACAATGGGATATGGCTTGTATTACCTAAATCATGGAAAAGATGGAGTAGAAAGGATATGAGAAGATTGAGGAAATGTGGGGAAATGTGATTTTTAGTCCCTAGTCAATATCAAAAACTGTAAATCAGTGATATGGTTCACATATATATATGCATAATTTTATATACCAATGTATCAAAAAAATCCATATAATGCTAAATATTTCTAGAATCAGTTTAGTTTCTATATTCAAACCTTTTTCTTTCCAAAGGCCTATTTTACTGTTTTTGCACTTATCCTATTCTTGGATTTTATTAAGTAAATATTGTTTTTCATACATTATATAAAATATTGTTTCTCTTATTTCACTTTAGTAAGTATATTTTAGTATTACACACTGTTATTTTTCAAACTATGCAGCCATAGTTGCATTCAAATGATGTGGTTCAATGTTAAATCTTTAATTTTCAATATGGTGTTTTCTCGATAGAAAATGATGAACTTAAGCTAAATAAAAATGGTTGTTATTAATAGTTTAGTATATTTGCAATACTTTCATAAAGAAAGAACTGCTGCTTTGGCAAATTATAAAGTGTTTTATAAAAATGCAGAAAATATATTCATTTATATTCTTTTGTTTTTCATGTCCTCTCAGAAAATATCTATTTATGTAAAATGAATACATAATGAAAGAAAAACATTCAAATTGACAGAACTGCAAGCACCTTTTAGACGTTCTGCTGTTTTCACCTGGTAATGGTAACAGTTAACACTTGTCCTTTGCTCAAATGCATATCCTAATTTCCTCCAATTTCCCTGCGTTTTCCATTAATGCTACATTCCCAAGACTGGAGGCTGTCATAACCCATTTGTTTCTGGTACTGAATAAATACTCTATCAATTTGACATTTTATACCAATATTTCTGCTTATAGTATGTATTTCTCTTTTTCATTCTGGAGAGATGGGTAGCATACTTATATGTTCTGGAGATAAAGTATACTACCAACATGCTGCTTATTGAAACAAAGTAGAATTTTTCTTCCTTAATATAATTATATTTCAACCAGAGCAGAAAGTCCCAATATTTATTTAGAGAAAAAGAAAGTTATTATCCTTATGTATTTCTTGTTTTTTTTTCTTTTAGAGGAATAAATTCAATGCCAATCTAAACTGAAGAGAACATACTCATAGTAATAACAGCTCAGAAGTCAGAAATGTTAAAACCAGAAAACTGTAATTTTTTCCGAAATCAAAGGCACTTAGAAAAATCTAGAACTGGAATATAAGAAGAGTGGTATCTAGTGACAATAAGAATATCTGTGATCTATTGATATTTAGGTGCCTTATGTTAATAGTGATATTTAAGTCTACAGGAACCTAGGAAATAAGTATGGAGTGTTGCTGCTTTACAAAAATAAAAGTTAGAAATTGATTACAAGTTTCAAGACCTGGAGCAGGAAGAAACAAATTCTTTAAAGTAATGACTAATGTATACATTTGCGCTTATCCCTGGCTGAACACTGTTCTATGCATTTTGCATGAATTGTTTCACAGAATCCTCAAGATGGTTCTATAGTTTCCACGCTCTGCTCTTCCCCATTTTAACAGTGAGGAATCCTGAGCCAGGAAGCTTAATTCTACTACAACTGTCTCCACAAGGGAGCTCCTGACATCCTGGGCAAGCCAGTTTTTTGATCTGCGCACGTCAGTCTCTTCCTTTGTTTCAAGACATGGGTCACATCAATCCCTGGCCTGGGAAGTCATCCCCAGGCACTGTAGGAACCCAGAACACTCCACACAGTTTGAAATGCCTTGCAGTATGCAGGAAACAAAGAAATAAACAACAAGGGCTGCCTTGCAGTGATGGACAGGCCAGGAAGTTTTTGCATCAAACATCTTTCTTTCAAAAGTTTAGTGGTCATCGCGTTGTGTGTATCTGTATATACATGTCATAGAAAAAAATTCAAGTCACACATTTAATTTTCATTGACTCTTCCAAGAAACTGGAGGAAATGGGTGAGGTGGGATGCCTGGAAAACCAAGATAATCAAGGGACTTCAACATTTTTTGAGGACACTGAGATGCTGTCGAGCAGACAGGTTAAGCTTAAGCTTATTTGGGAGAAAGAAACTGTCATTGTTCATTGGAAGGAAATGAAATTCAAACACAATGTCACATATGCTCTTTAATATTCATTAACACAGAGCTTTTTAATTTCCTTTAGAAAATATGTACATGTGTATTTGTGTCTATTTCAAATCCACGCAGTTGCTATTCTTATTTTCCTCTCAAATTTCAACTCATTTCTGTTTTGATCTCTACAAAGCTTTCCAAACTTTTCCAGTCCAAGAATACTCAGAGCTCTAACAGTCTGTTCTGCTAATGTGCCACAAGAATTAAAATACAGTAGTACAATAAGAATTAGATCCAAAATATGAGGTCACCATTCCTTGTCTTGAAAATTCCAGACACATAAGATATGTAAACAATGAATATCACTTGATATGATTTTAGTAAATTAGCTAGCAATATGTTGATATATGCTTGCTACAAAACATATTTGTATATTTGTGTATTTTACACTAGTATGGCAATACTATTATTTTGAAAAAAATAGAGATCATAAAATGTTGTACAATACAAAGACTAGAATAATGTAGGTTTGAAAATCAAACATATTTAAGTATGTAGACTAGTGGATGAGTAAATTCAACAATGTTATTATGGAGAAGACTTCAGGGGAAGGTCTGCCTACTTGTCTCCTTTTGGCTCAGTGGCTACTAGTCCATTTGCTCCTTCCATCTCTTGTTGGCCGTCGTAAAGATTTACCCGAGGTCAGATGGGACCCTCCTGTCAGTTGCTGGCTGTCAGAGGTTAGCAAACTTTTTCTAAAAAAGGTCAGATAGTAACTCTTTTAGGCTTTGTGGGCTGTAAAAGTAGTCTCAAGTACTGAACTCCGCTGAATTGGTGTGAAAGGACCTACAGACAATGAGTAAACAGATAAGCCTGGCCATGTTCCAGTAAAACTTTTATATCAAAAACAGACGGCAGGAGAGATTGAGCCAAGAGTCTGAGTTTGCCAGCCCATCAGTTAGACTAAAGAATCATGGACAGGTGATGAATGCAGGTATTTTATTTCATCATTCTTTAATAAGATGTTTGCACAAAAATCACAGAAAAGTGTGAACAGTTAATCTGAAGATTTTTACTGTTAATTTTGCACCTTTATTGACAGTCCTATAGATGTTCTTTATATATTCTTAAAGTACTCCCTCAAATATGGTTGTGCCTACTGAGTTTCACATTTTCATTTTTATACACTGTAAAATTGGAGCCATAATATATGTTCTAAATTTGTACTTAGGTTAAATCAATGCAATAATGGACCAGCATTTGGTTAAGAATATAATACATTTATTCTCTGGATATAGGAGAGGTGGGAAGAGGCAGAAGGCATCATTGTAATTAGAATTACTAGATAACTAGATTAAAAATTAAGAAGATAAAATACATAATGAATTGACCCTGCAGGAAAATTCACTTCAGAGTAAAAGGAAATAAGCTGAATAATAGATTCTTAGGAATAAGTAGCTTATATCTCACAGATAATTTACTTTGCCTTTAGCAATTTTTGTAATTTTCTAAGATTCACTGCTTGTCACCCTCTTATCTCTCCTGCCTTTCTTCCTCCATCCATTTTCTTTCACTCTCTTACCATGTCCAACCATGTTTATTTTCTACCATCCCTGCCATAACCTCTGACTTTCCATCCTCCACCCCTGTCTGCAAGCAAAATGGGCTTGCCTGTTCTCCCTCCCTCATTTTGTCTTTAAAGTTTAGACATATGAATATTCACAGGTAAGAGCTCAGAGTTTGGCAGAATGCAAATTGTAAATTGCAAAGAATTTGGCTTAGTTTGATTGCAATAATATGTAAATAATTACATAAAAGTTTCATCTTCAATTCAGAGACTTATTGTAAAATAACAGATTTTTAGGCCAGGTCTAAATCTTTCTTGTTTTCCTGTCTTTGAACTGAATTAATCATACTGAATTTATAAATGAAATACAATATGCTCTGAACATATTCATCTATTGTTCCAATGTATTTATATCTTCTAATATCTGTGTGTGCCTCTGAATGTCACACTGCGACTGGTTTTTGCATCAGACTCTGATCTGGGCAGCTACTTGTGGAGCCAATAAGAGAGATGAAGAAACTGATTTCTATCACTTGGTGATTAGAAACCCTGAGATGGTATTTGTACCTTCTCGTATTGCCATCCAACAGCATCAAAGCAAAGGAGGAGGCCGTTGTGTCCCTCTGACATAAATCCTTCATGGTTTTCTTTACCAAGTTCAGTTCAACACAAAGTCGTGAAGAGGATAAAGTTTGGAAGAGTTGGAAAAAGAAATTTCTGATATTCAACCTTTCCAGTTAAAAGTCTCAAAATGTTTTAGAACTGGAAGTGACTTGAGATACCGTTTCCAGCTTGCTCTACCAATGAAAACCTCAAGCAGGCGCAGGCTGGTTTGCCCCCAGCCATACAGTTAGCTGATGAACTGGGGGACTAGAACCAGACTTCCCAACCCTCACTCAGAAGACAGGTTTGCCCCACTATCCAACAGTTCACTTTACATCACCTTGCTTTTACAAAAGACCTCTATTATACCCGTTTTCACTAGCCAAGAGAAATCCGAAAAGGATTTTGCTTTTCTGACATGATATTTGCTTCTCCACTTTATGCCATTTAGGCTTATGATAGGTTTCATCAGGACATTCTAGTTTTGGATAGCAGAGGAAACCTGTAGAGCAGAGAGCTGTTGAAAGCTGTCTGCATAGTGATGTGTCTATTTCTGCAGTAGACACACTGAAGGGAGGCACCCATTCAAACTTGGTTGCATGTTGTTAAAAAATCCCCACCTCCCTTCTCAAGGGCTTATTGTGGTGACAGTAAGGAAGGGCTGTCCAAACCATGTAGTCAGTTTTCTTCATGAATACTAAGTCAACTGATCAGAAAGCCATGTTCATGTCACTCTTGGTATTAGTCTAGTTGGAAAATGGGAACCTTAAAAAACAAAGATAGGCATTTCCATAATAATTTTAAGATTTGATCTGTTAAGAGTCCAGGCATATTCTCAACAAACAAGCTCAGAGCTTATCAGAATAGTGTTCAGGGGCACCTAGGAATAAAATTCCCTTGTTATGGGAAAATCCATGGATAAATAACGAGGAATTATATTACCTAGATATTCCCAACATGAAATACTGCTTTGGAAATCTGTATATAAAAAGAGGAAAACAAAAATATAATGATAATACAGGTCAAAAAGTAACCTATGTGAATACTGACTTATTGGGGGGTTGTTGTTAGAGTTAATATTGCCATTTATTTCTTCCCAAGCTTTACTATTTTAGTGTTCTTACCTACCCCTCTTTTTTAAAATTATATTTTAAAATGAGCAAAATTAAACATACAACTGCTTTGTAAACAGTTGACATTTTCAGTAAAAGAGACAAATATCTAATTGTAACTATAATGTGTTGTTTTTTTTTTTTTTAAATTGCTTTATGTCAATTGCCTTTGTCAAAATGAATTAAAAACTGGCCCATTCAAATGGACAAATATTTTTCTAGGCAGCAATCATTCTATAGCCTAAATTCACAAAATTTCTCCATCATTCCTAAAAATGGCACAAAAATGATTTGTACATTTCAGAAAGTTTCTGTTTTCTTTCTTTGTTTGCATGCTTATTTTACCTTGAAATGGTACAGAATGGCTCTTTTCTTTATATTTTATTACAAAACAGAGAGGTATTTTGGAGTAAAAGGTAGATGCTTGATAAATAAAAATTTCTAGTTCTATTTACTTACCATGGTTCCGGAGCTAGGTGGTGCAATCTTATTCTTCTCTCAGATTACTTTTTCTCACACTTGCTTGGTTATGGCTCCAAGGCTCTGGCAATGAACTTGGTATTACTGACTGTGAGACGGATGATAATTCCATTTGTTGGGCAAACAAACAATGATAGCAGTTGGAATAGAAGGGGATACATTTGAAATTGCTTCAATCACAATTAAAATGGGTTATATTAAATTTTGCATAAAACCTTATGCCTCTAAAGACTTTGTTTTGTTTCATTTTGTTTTCCCTGACCTCGTGGATTTAGGAAGAGAAGATGAGCAATACAATTGCTCTCAAAGCACCTGGTGAGCCTTAATGGGGAAGAGGTAGGTTACCATCAGTTCTTAGCGGCTCCCTGACATTTACCAACCTGAGCATGTCTTTTACCTCTCTGCTCTTTCCTCCTATAAGTTGATGTGATTTTAAGAACACAAAGTAAAATGGATCACAAAGTGAAATATTTAATTAAAAATATGTGTTCTAATTTTTAGGTAGAATCTCTACAAACATGCAAACTCATTCACTATCTTCTCTGAATGATAGGGTTGTATTCAAAAAACAGTAACCTTCATTTCCTCTCTCTCACTTTTCTAGAACGTTTGTGCTTATTTTTTCTTTTTTAAGGGCATTTTTAGCACTTACTGTTTCATTACCATATATCATAAAATGTTTTTTATGAACAAAAGAATGAAACCATTATTTTTCTTCATAGGTACATTGAAGGAGAAAGGCTTTTTTAATTTCCCCCACTAAGATCAACAGATCTTCTAAGAGAACATCTAAAGGTTGCTATATGTTTATGCAGTCAAGATACTCTTCATTTAACGTGCATGTTTGTAAGTTTATGTCAAATCATCATTCTCATAGCATATGCAGAATAGAATTGGAAACTGGGAGCATCCCCTTGTAAGGAAGCTTGTGATCAATACACATAAAGTTATTGAAAATTTATCATCATTCTTAATATGCATGGAAATTATGCTTGCCATGAAACAAATTAGACTGTAATACCTTTAAAAAATTATGAGATGTGCTCAGAGACATTTAAAAAATCTGGCAGTACAATGAAATATGTTTAATGAAGCAAGTCATAGATGTTTAATTGAAAGCCATACCAGCTTTATTGCTGGTGGTGGTAATACCTGGCTGATGTTTTGATATTAATTCCTAGTAAAGCTGACATTCTAAAGAAATGAAGAATGTTACAGATTCTTAGAAGCACCTCTGATGAAATGCTTATTAATCCACTGAATCCTTTTATTTGAGATAGATTTATTATTGTTTCTGAGTTACTTCAGTGTACATGTTTATTTACAAGAAATTGTTTATATTTACCTAATATACTGAGTCTTAGATGAGCTGGTGGACAAGATCACCAGAAACATCGCATCGGACCAATTTCTATGGAGCATTTCCCATTTCATTTCAAAAAGCGTATAGTCTACTATAGTTTGATCTGCAAATACCCCTACACTCAATAACTGGTCCATCTTCACAAAATGCTTGAATTCAAAATTAATCATGAATACAAAGAAATGCAACCTTGGAAATAAACCAAAAGGGGCCATTATGAAAATGTAACACAAATGAAGACTGGATGCCTTGAGTAACTGCCATTTATTTTAACCAAACTAATGTTATTTCAATGCCCATTTCTTGTGGTTCAATATTTTGTTTTGTGTTGTGTTGATTTTCCCAAAGAAATTTGATTTTTACTTTACTTGGAGAAAACTATGCATAAAGCCCTAAAACTTGGGGGTGTTTAACAATTTTATTTTCTGAATGAAGGTAATTTATAGCTTACAGAAAAAAAGAAAAGGATAGCTGAAGCTCGGGTGTGTGCAGTTGCCATGCTCTATCCCAGCTTCTTGGTTACAAAGGATTGTGTGTGACTAACAAAAGGGCGTTTGGGGAGAAAGAACCAAGTTCACTATCAGATCCTCCTTTTGCTTCTTAATGATCTTTTCAGGTTGTCTATCCTTTCTCTACCTCATTTCACAAGACTACAAAGTGAGATAGTAGTTGTATATGACCTACAGGGATGTTGTGAATATCACATGAGAGAACATACACAAAATGCTCACACATGAAGCTTTGCATACATTAATAAATGCCCATTACTAGTAATGGTTTTAGTAGTAATAAGTAGGCAACTAATTACATAATAAAAAGAATATTAATGTTATATGATTCCAGGATATATATGCTAGAAGTATTTTTGTCAAATATTTAAAAAATCCAAATTTTTTTCCATTGCCAAAAATGAGTAATAATGAATGTTTAAAAACACAACCATTCACACACCAAATCTTTCTAATTGAAGATCTTCCTTTCAATCTTGTGTATCTACATGATGGAAGAGTAAAGGATAAACTAGAGAAAGTCAAGGAAGGAAGAGCATTGAAGGTTTAGTGAGCTGAACTCAGTGGAAAAAACTGAATCAGAAACTTCCAGTGCCCTCTTATTTGGAACAACATAATGAATGTCCAGATATTTAACAACTTAGGCTTTATAATTTCATTCTGTTATTCTGTTCACTTCCTGCTTACTCAGTTTTTATTATTCATTGCATCAAAATAAAGAAACAAGGCCTTCTGTGATATCAAGAAAGAGACCCGGAGAAATTCTTTCTTATTCTATTCCAATTGTGAGAAGCAGGGATGGAAGCATGTAAATGTTCGAGTGCATTAGAGCAATACTAAGAAGGAAAAAGAAGCACCCTGTGTCCTTACTGGCATATTCTGAGAACAAAAAGTAGAGCGAGGGGAGACAGCACTTCCCTTGGGCTGAGGAGCTGCCTTGGCATTTAATTTGAAAAAGCACATGCAGATTCCCAAAACAGCCCTCGGCAATTTTCTTCACCTCTGGACACTTAGAGCACAGAAAACAGGGATTCTTCCCTGGGAGCCATGGCTGCAGATGGACCACAGTGTCTATCCTGGACAGATGCACTGTTTGACTTGGAGTACCAAACCTGTGCAGATATTTTGTGTGTGCATTTTTCTGGAGGTAAATCCACAGTCTAGAATAGAAATTCAAAAGAGATTAATACACACACACACACACACACACACACACACACACAGCCACCTGAAAGTCTTTAATGTCTGTAAAATATTATTTAGCAGTCACAGAATACGCATAGAATCATGGACTGATAGAACGGAAGGAACATTAATGGTCAAATACTCAACTTTCTGACCTTTGAGATGGGTGTATTGGGAATCAAAGGAGCTAAGTGACTGGCCCATAATTACAATAAGAAAACTTGTAAGTGGTCGGTTCAGATGTAGGAGCCATATTTTTTTCTCCTCAATGATCTTTATATCACGTAGCTACATCACTAATGATTCTCGTCTGACCATAGTATGCACCTAAAATATGTCAGGCACCACTTTATACACTGAATGCATTATGTAATTTAATTCTTCAGTGTTGAGCAACAAGTCTGGTTTTATTAATCAGGGAGTTCGAAGAGCCACCTTGTCGGAACCTGATCAAACACTCAAAAATTCTCTTTCTCCAAAATTCCAATCACATTACATTCTAGTGTTCTTTGCTGGGTTGATCACTCTTCTCCAAAGAATATAATAGCACTTTTTATTTGTTTGCTATTAAAGCCATTTTCACAGTGCTGAGCACGAAGCAGGCTCTCCGGAGATTCTCGTTGGCTGAGTGACGACGGGGATTGTGGTAGCGATGATGTCAGTGATCTGGTAGCCCCCCCAGACTCCTAAGTGGAGGGAGTGGAAGCAGATGTACCCTGGGAATGCTGATGTCTCCTTAAAAACCACTCGGCATCAAGAGGGCCGACAAGATGCTGGAAGAGTCCATAGATCGTCCATCAATTCATCACCCAGAATTAGACGCAGAGTAGGAATCACTGGCTTTAAAAGCAATCTTGGGAAGATCCAAATTGACCTTCAGGGTTATTAACACCAGGATGTACCCACAGAACCAGATTGTACAGAGAGTGTTCTCTGAATGGTCTTTGCCATCAGTCTCACTATTATTAGGCTCATTCATTGATTTTTTTTTTCTTAAGAAGAGCATTTAATATATTTTTACTTTATTAATTACTTATAAAGGAATAATTAAAATGTAATTATTGAAGTTGGGCAATAGATAAAAAAGAGGGATTTTTAAAAGAAACCTTAAGAGTAATGTCTGAAATACTTATACAAAGAATAAGTCTCCTAGGTGTTGCATGAGCTAAATAACCTGAAAGACCCTATTTCAATAAAACATTTCTAATTAATTACTTTTGAGAGAGACTTGAATTGCAATGTTTAGATTTAGTCCTTCACTGTCTTCAAATTCTACTTCATATTAGGCCAAGTGCTTGGCCTCAAACGAGACCTTAATTGTTGAAATATCTTATTTCTTAGATTTCTGGTTTTCAGCTTCCTTGGCAGTTACGTGTCTCTTCAAAATGGGCTGCCCGCCAATTTCATTTTGAGGAACTTTGTTGTTATTTACTAATGCAAGAAATTGTATCCAGTTTTGCTCTTCAGTCAGAATTGCACCAGTTTTTCATTCCATGACCTCAAGAAAAATAATTGATAAAATCAGCTAAGAGTCATTGCTCTTCAATCGTCGATATAATACAGCCTTTTCATCACAATAAATATCTCTCTAGGGTCTCCGGGGAGGAAGCATGGCCCTGGAGTTGCTTTGCAGGCTGGCTAAGGATTGTGAATTTCTCTTGAACACCTGGTATTTATTTTTAATATTTGATTCTAATATCCAGGATCCTAGGTTTTCCTAATCAGTGTACTGCCTGTAGGATGTGATTTAGCTTTTGCAGTTCAGCAGAACATAGGACTCTCTGATCCACACTTTTTCCAGTTTCTTGGGTACAGAAAGAAAGGCCCCTGGCAAAATTATATACTTGTTGTCTAGGTATTCAGGTGCCCTGGCTGGAACTGGAACTTAGCCCCCTTGTAGTGCCATACTGAAGGCAGCAGGAAACGTCCCACACATTTCACAGCTCTCATGCTAGTTCTCAGCTCTCCAAGAGGCCAGTTTAGTGAGCACATAGGATGGATTCTTAGAGACAGTGAGCAAAAATTTCATCCTTTGTTTATATCCCTTCTATCATCCATAGCTGTCATTTGGGGTCAGGAAACCAACCTTAGGACCTCACCTTACTCATCTTATAGTGTTATGACAAATAATTAATAATTGAGTCTCAAAATTTTTTTCTTATGTACAGAGATTATCTGTTTCCATGGGATAAACAGCACAGCAAATCATTTCAAACTACTAACTGGTGGGGATTTGGAAAGAGATGTGCATAACGAGCACCATCCCACTGCCTTTGCATCATTATTTGGGATAAATATAATGTGGTTGGAGAACAGTGACATTACCACTCAGAGTCTACCTATATTCATATCAGAAACTTTTGCTTGGCTAATATGACAAATACCCTTGCTCTATATTTTACTCTATCTCTGAGCCATGGATTTAAAGGTGTCTTAGTCCCATACAAGTTCTGTTGAATTGTTCAGTCTCCGTCAGCTGTTGAAAACAATAAAGAACCTGAATAGAAAATACATTTTATAAAAATTCTAGGATGAGTGGTGTTTGCATGACAGTATCAAAGGCTCAGATCCATGCAATCAATTACCTTTATGCTATTAGCCATGACCTTTCCCTTTGCATGATTGCCTGCCATTTGTTATTTCATTAAGTATTAAATCTTTGTCACGGGGCAGCAAGCCAATTTGCCTTACTGACTTTATCAAAAAAGCATTTTTAAATTCCTTTTTTAAAAAAGAATTTTTACATTCCTGAGGAATGTAGCTGCTTAAACTCAGGGTTCTTTTAAATTCCAGATAGAAAGTGAATAAGCATGTGAAGTACACTGCAATCAAGATATTCAAGTCATTAGCTGTGTGGTCATACAATCCCTCAAAAGGCTATTCACACCTTAAACCTTACATTATCACAGTATGTGTCTGTTGCTAACTTTGCCCATTAAAACTGAGTATGTGCACGTGCTAACTAAGCAAGAGCTATATTAAAAATTTCATGAGGCAATAAATTGCTATTTACATCTGTCTCTAAATGCCTTCAGATTATACTTTTCTTTATTCTCATATATGCTTTGTCTGTAATCGATTCATCCATATTTCCATGGATCTGGTCACTCAATTTGCATTCCCTCCTTGATTTCATAATCTTGATGAAGAACTACGTAACTTGACTCAGGGACATAATCTTGATAAGGCCATGACCACGTGCAAGGCAAATAATATATATTGCATTAAATTCTTCTTAATATGTTCATAGTTTCAAGGAGGCATCATTGTTTACTCTGAGGAAAAGTTAATGAATAGCATCAACCTCGCTTTCTGGTTAAGGACAGGATATTCTGAGCAAAGGTAATTCACAACAGAAGTTACCCCAAATAGTCAAGGTAGAATGCCCAAGAGTTTACCTAAACTAATGGCCATTTAGGCAGTGTTCACTGCAGAGGTCCAGTTTGGAACCTCTGTCTCAAATGAGCATTATAAATAAATGGTCATGGGAACTCAGCTTAAGGAATTTAAGGATTTTAACTTCTAAGCCATTTATGGATAAAAATGTAATAACTGGTAACGCAGTCTGGCCATTATTACAAGTAAAGACTAAAAATGGAAAATGGCATGAGCAAGAGAAAGAGTCATCCCTCGAAAAGATATTGGTAGTTAAGATACCTGTGACAGGAAGAGCTAGGATATGGGTCAAAAGTTAAACAGAAGATTTCTAAGAGGAGCACGTGGATTTGAACTCAGCCTTTGCAAATCAAATTCAGATAGTGGGGTGTCCATGATTGGCATGTAAGTTTTCAGGAGAATGAACAGAAAATTGGGAAACCAGCACAAAAATCTCAATGTCAGCACTGAATACTGTCTAGCAGCAATCTGACAGAGAGGTCACCAAGTATCGGAGCAGCCCTCCAAGTCCAGGACAGAGGTTGACTGGAGAAGTTCCCAGAAATGTGTGACGATCTCCAGCCACAACCTGATGAGTCTTGTGCCTAGGGCAGAGCTGAGGGTGTAAGGGTGCCAGTTGTGTGCCTGGATAGTCGTTGCAGAAGCAAAGGCTGGGGGAATGGGGAAGGGTACTCTTCTAAATATACTAGCTTTCACTAGTGCTTGTTGATTAGAGCATCTTATCTATTACATGTTCATTTCCAAACAAAATAATCCACTGGAAACAAACTTTCTTCTCTAGCTTTAATTGCTAAATTCAAGTTCCTGGAACTGACAGATTTTTTTTTTCCTTGCCTCTTACAGAACTTGCTAAGAACACAGATTGTGAGGTCTCAAGCGAATCTGAGGGTGTTAACTAGGAGTTGGTATTTTTTAAGATTCCTAGGTGATTCTGATATACATCCAGGTTTGAAAACTAAAGAATCCCAATTTTACTTAAAAAATAGTTAATAAGGAACATTTCAGGTAAATGAAAAGGGTAAAAAAATGTGTCAACATCTGAGAAGTAGAGGCTCCATTTCCAAAAAATGAAACATTTCATTTCAGCAGGTGACCCCTCACAAGGGAATGAAAAGGCAAGCAGTATAAAAGAGAGAAAGAAAAAGTCAAGAGAGCTGTAAAACCAGAGCACTGTTTGATTTATATTCACCTAAGGAGATGGAAAATGATTTCACTTTATCAAGTAGGGTAATCAGCCCACAGTCTGGAGCTCTGGTGTGAGGGGATTTTAAACCATGTAATTATAAAAATAAGAACAAAAAAAATTTTAAATATAAAGAGGTAAAGGAGACAGCTTCTATGTAGGGTATATGCTACAATATATCTAATTATAGCCAGACAATGAAAAGCAAAAGGCAGCAGTAAAAAAACGAAAGCCCTGTTTTATATGTACTCAGCACTTCCAAGTCTGACATGTTGGGGGGAAATTCTTGAGTTTAATGGTAGTTAAGCTACCAACGTGGTGGGGAGTCTTCATTCAGTGATAAATGGTAGGGTAGGTAGGTAATGACACGAGACAATCATGGGAATGTATGGATCATTTAGAAGGGTCATTTTCTTGATTAGCAACAGAAATCATATTCTGAAGGGGTATAGGAAGTGGGGTTTTTAGAGAAAAGGAGAAACTATTATGGAATACTTTCATTTTGAGGACTGTTCTCAATAGATAAATAGTACTGTTAGCAGGTGGTGTATGTGTGAATTTAATGGGATTCATTATAGGGATCCCTTAAATCCCTCTGTTCTTTTACTAAAGCCTTTTGTACTTTTGAGTATTTGAGATAACCTGAGGAGATAGGTTCATGCTGAGTGTCACAAAAATGCCTGTAACTTGCTTTTATGAGTTTCAGATTTGATTTCAAAAGTCCCCCAGGTGATTCTAACATTTTGTTTTCCACCATATTCCTCATCAAGTGACTACCTCAGTTAAAAAAGAAGAACAACAAAACACTGCTCTTGATGGAACACCATTTGGACGGGGCTAAAAATCCTAACAGAATTAAGCATTAGAGAAGTATTTTGGATACTCATTTACAAAGATCTGAAGTCCTTAAAAATCAGACTTTGGATGGTCTTTGGGAGAGGAAATAACAACTGAGGAAAAATATATAACTGAGTACAAAGCTTTAAAGTAATTTTATAATTAAGCATTGGTGAGGGTTATTCAACTCACAGAGACTCTCAGAAGAGTCTGTAGGAAGGAATCTGAGACCAAAGAAAGGTGGAAGAAACTAGATGGGGAAAGCAAGCTTTCTGGTGAGGATGGGTGCACTGCAGTTAACTGCTCCCTTTAAAAAGAAAAAAATGTAAAAGGAAATTCAAGAAAAGCTTCTAGTGGCTTGGTGGCCAGAAGTGTGCGTGGGGCGACAGAGGTGCTGAGTGTAGGAGCACAATATTGGGGATTGACTCACTGGGTCATGGGAGAAGGAGGACAGGAGATTCAGGGGAAATGTAATTGTCATGTAATGCTGAGAAAACAGTTTTCATCATTGTCACCTATGCCTGTTGTGGGGGATGCCATGTCAGGGAATATGATAAATGCCTTTCTAGCACCTACTCATTACAATCAAGTGTGGAAAGTCACCTTGAGCTGTAGATTTAGTTTAATACTCATTTCTTAAACTCCATGTCATAACTATTATCTCCCCACCCCCATACACACACACACACAGGTAGGTTTTGTTGTTAAGGATACTGAAAGCTTTGTGAGCTGTCTGTGAAAGAGGAATTGGGATGAATCTTAGGAGTAGAGGGCTCTCTGGGGCACCTCAGAACCCCTGAGGGCAGCGATGAAGCTCACAGCTGCCCTGGTCAGTTCTGTGATGGGACAGGGCCCGTTACACATGCGGGACAGGTGTACTGCAGACCAACACCCTCTTCCTAGTGCTTGAAAACCCAGTAAACTTTCAGAGCATAGTACTGCACTCTACATTTATTCAGAATATGCATCTGAAAGGAAAGACAGATGCTGATCACTTGCCAATGTCCTCTGTCGAAAGGAAGTGAGAATACATTTCTTAACATTTCCCACTTTAAAGCGTGTCTTCCTGAAGGACAAAAGGACATCTGGGGTTTTTTCCCCCAATAAGTTTCTCTTTGCCACATCCACTGTCCGTTTCTCCCCAGGGCTCAGCCTGCAGTTTCTGCAGCTCTGATTTCAAGGGGGAGTAAAGGCGATATGACAGGAAATAAACCACTTTCAAGTAATATAATAATGCGACTCTCGCTGTAAGCCACAAAATTGAGGCAAATGACATTCTAAAAAAGGGAGAGATGGTGTGTATACAGCACTGGGCATGAAGGGCAGAGGTGCTCAAGAAGACAAGAGAAAACGTTGCAAACATTTTTTTCATCATTTTCGAGACAGGGCCTTAACTTCTAATGCAAGAATGCATATGAATCTAAATGTGACTTTGGTAAAATGTCCTGTTTTGCCATTCTCTGAAGGAACCTGGTGTGACCCAGAGATACAGTGATTTTTTAAGCAATTTTTGGTTTAATTGGTTTAATTATAGTACTTATTTAAATTATCCAAATTTATCATACAATCATTAACCTTAAAGTTTTGCTTTGCCTACTACTAACATTTTCACTCTAAAATCAAAACACAATTTCTTCAAGTTCTACAGGACTTGGGATAAATGAAACACAGGTTTTTATTTTATGAGATGCATATTCTGAATAAATGTAGAGTGGAGTACTATGCTTTGAAAGTTTACTTCTCACTTTCTTTTTAGAGGTCTGACCAAAAAATCCCACCAAAACACAAAACCCTAAAACGAAGTAATCAGGAAACTTCTTATGAAAAGTGAAAATCTCCCTTTTTCTTATATCCTTTCAGTAAATAAAAAGTCCACCCTTATTAAATAAATTATCTCCTTTCATTAAGTAAAAGGTCAATACATCAAAATTTATTTAAATTAGGAAATAACAAGGTGTTTACTGTGTGTGTTTTTGATATAACAGAAGACTTTGAACCTTACTTGAAAACTTCAGATGTGTTTCCTTTTTAAACTTCTGCTGGTATTTCATATTTAAAGGATGGCTTATAGTTATTTTTATTGAAGCAACCCTTATCTCCATTACTTCTGTATATCGTTTACTATACTATTGTGGGTTTTTCTGCCAGGCAGAGAGATGTCAGGAAGGACAATAACTTGATTCAAGACAAATTAGCTTAGGACAACTTAGAGTTGATACAGCCATACCCAATAAGGAAAAAATACTTTCAAATCTGTGAAATGTCATGGAGACAGTGAAAAATTGACTTTTAAAATATTTAGAATTAGCAAGGAGAAACCAGCAGATTATTATAGCCTTATTCTTTAGGAAACCTTGCTGTGTTATGTTTTCTTCAAGATTTCATTTTTTTTAAATAACCTTAAGTGTTAATAATTTTACTGTGTGATAAAGCATACACTTTTTGTTATCCATTTAGAGCACTATATCCTCGGTCTATATTAATATAAATCATTCATTCAAATAGGATACATTATTTATACTTTTTAAAAGTGTATTTTTAAAGTTTTATTTAAAATATAGCTTGATTTTATTTATGAGTTATAATCTTCTGCTAATTACACTTCAGAAGTTTAGATATAATTACTATTAAAAGAGGATTGGATCCATTATATATACTCTTTAAAAACAAAATAAACCAAAATGCATTGATAAATTCAGAATGTTTATCAAGAATTTTTTTTGGAAAGTAAATTGCATCAGGATTTCTTGCTATCTACCAAATCTACATAGAGATAATCTGTATTTATGAACCATTGATATCAATCATGCATGTCTTCTACATATTTATCAGGATATATTGTTACTGGTGTTCAAAGGCATCATAAATTCATGCCTCCTCTTCATGAAAAAAACATTTTATGGCAAATCCTCTCAACCATATTTATAATTAGCAAATATGACTAATTCAAATGTCTATTTCCCAGTGTTAGGACATTTCCTCTTATCTCCTCTTATATATGCTATGTGCACACAAAGATGCACAAGACACATACATATCTTCTACATTTGTTTCTGGTTGTGGGTATGTGTGCATAAATACATATAAATAAAATTCCATGTGACCATGGAATGAGAGAATTCAAGGTTAGCTATTCTTGGTAAACCTTTACAAGAAGTCAATAAAAAATAATATGTTGAACGCAATCTTCAAAACAAAAATAAACTAACACCGTGAACAAACAATTCCACAAAATAGAAGAAAAATACATTTAAAAATTGAAAAACAAGAAAACATACTACTCCTAAAACTTATAAGAAGGTGACAGGAAAACCCTAGCATAATGATATTCACAATAAATGTCGTTGAAGACTATGTCTTTATTAAAAGGTGAATATTGTAAGATTTAGGTTGAAAAATAACAACACAATAATAACAATCTGCTCCACCTCCTCCACCTCCACCACCACCTCCTCCACTTTCTCCACCCACTCCACCAGAAACTTCCTCCACCTCTTCTACCTCCTGCACACCTGCACCTCCTCTGCCCCCTGGCCCTAAGCTGAACTAATTCTGAGTTCCTAGTTAGCGTTCCTGACACCACTTGGCATGGGTTTTCCCCACAGCCTGTTACTGTCTGGAAAGGGCAGACATGTGGTGGCCTCTTGGCCTTTGTTCAAGTTGGTGAGGTAGAGCCACAGCTTTATCTTTGGAGAATTAACTATAATGGTTATTTGATAAAAGTCTACTGTCTTGCAAGGCCGTGTCTTTTCTGGTTCTCCAGCTACAGAAAGAAATCTTTTGGGGGCATTTGAAGTCTGAACCTTCTCACATTTTGGGTTGCTGCCTTCGTTAGCTCCATGTTCAGATTATATGGGACTAAAAGAAAATCCAGAGAAACCATCCCCCCATTATTTTGACATCCCAACATCCATAGCCAGTTTGCTTTGCCACCTTTCAGAGTCTTATGTTTTATATATGTCCTGCTTTCAATATAACACCCAGGATTTTTAATTGTCCTTAGAAGGAGGAAAAGCAGAGATTGTATCTACTCTATTTTCCCCAAAGCAGAGGTCTTGATACATAATTGTGAAAGACTGGTAAAGCAAAAAGACCACCAACCTGGACCAAAAGGGACCAAGATTTACCAAATTTCAGAAAGATTTCCAAACCCTCACATTTTTAGAGGCTGAATGCAAGCAGAAAGAGCCACTCTACCTGCAACATGTGCTTGCTTATTTTTTCTGTTGAAATTATCTTATATTTCATTGGCTTTTGCTCTTCTACTTACTATTGTATCCAGGTCTTACTTCCAAGGCTGAGAAGCAGGGGTCTAATCAAGGGTTGTTTCTTGTCCCCAGAGATGGCGAACTCCTATGGAACCATAGAATGCTCTGTGCTTCCTGCTTTTTCCATTTGGTAATGGAAGTATCTATTTTAGTCATCTTGATGCTTTATCACTATATGCATGGTGTGTATGATAGGCGCAGATAACTCTTTAAGAGTTCATATTTTTTAGATCAAAAGCAGCCATATCGGAGTAGCTACAGTCAAATTTAATACAGACTGAGAAATTCTGGACATTGAAACTTATGCCATGACGATGAAAATTTTGGGATCATGGATAACAATGAGTATATTTTATGTGAGGTTAGAATGTAAATATCTCGGATCAGACGCAGACAGTGGTAGCTTGTAAAAATGGGATATATTCTTTCTCTCCTTGCATCCTTACCCGCTCAGTGTGATATTGCACAGTCTGTCATCAATATGTGGAATCTATTTTCCCTCCCCTTGAATCCAGGTTGGCTACATGACTTCATTTGGGCCAAACGGGGCTCTAGAAAATGTGAAGCAAGGGAGAACTAAAGAACCATCCTTGAACACTGGGACTTGCCCTTTGTCACTGCATTTGGAACCCTGCGGCTGCCAAGTGAGTGAGCTGAAGCCAGTCTGCTGGAGAACGAGAGGCTTTGTGAAGATGAACCAAGGTAACAAACCAACAGGGAGCCCCAAGCCTGCCACCAACACATGCGTGAACGCAACCAGGACCGCGTGAACCTGCCTCAGTCCGGACCACCCAGCTGAGTCAGCCACAGATTGATGACAGGCTAAATTGATTATTGTTTAAACTCCAAGTTTTGGTGTCATTTGTATTAAGAGGCAACAAACTTACATGCCATTAACCCAGAGGCAACATCACTGACAGAGAAGATATTTGCATACACGTATCCACCTAGTTATCCCAGGTCCGGGTTATATATAGAATTTCTTAAAAAGTAGAAATAAGAAAGACAACCCAAAGAGAAGGTCCTAGACTAGAATATGCATTTTCCAAAGAACATCCAAATGTCTAATAACTATATTTTTTATAGTCCTCAGCTTCTTTGGTCATCAGAGAAATACAGATTAAAACCACAAAGCAACATCAGTACACATTTGCCCGATTTCCTAAAATAAAAGAGTTGGAAAATATCAAACATTGGGGAGGATGTCGCTGAGCAACCGTCCTCCCATAAACTGCTGCTAGGAGTGTGAGCTGGTATTTTTAAAGACTACTTGTCAGCATCAACTAAAGCTAAAAATACGCTTATCCCGTTACAAAGCAATGTCACTCCTAGGTATGAATCCCAAAATAATGTGTCCGCATGCTTGCCATAAAACATGTCCAACATGGTTCGCAGCAACAGTATTCAAATGGCCCAGTTATTCCCAGTGGCCCTCAACTAGACACTACATAAATGTCCATCAAGAGAGGAACCGATAAACTGTAACGCCCTGACCCAACATAACACTGCACAGCAATGGTGTAACTCATCTACAATTAACTGATAACGCAAAATATAACTGGGAACAAGGTAAGCCAAAAAGGCATACAGTGTCATGCCATTTCAATACAGGAAAAAATTAGGAAAGTCAAACTGAAGCTGTTAGAAATCTAAAAAGTAATTTTCCTTGGGGAAGGAAAGACTATAAGAAATCATGGAGACCTTTGTGGTCCCAGTAATATTCTATTTCTTGACCTGGGGTTAGTTATGCAGGTGAGATCAATTCGGGAAAATACATATATATTTATTAGAAGGGTTTGTACATCACTTTATTAAATGTTAATGAAATGATAAAAATTTACATCCATAGTTGACTTAATACATTTGAATATCAATATCTCCCTAAACAACAAAACTCCCCAAGTTATCTGAAAACGTTTTAAATCTAATTCCCTTCCATCTTGCCTTACATCTTTCAAGCTATTTTGGCCTAGTATTTTAGTTTCACTTTATTTTAATATCCCTCCAAATTAGACAGTGTAAATAATTTCCTAGCATTGCACAATCAATGCATTTTAGATTTATTCAGATGTTTAATAATTTCTTTGCTACTGTTTCCCTTGCATTTCACAATCTGTGTTGCTTTTGATTTCTCTCATTTTGAATATATAATTCAGTAATTCTTCCCACAATAGTATTTTAGCAGTGGGTTCTATCTGAAGATAACTTTTTTTTAACTATCAGATATTGTAACAGCTTATTTCAGTAGAGAATTCACCCAGTTGTTTTCTCACATCACATTGAGGATATCTTTTTATCTTCCCTACCTTCCATCTACTTTGTCCAGGTCAAAATGTCTGATTTTTTTATTCATATATGATCTATACTTCTTAGGTTCTTTTATGAACTACTATTTGCCTTCAGTATTCTGAAATTTCCCTATTCTAGGGATTTAAAAAAATTTCTCATGTTCAAGATTATATGCTTCCCACATCTAAAAATGAATGTTCATCTTGGGAAAATTCTCAGATGTTATCTTTTTTAATAGTACCTCCCCGCTCTCTATTCTCTCTTCTCTGGGATTGTCAGTGCAGTTAACTTGGAATTTCTCACCTTTTTCTACATATTTTAATTTGTCTTTTAAATTGTACTGTCATCTTTTAATTTCCCTTCATTGCATTGGGGTGAATTCCAATATATCTGCCTTAATTCTTTCTTTCCTCAAATTCACGTAATCTGCAGCTGCACACATAATTCAATGGTTTCTTTTTGTTATTTTAATTTCCAGTTTGTTTTACTTTCAAAAATGAATTTTCAGGATTTGTATATTTTTTGTCTTTATTCCCTGCTTTTATTTCTCTAATAATTTCACATTTATTTTTCTATGACTACAATAATTCTTTGGGGATTTAATTCTTCTGCTTGTGGTTTCTTCTGCCTCTTGCTTATGGTAGATTGTTTCCCCCACGGGTTTTAAATTTTGGATTGTGAGTTTATTAAGACTTCATCTGTGGAACACCGAAAAATCTACTGAGACTGTTATAATCCTCTCTCATTTAGGGAGCATCACAATATTGTATCCATATTTTATGTTAATATTTAAGATAAGGGATTCTAAGACCACAAAGACAGTGTAAACTTGAATGACAAACTCCATTATGATTAAATGTCTTCAAAGGACTTGGGTTTTTTTTTTCTTTTAAAGGTTGTATTAGTTAACAAGGGCTACAAAGTACCCTTTATAACAAAGTACCACAAACCAAGTGGCTCACAGGAGAGAAAGTACTGCTCACAGTTCTGGCAGTGAAAGTCTAAACTCAAGGTTGGCAAGGTTGGTCCCCTCTGAGACTGTGAGGCAAAAATCTGTTCTGAGACATTCTCTTGGCTAACAGATGGCCATCTTCATGTTCCTATGGCATTCTGCCTGTGTATCTGCCTGGGTCCAAATATCTTCTGTTTATAAGACACTAGACTGATTAGATTAGGGCCCACCCTAATGGTATAATTTTACTTTTATTACTTTTGTATGGCTCATGTCTCTACATAAGGTCACATTCTAAGTTATTGGAGATCAGGATTTCAATATACTAAATTTAGGGGACATTATTCAACCCATTACAACTACATATTTCTTATCCACTTTTTTAGTTTGCCTTTTTAATGGTATAATTCTTCAAGCATCTGACTTGAATGAATGGGTGTCATTTCCTAGTGCTCCCCGCAAACCTCAGATCCTATCTCTGTATGTGCATTAACCCAAGCCTACTATAGCACCGAGATTATAAATTATGTTCCTATATGACAAAGGTTTTCATACCTAAGGTTTAGTTCCCTCTTTATTTTTGGATCATTGGAACTTCTCTTTTTTTATGAGCTCAGTTATAATATAAAATTATGATTTTTACATTGTATTCCTTCCATTTAGTAAAAGGGAAAGAAGAAAGAAAGTTTCAGGAAGGCTTTTAACTGTCTACTTGGCTATATAGTACTACAACCAGAAAACTCAGAGATTTTAGTTATCATTTAGCATCTTTAAGGACAGCCACTATTTAGAGTAAAATTCATGACCTTTTGTGGGGTTTTGATTATCTCCAATGAAATTAAATGTCAAGAAAAAGATTGAAATGCTTTTTCCATCCTAAATTTTGGTAGACTGGGTAATACTGGGCTAAGGTAACAAAAAAAGTAAATTTTTCTATTCTAAGATTATGATAGTTATAAAGCTAATATGGGGAATTCACTGTAATTATATATTAAGATTTATAATAATCCTACCAGACACCAATTAAAGTATAAAAAATAAGAGCAGAGAAAATTAAAAATTATGTGTGTTTTAAAAAAGATTTCATGTTAAAATATTCATTTTCCTTCCCTTTTCAGAAGGTGCATAGCTAGCTGAAAATATGCATCTGCTCTTCGTGTGTGCTATGCTGTCATGTCAGGTATTCCCTTGGGCATTTATCAGTCTGCTCTGCTCTCCCAGGTGGTCTTTTCACATCTTCTTCTTTTATGTGAGTTGTGTTCATTCTCCCTAAAGTCATTCACACTGCTCTGCTCTGAACCCCAGCAACCTTGTTTGCTCTAAATTCCCAGGTTTTAATTATGTTGTTCTCTATTATTTTTCTATATATTAACTTATCTTTCAAACAGTATCACAAAGCATATAATGTGTGATTTATTTACTCAGTGCAATTAGTCCTTGTTATATATTAGATACTCAATGTTTTAAGCAGAATTTCATTGATTATGCACATTCATCCAGAGTAATAGTACCATTGAATGGCTTGATGATGCTCTAGGCAAATAGAATGTAAGCCTTGACTATCCAGAATACTATCTCAAAAAATCACCTACAACACTGTACTTAATCAATTATACTGTATTCTAAGATGAACATAATTTTTAACAATCTTCACAACTGAAATCAAAGTTCCTCCAGAGAGATTATTATTTTGTTTGGTTAAATTTATACATGTAATTTTTTGCACATAATTAATGCTTAGTAATGCTGATGACTTTGCAGATATAGAAAGTATTTATCTTGTATTTATGAATAAGTAAACTTCTTACCTAGAGGATGCCATGTACACTGCCAACACTTTTGCATGAATAGTGGCTATTCATACAATAGAATAGAATAGAGAATAATGGCTCATATTATGTGTTAGTATGAGTAAAGTTAAAACAGTGCCTCATACATTGAACATGCTCTCTACATGTTTGCCATCATTATTTAATTTCTATTTTTGCAGCACCCAACTATATCTACTTCAAACCCTCTGTCAGTCAAATTAAGAATACCCACAGTTAACTATTTAGAATCAACTGGACCTACAACTCAATTCTGGGGTAAAGAAATTGGATCACGTTTGCCATGTAAACTTTGAATCACATTTGGGTTTAGCCCTCAGATCAGAGAAAAAATGTGACAAATTATTTAATGTTGTCAGTATTAATTGGTTTCGATGTCTTTCCAACTTACCGCTTTTCTGAAGTAAACTGATCACCAATATGCCATTTATTTTCCCAAATAATGTCCATATGCAGTGTTTCTTGCCACTAGTTATAAGCTTCCTCTAAGATACAGGTAAATAACTTGATTAAGGTGAGTAATACCCTAAATTGTGAATATTATATAGTTACATTGGTAACAAATTATTTTTCAAAATTTCTTCAACATTTCTGATTGCACTATTTCTAGAACCTGAAAAATATTGTTGTATCTTAACTTTTACTAGAAATATATAATCATTCATTTCCTAAGTAAAATTTATAGTTTGAAATAAATACAGTTGATATTCAACTATGTACAATCAAAAAAAAATCACTCCCAAACCTAATTCAAGTTTATCTGGAGTTCACAAATTCTCATTTTCCTGAAGAATGAACTTCCATTTGCTAACAAATAATTTGGATGAAATCTATAAAATTTATAAGGTAAAAGACCTATCTAAATTTCAAATGATTATAAGAAGTATTATGAAAATATTATCTTAGGTACATTATAATGAGGTTTTTTCCTGCTTGGCAGTTTTCCAAAGAATCATAAATATCTTTGATTTTCTTAAACAAATTGAAGCTTTTGTTGTAATTATCTTTAAATTTGAAGTTACATATAAATTAAACATATAAATTACATTTAGAGTGGCTTAAAAAAGAAGGTAAACTTTTGTGGTTGTGTTTTCATCAGCTAATATTTCAAAATCACTGGAAATGTCTATTCTATGAGTCATAATTCAAATTAAAGTAATTTATTATGTCTCACCTTGACCTTTACTTTAAGAAGTTAATAAAACCCATTGAAAAATGTATTCAAATTTGGGGTATGGAAATATTTTAATATTAACACCTTGAAATCAGGTTTCATTCTATATATAACTGCAATTCTTATACTCAAATTTTCAACCAGTATTATTTAGAAATACAAAGGAAATGGAACTCAGGTATGGAACTCTTATTAGGTTATGTAATTTCATCATCTTGGCAACATTTTAAAAACCGAGTTGAAATCTGGTTATATGATGGACATTTTCAAAATTCTGATGTTCTCATACATTTTATAATACTTCTTTCTATTCTAAATCAATTCCAAATTCAATACTATTATAATCATCTTAGAATTAATATTTCAGACTACCATTAATGATTTAACATATTTTAATGGAATTAAGATTATTTGCACTGGTATATATTTAATATATGTTTTATAGTCAGATCTTCTGTGTGTGGTCAAAATAACAATGTATCAGGGTTCAGGCTTCACAATAATCTATTGAAGTTACTTCTAGAAACATGGCCTATTAAAATAGAGCCCAGAAAAAGTACATAAAGGAAGGAGACATTTCATTTACAGTAATGATGATCTGCAATAAGTAGCAATCCTACCACTGAGTAAAATAAAATAAAATTTCTTTAGCAACAAGAGAAAGAGAAGAGATTTTCTAGTACAAAACCTGAGGGGAAGGCAAGGACCCCAAATGTGTACACCCAGAATTCAAACCTGCTTTTCCCCTGAGGACATTTACTGATTAATAAAAAACAATGGTGAGACTGAGCTATGGTATAGGAGGATTCATGCAGAAAGAGGAATAAAAATATGTACTAGGGACTACATCCATTTTGAGTTGATACTGAAATTATCTGACACCTACTGTAATCAACTACATTTCAGGAAAGAGAGTAAAAACTTAAACTTTTGGCAGAAGAATATAAAAGCGCATGCCAGTAGATCTAAGGGAAAATCAAAATCTTTTTACAACTAAAAATCAACATTAAAAAAATTAAGAATTCAATTAATGGAATGTATAGCTTTACAGTAACTAAGACAGCTAAAGAGTTAATTAGTTAACTGGGAAGTATGGCTTATGAGGTGGAGCATTTTTTTATATGCATGTCATCTGTGTATTTTCATTGGTGAGGTGTCTATGAAAATTATTGGTCCATTTTTTAAATTAGATTTTCTTGGATTTTGGAGTATACATATGTATATGTATATATATATATGGATAATACATATTTTGGATCTTTGTTCCACTGTATTTACTTTACTTCTTTGCTTAAGGCCAGTTGACTATATTTTTGGGGATTTCTTTCTTACCTCTCTATTCTGTCCCATTCATATATTTGTGCATTTGTTTACTGTCAATACCACACTATTTTGATATACATGGTGTGTTTCTTTGTTTTCTGACAAACATCAGCTGGGATCTTCAGGGTGGCTGAGTAAAAATTTGGATTTGGATTTAGGATCTGTTGATTTCCTGTACAGGGTACCTGAACATATCTCACCTCTGCTCCATGAGATGAAAGAGTATCTTCAAGTTATTTTCATAAAGATCTGAGAAAAATAAAGTGGTATGTCCTGGGAATGATGTGAACCAAGGGATGTGTGTGTGTGTGTATGTATGTACATGTATCTTCAAAAATGGACCTATGCCTCGATGAAAGACAGAAAAATATATATATATAAATGGTCAGTATCCAAAGAAAGGGAAATCATTGATCAGTCAAAATAAACACAAAAGAGATTGATGAATAGAAATGTAAAACAACTAAGGAGATTCCAAGTCAGCACAAAATTATTTTTTGAACCTAAATGAAACATGATTTTCTCAATAAATAATATAGTAAGTAAATGAAGCATAAGTTCAAAGATGAGACTGGAATCAGTGGCTTGGAAGAAAATTGTCAGAAGGAAATCATGAGGGAAAAAATAAAGAATTTGAAGGGTATATCTAGAAGACCTAACATGCAAATAATAGGAATTCCAGAAGGAGAAAAGGGAACAGGTGGAGGACCATTATAAATTAAATAAATTAAATAAATCATAGGAGAATATTTCTCTTACCTGAAGAAACCTTAGTCTGCAGATTTGTGTTCAGGGAAAGATTTATGAGCAGTGTCACATCCTTGTGCCTATTCTTATAAAATTTACAAAATCCAAGTGGTATGTCCCAGGAATGGTGACAATTAGAAGGCAAAATAGAACATTTTATAAAATTAAAAAGAAAAAATACACTAGTTTTTTTTGTTTTATTGAGAAATAATTGACATACACCACTGTGTAAGTTTAAAACATACAGCATGATGGTTTGATATACATATATTGTGAAATAATTACCACAATAATTTCATTCTACATCCATCTTTTCATATAGATACAATAAAAAGAAAAGCTCCTTTTTCACTTCTTCTGTATATCATACATCAGTGCTAGCTGTACTCATCATGTCGTCCATCACTCCAGCACTGAGATAGCAAAGACAGATCAATAACCCATAATCCACTATGAGTAAAGTGCTGCGATCACACAGTACTGCACAGAAACTAGTTACCGTGCTTTTGTTGAGAAGAAAAAAATACATCCATGGTGAAAAGTCACCCTGTTGATTCAATTTAAATGAAAGCAAGGAGATTGGCTTGGAATGGGGAATGTATGTTCAAGCTATAAACTCTTAAAGGCAAAAGGGTGTATGTTGCTCATGCTGAGATACTAATTGATCTGAACCAAACTACCTGATGAGAACAACTAAGATGCTGAAAGAAAAATTAGTATGAGGGCATTCAAATGGTACATGACCTAAACAGGAAGGAAACTCAAGGAGAAGCTAGCTTTTGGATCCACTTTTCAAATAAAGGGAAAAAAATGCTGAGCAGATGAGGGGTAAAGGAGATATTTGTTGTGGCTGACTGGTAGGAAGCTGTGAGTTCTTGTTGACACGAACAAAGCTTGTTTTGTTTTAAGGTCGAAATCACCATTTTGAAGAAATCAGAACAGTATAAGTTTCAGTTACGTGGTTATGGGTGTTTAGCAGTCTAACTGTTGCCTTTAGTTTGATTTCTCTTCAGCCCCCCTTTAACAGAAGTCTAGACACATTCAATGTTTTTACCTGCTTGGTGGATCATTAGCATCCACTTTAATGTGTATGAAATTAGGCACACAGTACTTATATTTACACACTTTTCTCTATATAGTATAATTTACATTAAGAAAACAATCCGTCAAATGATGCATCCCAGTCTGTACTGCAGTAGTGATTCCTGTTGACTGCTCTCCTCCCACACAGGATGGGACCTGGAGCAGTTTTTTCAGCTCTGGGTTACTGTCCCAAGCAGATCCACTTGGAGATGGGAGTTTGGAGATGGGTCATGTTAGCACCAGGTAAGTATCTAGTACGGGAGGTGCATGAACTCTGATAAAAAAAACGAGAGGTGTTACCTTGCACTTCACCTTTGCCTGAATAGGCTTTTCAGCTCTTACTTGTATTTTGGGAACCATCTTAGTCTCCACCAATCAGCTGCATATTTTTTCATACACAAAAATGTAAAATGTAAAACAGTCCACCAACCCTTCCCCCAAAATCTTAATGGATTTGTATTTAGTGATTTGTTTAGACTTAAATGGTTTTACTGATTTACATGTCCTACTATAGTGTGTGATTATATTAGCCTTAGATACTCCTCTTTGAGTATAAGTAACCATTTAAGCAATTCCAATCATGTATTGACATGAAAAAAATATCCAAATGTGATTTAGGCATTACTTATTACATAATTATGATAGTTTACTATCATAAGCTTATGACAGTAAAAATTAATGAGCATGTACATGTTAAACCCAAGTGTGCCAGACTTCTCTCCTTCATGTAAATTATGTCTATGTTACAGGGGAGATTTAACATATTCATTATATTACTCTAGAACACTTAATTGATATTCATGCCTCCATAAATTATCAGTAAATTTACCTAGTGTAATTTGGAAATTTGTTCAAACTAAATTTTATGCATCATTTTTACTCTAAATAGAAAATACTGAACTCATAATACGGAAGTCACTGTAAGAGCGTGCTGGACTATACTGGACCAGAGTCTGTTGGTCATGGACCAAAAAGATCCAAGGGCAAATAGCATGCTGATCCATCGTATTTAGTTGGATCATGTAGTTTAGTTTTCAAAGTGTTGCATTATTCAAGAGAATAGATTATACTACAGAAAATTATGAGTGACATGTTAGATTAAATTGTAATTACATAAATATTCCATGATGGTCAATATGATGTTCAGTGCTTATCAGCAAAATATATGTTTTTAAATCTTATTAGTCCGAACTGATGACTTAATGAGTTGGAGTTGAGAGCAATTACAGTCTGTTCTGTTTCTGATGGATGTTCCAATGATCAAAAGTTATCTTAAAATTGCATTGTAAGAAAACATAGTAAGAAATTCCATTGTGTTTCTGGTATATTAAAATGGCAGGTAAAACTGTTTTACTCAAAGATTATTTGTCTTAGGACATAAAGCTCTGTACTTAATGCACTTGCACATTATAATATGTATGATAAAATGTAGGGTTGTTCACCAGCATTAGAGACAAACAGACTACTAATTGGTAATACAGTAGTAAAGACCTCAACACTTTATTTGAAAATTACATCAACAGACTCAAATTCTGCTTTTCTTTCCATGGGTTAACACTAAATAGTGCCTGTCTAATCTCAATTAATACACTGTGATCAAATTCTAAGACATTCCTTTTAATTGTTACACAATTAATTTTTAGAAGAATGTTCTTTATATTTAATTAAAACACATATCCTCACAATTTCAAATTTACACATATTTTGTTCTCCATTGGACTACATTCTCATTTTATCTTCATTGTCTTCACTGAATAGTCTTCAGTTTGGTAACATTGTTTATTATCAATTTTTATTCCTTTACATTATTTTTTTCCCCATCTCCCTTTGTTACAGGAAAGTACAGAGAGCTTTATGTTATTATGTGACTTATCCACAGGGAAAGGCCAGTTTTCCTAGGCTGTAGAAAATCCATCTAAACCTAATTCTTCCCCTTTAACTTCACTTGTTCCATACCATCTTGACAGGGTTATTCAATGCCTCAAGCATTACATATATAAAAGCCATGTGAGAAATGATAACATTCTGTTGATGCAGCATTCCCAATTCTATAACACCCTCCTAACCTTCTGATTTGTGTTGTCATCATTCTCTGCATTGTTACTATCACACTTACTCCATGGTTATGCTTTCAAATTTTTGGTGCCTTACCATCATTGCCCCCACTGGGTTTTGTGATTTTAGGAGATACCATTGTTTAGGTAGGCCATCTATCTTCTATTTCACCCTACAAATACCTGGGACTCCTTAATTCTCAAGACATTTCCCTGAACTTGACCCTCACTAACCATTTATTCCCAAAACAGCACTCCAGATAATAAAATAACACATAACTCATTTATCTAAAATATCTCAACTGGCACTCTTTCCTCTGTATCCACAATTTCTCTCCACTGAATTTTCTTGGACCTTCTCTACAGGTCCATTTGCTTTTTAACCTTGTCCTTGGCCTAATCTCTTAATATGTCTTAGCTTCTCCCCAATATCTATACAACTTCTCCCTTCTCTTATTTCTTTAATCCTGGATGGTACATGATGTTAATCTTAATTCTCTCTCATCACAGTCTTTGTACTGCTATTATTGCAAAACCATAGCATTGATTAAACACTGGGGAATACTATCTAATTCTTTTTTGTTTTTACATTCAGATTCCTGAAAGCCACTGAGAATAGTTGGCAATGCAATTTTGGAGACTTCAAATTCAGCTAGATCATCTGTACTGCTGAACATTCTTTACCTTGTCTTTTGGTAGTGCTCCCAGAAGGCTGAGCTAACAGGGCAATCAATTAGCCTGATAGTAAAGCAGATGCCTCTAAGAAGAGCTGGAGACATCAGTGTTGATTCACATGAGGACTAGTGTGGGAGTAAGAAGGACCGCCATTTAAACACCTAGGAAGAATTCATCTACTTAAAAAAAAATTGCCAAAAGCTGAGTGTGAGTGACCACAAGAGTATAAAACCTCAGGAAATGGTGTTTGCACCTATTCATACTCTTCTCCATGGGCCTGCAGAGCAAGCTCACAAGAGGCTAGGAAAGCTTCCCTTAATGGTAAAAATCAAGAAGAGAAGTGTAGACACCATAGTGAGAAAAATTACGTATCTCACTTGTTGTCTTGTTGCCTGTGGATCAAAAGTGTTAATTTTCAGGGGCAAAAGATACACACCTCATCACTCACAGAAATAAAGAAGAGAATAGGAAAAAAAATCTCTACCTCTGCATGAGGAAAAGGACACCAACGCTATATTAAGTGTACACCATCAGAGATGCCTGACCACTACAGGAGGATTGACAAAATCCCTCCTCCAAAGCCTGAGGCTAAACCATGACCCACTCCACCACAGTGGGAACACAGAGAAACCAGGAAAAAATGTTTTACTGCTAGGAAAGGTGGAAGAGCATGGAGAAAAACTGTCTCTGAGCTGCAGACACAAAGGGGTGGGTTAACACTGAGAGCAAAGGAGACAGTAAGAAAAATCTTGTGATAAATAGACCCCACCCTAAGAATAATGTGATGCTAGAAGAATTCAAAGCTGGTGGTCCATGTAGGAAACTGTCACAACAACAAAACTCAAACTCAGTTCAACTCCTGATTAGACAGACTCAAATCTCCAACCCCATTACCTTAAAAGCAGAGCAGAAAAAGAGATGTTCATTATATGCACACACTATTTGTGTTTCAACCAAAGATTTTCAGAAGGACACAAAAGCAAGGAGGAAAAAAAAAAAAGAAAATCTACTGTCAATAGACAAACTAATCAATAGGACCTGACTCAGATACGACCCAGATGTTGGAGTTATCAGCCAGAGAATTCAAAATAACTATGACTAACGTGTTAAAGGCACTATTAGAAAAGGTGGAAAATGTATGAACATATGGAAAATTTCACCAGAGAGATGGAAAGAGATAAGTAGAAGTGCTAGTTTAAAACCAAATTGCTAATAAAAATGAAGCATACCTTTGACAGGGTCATCAATAGACTCGTAGTGGACTGAAAGCTTTTTTAGGTCAATAAAATCTTTTATTCATATTCAAGTCTACACCTATTAGCACAGTGCTTGATATGAAACACATATTCAATAACATCAGTTTAATCAGTAATTTATTAATTTTAAAAAGTTTATATTTATTGCAAGATTTCAAGTGATTTTTTCAAAACATATTTATGGAGGAATAATTTTCATACCATAAAAGTCACTCAGTAAGCACACACTAAGCCTTTTTGTAAATGTACAGAGCTGTGAGAATATTACCAAAATCAGTTTTAGAGCATTTCTATCACCCTACAAAGATCCTTCCTGTCTGTTTGCAGTCAACCCCTATCTATCTACCTATCATTTCTGCCTATTTATCTATACATCTATCCATCTTTCTGTGTACTTACATATCTATGCTTTACAAACTCATTTTTATTTATTGTGCACATATTATGTAAAAAATACTCAATATCTCATTCTTGACTTACTGCCCTTTATTTTAATATAATTTCCCCATTTTGATTCTTGCTTTATATGTGAATACACACACACATGCATATACATTCCTAAATACATTACAGATAGAATCACATTGAAAGAGTTAATCACAAAACAGTGTGTCTATACTCAAGGGTGATGTGGAAATAAGTAAAGAGACTAATGCAGATAAACTCAAATGACTACTATTTGAAGATTCAGGGGTAGAGGAGCAGATGAATCTTAGAGAATAAAAGCTGAATTCATTTGAAGACTTTTATGTAGATCAGAAATCTTCAGAAACTATAATATCAAGAATGAAAAACTAAGCATAAAGACAATAAATATTAGACCAACGAATAGCACCTACATAATGGAGTCATGTCACGTTGGTCAATTCCAATCAAGGACACTACTTTCCTGAAAAGGTGAGCATTCCAACTTATTTTTAGGTGTGACAGATGGAGACAAGGATTCAGGATAAACAAACACATTTGTGATCACATTAACACTGTAAACCAGCAACAGATGTGCTCTGCTGGGGTGTGCTAACTCTACTAAAGATAAAACTTGTTGGCAGAAAAATTCTCATCTACACAGCTTCCAACTGCTGTCCCACGTTCACCATTCCACAGAAGTACTTTTGCTGTGAGGGGGCAAATCTAAAAAGCATTAGTCATTTTCCTGAGTCTGCAATAATAAAAGCAGAAATGGGGTCACAAAATCTCAGCCTATTTCTTGAATAGAGGAGAGACATTGCATAAGCAAATGTGAAAATATTTGTCTCTGCTTAAGAAGTTTCAATGTAAAGAAAATTGCTTTCCAGGATATCCCATGAATGCCCATTAGTCTTCTTCTCACTACGAATTGTCTAAACTGGCAATAGAAGTTCACTTCATGCAGTCCTCAGATCTCAGCTCTAAGGAATAAGATTCTTATATCATCTGTTAATAGTCTAAATAAAGCCATCATAATATATATGAGAAGTGTAGGATGAAATATATTTACAGTGGTTCAAAACAAACAAAAAAATATGAAGCAAAGAAGAATCTGTGAAGTGCAAAATGGACAAAAATAACAGTGCTTCTTTCTAAAAATACACTTACTTCTGAAAAAAAAACATTGTATGCAGTCTTTATAGGAATTTCAAAGTAAATGAAAAGTGATTTTTAAATCGTATGTGATTCAAAATTGAGATGGATAGAAAACAGTTGAAAGTAAAATGAAGCTACCCATAAAAAAATAATTTAGGAAATTTAAAAATCTGTATCCAAACAGACATTTTTAGTAGCAGAAGAGACAGCTGATTTCAAGCAAGTCAATTATGGACACCTTGTTGAGCAGAACATCACAATATTCACATGGAGTGAAACGAAAAGATCAACAAACACTCAATCCACGAAAACTGAGAAAAAACAAAGACTATAAAATGAGGTGCACCTATCAACAACCGAAAGAACAAATCGCCAAGGAAAGAGTGACCAGAGCCTACAGTCCACTCTAAAAGACTGCAATTCCCCTCCCAAACACCTGATGCCACAGGAACGATACGCAAACGGCCACCTCATGGCAGCGAGTCAGTGGGAACAAATGGAGAGACACTCTCTCTCTGGATGGGAAGTCTTTGTATGTAGAGAGGTCAATTCTTTCCAAATAAATTAACCAAAATAAACAAACCAAGAAGGTTTTGCAAGACAACCGACCAATTACTGGCTCTCTATCTTCAGCAACCACAAATATCATTTTAAGGGGACTCGCATATCTAAATATGAAAGTTTAAATGGATGAAAATAAAAATTATAGTATTTTCATAATTCTCAAGTTGAACTCTTCCTATTAAAGAGAAAAATCATTACATCTACAGAAAAAGATCTTTAGAATATATATAAATACACAGAAAACTGCTAAATATCAATAGACAAAAACAATAGAATAGATTCAATAGTATTTCATGAAATATGAAATACAGTTCATCAACAAGTGTGAAAAGGTGCTTAACTTCACTAATAATTAGGAAAGCACAAATTAAACGTGAATTAAAATCACTTTCTGCCTACTGGATTGCAAATGTTATTAAAATATATTAACCATATTCATTGTTAGTAAAATAAGCAATGATATGATTTTGTGGGATTGTGAACTGTGAATAACTTTTTAAAAGAGAAATACAGGTGTATATGCTAAAATTCAAATATAAATATCACTGGAACCAGCAATTCTACAAGTCTATACTAGAGAAATACTCTTGAGCACAAAGATGATGAGTGTTTACAGATGTTAACTGGCAGCATCCAAAAAATGGAAGTAAACTTAATGTCCACCTTTGTGGGAGTGTTTAACTATGTTACACAGTATTGTATATAAACACACGAATACACACACATGCAATATTTTAAAAATAAAAATGTATTGACATGAAAGTTTCCCAGTATATATAAGGGAGAAAGTTGAGTCACCAAGTTCAGCATATTTGTTTACAAAATGTATTATAAAAGCATTTGTTTACACAATTACATGTATATAAAAATGTAACAAAATCAAAGATAGTGTTTCCCAAGCTGCCAGAGATGGGAAGTCCACTGTGAATTTAACAGTTTTATCTGTCAGGGGCATGAAATAGAAGATGCATGTATCTCTGCAAAAAGAATTAAGTGCATTTACTGCCTGTAGGTGGCTCAACATTGCTTGAAACAATTTAATGAAAAATGGTTCGTATATATAATTTTGTAAATTAAAAAAAGATGACCTATTAAATACAGCCTTCTATTTTATTAATAATATAGAAAAATAATTTAATAGTACAGAAGTCCATTTTATTTTCTATAGTATGGAGAGTTCAATGAAGTACTTAAGAAATGTAATCATAAACATTAGACCAAAAGTGTACTTGTTTAACCTTTATGCCCTGAGACAAACAAGGTACGTACCCTACATTGTTAAGGTCAGTTGAGTTACTATGTTCCAGGGAGGGGATGGTGAGCATGGCTGAAGAATAAATGGATGAATAACCTTAGCTTTCAATATCTACCTTCTTTTCAAACATTTTTGTTTTACTTTCTGCAGCTCTGTACTCTTGCTGCCTACCAATTTCACTTTCTACCCGGTAATCAAGAGCATTGTTGCAGTGTTCTACATGGACATATCTAGTTTCATTCTCTAAGGATTGTTTTAAACTAAACAATTTATCTTTCAGTCCTAACGGGTCACAGCTCTCTAACATGCATGAGTCCCAACTCAGTTAATTAACTAATTTCTTGACAATCACCCAGAAAATACCTACTCTGATTTAATGTATTTTAAATATTATATGAGCCTAAGTGGAAATTGTGAATTATAAGTAATAACAGTGTTATATTTATTGCATGCTTACTAGTTAATGCTAATTCTCACAACAACCTAATAGTTGTGACTATCTTATAAATGAGGAAACTGATACCGAGAGATGTTAACCAACAGGGATGGTACTTGGTGATACAAATGTCATACATTTAACTCGAAGGTCTAATAATTTGGATGTAATATATTAGCATAAATATTCAGACATGTTGGATGGTAAATAAGATGTTTGGAGTTAAGCAAAATTTCTTTTTGCCTCACAAATTACATCTCACAGGCAGTGAAAAAATTCACCTATCCAGAGAGGAATAAAAACAGAAGAGTAAAAGAATCCAAGGGAAGAAAAATCTTTACTATTTCTATAATATTAGGAATAATGCTATGTGTAATTGTGACTTGCTTCTTACTTTTCCAGATGAACTTACTCCTTTGAGTTGCTGTGTTAATTATAAAATTAAAAACTTTCAAGCAATATATCCTGTAAGTACTTGACAATGATTAAAATTTTATGGCATCAAGTTCATTAAGCAAATGCTATTGGACTGTGAGTTTATTGTCAATTTTAACTTGTTCAAGTGCTTCAATTACAATTCCATTCTGAACTGTAATAATGTGGCTGATAGATGACAATGGTTAACAACTACTATTAAAACTACCCAGGACAGAACTCCATAATGTAGAACAATTAGAGTAACAAATGAGAGTAGCAATATGCTATTATCTTTACATTATTCAGTTGATTTAGTGCAGTATGTTAATCGTTTGTCCAAAAAAATTGTTCCATTGTTTTCACTGGTTTGACCATTGTTTTTTTTTTGAACTTTTTACATCCATTTTACTTACCAGAAGAATACTCAAAGGTAAGATTTTGAGGAACAAAAGCCAAATAATGTGGAGATACAGTTGTGAGTCACTGATTTTGCTATGACCACTAGGATACAGAGGCTGAGATTTAAGGTAAATGGTTGTTTTTTTCAGGTAATTGTAAACAACTTGAATAACAATGATTTTGCTTTTTCCATACAACTTCCAAAATGTAAATTAAGAAAAGATCACTTACGTGCTTAGTTTCTCTTAAAATTGCCTATTTTAATGTATACTTCACACTTAATGGAAAATAAAGATGTCATGGTGTTTTCAGTATCTCAGAACTACAATTTATCACATGTTTTGCTCATCAGGGAATTAGGTAAAACATGAACAAAGTTAAAATACCTTGAATATTTATGATTTATAAAGAAAATGGTGTTTAGCTAATGGAAATACATTCATTTTGTTCCTAAAGTTCTCACCAACAATTCATTTATAAATATTTATAACTTGTTCAAAAACTCTTCAACAACGACTCACAGTTGTATTTTCTGAGTATCAATCCAGTTGAATCACTAATACGGTTTGAATGAGTCTCAAGTTTTCATCAGAGAAATTGCTCACATTTTAATATATGTCTGCTGTGTTGAAGTACAACTTAAAATGTAGCCACTGTTAGAAGCCTCATTTTTAAAATAGTGATAAAAATTCAAGAACAGCTCTCAAGAAAGGATTCTTGAAAAAGGAGAGAATACTGGGTATCAAATAATGACTCTTTAATGGAAAAAATCTCTTACATATCTACTCTGTTAAGAAAATTCTTCCATGGTACTTAAGTTTTAAACTAAAACTTCAGAAGTTTAAAAAATATGTTGGTTTTGTAGTTAATTTTCTAAAATAAAAAAGTATACATATTTTGAAGACTACTTTGTCAAAGAATGCAATACTGAATTCTTTTTAAGATTTGACACAAAAATACCTTCTTACAATAACAGATGCACATTGAAAATGATTTTTAAGAATCTTAAAAATTTTTTCCAGTATCTTTTTGTATCATGGGGAATCTTCTGATAGTTGCTGAAGCTGGAGTAACTTAAAATTACTCAGAACCTAACAGTTATTTTGTGGGATGAGGTTATAAAACTTTATTTACTTTAAATCACATTGTGGCTTTTAATGTTTTAAATAACTCCTGAGCTCAATACTTTTGTACCTCCACTCATAAACCAGCTGAGAAGGCTGAAAGGTTTATGGAACTTAAATTGTTCAAGATTTATTGTCCTGAGATAAAATCTAAACAGCTTTGGTTTAAATTGTATACAAAGTCTTGCTTATCTGTGCGCTTTCTTTTGGTTAATATTCTACACATGCATCTCTCCACGAAACTTCTTAACTTCTCATGTAACAGCACTATCTGTTCGCATTATTCTAATGCTTACTCTGTATATTTACATCAAGAGAAGTGAAAAAAATACACGTTATTCCTAACTTAAAAATGAGTAGCATCGGAATATAGACAAAATAAATGGAATATTATGAAGACTATTAGCTAAAACTGTACAAAAGATGGCATACTAAGTGATAAATTGTTAATTCCAATTTCATTAAAATTAAAAATAAAACTAGAGATTTTCAATATTATCTCACAGTTCTATCTAATGCAATACGGTAGGAAAATCAATGTTTAGCAAAATAAATTGAGCTGCATTTTATGATTATAAGTAAAAAAACTGCTACAAATATATTATAAAGTAGATATTTTTAATGTGGTTGAAAATTAGATTCATATACAGAAATCAGTAGTTTAATACTTTAGCAAGAACTGCATTGAATTTCAAGTGACAAGTACAGTTTAATGAAAATGGAAAAATATAGGTACAATAGCCCTAAATAAGTTAAATCAGGGATGTACTGGCCCTATTATGAAGACTAAAACAACTATCAAATCTTATTCAATGAATAGACTGAGAGGTTCTTATCAGAGAAATCAGTTATGATTTCGATGACTTAAGTGCCCGTATAAATTGATTACAAATTCTAGTAAAAATGCTGTAAGAGTATTTAAATTTAAAAAAATCAGAGGGTACTTACTTTAAAGGGTACAAAATATATTATGAGTGACTTTATTAAAATGATATGATGCTAAGTAAAAAATGGATAAATTAGTTGAACAGGATAGAGAGTCTGGGAGATGATCCAAATATACCATGTAGACATTCTGTAGGATAAAGTAATGTTCAATTCAGTGATATATAAGAAGTCATTAAATATGGGATGTGGTTAAAAGTAACTATTTGAAGAGAAGCAAGAGAAGGAGCCCCTCATCTTAAAAATATATAGAAAATTTTTTTTCATGTGGATTATAGATTAAATATAAATTTGTAAAAATGAAACCACAAGAAAATACCTAGGAGAACACTTGTATAACATTGTGGGACTGGGAGTTTCTAAGTTAGAGAATAGAGTGGCTGTAAAGGGGAAAAATATAACTAAATACAAATTGCACTATAGTATATTTGTCTGGAGAAATATAGAGTGAAAGAGAAAATAGATACATAATGCATTAAACTTGTAAATGATATGTATTCCTCTTTAGAGAGAGTATGTACAAAATTATACCAAAAAGAGACTAAAATTTAATTTTTAAAAACTAAGTCCATGACCAGGTAAATCTCAGAAGAGCTGATCTTAGTAAATAATGCATATACAAACACAGGGTTAGCTCCACTAGATAATGCAGAGATTCCAATTAAAGTCACAATGATGTTACATTTTTACCTACCAGCTTGACAAAATTAAAAAAAGTAATAACCGAGAGCTGCTCTTAGCATATTCTACTTGGGGTCTGTCCAAAAAAATTAAGTATGCTAGCATGTAAAATTATGAGTAGAAGAATGCATATTGCAAATCAACTATATTGAAGGTGATTAAAACAAGTAAAAAAATTTTTAGAGTAAAAAAATATTTTTTCAATAGAGAAAAGACTACACAACTATGTGATAGGATATCATGCAGGGCTTACAAAATGTAACAAGTCTGTACCTTTTGATTGACAGGAATAGGCAGGTTATATTTTGATTTACAAAACCATAGTCATTACCTATGTGAATAGAATAATCTTATTTAACCTATACATATATCAAGGGATAATATTCAAAATATTCATCACCCAGCATGCTGAAATAAATATGTAATTAGTTAAGTTCTCTTTTATTCTCCATATAAACTAAAAGACGTATTACAAAATCGCTTACAAATGTTAGGCATACATTTTAATGCAAATAATTCATAATCCATCCTAACATATTTATATATTTATATAATTTGCTGAATTTTAGGAATTGTTGGTATCATTTTCCTTTGATGTGACTGTCCGTAGCTAGCTAAATGATTTGACATAGTGACCATCCCAAGCCTTTCAATAGTTTTCTTTTTAACCGTCATGAGGTTTGTGGGCGTTCTGTGTTTTGTGGCCTCACAACAGCTGGGCCTGCTGTCCCTGCATCCCATGGGTCAACACACACACCCACAAAATCTACTGTTCTCATGTCTTTTAGCCCTGAGAGCCTGAGCTATTAACCCCCTGAGGGTGGCTGGGCCAGGGTCCGCTCACAAACCACCAGGGATGCCCACATCCAAGCGGGCATTTCTGCCAGTCCATCAGCTGCCCACTGAACCAACAATAGATGCCACCACGAGGTGACTCAGGAAAAAAATGGGACTTAACCAGCAGCCTGGTTTATAATGACATATCATCCCTCTATTTCTGCTAAGCTAACTAATAGCAATCGTATTTTAAACATTTCTAATTATTATGATCATGCCTGGGTCTCTATTGAGGCAGGAAGAAAATTTAGCAATGGCTACCATGTCATCTTATGACAATTAGTCTAAACTAACAAGTACATATTAGAATTTTAATTTATGATTTAATTGTATTGCTTACCAATTTTACTGTACCGATGGACAGAGAATTTTGAGTACGATTTTGAGTAAGATGCTCTCAGGACTAATTATGACCCTACATTCAACAAAGACAAATCAATCTATGTCAATATAAGGGTTTTTTTTTTAATTATGAAATAGCATCCAGGCATCCTTGTGATGATATCTATTTAGCATCACAATGATAAGAGATTTGGAGTCATTCTTTATGGCACAGATATTCCCATCTAGGTTTCTCAAATGTTGACTATGCAAACCAGAGGGCAGCTGGGCCAGACTTACAGTGGACTTGAAAAGCTGCCGTTTTTCCAGTACATCATGAAAAATATTATCTGTGTGTGCCATGTTGCAAAGTGAAAAGGAATTTCTTCCCTAGTCCCAATCACAGGACCCATTACAAAAATGAGGGAGTCAACTGTTCAGCTGATTGGCATAGTCTCCTTTTTATGTCATTGCAGTTATTTCCGTTTTTTTTTAATGACTTAATTGGTTCTGCTACATTATGATTTAATCCTTGTTAGCAGTATAGCAGCAGAAATTAATATTTTTATCATGCAAACCCACCCTATGACATTAGAGGTAACTTCTAATACCACCAGAATCCACTTAAGTTCATTACCACGTTGAAGTATTATGAAGAGCTCTTAAATCACTGACTCTCTCTTTGAAATATAAAAATAAGCAGTTCTGGATAATTCAGTTACATTTAGAGATTATAACTACATGCCTCAATCTTTGCCACTATGCATATAAAGAGGAAGAAATCCTCTTGCTTTCAAAAGTCTGGTAATTGAATTACGAAGAAAAGACATAAACTCAAGAAACATAATTATGTTGCTTTGTCTCTGGGTAAAATAAAAAAAGTAGCTATTAAAAATGCAATATTCATTCATTTTGTAAATCTCTAAAGAGAGTCATCTCAAAAGTATAGAGTGAAGAGGAAATGTACTGATTTTAATTTGGCATCCTTTTTTTTGTCCTTTAAACTGGTTTATTCTTTCAGTTATGTAAAAAAATATATTAAAGAAGCTAATAAGATCTCAGAAATATTTGGAGACTGCTGTTTACCAAAAGTATTTTCTCCTCTTCCTTGAATGTGTGCTTAGATCACATCGTCCAGCCTTCTTAGCAGGTAGGCATCAAAATCCACGTAACTATGTTTTCAACAATGGCGATATCATTACTTCTAGACAAACCGCATACAATTTCTCAGACACCCTCCACCATGCTCTTTCCTTGCTTTGTGTGGACTGGAACTGTGATGACACTCAAAGCCTTAGAAGTAAACAGCTGGAAATGACAGAGATGCCAGGGGCCTGGGTTCCTGAAAGACCAGGTGATGAGGACCCTCCCTCAATGAGCAGCACCGAACTGCGACTGGTACATGAACAAGAAATAACCTTCTATTTTGTTTGAGCTTTTGGATTTTGGGTCTATTCGCTATTGCTATTTACATTACCCTAAATAATGTAGATACCTACACAATCACCTGATAATTTTATCCAATACTTAAAATTATTACACTCAGTTTAATGAGCAGAGTAAAACAGTTGCTGTTCAGATGGCCACCAGGAGGGGCAGACTCGAGCCTGGAATTGATGGCTGGAGGTCTTAACACTCAGCAGGATGCTGCTCACCAGGGATGGATACAGCTCTGGAGTGTGACTCCTCTTCTCCATCAGCAGGATCAAGGGGACCTCCAAAACTTCCACTTCTGGTGGCCTCTTCCCCACAAAATCACAGTCTCTCCAGTATATGTTCTGTGGCAATGTTGGGGATATATTTTTAAATGCTCCTATCACGTTCATTTTAATTACCAAAAGATTACCAGTGCTCTAATCTTCCTATGGCCCTACACGACCTCTACTTGGAACCCTTTGACCCCATGCCTCTCTTGGGAACCTTCCACTGTGTTCACTAGTGTAGGCGATGCTCTGGCCCTAGCAAGACTCCCTCCATGATTTTCCTGAGGTCTGAGGGATGTGAGGATCTCAGGGCAATTGATAAGCAGGAGGAGGCATGGTGGATTGTTAGCGGGAGTAGGAGACTGGAGAGCAGACTTGAGGGTCATCAGTTAGCTTCAGGAGGAATATTTAAAAGGGTCATTGGTATATGTGACATTTGTCTAGAAAAAAATTAATATCTGTATAGGAATTATAATACCTGTCCAGGGAGAAAAAAACAGTCATCTAAAAACAGTCATCTAATATGGAAGTATAGAATCACTGAAAAAGTCCAGCATGAAAAATGAGTACAGTATAGAATCACTGAAAAAGGTTTTTAAGATACATCATTGAACAAAAAATAAAATGTATCCTTGTGGAACTTACTAAGTTAGTGAGGTTAAGAAACACATAAAAACTTATAGTAATAATTATAATACATTTATAATGAATAAGTAAACATTTTATAGAAGAAGAGGGGGCTGCATCACATTAGAACAATGGATATATTAATTTATGATGGACCAGAAGTGTATGGGTGGTACTGGAGAAACAATGCTTGAAATACAGGAAACAGAGCTATTTTGTGGAAATTTATTACAATCAACAGCCATGTAAAATTTCAAGCAGAGTATCTGGTTTTTGTAGACACCTAGTCAAAACAGAAGGAATGTACTCCTGTTGGGAATGTACACAGTAATGCAGCATCTATGGGTATAAAAACACACCAAGTGTTTGTTTCATTTTTTGATGCAACAATGCAAAATCGTTCATGAAAATTCTCATGTTTGTAGGAAATAAGCATTTAGTATTCCTACAGATACCAAGTACTTCTGGTGTTTCATATTTTATGAATTTCAAGTAACATTAATAAACACATTTATTCTATTATGCTAAAAATACTGGATTATTTTTTATCCTCCTTACAGGAAATTACACTTTAAAAGTGATTCATGTAAAGAGGCAATTGAAGAAAATGCAGTAAAAATGAAAGAAAAAATATGTTACAGAGATATATCCAATTAAATATGTATATATTCAGAATTCTATAATGTTTGGGTTAGTAGTGTATTTTTATACATTTTCACTTTTTCTTAATTTTCTTTCTGTTTTAAACATACACTCCTTAATCTAATTGTATCTCCATATGTTGCATTGTTTTTCTTAAAGAAAGCCTCTGATTCGTATGAGCTTCAGACCCAGAAAAATCTGAATCTATCCCTGGATTTATGCCTTTGTTTAGTGATGTTAAAGTTTAACAATAATAATACCTTAACTTTTTTTTCTCGTATCCAAGTATAAATATTACTTCTTGCCCATATTGCAAGAGATGGAAAGCTCTGGTGAAAGAAAAACAATCTGGAATTTCCATTTGGGAAATGAATCATTTCTCTTTATATTTCTTGAGTTTCAAAAGTAATGAGAAGCATGTTAGCACTCAACACATTTCTAACATTGGCTACACAGATATCTTGAGGTGAGGGAATTTTGTTTTCTTCAGGTAAAAGTGCATAGCCCAAAATGATTATTTTATTCACATTATATACAATACATTTTATGAACACTGAGCTATCCCCATACAAAGAAAACCATGAGTTTCACACTGGCTTTTTTTCTCTTATTCTTTTATTCACAAATTCTCACTAACCCACAGTTTCCATTCACTCGCTCTCTGTGGACCTGAAGACACACAGTTTTATTTTCCAGATAAATTTTTTCCTTTCTCTCTGGATAAAAAGCTTTTTTTTTTCATAGTAGGTTCAAATCATCATGCCTATTATTTAAAAAAAACAGCTTGAAAGTGTTATTAATTCAATATTTATAACTTAGAAATGGGACAATGTGGAAGGGGTGAAAGTAGGAAGTAATGTTAAGGATCAAATGATCTGCAGGCAGAGCAGTGTGGAACTGTGATGATAAACTGAAATAAGAGCAGGACCAGCAGAGCATTAAATACCATGATCACAGACGGTTTTAAGGTAAGAGAGAAAAATAGCTGTACCACTCATGAATGCACTTTTTATAAAAAATAAAGTAGGATAAGATTTCCTTTGTGTTTATTTTTCCTAAAATATTTAAATGAAAAAAAAGTGAAAGGGAGGCAAGAAAAAAAAAGGTTAGAAACACATTTCTGTGTTACTTGGGTTTTAGAATCTCAGTAAGTATATTTCCACTGAGTGAACTAGAAAAAAAATTTTTCATAGTCGTGTAAGAACATATCTAAGACAAGTTAAATTCTTTCCACTTGTCATAAAAATCACAGGATGGATCCTGCTCACACCACCACACACACACACAACTTTAAAAAAAGTAAGTTATTAAAACATATTATAACAAGCTCAATTCTAAAACCACTCAGAAATGTTCAACATGCTCACCTACTGATTAAGGGGTGAGGCTGCAGAAAAAGAAGAGATTGGATTAAAGATGGCAGCATGAGAGGTGAGACACAGGCTTCCTCCTAAAACTGCATATAATACAAAAATATAATTAATACAACTAAACCTGAAAAAGCAACAGGAAAGAGGACTGCACCAGACTGCATACACCTGGAGAAAAGAGCAGGCCACACAGAACAGGGTAATGTACCAAAGCTGTGGCCCAATAGGATCCAAGCCCTTCCCCTACCCCAGCTCACTGGCAGGAGAAAGAGAAACCAAGCAGGGAAGGACTGGAGACCTGGGACTGCTGAATACCTAACCCTGGAGATCTGCTCTGGGAGCACAAACCTACATTTCATGGTGCATGCATGATACTCTCATCATTATGGGGTTGGAAAGCTAAGAGAGGCAGAATTCCTGGAGAGACTGAGATTCCAGCCACTTGTGGAAAGAAGGGAACCATATCCGGCTGCTCTGAGACAAAAGAAAGGCAGGCAGTCTGAGAGACATCCTAACAAGGAAGCCCTTAGCAAGAGGGCTGCTAAAGGGGCAAGACCTGCCAGACCTTACTGCTCAGGAAAGAGGACAGGTAGACAAAATTGCCCGGGTGCACTCTGCCCAGCAGGTTGGGAGCTTTGCCATATAGACTTTCATATTTAAGGAGGAAAAGGAAATCTTTCTCCTTAGACAATCTTCAGGTGCTTCAGCTTCCTGGATGGCTACACTACTCCAAGGAGCCCCTCCATGATACGCAGCCTACTGCACCTTTCTCCCAGCCAGCCCCACCTGGATCGCAAACAGGCAAACCCTACCCTGGGGTTAGGCAAGGCAGAGAGAAGACCTGTGTACAGCAACTACAAACCCAAAGCACAGAGGGCTTACACCTGCATGCTCGGCCCACTGGTTCAGGCAGTGGAGACATAGCAGTCAGGAAGCAGAAAACAGCTCTTTCCTCCCCCCAAGCACCAATACCACTCCCCTGCAACCCCCAACATTGCTTCAGGGGCTGAGCAGCTCCAGAGAGTAGAGCTTCTCGGCACTAGAGGGCACCATATACAAATATGAAATGCCAAAGGAACCTGGTTCAGAGTAAAACTATTAATAGAACTCCTGAGAAAGATTTAAATGACATCAACCTCATGAATCTTCCTGAAAGGGAGTACAAAATAAAAATCACTAACATGCTCATGGAGGTATGGAAAGATATTCAAGAACTCAGGAATGAATTCCGGTCGTAGATCCAATAGTTGAAGAATACAATGGAGTGTACTAAAGCAGATTAGATATGGTGGAGGAGACGATAAATGAAACAGAAAATAGAGAAGTGGAAAAGAAAAAAGCTGAGGTACAGAGAGAAAAAAGGATCTCTAAGAATGAAAGAATATTGAGAGAATTGTGTGACCAATCCAAACAGAACAATATTCCTTTATAGGGGTACCAGAAGAAGAAGAGAGAGAAAAAGGGACAAAAAGTATCTGTGAGGAGGTAATTGCTTAAAAATACCCCAATATGGGAATAGAGATAGTCTCCCAGGCCATAGAAATGCACAGATCTCCCAACACAAGGGACCCAAGGAACACAACACCAGGACATATAGTAATCGAAATGGCAAAGAACAAAGATAACGACAGACTTTTAAAAGCAGCTAGAGAGAGAAATAAGATCACATACAAAGGAAAGCCCATCAGGCTGTCATCAGACTTCTCAACAGAAACCTTACAGGCCAGAAGGGAGTGGCATGATGTATTTAATGCAATGAAGCAGAAGAGCCTTGAACCAAGAATACTTTATCCAGCAAGATTATCATTTAAATTTGAAGGAGGGATTAAACAATTCCCAGATAAGCAAAAGCTAAGAGTATTTACCTCCCACAAACCATCTCTACAGTGTATTTTGGAGGGACTGCTATAGATGGAAGTGTTCCAAAGGTTTAATAGCTGTCAACAGAGGTAATAAAACCACAGTAAAGAAAGTAGAACAGCTAATTACTAAGCAAATGCAAAATTAAATTAACTATCCCCAAAGTCAATCAAGGGACAGATAAAGAGTACAGGATATGATACCTAATATACAAAGAATGGAGGAGGAAAAAAAGGAGGAAGGGAAAAAAAGAACCTTTAGATTGTGTTTGTAATAGCATATTAAGTGAGTTAAGTTAGACCCTTAGATAGTAAGGAAGTTAACCTTGAATGTTTGGTCACCACGATTCTAAACTCCGCAATGGCATTAAGAACATACCTATCAATAATTACCCTAAATGTAAATGGACTGAATGCACTAATCAAAAGACACAGAGTCACTGAATGGATAAAAAATCAAGATCCATCTATATGCTGCCTACAAGAGACTCACTTTAAACCCAAAGACATGCACAGACTAAAAGTGAAGGGATGGAAAAAGATATTTCATGCAACTAATAGGGAGAAAAAAGCAGGAGTTGCAGTACTAGTATCAGACATAATAGACTTCAAAGCAAAGAGAGTCACAAGAGACAAAGAAGGATATTATATAATGACAAAAGGGTCAATCCAACAAGAAGATATAACCACTATAAATATCTATGTACCCAACACAGGAGCACCTACCAATGTGAAACAAATACTAACAGAATTAAAAGGGGAAATAGAATGCAATGCATTCATTCTAGGAGATTTCAACACTCCACTCACTCTGAAGGACAGATCAACCAGACAGAAAATAAGTAAGGAGACAAAGGCAGTTAACAACACATTAGAACAGATGGACCTAACAGACATCTACAGAACTCTACACCCAAAAGCAGCAGAATACAAATTCTTCTAAAGTGTACATGGAATATTTTCAAGAATAGATCATATACTAGGCCAAAAAAAGAACCTCAGAAAATTTAAAAAGATGGAAATTGTACCAACAAGTTTCTCAGACCACAAAGGTATGAAACTAGAAATAAATTATGCAAAGAAAATGAAAAATACCACAAACACATGGAGGCTTCACAACGTGCTCCTAACTAACCAATGCATCAATGACCAAATAAAAACAGATATCAAGCAATATATGGAGTCAAGTGACAACAATAATTCAACACCACAAAATCTCTGGGATGCAGAGAAGGCCGTGCTAAGAGGAAAGTATATTGCAATATAGGCCTACGTCAGGAAAGAAGAACAATCCCATATGAGCAGTCTAAATTCACAATTAATGAAACTAGAAAAAAAGAACAAATGAGACCCAAAGTCAGTAGAAGAAAAGACATAATAAAGATTAGAGCAGAAATAAATAAAATTGAGAAGAATAAAACAATAGAAAGAATCAATAAAAGCAAGAGCTCTTTCTTCAAGAAAATAAACAAAATAGATAAACCCCTAGTCAGACTTATCAAGACAAAAAGAGAGTCTATTCACATAAACAGAATTAGAAATGAGAAAGGAAAAATCACTATGGACAGCACAGAAATACAAAGAACGATTAGAGAATACTATGAAAAATTACATGCTAACTGGATAACCTAGAAGAAATGGACAACTTTCTAGAAAAATACAACCTTCCAAGGCCAACCCAGAAAGAAACAGAAAATCTGAACAGAACATTTACCAGCAATGAAATTGAACTAGTAATCAAAAACCTACCTAAGAACAAACCACCTGGACCAGATGGCTTCACCGCTGAATTTTATCAAATATTTAGTGAAGACCTAATACCCATCCTCCTTAAAGTTTTCCAAAGAGTAGAAGAAGGGGGAATACTTCCAAACTCATTCTATGAGGCCAACATCACTCTAATACCAAAACCAGGCAAAGACAACACACACACAAAAAAATTACAAACCAATATCCCTGAAGAACATAGATGCAAAAATACTCAATAAAATATTAGCAAAGTGAATGAAAAAATACATCAAAAAGATCATCCATCACGATCCAGTAGGATTTATTCCAGGGATGCAAGGATGGTACAACATTCAAAAATCCATCAACATCATCACCACATCAACAAAAAGAAGGACAAAACCACATGATCATCTCCACAGATGCTGAAAAAGCATTTTACAAAATTCCACATCCATTTATGATAAAAACTCTCAAGAAAATGGGTATAGAGGGCAAGTACCTCAACATTATAAAGGCCATATATGACAAACCCACAGGCAACATTATACTTAACAGCGAGAAGCTGAAAGCTTTTCCTTAAAGATCCAGAACAAGACAAGGATACTGACTCTCCCTACTTCTATTCAACATAGTACTGGAGGTCCTAGCCACAGAAATCAGACAACACAAAGAAATAAAAGGCATCCAGATTGGCAAGGAAGAAGTTAAAGTGTCCCTGTTTGCAGATGACATGATATTGTACATAAAAACCCTAAAGAATCCACTCTAAAACTACTAGATCTAATATTTGAATTCAGCAAAGTTGCAGGATATAAAATTAATACGCAGAAATCTGTGGCATTCCTATACACTGACAATGAACTAGCAGAGAGAAATCAGGAAAATAATTCCATTCACAGTTGCATCAAAAAGAATAAAATACCTAGGAATAAACCTAAGCAAGGAAGTGAAAGACCTATACTCTGAAAACTACAAGACACTCATGAAAGAAATTAGTTACCAATAAATGGAAACATCCCATGCTCATGGATAGGAAGAATTAATATTGTCAAAATGGCCATTCTGCCTAAAGCAATCTACAGATTCGATGCAATTCCTATCAAAATACCAACAGCATTCTTCAGTGATCTAGAGAAAATCGTTCTAAAATTACATGGAACCACAAAAGACCCCGAATAGGGAAAGCAATCCTGAGAAGGAAAAATAAAGCTGGGGGGATTATGCTCCCCAACTTCAAGCTCTATTACAAAGCCACAGTAATCAAGATAATTTGGTACTAGCACAAGAACAGATCCATAGACCAATGGAACAGACTAGAGAGCCCTGATATAAACCCAACCATATATGGTCAATTAATATATGATAAAGGAGCCATGGACATACAATGGGGAAATGACAGCCTCTTCAACAGCTGGTGTTGGCAAACCTGGACAGCTACATGCAAGAGAATGAAACTGGATTATTGTTTAACCCATACACAAAAGTAAACTCAAATGGATTAGGGACCTGAATGTAAGTCATGAAACCATACAACTCTTAGAAGACAACATAGGCAAAAATCTCCTGAATATAAGCATGAGCAACTTCTTCCTGAACGCATCTCCTCGAGCAAGGAAAACAAAAGCAAAAATGAACTCATGGGACTACTGCAAACTAAAAAGTTTCTGTATGACAAAGGACACCATCAACAGAACAAAAAGGCATCCTACAGTATGGGAGAATATATTTGTAAATGACATATCCGACAAGGGGTTAACATCCAAAATATATAAAGAACTCACACGCTTCTACACCCAAAAAGCAAATAACCTGATTAAAAAATGGGCAGAGGATATGAAGAGACAGTTCTCCAAAGAAGAAATTCAGGTGGCCAACAGACACATTAAAAGATGCTCCACATCACTAATCATCAGGGACATGCAAATTAAAACCACAATGAGATATCACCTCACACCAGTAAGCATGGCCACTATCCAAAAGACTTAAGAACAACAAATGCTGGCGAGGATGCGGAGAAAGGGGAACCCTCCTACACTGCTGGTGTGAATGCAAATTAGTTCAACCATTGTGGAAAGCAATATGGAGGTTCCTCAAAAAACTAAAAATGCAAATACCATTTGACCTGGGAATCCCACTCCTTGGAATTTACCCAAAGAATACAACTTCTCAGATTCAAAAAGACATATGCACCCCTATGTTTATTGCAGCACTTTTTACAATAGCCAAGTTACGGAAGCAACCTAAGTGTCCATCAGTAGATGAATGAATAAAGAAGAGGTGGTACATATACACAATGGAATACTATTCAGCCATAAGAAGGAAACAAATCCTGCCATTTGCAACAACGTGGATGGAGCTGGAGGATATTATGCTCAGTGAAATAAGCCAGGCGGAGAAAGACAAGTGCCAAATGATTTCCCTCATTTGTGGAGTATAACAATGAAGCAAAACTGAAGGAACAAAATACCAGCAGACTCAGAGACTCCAAGAAGGGACTAGTGGTTACCAAAGGGGAGGGGTGTGGGAGGGCGGGTGTGAAGGGAGGGAGAAGGGGATTGAGGGGGATTATGTTTAGTACACATGGTGTGAGGGATCATGGGGAAAACAGTGTAGCAAGGAGAAGGCAAACAGTGAATCTGTGGCATCTTACTACACTGATGGACAGTGACTGCATTGGGGTATGGATGTGGACTTGATAATATGGGTAAAAGTAGTAACCACATTGTTTTTTCATGTGAAACCTTCGCAAGAGTGTATATCAATAATACCTTAATAAAAAAAAAGGAATGAGGCTGCAAATACTTCACGAGCATTTTTCTTTTTAACACTAATTTAGAGACAGTCCTACCCATGGCTCACACTGCTACCCTAGACAACACTGAAAGTGGGTTTTTTGGAGACTACCCAAGAACAACGGAAGAGGTGTCCAAGTTGTGATAGTGAAGGCGGCATTTTTATATACTTAGAGGAGTTGACGTTTAATTTAGTTTGCTGATAACCTATAGTAGTGCATCTCCTGAAACCTGGAAAACATGTCTTCCTTCTCTTATTTAATATTTTGTAACAATGACCTAGCTCCCTTCTATGACATCAATACATTTTAGTGGTTTGGAAGATGTATATAATTTCTGATAGCTCTCAGACCTCTAAAACTGAAATGCATTTGCAAGGTATATGTATATGTATTTAGCTCTCAGTCATGGATATTAATGGCATTAAAATATTTTATTGATGAGATCCATAGCAAAACAAACAAAGCTCATTTAGTCATTAGTTTCAACCACCTCCTATACCTGAACTTCACAAGAACCTATAAAAACATATATCATTTTATTGAGCAGTAGAGCACCCCACCTCCCTTCCCAACCAATTAGTGAGCAGTGGCGACCACCTCAGGTGAACAACAGAATCTAGCGGCACAGAAATGACTGTTGATGAATCATTCAGACAGTAATTGAAGTAGTAATTTTTTCCACAGAGCATAGCCAGTACAAAGACTATTTAAATTATGACTAGGAAGAGGCTTGATCTTTCAAGACAGACAAGATAAATTAGCAATGCCTTTAAATATTAAATGTTTTTGGATACTATCCATTTATTTCATGGGTGCTTAATCAGATCCGGTACCTCCTGATAGAATGTGTGAAAATATGTGCACAGGTACTCCTGGCTGCCTTCACTGCTTGGTGGGAAGGTTGACTCAAAAATAATTTAGAATTAGTGATGGTGATGGTCAAAAATGCGTTAAGAGGTCTTGCCTTTGGTCATTATTCCAAAGCAAATTTCAGAGCCATGAAACAAAGTGTTGTAGTGTCTGATGTTCAAACATTCTTTGACAAAAATGTAATTTTCACTTGCCCAACTTCAGAATTTTTTTCTTGAGACATTATAGTGTCACAGAAAGAGAATTTTAAAAACAGACTGGGTTTTGAATCCCTCTTCGGCTTGACGAGTTAGAGCATGCTATTTGAAAGCTCAGATCCTTGGTTTTATCATCCGAGAAAGAGTAAATAATATGTACATTAAAGGCCTGCCATAAGGAACATATTTGACTTAATATAATAGGAATGTACTTGGCACGTAATAATCATTTCACAAAAATTAGTTTCCCTTATTCCTTTCCAACAATGAAATCCACATTTAAATAGAAAAGCCCTCCATCACTAAATGTAGTAAGTGAACATAAGGAGATAATTAAGAAAAATATTTGATGAAATGTCCTGAGGAATGGCAACATTTTTGGACAAAGTTTACATAGCAACACCCTTAAACCCCATAAATTATCAAGTTTAAAGAAGACACCCATTTTCTTGTATAAGTTTAGGTAGGTTAGAGGCTGTCTGATTTCAAGGAACATTGTGGTAACAGCATGCCAGGTAATCCCGTAGGCATTCCTGTGCTGGTTCACGAGGATGACAAAGGGATTTGGCTTCTCTCTCTGTCATGGAAGGATAGAGGACTCACCACATCTTTCTCACCTAGGCTTTGGAGCCCCATGAAAACAGAATAGTGAGAGCTACCAGTGGATTTGAATGTTGGTTGAGAATATTGCATATATACACTAAAAGGAATTAAAATACCATATCTTACTTACAATATAATGTGTAGAACTTGCTTATCCGATCCTATGTACACGTACTGAATAATAAGCATTAGAGCTATCCATGTAGAGCAAAAACAAGATGTAGATTTATGAAAATTTTAGAAAGTTCCTGAATTTAAATTTGACAACAGTATGTTAAAGGAAAGAGAAAGCTTACACTGAGATCCATTCTCAGACGTAGTTCAGAGTTACTGGGGGAATTTGCGTCTGAACCATACAGAAAAGAAAGAAAGAAAGAGAGGTAAGGTAGCAGCCAAAACATAATTAGGGCCAGCTTGAAAAATATTTTCCATACAACTCTTCTACTGTTCTTTCTAAGCTTTGGGTTGTAATTTTTATGATTTTTCATTCCGCTTTTTATTTCTCTTTTCTTAAACCATCTTACTTTGGTAAAAAAGAATGTTTTTAAAAGAAAGAACAAGTGAAATTAAAAATGAGGACCCTCCCTCTGTGCTCTCTGCACTGTAATTTGTTCTGGGATTTCACCATCCAAAAAAATGCCCCTTTAGTCAATGATTCATTCTTTCTTCTTAGCTAACTATAATTGTCTGAATTTCATGGTGACAGACTGAAAATCTAAGTTATTTCTTAGATATGTTGTAGAAGGACTTATTTGGGAAGATGCCACTTCTACCACTACTCTCTTGTCTGATTTATGATTCGTGGCATTTCTCTGTGAGGGCTGCAACATATGCAGCTAACTCGGGTTCGCCCTCCACCCTTTAAATCTCCTGATAAAAGTGAGACACTCAAGACCAGTCATTAGCACATTCGAAGTCCAGGTTTACTCTGCAGTACTGTATCCATTATTGCCAGCTAATTAGATTAGGGGGACTAGAAAAAAAAACTACTATTTTCAAAAACCATTTTTTGATAACAACCTTCAAAGCCATTTTCTCATGATGTGGCCTAGGATTTTTAAATTCGGGAGGTAATTTAGAGCTAAAAGTGTACAAACAAGGAATAAGATGTATTTTATGGTGTACACTGTCTCTGTATATTCTTTGTCTGGTAGATGATCTCCTATATATGAGGTTCAGCTTTTATCTGAAAACTGAACTCCAGCTAAGTGTTCAGAAAGATGAAAAATATTTGACCTCCTTCTTTGATCCCTTAAGATTTGAAACAAGTGTGTAGCCATCACCAAGAAATGCCACAAATCATAAATCAGACAAGAGAGTAGTGATAGAAGTGGCATCTTCCAATATAAGTCCTTCTACAGATGCAGAGAGAGGGAAGGTGTGGGTGTCCGAAGGGAGCGGCAGGTGGTGTCCAACTGCTACCACCTGCGAAACCACATCATTTTGGCAACTGTGTGAGAAAAAGTGGAGAGCAGGCAAATAGGTTCCTGAACTGGGGAGCCAAGAAATAAGAGTCAAAGCAAGGACCCCAATTGAGGAGACCCCCCCAATGCAGCCTGCAAGCACAGCAGGTAAAAGTGAGGGAGGATTTCACTGCGTGCTTTGCTGGGCATACAGAGAACCCTGGCACATTCAAAGGGTCTGGGTACAAGCTGACCTCTAGGAATTTGATATACTCAGAAGTCAAGCTTCCTTCTAAGGCAAACTCTGAAATGAAAGCACAAAGAAAAACAGAAAACATAAAATAGAGAGATTGCTTGCCCAGCAAAGTGACTGTCCATCTAAAATGAAGTGAAAAGCAAGCAGGGGAGTGCCTCAGAAAGCCTAAGTGCATTTCTTTGACACTTAACTGATGGCTGTGGTGGATCCCACATTTCTGCTCTGCATTCTAGTATGTTAGAGGACAACATGAGCAACCCTTCTGAGCAGCATTCGCCTGGGTGTCCTAATTGGAAAAAGTTGATAGTCTTGCTTCTTGCTTTTTTTTTTTAACTAACATTTTTATTTTGAGATAATCGTAATTCACATACAGCCGGAGGAAATAACAAAGAGAGATTCTTTGTGCCCTTTTCCATTTTTTCCCGATGGTAATATCTTACAAATATGTAATACAGAATCACAGACAAGATACTGGCATCTTTGCAATGTTTTTGATTGCTGGAAGAAAGCATTTCATCTCCCACTATCAAGTGTGATGTTAGCTGAGGGTCTTTTTTATAGATTCACTCTATCAAGTTGAGGAGTTTCCCTTCCATTCCCATTTTTCTGAGAGTTTTCATAATAAATGGGTGTTAAATTTTGTCAGATGCTTTTCATGCCTCAATTGATATGATCATGTGATTTTTTTCTTGTTTCTACTAATATGGTAGAGCACATTGACTGATTTTCAAATATTGAAGCAGCCGTGTATCCCTGGAATAAAATTAACTTGGTCACGGTGGAAACTTCTCTAATAATTACTGAATTCTGTTTGCCATTATTTTGTTGAGAACTTCTGTTTCATGAGAGCAATTGGTCAATAGTATCATTTGCTGTACTGTCTTTGTCTCATATACCAGGTAATACAAACTTGATAAAATAAACTGGAAAAAGAACTGTCTCCTTTTTATTTTTTTCTGGAATAGAATGTGTGCATTTGATTTCAACCATGAACAACCAAAGAGATACACAGTACTGTAGGCACCAGCAAGTATATACCAGCCCTCCCTCCTCTCTTAAACTAGAGGAAACCCCATTCAAATAAAGTAGAACAAGAGAAAAGATGGAGGCAGAGTGTTATAGGCACCTGTTACATGACAAAAAAACCTGATAACAAACAGATTAATATTCCTCCTGAAAAATAAAGGTTTTTAGAATGCATGTCAGAAAAACAAATTAAAATGTTATCTTAATATCTAAAAACAAGCAAAAATAATTTAAGAGGAAGAAATTATAATTTGGAGTTAGAAAAAATTGTAAATAAGATTTTTGGACTTAATAAGTATTGAATAGACAGCTGGCAAAAGGTAGAAAGAATTTTAGGTATAACACTTATTTTAGATATAAAAATTAAATGAATGAATACCATACATAATGTTATAAAAGAAATTGACGATAAAATGGGTTAAAAAAAAGCAATGAAAAATAGATAAAAACTGAAAGTGATGGGCCAGAAAAAGGCAATAGGAGTCCCTAAAGAAAAAAAACATTATGAAAATAAAGCAATGGAGCAAAGCAAAATCTAGAAATTATCATTCAAAACATGTTTTGAAATTAAAGAATGTTTGAACCTACACATTGAAAGGCTAGTAAATAATGGCTAACACTGTGACGTAGTCAAATATAACTGTTTGACTTTAAACGGGCTGAGGGTCCGTTCAGGCATCCACAGAAAAGAACAGCTCATTTATGAGGAAAGAAAATCAGGCTGTCATCAACGTTTGACAGCAATGTTTTTTGCCAGAAAATAATAGAAATGCATTATGCAAGGAAAGAAAGAGTAAGCCAAGGATTGTATATCCAAACTTATTTTTAATTGTGAAGGTCAGACAAAATGTGTTATAAATATTAAAGAATATAGAACATATTTTCCTGCGTTTCCTGGGGAATGTGCCAGAAATGAGTCTGAGACTGCCAAAATAGCTACAGAGACATCTGCAGAAGGATGTCGGTGATCGCTGAGTACATATTTACCTGTAAAATTAAAGTATGATTGTGTCTGTAAGGGAGAGAGTGGAGTGCATAAAGGTCACATGTCTGACATTGTAGATGCAGTAGAACTATCAAAATAAGGAAAGGAGGCTAAATGGAATAAGGAGAGATTAATGTGCTTGCTGCTTTAATGGCAATAACTGGGAGAAAAAGGCAATTACTTCACATCAGAGACTAGGTGATGGGGAGGGCGATGTGGGTGAAATTGATTAGTTAATTTTAATATTGCTCGTAGAAGGGAACTGACAGATACTTCCCCCCATACACACACACACACACACACACATACACACACACCACACACATACACACACACACACACAAAAGGAAAAGAGAGGACAAAGGGAGCTGTATAATGGTATATTTACCTTAGATGGAAGAATGATTAATATCAAACACGGAAAGAGCATCAGAGACTTTTAGGAACTGTCAGATGGTTGACAACTCATGTAACTGGAGTTCCAAGGAGAGTGGACACATCCATTACTTCATCTGCTGATGGCTGATATTTTTCCAAAGTTTATGGCCTGCCAGAACTTGTCTGTGTTTTGCTCTGCAGGGATGGGATATGAGCCCTCCATCGAGCTGTGTGCTTGAGGTCATAACTCCTTTAGATGATTACTCTACGAATGTTATTTCTTGATTAAAAAAGTATAAACTGACACGGAGAAACAAAAGAAGCTCTGAGAAAGCAACTGTCTTAGTTGGGTGTTCCCAGAAGCAGATCTTGAGATGAGGACACTCATGCCAGTGGCTTGTTTGGGAAGTTCAGGTAGGAAAAGTTGAAGTGAGATAAAAAAGGAGAAGTCAATCAATTAACATTTTTAAAGTCCTCAGCTACCATAAGCGAAAGGAGCTAAATGCCACTGGGGAAAGTCTGAAAGTTGATACAAAAAAAAGAAAAAAAGTGTCTGTTATTCTACTAAATCTCTGACTCTAATGGAGAGACAGTCTTCAGAAGACTTTAATTCCCTGGCATTTCTGCCTTGCCAATGGCCATCATAAAGGACTCCAGCGGCAAGAGGAAGTCCCCAGGAAATGCAGAGGTGGGAGTTAGCTTTTAGACTATAGTCTGCTGAATTGATGGGCATCTGTGGGGTCATTAACAGCATCTGATGCATCAAGTATGTATGTGTCCTATTTACACTTTGATTCAAACAATTAAAGAAATGTCAACAATGACTGGATATTTGATGACATTAATGAATTAATGTTAATTTTATGGGATGTAAGTTCTTGGGTAATGTAAAAACAGTTATATTTAAGACATACCTGGTGAAATATTTGAAAACAAGATTTGTGAGTGTAGTTCTGCCTCAAAATACAGCAAGGTGATGGGGTAAGTTGGTAGAAGAATGGATGAAATAAATTCCATGAGTTGATAATTGCTTAAGCTGCATGATGTGTATATAGGTTTCTGATACAATTCTTTCTACTTCTCAATTTTTCCACAATAAAATTTGCTATTTTGAATAAGGGAAGTAAAGAGAGATACAGGTAGCTCACTAAATATCTATTTAGGACAGCAAACTCTAACTAGCTTTACTTTCAAAAACTTTCTAGCACTTAACTCTTAGTGACTAAATCTGATTAATTCCAATACGAAAACATAATTTATAACTAAGGCAACAAATTTGAAGGAAATCTAGCTTTGAATGTTAATAGTAATTAGCCAAAACTGATTCAAATTTCAGTAGAAATTAATGACTTCATAGCCTTTTTACTTTGTTTATAGAGGAATATTGGGAAGACATATACAAATCATATACAGGAATTATAAATTTCTGTGAACAGTATGGGGTTCTCTTAAAAATTCTAACATTTATCAGATGTCATATAACTGAATATTTGTCTCCTTACAGATTATTGTTTCTAAGAACTTATTTTTAAGTTTTTTATGTATGATTCATACAATAACTTGAACCTAGCATAGAATATAGTAACCTGATCATTTCAACTGTGAGGCAAAGGGCAAGTTTTAGTTCTCACTTGTCTAATAACAGGGCATATTTTAATCTAGTCATTCAGAAACTGTCCAAAATATTTTTCATATTGCTTTTCATAAATATACAGCTAGACTGAACACTCTATTAGTTCTGGCTAATTTACAGGGTTCTGTGATTATCTGCAAAAACAAAGATGTGTGTTTTAAAGTGGAGACATATCTGACGTAACTAAGTTTCTAAAGTCAGTGTATAACTCAAAATTAAATCAAAATTACACATAAAAATCTCTTCATCACTGTAAGTTAAGAAACATATCTTAATAAGCTGAGTAGAATCAGATTTGAATTTATCAAGGTATGGGTATATTTACCGTTGTTCAATTTTCTTCAGCTATACATTTTTCAAAATTGAAATTTGGGGGAAAGGAGTATTGGAGACAATGATTCTAGGCAAGGAGATTTCTCTTTTCATTGCTCTAGTTGCTTATACAGCATGTATACTTCAGAACGTCAGCATGTTACAAAAGTGAAAACAAAGTATTCTCGGCTGGAAGAAAATAATTTTAAGAAAGGAATACATTTTATCTACACATGTTTGTAAAATAAAGGCTGTTCCTCTCCCAGAACAGTTCACTGCCTGACAGTAACCTAGTAGCTGGCATTTTATAAGAAAAACAGAAAACCAAAAAACTGGTTGGTGTACTTGTGTAGAAATAAAATCAATACTCCTTATTTCTAACCTTACAGTTTTAAAAATCAGGTATCTCAGGATTTTCACTCCACTAAGTAAACTAATAAAGTTAATTAATGCCTCCTTCTTTTAATAACATTAGCATATGAATGGAAACTGTGGATAACAAATATGTTTGTTACAAAGTATTGATCCTGTCAAGATATTTAAAATATTTTACATCAGACTATAAGACACAGGATTAATACGTAAAAATTGGACACATACGTATTTGAAATAACCTGAATTGTATACATAGATTATGATGCAAATATAAAAGACTTTTGAGATCAAATGCACACAATAAAAGACTCATAATGTATTTTCAAAATGTTAATAATTAAAAGCAGAAGATTAAAGACAGTAGCATGAGAGGTGAGACAGAGGCTTCCTCCTAAAAGCACATATAATACAAAAATATAATTAATACAACTAATCCTGAAAGAGCAACAGGAAAGAGGACTGCACCAACTGCATACAACTGGAGAAAAGAATAAACCTCACAGAACAGGGTAACGTACCAAAGCCGTGGCTAGGTGGGACCCAAGCCCTTCCCAGACCCTGGTTCACCTGAGGGAGGAAGAGAAATGGAGTGGGGAGGGAGTGGAGGCCTGGGACTGCTGAATACCTAACTCCAGAGATCTGCTCTGGGAGCACAAACCTACATTTCATGGTGCTTGTATGGTACTCTCGTGATTACGGGGTTTGAAAGCTAAGACAGGCAGAATTCCTGGAGAGACTGAGATTCCAGTGCTTGTGGAAAGCAGGGATCCATATCTGGCTGTTCGGGACAAAAGAAAGGCAGGCAGTCTAAGAGACTTCCTAACAGCAAGAGGGCTGCTACAGGGACAAGGGTTGCACAGAGCTTAGTGCTCAGGAGAAAGGACAGGTAGACAAAATTGTCTGGATGTACTCTGCCCAGCAGATTGGGAGCTTTCATGATCCTGAGGTACTGCAGCTCCCTGGCTGGCTACACAGCTCCAAGGATGCCCTGCATGATATGCAGCCTACTGCACCATTCTCCCGGTGAGCCCCACATGACTCGCAAACTGGCAAGCCTTACCCTGGCGTTAGGTCAGCCAGAGGGAAGACCTGTCTACAGCAACTACAAACGCAAAGCATAGAGGGTTATACCTGGGTGCTTGGCCCACTGGTTCAGGCAGTGGAGACAGACATAGCAGCCGGAAAGCAGGAAACAGCTCTTTCCTCCCCCCAGGTGCCAATACCATTCCCCTCCAACCCCCGACATTGCTTTAGGGGCTGAGCAGCTCCACAGAGTAGAGCTTCTGGGCACTACAGGGCGCCATATACAAATATGAAACGCCAAAGGAACCTGGTTCAAACTAAAATTATTAATACCGCTCCTGAGAAAGATTTAAATGACATTGACCTCACGAATATTCCTGAAAGGGATTTCAAAATAGAACTCATTAACATGCTCATAGGGGTACAGAAAAATATTCAAGAACCCAGGAATGAATTCTGGTCGGAGATCCAATGGCTGCAGAGCACAATGGAGGGTACTAAAAGCAGATTGGATACGGTGGAGGAGATGATAAATGAAATAGACACTAGAGAAGAGGAATAGAAAGAAGCTGAGGCACAGACAGAAAAAAGGATCTCTAAGAATGAAAGAATATTGAGAGAACTGTGTGACCAATCCAAATGGAAAAATATTCGCATTCTAAAGGGGTACCAGAAAAGAAGAGAGAGAAAAAGGGATAGAAATAGTCTTTGAGGAGGTATTGCTGAAAACTTCCCCAATCTGGGGAAGGAGATAGTGTCTCAGGCCATGGAGGTGCACAGATCTCCTAAGACAAGGGACACAAGGAAGACAACACCAAGAAATACAGTAATTAAAGTGGCAAGATCAAGGATAAGGACAGACTATTAAAAACAGCCCGAGAGAGAAATAAGATCACATACAAGGAAAGCTCATCAGGCTAACATCAGACTTCTCAACAGAAACCTTACAGGCCAGAAGCGAGTGGCATGATGAATTTAATGAAATGAAGCAGAAGGGCCTTGAACCAAGATTACTTTATCCAGCAAGATTATCTTTCAAAGTTGAAGGAGGGATTAAACAATGTCCAGATAAGCAAAAGCTGAGAGAATTTACCTCCCACAAACAATCTCTACAGGGTATTTTGGAGGGACTGCTATAGATGGAAGTGTTCCAAAGGTTTAATAGCTGTCAACAGAGGTAATAAAACCACAGTAAAGAAAGTAGAAAAGCTAATTACTAAGCAAATGCAAAATTAAATTAACTATCCCCAAAATCAATCAAGGAATAGACAAAGAGTACAGAATATGATACGTAATATATAAAGAATTGAGGAGGAGAAAAAAGGAGGAGAAAAAAAAAAGAATCTTTAGATTGTGTTTGTAATAGCATATTAAGTGAGTTAAGTTAGACCCTTAGATAGTAAGGAAGTTAACCTTGAACCTTTGGTCACCATGAATCTAAAGCCTGCAATGCCAATAAGTACATACATATTGATAATCACCCTAAATATAAAAGGACTGAATGCACCAATCAAAAGATAGAGTCACTGAATGGATAAAAAAGCAAGACCCATCTATATGATGCCTACAAGAGACTCACTTTAAACCCAAAGACATACACAGACTAAAAGTGAAGGGATGGAAAAAGATGTTTCATGCAACTAATAGGGAGAAAAAAGCAGGAGTTGCAGTACTTGTATCAGACGAAATAGACTTCAAGACAAAAAAGTCACAAGAGACAAAGAAGGACATAACATAATGATAAAAGGGTCAATCCAACAAGAAGATATAACCATTATAAATATCTATGCACCCAACACAGGAGCACCTACATATGTGAAACAAATACTAACAGAATTAAAAGGGGAAATAGAATGCAATGCATTCATTCTAGGAGACTTCCACACTCCATTCACTCCAAAGGACAGATCAACCAGACAGAAAATAAGTAAGGAGACAAAGGCAGTTAACAACACATTAGAACAGATGGACCTAACAGGCATCTACAGAACTCTACACCCAAAAGCAGCAGAAAACATATTCTTCTCCAATGCACATGGAACATTTTCAAGAATAGATCATATACTAGGCCACAAAAAGAACCTCAATAAATTTTAAAAGATGGAAATTGTACCAACCAGTTTCTCAGACCACAAAGGTATGAAACTAGAAATAAATTATGCAAAGAAAATGAAAAATACCACAAACACATGGAGGCTTCACAACATGCTCCTAACTAACCAATGGATCAATGACCAAATAAAAACAGATATCAAGCAATATATGGAGACAAGTGACAACAATAATTCAACACCACTAAATCTCTGGGATGCAGAGAAGGCCGTGCTAAGAGGAAAGTATATTGCAATATAGGCCTACGTCAGGAAAGAAGAACAATCCCATATGAGCAGTCTAAACTCACAGTTAATGAAACTAGAAAAAAAAGAACAAATGAGGCCCAAAGTTAGTAGAAGAAAAGACATAATAAAGATTAGGGCAGAAATAAATAAAATTGAGAAGAATAAAACAATAGAAAGAATCAATAAAAGCAAGAGCTCTTTCTTCAAGAAAATAAACAAAATAGATAAACCCCTAGTCAGACTTATCAAGACAAAAAGAGAGTCTACTCACATAAACAGAATTAGAAATGAGAAAGGAAAAATCACTACGGACAGCACAGAAATACAAAGAACTATTAGACAACACTATGAAAAATTACATGCTAACTGGATAACCTAGAAGAAATGGACAACTTTCTAGAAAAATACAACCTTCCAAGGCCAACCCAGAAAGAAACAGAAAATCTGAACAGAACATTTACCAGTAATGAAATTGAACTGGTAATCAAAAACCTACCTAAGAACAAACCACCTGGACCAGATGGCTTCAACGATGAATTTTATCAAACATTTAGTGAAGATCTAATACCCATCCTCCTTAAAGTTTTCCAAAGAGTAGAAGAGGAAATACTTCCAAACTCATTCTATGAGGCCAGCATCACTCTAATACCAAAACCAGGCAAAGACACCACAAAAAAAGAAAATTACAAACCAATATCCCCAATGAACATAGACACAAAAATACTTGGCAAAATATTAGCAAACTGAAATGAAAAATACATCAAAATGATCATCCATCATGATCAAGTAGGATTTATTCCAGGGATGCAGGGATGGTACAACTTTCGAAAATCCATCAGCATCATCCACCACATCAACAAAAAGAAGAACAGAAAACACATGATCATCTCCATAGATGCTGAAAAAGCATTTGACAAAACTCAACATCAATCATGATAAAATCTCTCAACAAAATGGGTACAGAGGGCAAGTACCTCAACATAATAAAGGCCATACATGACAAACCCACAGGCAACATTATACTTAACAGCGAGAAGCTGAAAGCTTTTCCTTTAAGATCAGGAACAAGACAAGGATGCCCACTCTCCCCACTTTTATTCAACATAGTACTGAAGGCCCTAGCCACGGCAATCAGACAACACAAAGAAATAAAAGGCATCCCGGTTGATAAGGAAGAAGTTGAACTGTCCCTGTTTGCAGATGATATGATATTGTACATAAAAAATCCTAAAGAATCCACCCCAAAACTACTAGATCTAATATCTGAATTCATCAAAGTTGCAGGATGCAAAATTATTATGCAGAAATCTGTGGTATTCCTATACACTAACAATGAACTAGCAGAGAGAGAAATCAGGAAAATAATTCCATTCACAGTTGCATCAAAAAGAATAAAATACCTAGGAATAAACCTAACCAAGGAAGTGAAAGATCTATACTATGAAAACTACAAGGCACTCATGAGAGAAATTAAAGAAGATACCAATAAATGGAAACACATCGTGCTCATGGATAGGAAGAATTAATATTGCCAAAATGGCCATCCTGCCGAAAGGAATCTACAGATTTGATGCAATTCCTATCAAAATACCAACAGCATTCTTCAACGAACTTGAGAAAATTGTTCTAAAATTCATATGGAACCACAAAAGACCCCAAATAGCCAAAGCAATCCTGAGAAGGAAGAACAAAGCTGGGGGGATTATGCTCCCCAACTTCAGGCTCTACTACAAAGCCACATACTCAAGACAATTTGGTACTGGCACAAGAACAGACCCACAGACCAATGGAAAAGACTAGAGAGTCCCAATATAACCCCAACCATATATTGTCAATTAATATATGATAAAGGAACCATGGACATACAATGGGGAAATGATAGCCTCTTCAACAGCTGGTGTTGGCAAAAATGGACAGCTACGTGCAAAAGAATGAAAGTGGATTATTGTTTCACCCCATACACAAATGTAAACTCAAAATGGATCAAAGACCTGAATGTAAGTTATGAAACCATAAAATTCTTGGAAGACAACATAGGCAAAAAATCTTCCTGAATATATGTATGAGCAACTTCTTGCTGAACGTATCTCCTCGAGCAAGAGAAACAAAAGCAAAAATGAACTCATGGGACTACATCAAACTAAAAAATTTCTGTACAGCAAAGGACACCATCACCAAAACAAAAAGGCATCCTACAGGATGGGAAAATATATTTTTAAATGACATATTTGACAAGGGGTTAACATCCAAAATATATAAAGAATTTACATGCCTCATCACCCAAAAAGAAAATAATCCGATTAAAAAATGGGCAGAGAATATGAAGAGACAGTTCTCCAAAGAAGAAATTCAGATGGCCAACAGACACATGAAAAGATGCTCCACATCACTAATCATCAGGGAAATGCAAATTAAAACCACAATGTGATATCACCTCACACCAGTACGGATGGCCAGCATCGAAAAGACTAAGAACAACAAATGCTGTCGAGGATACAGAGAAAGGGAACCCTCCTACACTGCTGGTGGGAATGTAAGCTAGTTCAACCATTGTGGAAAGCAATATGGAGGTTCCTCAAAACACTAAAAATACAAATACCATTTGACCTGGGAATCCCTCTCCTTGGAATTTACCCAGAGAATACAACTTCTCAGATTCAAAAAGACATATGCACCCCCATGTTTATCACAATACTATTTACAATAGCCAAGATATGGAAGCAACCTAAGTGTCCATCAGTAGATGAATAGATAAAGAAGAGGTGGTACATCTATCACAATGGGATACTATTCATCCATAGGAAAGAGACAAATCCTACCATTTGCAACAACATGGATGGAGCTGGAGGATATTATGCTCAGTGAAATAAGCCAGGTGGAGAAAGACAAGTGCCAAATGATTTCCCTCATTTGTGGAGTATAACAATGAAACAAAACTGAAGGAAGAAAATAGCAGCAGACTCAGAGACTCCAAGAAGGGACTAGTGGTTACCAAAGGGGAGGGGTGTGGGAGGGCGGGTGTGGAGGGAGGGAGAAGGGGATTGAGGGGGATTATGTTTAGTACACATGGTGTGGGGGGTCATGGGGAAACAGTGTAGCAAGGAGAAGGCAAACAGTGAATCTGTGGCATCTTACTACACTGATGGACAGTGACTGCATTGGGGTATGGGTGGGGACTTGATAATATGGGTAAGTGTAGTAACCACATTGTTTTTTCATGTGAAACCTTCAAAAGAGTGTATATCAATAATACCTTAATAAAAAATTAAAAAAATTAATTAATAGCAGAGAAGTAAGCAGTTGCTTTGTTTACAGTATGATGGAGAAGATTTTTGACTGCCTTCTCTTGTACGAGTAAAATATGGATTTCCATTCTGGCATCATCCAGACATTGTCAGAATACTGAATTCTACAGTGTAAGATAAATACAGCACAAATATAAAAGTTCGTTTAGTATCAGTTTAAAACACAACACAATTACGCAGAATTATGGCTACTGTGGCATTGAGGAAATATTAAACATTAATTTGAAATTCTAAATAAGGCATATGTTGATACGCCTTGCCATCTTCCTATATCATTTATATGACTAGCAATCAGCCAAGGAATAAAATCTGCTGATGTACAGATGACCAGTTAGGCAGTGGGGGCTGAGAGGATCCAAGGTAGTCCGAATCGTCCTTGAGGCAGCAAGCAGATACCATCAGACTAAACAAGCAAGGAATGCAGCATCTCACTGGCCACGAAAAGTAGTTCTTGCACAGTTAGTGACCTTAGACCTTGCGGTCTAGAGTTGAGGCCATATACGTTCATTCCATGCTCTTTGTGTTCAAATCCATCTGTGTGAATGATCAGGATTTAATTTATGCCCAGAATCAAACACTTACAAGCTGCAGATCACAGCCCAGGCAGGTCCCCAAAGCTGGATGTCCATCAGAATCTTCTCAGATCTACAGATACTTATTTCTCAGCTTCTTCTTAAATGTCCTGAGTATCTGGAGGTGGATCCTGGAATCCATATTAAACAAACAGCAAACCAAACTCTAGATGCTTTCCATGCATAGCCAGTTTCAGCAACACTGGGCTGAAGTTGACTGTCTTGTACAACGTGTGTGTAGCCACACTTGCATGTGGACTTTTGTGCGTGACTGCACACAAATGAGGCGGTATCTCAGATTCAGGAATTAGGAGTTTCTAAAGTCTAATGGGGAGTAATGATGATGAGGAGAAGGAAGATTCCATGGCTATATTTTGCTCCTTCTTTTTAGCTTAAACAGCCCACTTTTGGAAATACTCTAACATACTTCCTAGTAACATTGCCCAGCTAAAATAAATTAGAATGGTGCATAAGCATAACTGTCAAATGGGCTACAATTGTTATTCTTTGATGTTTAATGCTTTATTCATTATTTACTACCTCACAGTATTTATAATTCCATTAGCATTGCTAAATTGAGAAATATAACATGATGGCTGGAAAACCATTAATTCTTTTGAAAATACTGAAAGGGTTAGGGAGGGTTCAACATCATTTAGGACTATGGATGTAGAAAACTGCTCCCATCTGAAAAAAAACTCACGTTATTTTTAATTTGTTTCTGTCACTCAGGATTTGCAACTCATTCATTTCATTTTGATCAGAACATTAATTTAAAAGGTTTTTGTTGACTGGTAGCTTCTCTTCACATTTGGAATGTTATAATATTAAAAGGCAAAGGTTGTCCCTGTAAGGCAAACGTTAAATTCTCAGACCATGTTATCTATATAATTATAGGTAATACCTTTACAACTAAAAAGGAAGGCTAATAGCCAAATTAATTCCAACTGCAACAAAAAAATGCTCGTAAATGAATGACATAATTCAAACATGATTAAGTGCTCTGAGTTATATGTCAAAGCTATATCCAAAATCCTGCCTTTGAGATGGTTCCTAGTTAATCAGGTTCATCTGGCATGAATTCATAAGCTGCCCACCTTTTCAGAAAATGGACAGTCAGTTTGTATATTCAGGCCAGGTCGGAGGTAAGTAACAGTTAATCAAGTTCTATTATCTCCAAGGAGACCGTAGGAACCGGGTACCCACGATTCAACAAAATTCTGTAACACAGAGTTGACCCTGCCAGAAAAATCTATTTAGTCCCCACATTTTACAAAATGTACCATGGTTCATACATCACTCAGCAGTCCGATGCCGTCCGCACAGTCAGCGGGGATGCATGTCCCACATTAACTGTAACGTGGAGATGATGCAAGTTTCCCTCCTCCTCACCTCATAAGGAGCTTTCTCTGTTTTTAGGATTGATTTTAGGATCTGTGTTTGTTATTCGTTAGTTAAATAGCCTAGTGTAACTGGGGCTATCTTTGTTCAGTTTGTAATTCATGCTCTTTTGACTTTATTAAATTTTAATTTTTTGAAACTGCAGAATATTTTCCCTTAGGATAAGAATTAGCTGCTAATAGAAAAAAGTATGAAATTTTGGGATACTGAACTGTTTTTGCTTTGAGGTACTATTTCAGCATTTTTCTTTTTCTTTTAAAATCATGTATCTATTCTGCTTACCTATCTATGTTCATCTTAGATGCTGTGGTAGTGGATTCAAAAATCAAAATCCCTGCCTTTACAAAGCTTCTATTTTTGTATAAATAGGCAGACAAACAAATAAATTGAGTGAGAGAGAAGGTTCATTTTAAACAGGATGTTTAGAGAAGGCGGTGCGTGGATCACGAACTTCCCAGCCTCCAGAACTGTGGGAGATGTTTGTTGTTTAAGCCACCTGTCTATGGCATTTTTTTTATAGCAACCCAAATGGACTAAGTGTATACATTCCATATTCTTTTCATTTTTATTATTGTGTACTCAAAATTAAATATTGAAAGATGTGAGAACAATTTATTTTAATTTCCCAAAGATGGTTAACACAAATGAAATAGAAAATGTGATAACTATATTGTACAATCAGAAAACATTAAATGAATCATAGAAATGTGTCCCCATTTAAGCAGAAAATCTTATGAAATTTCTTAAAATATACTAAAAGTGTCCAGGAAGACAAATCCTTTACCATATTTGCTGAACGTTTTGAAAAGATATTTTAGAGTGACTTTAATCATAGTCCTTTAGAACAGTTTGCAATCATATGAAAATAAAACAGTTATAGATCCTAAAATATTTTTCTAAAATCTGAGCATTAGGAGGAACAATGTAGAAGAAGTCCAGCCCTCGCTTTTTCATATTTTTTTTTCTTGGAGTTATTGTAATTTGCTTTCAACAAAAGTATTAACCTAAATCAATTTTGCCTTCAGATCCCACACTTGCTGGGCTTCACTGTAACCCTCACTAGAATGCCACTGGTCACCTGTGAGTATCTAAAATCTCTCTGGCACAATTTGGAAGCTATGGAATCCAGGGTTCTTGTAATCGCCTGAATCCATGTTGAAGTCACAAATATGAAATAATCTATAATACAATACTATCAAGCTGGAAGAATGTGACAGGGCACCCCAAAAGTACAGTGCCAGGCTCAAAGCCAAAGCTCCCCGGAGCTTAGTTTATGGGCTTCCATCAAACTTCTGATTGAAGAGTATAGTGCAGCCTCTATAAAACTAGGAGGATGCAAAGCAGAGAGTGTGCAGTTTTATTGTGAATCTTATTCAATCTCATGGCTTTAATTTATATGACAACAACTCTCAAATGTACGTGTAGTCCTTGGGTTTCTCCCGTGAACTCCAGGTGCAAATCTGCGAGAGGGTACTCAATCTCTCCACTATGCTAGCCTAACAGTCATTTCAAAATATTTGAAATTGATTTAATCACCCCAGTCCTGTTTCCCCAGTTAATAACATCTCTATACCAGATGCTTTGTCCAAAAGCAAAGGTAATTGCATTTGCATCTGTCTCATCAAACTATAACAATTGTGCCAATTCTCGCCCTCTCCACTGTTACTACCCTGGACCAACTATAAATATTTATCTATTTTATTTTAGTAGCTTTCTGGCTAATATCCAGGTTTCTTTCTTTACTTTCCTACAATCTATTCTTAATACAGAAGCTAGAGTGATCTTTTAAAAATGTCAGACTATGTAGCTCCTCTGCTCAAAACCCTCCCATGGTTTTTCATCTCATGAAGAGTAAAAGTCAAGTATTTGTGATGTGCTCACAAAGCCATACCTTCATAATCTCTTCGACTCCCCCTGCTTACTCCACTCCAGATCCACAGGATTCCTTGCCCTTTCAGGCCTGGTTGCTTGTCCCCCAGGTAATCTGCGTACCTGCTCCCTCACCTGCTTCAGGTCTTCACCCACAGCTACCATTTCAGTGGAACCTAATTTACCGACCTGTTTACAATGAACAGACACGGCCCCTGCACTTCCTATATTCCCTCCTGCTTTCTATTTCTCCAACAAATTTCTCATCACCTGAAAAATGTCAAAACTACTTTTTACTTTAGTAGCAACTGCCCCACCTCAACAGAACATAAGCTCCAAGAGCTCATAGAACATTTATTGGATGAACGAAAAGCAGTTGGCAAAATGATGGTATGTTTTCCAGTTGAGAGCCATTCAGAATGGAGGAAATATGGTAAATCTTACATTTTGAGTGTAGGCTTTCAAGATTGTTTTGCACAATATAGGAATATAATGGCAAATATTCACATTACAGTAAAAATGGGGTCTTATTATAAAGAACTGCTTCTAATCTCAGCTCAGCCCTCAATTATTTCTTATGATCTTGGTCATATCTCGATTATTTTCCTCAGAGAAACAATTCTTCATACTAGTCCTGTTAATTCACTTCTGTTTCTTAAATCATCTCAATCTCAGTGGATGTTCTTGACTTCTACTTCAAAAAGGAAACAGTCATTAAAGTTGGGAATGCTCTGGCAGCCAGAAGCTCTGCCTCGTAAGGAAGCTGGTCTGACGCTAGAGTCAACAGGGTGGGAGAGAACAGGATCAAGAGGTGGAGAGGGAGTTCCGGTTATGTTTTTGTTTTCTTCCTAGTTATCCTGGAGGGAAGCACACCGTCTGTCATCCTCACACAAGTTCTACCAAAAAGGTCTTCCTTCATAGTATCAGTATTGATTCGTGGATATTTATTTTATACTTTGGGTTACAAGTCAATTATATATTTTTTTGTGTGTTCAAATTGCTCGGGCTTTGGCCATTGGCAACTTTATATTTGTCTACTGTGCCCATTGATACTATTGCGGACTTTTTTTCTTTTTGAGCACTTCCTTACTTTTTGACATTACAGTGTGCTCTGGTTTATTTTCTTGTTTTTGTATATTCCTTTCCTGAGTCCTAGAATCAGTCATATTCCCAGAATCCTGATTCCTGTTCTGGGAAAGTGGTTTGGCAAACCATGATCTGGTTGATCTCAGCTGCCAGAACAAGGAAATATATGTTTGTCTACTGACCTGGATAGGTACCATTACCTATAAAAGTGTCTATACCATCTGCATGTATATTAAACTAAACATAAACTCATACTGATGTATCCAACTCTAATCCATAACCCTAGGGGTCATTCCAGCCTCTGTCATGGCTTATCTGCTACCTCCCATTCCAACACCCAGAAATCTGGCTCCTACCATCCCCCAGCCACTTAACATAATAGTTCAATTCCAGAATACACGTTAACAGTGGTTTAAGAAATGCTATCCAGGTCCCAGTGAGAAATAGACTTGTCAACTAGAGTTACTGTGTGACCTACAGAAATGTACTCCATGCCTCAAGTTTGTCCTCTATAAAATGGAACAGCAACCATATCTACCTCATACAATAATAGCAAGTGTTTCAGGATAAATACATGTAAATTGCTCAGTAGAGCACCCGTCACATATCAAGTGTCCTGTAGTTATTAGCATTTGTTGTTTTGTTACTATTAAATATTAGTAGAACATATGTTGTCTAGCTCTGGCTCTGCATCATATTAGCTGGGTGACCTTGACTAAGTCGTTAAAACTTTTTTAAGATACTAATACATTTATTGTTAAAAATATGGACCATATAAAAAAGGTCTCTTAAAGTTGATGTAAAAGGAAGCAAGAGCTTATTTATATAACACTGTATGTCTATATATTCATTATGAAATTGTATACATTAATCCCTACTTATCTATCTACCCATCTATATGTCTGTATCTACACATTTTTCAGGTATTTTAGTAATTGGTAGATTTGCTGTATTTTGAGGGTTAAGGAATTTAAAGCATATTTTATAGAATACTTTTGTTCATATTTACTCAGTGCCCAATCAACTAAACATGCCATATGTAGTTATGGGCCAATATTCCATCCCTCTGACTTAGTTTTCCTCTACCTTTTCTACTTATTTTATCCATGTTATAGATGCCTCCTAACAGTAAAGATGGGATATTTCAATATTTGTAGGAAGGGACATTTTCCCCCTTCTCCTGACCTTCCTTGAGGAGGGCTGTTTCTTAAGCATTTCTAAACCCATGTGTCAGCCTTTCTTCCTCCCACAGATGAGGCATATGTTCCCTGCTGGTTGGTCACACTCAGAGGTCCTCCTCCTTGAGTGAGTGCAGTTCATTCTCCATATTTAATTTCCCAGGGGGACTGCCTGATCTGTTCCTTCATGTCCTTCCATGAGGACCACAACGTAAGTGGGCGAGACGTGACGGTGTTGTCAACTTTCTTCAGGTGGCTTGTCTGGTCTTGTCCCTTCTGGCGAACCTGCTCATTCTGATCAACCTGCTCGGGGCTGATGTTTGGCGGGTGCGTCCTGGGTGGCCTTGCACCGTAATGCTTAGATGCTGCCGTTCTGCACGAGCTAAGCTGTCGCCCTGGGGCCGTCAAGTATTTTGAGTATCAGCTCTGCCCTCAGTTGCATTCTCTGTCTCAGCCTTTAGAAGTTACGCATGGTAATTTTCATTTTCTCTTTATGGACTAGTTTGTTTCTTATTAACAATTAGTTAATAACTCAGAGAAAAAAAGTGAAATTTATTGACTCCATTGAAAACCTCAAGGATGCCATAGTACACTAATCCAAGGATGACCAATTCATTCTCTTTGGTAATAACTGTGCCCCCCCGAGTACAAGTAGGCAACATCCCAGCAAATATGTCCAATGAAAAACTACCTGTCTTCTAGTACAAATGAATATACTGAATTCTTTTTTAGTGATTTAAGAATTATTTCATAAATTAGTTCTGAACTAATTCATGTCATTCTTTGTCCATATTTTTGTCTTATGTTAAATAGAAATGAACAACCGAAAGTGTTCACATACATGACACACGTGCGCACACACACACACACACACACACACACACACACACACACAAAATCTCTTCAAACCACAATTATTCAGTTTAAGGCAGCAGGTATTAAAGACACTGGAACATGTTAAATCAGTCTTTTGTTCTGTTTGCTGAGTTTTGTAGGTTTGAGTTGCTGGCATTTGAGAAAGAAAAGGACCTAGTTATATCTGGACCTTGCTTCGTACTAAGCTTGGATCTGCTCTCCCCCACAAACACTGCCCTTCTGAATGATGACGGCCAGGGCCCGTGAACTTCACAGATGGCCTTTTCATCACGCCCCGTCTCCCAAATGTTTTAACTGATTTTGTTTGTCTTCAAAACTGTCGTCAATGCCTGTTGTAGTTCAGTATAATCTTTACAAAAATATCAGGAGCAGTGAAGTCAGGGAGCACACAGTATGTATTTCCCTAGGTGTACACAGCATAGAGAGTCTCCTGCTATGGAAAGCACTCACACACACACACACACACACACACACACACACACACACACACACACACACACACACGAATAGGGCAGTCTTCGTCCTTAAGAAATCCATCGTGCAGTTGAAATTACTGAACACAGAAGCACCACGTGGTCAATAAGCCACACTGGATGGAGGAAATAGAGAACTGAGAATTAATTACCTGTAAGAGATTTTCTCTTCTACTTTGCTAATTGTTTGTGCCCACTTTGTAGATCTATATGACCAGAGTAGAGATGACAAGCCTGTATACCCAGAGGATGGTTTACAATGTGATTGATTCATAAGAGTGCTTTAATAACCACTGTGTGAAATTTAAATTAAATATACACACACAAACATACACACACATAAAGATATTCATGTCTGTGTATCCAATCAGCCGATCAGTTTTTACCAGTTTATTCTTCACACTATTATTTCATTGATACCAGTAAACCAACTAATAGACACATAGGTAAATGAAACAAAATAAACAAGTTAAAAACCTGCAAGTTTTTATAAAAGGGGGGAAAAGAAACCTTCATAATTTCTTTTGTTTATGATATGAATGGATTGTAATTATACTCCAGCCAAGAGGATATAAAAGAAAACTGATCACTAACTTATGTGGTGAATAACATGTTCTTAAAGATAAGTAAAGCCTCTGACCATCCTGTGGCCAGCTGCGCAGGGCCTCACACAGGGAACCTGAGGATCAGACTGTAGTTAGGACTCAGACTATGGTTCACCTTCCCTTTGAGAATAAAGTGACATCTTACATGCCCTGAGAGTAGTTCCAGGTCTCTCTGCAGGCAGTCCCCGGTTTTCCTTGAGCTGTGCTTCTGTAACCTGCATCGGACTCTCCTGAGGGTCTTGTTAGAGTGCAGATTCCGATTCAGCTCCGTCTAGGGAAGAGTCAGATAACTTTATTCCAACAAAATCCCAGGAGAGGCCAATGCCAGTTGTCCACAGGAAAGCTTGAATAGTGAGACTCTGGGAACTTTCTGTCTTAGGTAGGAGGATGGGTGTGTAATAAACAAATTGGCTCAGTTCCCCTGCAGCTGGAGCCTTGGTAAGGGAACCAGTGGAGGGCTCTATTGTCTCCATTCCAAATGTATCCAAATCCAGGTGAAAATCTTTACTGAAGGGGCAACCAAACCCCAAAAGTGAAATATAGTTTAGAGGAAAAGAAGTTAAAAATTTCATTAACTTACTGGTGTTCTAATTCAAGAGAAAATATGGACCTCATGCTTTTAGAAATGCCTCTCATGATCTTTCTCCTTGGGTTCTCATTTTCTGTCTCCTTCCCCCTTACTTATTTCCTCTGTTTCCTCATTTTGAAGCTCCTATCTACTTACTCCCTCTGAGTCACGCAAATTCCAAGTGCTTCAGCTACTATTTATATAATTTTTCTGTAAATTTGAAATTATTTCCAAACAAAAAGTTTAAAAAGGGTCCCATGCAAAACTGATAGAAAAAACAAATTTATATAACCACAGCCCAAAATTATTTTTGACACAAATTATTCACCATCTGATTTTGCATGTCTTAAATGTATATGTGTATATACATACATATATATATGTGTATGTGCATATGTTTGTGTACACATATATGCACATCTAAGTATATACATGCTTACACATTTTATATGTGTATATATATATAGATATGCTTAGATTTACTTTTGGGGAGTAAAAATAGTTTCATATATGAAATTCACTCTTTTATTTGTGGTTGGCAAAAATTGCACACAGGGAGCAACTGATTTAGGTAAGATTTTAATCATTATCACTCTCATAGAAGAGTTTTGCCTTATTTCCTTATTCTCAGAGACATGTTGACAACTATTAGTGCTATATGTTTTTGGAAATACAAACAACTGTATTTTTTGGGAAATACATTAATTTCTTAAAGTCATGCTTTACACATATTTAGAAGATGCAGTTTTTATAATATATTATTTTCCTATCTTTGATCTTTTCAATGACTGCTTAATATTTTATGATGTAAAGAGGAAAACAGTCACTTCATTTATTTCACCTTTTCTTCTTATTCTTTTTCAATGCAAAGATAAGCCAACCAAAGTTTTGAAAGGTCAAATCATCTATTGACAGTAATTTTATCTTAAATGCCACCTTAGATTTAATCATATTCTTTTGGGTTTGGAATTAAACATAGTTTCTGGTTTAATAATCTAGTTTTTCTAAAATTCTACAATTTAACAACATTTAAAGCAATCTTTGTTCTAATTATTTTAAAAGCCTAAGCTAGTCTTGGTGCTTTCTTGGCAATAAAGTTGAATGTAAAATATTTTTTTCCAAAGGGAGCATAAAAGTGAATCACTTTAGAGGGAGAAATTTGAAAGGATTGTTAATAGCTTTATAAACACCTCCAAAATGTTAGAAGAACTGTGAGGAGTGTTTTTTAATAGTTGGGCTGGGAAAGAGAAAAACAGAAGGGATGTTACAATGCAAAAGGGAATTGTCAAATTTGTTTCCAAAGACAGTGCAAGTCCTTCTTGGAAACAAGCAAATCAATCTATAGATGTCCCTGTGCTATGCCTCAAAAATGAGCTAGATTAGAAACTGGAATCAATTGTCTGCAGAGGAAGCTTATAGTTTTGTTCATTTATATTGGCTTTTTAAAAATAGGTGCTTAAAAATTTCAGATTGACTCAGGTACATAATTTAGTTTCAGTGGCAATTGCCTATTTGTGTGTGTTTGTTAGCAAATGGCATTGACTGACACTTCTAATCACTTCTTTTTCATATAAATAAAAACTATAATGACATTTAATTTCATGAAAACAATTAACTTACTTTATTCACATATTAGTAAAATGAGTGATTTGATTTCTTCAGCTTTACATATGCTTTTAATTCATCTCTCTCTTTTTTTTTGGAAGAATGTGAATCCAACTTGGAAATGAGTTTACATCGTTATTTTAGTTAATTATAGAGGAAGGATATGAAGTAGACTTATGTTGATATATAGCTATGGTACTAAATAAACTGGGTTTAAGTGATCACTGGTTATATAGATTTTTCCAATATTTTATTAGAAATTCTAGTTTAAATACTGACTTAGTGGCAATAGATTGTATAATTACCATATTACTTAATTTATCATGAGTTCTTATTATATGGTAGATATTTTATATACATTATCTCTAATCCTAAGAAGAACTGTAGAAGATATTTCCTTCATCCCAATATATTCTCATCTTTCTAAATAATTCTGTACACCAACTGAACTGAGTATTTTCAGCCCTTTTTATATACCTTCAAGCTCTGACATGTGTATTCCTCAGATTGAGACATCTCCTACTCAAATTTCCAATTTCTTGATTATCTTTTTTCATCTTTCAAAGTCTCAACTTTAACAACAATGAAATATTCCTTTACCTCAATAAACTAGGCCACTTGTCCCTTCTCTCAGCTCCCACATTACTTCCTAAATTTCCCTCATAATGCTTATTTGGTTACCTGAATCTTGCTCTAATCCTGATTCTTTGCAGACAGAGGCCTTAACTTTTCTGTCCATTAATGCATCCCAGGATTTAGTATGGTGGCTGGTACATACGCATGGCTCACTAAGAATTTTTTTGTGTTCATGGTAGAATTCCCATTTACATTGAAGGAAAGTGAAGTTCAAGGCAAAAAAGTGAAGTTCTGCAGTCAGTAAATGGCAGAAATAGGATTCCAGCAAGGTTGTTTTCATTTCAATCCCATGTTATCTTCTACAAAGCACATTCCTTCAACATGACTATACGATGAGTTGGTGACCAGTATCCTCTGGTCTAATTTCTGGGAAATAATTCAGAAGAATATTAACATCTGATTCATTCGGATTCTCATACCTAGGGCTAGGCACATGCTTTTTATCTGTAATAAGGGAAAGTGAAGGAGATTACAAGACTTCATTCGATGTTGGGTTGAATGTGAACCACCTAACAGGGACATTTGAGAGTACATAGGATTGTTTCCACTTGATAAGTAAAATATAATAATAGCCAATACACAATAACGAAAGAACGAAATAAAGTGTATTAAGCATACTTAAAATGCATGTGCCATGTATTGTTTTACTGGTCTGTACTCTCTAGGTACTATATTCACTCTTACTGCTTTTCCAAGGTGATTTTTGCATCTTACATCTAGAAAAATATCCTGCAAAAATTCCAGGTTTTTGCCTATTGTCATGATAATTTCTTGGCCAAACCACTGTAAGATGATATATATGGAATGACTTTAAAGTCTCAGCTAATTTATCTCTTTTCCTGTTTCTTTAAGCAGACCGCAATCTGCTTATAATAGTCTGCATTTTTATCTCAAAATAATCAGAAAAAGACCTGTTTAAAGAAAATTTTTAATCTTCCTCTATCTAGTTGCTTAAGATTGAATGCTTTTTTTGCCTGGCAAACTTTGATTTCCCATAGAGAATTTTTAAAAATGGACCAATAAAATTGAAAGAACTCTAGAGCTCTTTCAATTGTCTTTCATTGGAAACTAGGAGAAATGCTGACCACACTTTCACGTGCTTTGTGTTTTGTTATCTATTAAAGTTCAGAACCTCAGTGTCTATGAGTTCTATAGCGTCTGAAAGGTTATTTCCAATCATTATTTATGATGACGATGATGTTAAAGGCAAATGAAACACATGCATCCTCTAGTGACTACGTAAAAATCATAAATGTTGCAAACCTCTTTAACTACGAAGGTGTTTTGGCAGAATAAGGTCAACGCTACTTTCCTCATGTTGGACTCTATCACAGAGTCATTTCTTGCAGGGAAATAAAATAAACTTATTTGAAAATTCACCAGAAATGCACTCTTCAAACACTTACTGCCCAACTAGGATTTAACATTGTTTGCATATTACAGACTCTGGGGAAAAGTGTTTCAGAAATTCAGTTAAACTCATCATTTCCTGCCCATTCCAGTCACATAACACCTACTATCCCAAACCTCTCCCTTGATGTAATGACATTACAAGGATAGAGGGACAGAGAAGAAGGATGCAGGTATTTGAGGCGGGAAGAGCAATATGGTTTGAAAAATCTTCCCAAAGTGAGCTTCTAATTCACTTGGAGGGTGATGTGGGGGTAGTCAGAGGGTACTGGCCAGTCCCATCCTATTCTGAAATAAGAATCTTTGTTATTTTTGTGAATAGAGTTTAATAACAGTTGAAATGTACATCTGATCTCAACAGCATCAATTTCTTCCTTGTCTTCATGAAATCTGACAGGTTTTGTAATGAGTAGTAGTTCTTGGTCAAAACATAAGTTGATGAACTATTTTTGAAAAAAAAATCAAAATATTGAAATCTTTTGTTTCTCCTTTGCATACCTAAGTTCAATTCTAAAATACAGAGGATCAAAAGTAGGAAAAATTTTTTTATAAACTCATTATAGATTCATAACTTCTACTACTTCAAGAAAACACTCAAGACAAGGGGATTATAAGGTCCTATATTCTTATAAATTTGAGTTCATTTACTTCTCTCCTTTTCCTCTGGAGCATATCTAATAAGGTTGACACTGAATTCCCAAGGGAAAATATCCTAACTCTTTAGATGACAGCCTTTTAGGCATGCTTAAGAAAGAGGTTTCTTTTTCCTATGCTTTGTTTCAATAATCCAATTCAATTGTATAAAAGTAATGCATAAATTTTTAGTTAGCCATCTTTAATAATTATTCTGCCCGTATATATATATATATATTTCCAAATACTGTTTCTTCTTAAGTCACACAGTGACTCATTTTACTTTCATGCTGCAGAAATTCTGTCATAGAAGTATACATACTCTGCTCTATTGTATTTGAGATCTCTGTAAGTAAACTGTATTGTATATCTCATAATTGGTATAAAAGGTGAATTACTCATTAGAAAAATACTGTATTTAAGGTAGAAAAGATTACATAGTCCAATCCTGCAATCTTTTTGTGATAAAATTGGTGTAAACCAGAAAAACTTACTGAGCTAGTCTTTGTAGACCTGGAGCTATAGTCCAGTCTTTTTGTCACCAAATAGAATCTCTTTAGCAGTAATTTAGACAAAACAGTTAAGTTTAGCTGAAATTCTAATTTATCCCTCTATCTGGTTAGATAACTATGGTTTTGTTTGTCTTCCTGTATCAAAAGTTGTGTTCCTCCTGTTTCCTTGTGGGAAAGATCTAATCCAAGTAACTCTGGTGCATCCTAAAATATTTTAATATATTATCATTCATCTAGCGGATGATATACAGTGAAGTAACATGTAAACATAAAATTTTCTACTCCTTCTTCCCCAAATACTTCAGCCAGCAATTACTTCTAATCTTAAATATCCTGATCTTTGTTCATTTACCAGCGTCTGTCTCCAAAGCACCTTGGTATGCAAGATGAGTGCGAACTGCAAGATGGCCAACAATCATATTCTATTCTCTTCAGCTGGCTGAAGATGATTTGATATGCACTGTTATTAGACTATCTCTTCATGCACTGTTATTAGACTATCTCTTCAACAGTGTGTCTGAATGATGCAAACATCAATCTTCCTAGCAGAACTGGCTGGAGAGTATGATGCGCTGATCTCAAAGAAACAAAAGACTTTGCTCTGATCACTAAAAGAAGGGGATCTGCAACTGCCTTTATAGTAATCTTAGCCCTGCACCCGGCAAATGCAGATAGTACAGAGAATTATTATTATTATTCAGCAAAGCAGAGTAAGAAAAAATAATGTGATTTTGTCTTTTCATATTTTTCCTGAGAGACCCAGGAAAACTGAAGGCTGTGTTTCAGAAGAAATTTATTTGCCCCATGCAATCCTCAAGCAGGACTATTCTCTTTCAGAACTTTCAACTTTGTTGACTATCAAGGACTCCCTTTGAGTTTCAACAACTGTGCTTACTCGCAGACACCATATGATTGAAAGCAGGAGTTGGTTTCACAGATCTTATTTTTTAATCCAATCAAAAATAGCAGTAAAAGCAGTAAAAGTCTTAGCAATAGAACTGGATGGAGGGCCTGGAGAACTGGGTTTTTATGCCTTGGCCATTCACTGCTAGGTACCCTTGAACAAGTCATTTCTGCTCTCTGGGTCTCTGGGTCTCCGTTTTTCCATTTGTGAGATGACAATGAGCAGGGAAACTCATTTTGTTTAACTATGGATTTAACTATGACCACAGTCACTTGGGGATCATGTTAACAGTACAGGCTCTGAGGCAAACCCACAGGGGTTCTCATCAGTAACCCTGATGTGAGGTGAGAGTATGTGCTTGTTGAGTGTGCCAGCTAAAGTGATTCTGAGGCAAAAGTCCAGCATTTAAGCACCATTAAGGTATTGATCTCTGAGATCCCTGTAAGTGCTGGATGAAATTCTTCTCCAAGATATACCCTGGCTGTATGTTAGAAATACCCAGTGCACTTTTGAAAGGGTACTGATGCAGGGAAGTGTTGTCAATGGTCTGGGGTAGAGCCTGGGCAAAGATAGGCTTCACAGTCTCCCCCAAATGACTTTAATGCACAGCCAAGGAGAAGACCCACTGCTTCAACAGGGTTTCTTTGCTCCAAATTATTGAAGGCCTATTACATGCCCTGAGTCTGCCATGTGGTACACACTTTCCAGACAAGTAGTGTTACCTCCATTGTGTATAGGAGGAAACAGAGGCTTACAGAGGCTGAATAACTTGCCAAAGGTCACACAGTCAACTGGAGGAAGAGAGAAGATTTGCAGTCATGGCCATCAGCCCCTTGTGTACCTTCCAGCACACACCACACTTCATTTCATTGGCTTACTGAATGGCTACAATGTACTGACATCAGAATTGAGCTAACTAATCAAATCTGGCCAGATTCCTAGTTTTGTTGATTCCTAGAATGATCAAAAGAGTTTCCTTATGGGAACTGAATCTACTACAGTCCACCAGGGGACTCAATTTCATGAACTATCTTGGGTCAAATTTAACTGACATAATTAGGTAATAAGTTTTAGCACATTTATTTAAACTCTGCTTCCCATGACCCATAGCCAAATTTAGTACTAGTACAACATCCTTGGGTTTGAAATCAATCTTTGAGTCCCAAAGCAATTAAGAAATTGTCAGAATTTTTGGGAATAAGTCATGCTGATTCTGTTTTAGGAAGCACCCTAGTTAGACATTTTAATTAACTCCAACTGTAGGTCAAAGAGGCATTTGTAGAAAAGCCAACAATGGGGTTCTCAAAAATGCTAATTTTCTTTTTCTGGAATAAACATTTCTAGTCCAAAGGGTTATAATATGACCAGGTGGTAAAATCATAATGTTCCTGAACAGTGTCGTACATTTCCTCAGTGAGTTCTTCCATACGTGGAGTAAACATTTCACATGTAGAGATAGAATCATTGCCCAAGACTTATTACATAGTCACTGAAAATATTGCAAGAAATTCATTAAATACACCACTTCAGATACTTGTTCCATAGGTCTTCAGCTTACATGTTCAATTTTGTGATCAGTGTCATACACTGGGTTTAGAGTACTGTATATTTAAGATGCAGATGGCCAGTGGTTCTGGTAGTAGGATAATAGGCCTCTCATGGAGCTCACATGTCAGCAAGATGTCATCATCATCTTTCAGTGAGTTTAAGAATATGTTTACTACCATTTTTTCTTTTTTTTTACTTGTTTATTAGAATTTGTAACTTTGTAACTGTTTGCTTCAAACTTTATACCCTGGCTTCTTGCTCATATCTGATTTGTCCAAACACGGATCCTCCTTCCCGCTAGGCTCTGTCAATCCACTGATAGTTTCCTCAGGGTCTGCCCTCAGCTTGCTTTCAGATAGGCTCTAAAAGAACTAAGTGGAAGTCACTATTCCACATTATTTGTAAGACCCATGAAGATGGCAAGTGTTTGAGTGACCCAGAGCAGACAGGTTTAATGACTGAACTGGTTCACAATCATTGATTCCTATGAAAGGTCCCCGAAGCCATCTCCGCATCAGGCTTTCACAAGCCTTGGTAGTCATAAGATGGACTGTGTCATGACTGTGTGACTGTGCTGATTCTTTTCATGGTTTCTTGATTACCATTTTATTGAAATTTTCCCTTCGCCTCTATTTCATTGTGTTTTCATCAAGCATAGCCCCATCATCTTTACTGCATTCTGGCTGACTGTCCTCTTGCTTCATAGAGGTGGTTTGCTGTTCAGAGAATTAATGCAGAATGATGACTGTCAGCCTACAATGTATCCTAAATTGTACTCAAGGAATTTGGGCTTTATCTGGAATGTAAGTTCTGCAAAATGATCCTGTTTATTGACTGAAGAGAATACAAACAGAGTAAAATAAACTTGGAGTAATTTCATTTGTCAAAATAGACTGTCCTTTAAAACACAAATAATGTTATCAGTGTCTTTAAAGTCAATTAGCATTTTTCATATTTTTTATCTAATCTAATGGGACACAGGAAGGGAAAAGTTCTATTGAGGATGAACTTTTATTCAGAGTAGCTGCATCCTACAGATAAATAATTCTTAAATTTTTGTTCTCAAATCCAAGAAAAAAAACAAAAGTGGTTATTGCTTGATGGTAAGTAATCTTTACATTACATTATACATTATACTATATAGACTAGTGAAAGCTGAATAAAACATCTCTAGTTGACTAGTCTTAGGAATGTATGATGTAGTTCTTAAGACTATTTCATCAGAATGACACCCTCTCTCAAAGAAAAAACAAAAACAGAAACACCCACATAACTGGTTTGTTTGACTTCAGTGGTCACTGAGCTGCTGCTTTTGATTCTGCTGTTCAGTCAGGTACAATGGTGGTCCTGGGGATTTGTGTAATAATGCCACATACATGGTAAAGTATGAAATTAAGCAAAAGCATGCTGCTTATGTAGTCATCTTCCCACTCCAGGAATGAAAACATGTGCCAGTGGTCAGTTGCTGTCCACTTTATTCACAGCAGAATATCCAAAAACCTTTAATATGGGATTAAATAGAGAAACACAAAGAATAACTGGAATGATACTTTATATGAATGCATATCAATTGATGTAAGCTATATATATTCTAGCAATCAATTAATTTATAAAATTATATACAAGCTAAGAAAATCATAGTCAAAATATTTTTTATTAGACTATATATTATGTAATATACATATATACACATAAAACACATGTAGTTTGATTTAGGTGTAAACATTTGTTATACAAACGTTTGTATAACAGATAACCAGCAAGCAGGCTCTCCCCAGAAACCAAATATACCAGCACCTTTTATCTTGGACGTCGAGCCTCCAAAAGTGCAAGGAATACATTTATGCTGTTTCGAAGCCACCTGGTCTATGGTGTTTTGTTACAGCAGCCAGAACAGACTGAGATGCTGCACAATGAAGGCAAACGGCACACACACCAGATCAGATCGGCTAGAGCAGTGTTCCTTGGCAGAAGCCCATGGGCAGTCCAGGCAGGCAGTGGATTAAGAGACTATTGCCTTAAGCACTGGATTGCAACAGCTTTCTGCCGAGATCTGTAGGGGGCCAGCTGTGTGCTGGGAAATCAGGTTGCAGGAGTTCATCCTCAATCAAACTAACCCTTATCTTTCAGTGTTTAAAATTCATTTTCTCTTTAAATCATTGCAATAATGAGATATATACTGCTTTTATAGTTATTGCTACAGTTGTACTAATAGATGTTTAAGGAGTTGAGATATTTTCATAAGGTAATTCAGACATTCAAATATAAACTTGGATCTTGAGCCAAGTTCTCTGACACTACGACCCAAGAGCCAAGCATCTTAAGACAATTATAATTTTGGTAGAAACCACATTTCTTAGCAAATATTCAGGAAACACAGTATTTGAATTATTTGTAATTGGTTTCATTTGGCTTGAGATTTTGTTTACAAGAATGGAACTCATCCTTTCTCCCACCTTTTCTTTTATAATGTAGCTGGACAATTATAGGTATAACTACAGATATATATATATAGATAGAAATAGCCCATATATACCTACAGCACATATAAGACATATTTGTTTCTGAGAGATGCTTAAATGGCAGTTTTGTGATGTACACCTCTACCCTGAATTAAGAATTTTTAGAGTAAAAATAACTCCAGGCATAAGATGCTATGAAAGAGTTTGCTGCTACTCTCTCATCCCCTCCATCAGACCGGCATGCTCTGGTGTCCTTAGTGTCATGCTGAGACATTTCTTCACAATGCATACAAAGTATGCCATTGTTTCTGTGACAAATATTTTCTTTCAGGTGAGTTTCTCATGGAAGATACATATCTCAATCTTTCTCTGTGTGTGTCTTTTCCCTTCTTTCTCCCTTTTCTCTCTCTCCTCTCTCTTGATGAAATAGTGAAAGCAGGGAGAAGACTTCAGCAGGATGAGGTTGAAAAACCTTGCAAAGCAACTCTTATTTTCTTCATGAAAGTCTTCAGTGAGAAAAACTCATGGCTGAGGCCAAGAAATGGTTCCATATAAAGAATATCCATTTCTGTTACTTAATATATGATTTCGGTGCCATCTTCATATTGCTGAATCCATCCGGGGCTGCGGCACAGATTTTAAATATCCAAAGTAGATCTGAATCATACAGAAGTAGGTGTGCCTTGTTCTGTCATGCTTTCAGTGCTTTTTGTTCATTTGTTTGTTTGTTTCATCAACATCAGGTTGCCGTTTCCACAAATACCAACTTCATTGACATCAAATGAACGAGGCAACTACCACACTACATCCCAGGGCCACACTGGCTGCCATTGCCAGGTCTGGCAGGTTAAGGCTGTTACCAATTTTCCTTCTGCATATTGGGCTTTGCTGATACTTTCCTGGGAACACAGTTAGCAAAGATTAGATGAACCAACCAAGGAAAACTAGTAGAAAGTTCTCACTCTCCCCTGTCCTCTGCTTATGAGACGGAAAAGTACAATGTCCACTTTAATGTTTCTGATATAAAGACACCTACACACAGACTCCAAATCAACCAAGCTTTCACAGTGAGGAAACAACTAAATTCCCCCTCATTGCCTGAAATTTCCAGAGATATCTGAAAATCATTTTGAGTTCACTTTGTCACAAACATCCCTCCTCACCTCAAGGCACTCTTTCCAGGGCATACCTGTCTCCCAGGCTGAGAACGTACAACGTCTGCTCCACTGGCTCCCTTAGCCTGTGACATAGCCCCATGATTAATATGTGAGTCCTGGTTATATCTTCCAGTGGGCTCTTACTTTCTTCACTTACTAACCTTTGGGCGCTTACACGATCATACAGGCAATGTGAATCCGTTCTTCCATGTTATAGAAGAGGAAACTGCATGACAGTGACACAGCCATTTGATGCCAGAGGACTGTGGAAGGAACCCAGGCCATTTGCACTTTCAATGCAGTATATTAAATATTAATTTATCTCCTTGAAATTGACTTCTTGGAAACCTGTATTTTAAGCCCAAAAGTATTTAGTGTCACTAAGAAGCAGTCAATTACACAGGTACTTTGTGTTCTGTGTATTTGGATTTATTTTAAATGACTTGCATTCCCTTTTCAGACTGATACCATTTTCTTCAAAAATCACTCTGAATATCGCATTTGCTCCTATTAATGCTAAATCTCTGCAAAATCCATCATCTTTCAGCTGAAATCAGCCTTTTGACAATGCCCTTCCCATTTGGACTGTCAATATGTCTTAGCTGGGTAATTCCAAACCACAGTCCTTATCTATTTGTTCAAGTTTTCTTTCTTTCTTTCTGGTCTTGTCAGATGAATGAGCTTCTTTTGCATAAATCTCTTCTCCATTTTACCTGATTGTCACCTATACCTCCTATCGGAGGCCATCAGCTTTCCAGCCAGTGTGTCCTTTGATGTTAACAGTGGGATTAAATACCATCCAGAACAATATATTTACATCTTGTCAGGTTTTCTATTTTGTTCAGTGAGATTATCCAACGTTTCTACATTAAAAAATAATCTTTATGGATGACAGTGCTGGTTTTTCACATAAAATGTTTGATAGGACAAGTACTGTTCATGTTATCGTAGTCTGTCACCATATAGTGAGTTGTTCAGTATTTTGATGTTTCAAATTTACAAGCTCTCTTGCTAAATACCTTAGATTTATATATTGGTATCTTTTTCAGAGGACATCCACATGTACTACTTTATTTGTTCATCACAACACCCTTTGTAGATGCAAAATCTCTCGTTCAGAGAGGTTATAAGTGACAAAGTCTCACAGTTAGCCAACAAAAAGACTAAAGGAGACATAACAATTTTTTTTATTAGTAACAAAATGATTTTTCTAATGTATCAAAGGCCATGCATATTAGGCCCATGATATGCCTTGAATTTTATTTTTAAGAATAAATTATCATTATTCTATCTCCATTTATGCCTTTTTTTTTTCAAGAAATAGTTATTGATTCCTATGTGCCCAGACTCTGGTGACGTGTAGGTGAACAAAACACACAAGAACCTATGGTTATGGCACTGAACATTCTAGAAGGATAACAAAAATAAAAAACATACTCCATCAGCAAATGTTAAGTGCTGAGAAAGAGGAAATGAGGCAGAGTTGGGAGATGAAATCTCTCTGAAAAAGTGGCATATGAATAGAACCCTCAACACAGGAGGAAGAAGCCATGTGGCCACCTGATGGGGGACCTTTAAGGGTTTTACTTCTGCAACTCAACTACCTTCTCCCTGTTTGGAACACTGCCAAAGGGCCACCCTTTCCCAAATCTGTCAATATGTTAAGAAGAGGTAGGGATTATGGTTTAAAATACTGACCACAGTGAGAATGCTTTATCTAGAGTTTGTAGCTTCTTCCTTGGCCACAGCTTACATTAAGTGAGCATTTGTAGTTAAAAATTGAGTTATCCGTACCACTTTCAAGCCCCTAATGTGTGCCAAGAACATGATACAATTTTCCCAGTTAACCCTCAGCAACCCACTTGAAAATATTACCTTATGGATGCTGCAGGGCTGGCTCGGAGAGGGTTAGGCAAGGCGCTCACCATCCCACGACTCGGACACTGGACCTCCCGGATTATTGCACAGCTATGTCCAGGTGTGTCTGGTGTAAAAATGCTGATATTTGGACTCAGTTTGCTTCAGGTTGTTTGTGCATAAAGTCTAGAACAGAAGATTGCATGAATTCTAAGTTCTCCAAACCAAGAATCAATAAAACTGTGCTATTTAAAGGAATTTTGAGATACCTTTTCCAAGTCCCAGTCAGTGTGGGGGAGTTCTGGAAATCGAGAACTTCAGTTCTGAGGTAATGGCTGCATTTAAGGAGCTGGTTTTATTGATGGGTAATTTATGAATTTGTTAATGCCCATAATGCCTAAAATGCTTGTGTAAGAATTTCATATCTTTTTTTACATTAATATTTCATGATCTTTGCAAAAATACTAATAAGAATGTAAGAAAGAAATGATAAATACTAAAATTATCATTTTACCAGCTAAAGTTAATTTCAGTAAAAAAATTAAAGAACAAAATAACTAATATCCCTATGGGCAATTTTTTTTGTGAAAACATATAAAATAGATAAATTTTTACAAAACTGAGTTGACTTTATATATGTCACACTACTTGTATTGAGGCAGAGTTATTAATAAATATAGGCCTTTATTATTATTATTACTGGTTACGTTGGTTATAGTGTATTAACGTTATTTATCAAATAAACAATTTCATGTCATAGACATAAATTGCCTCCAATTTTTGTTTTTATAAAGAATATTGCTGTCCATTTTCATATGCAACATCTTTTACATATCAAATTAATTCTTTCAATTATATGTTTCCTTAGATATCATTGCAATCCAGTCTTTCCTAGGGTTACATTCCATAACTCATAGAGAAAAACTACTTCCCAACTTCAGCAATACAAAGTTATATATTTTACCTGGGGTGGGGTGGGGGTGGATGCAGGTTTAGTAACAGTAGCTGTAGAAGTCCTCTTTTCTCTGCAAAGATAGATATATTCATGTGTATAACACCTTTCTCAACATTTAAAAAAAATTCAGACTTCAAATTCCTAGCAAATGTAATTGGAAAGTAAATGTGGATTTGTTTTTAAAACAGAAAATACTCATTTGTCTTTCTTCATCTCTTCCTCTTGTGTATAGTGCCTTTCCTCCTGTTCTCTAAATTCCCCCCAAACCTTACTTGCACAGACTTCTGACTTCACTGCCCCTCCCATATCACCTTCAGTGTCTATTCACTTCATCACCATCAGTAAGTTTCACTCTCTTCCAGTGTGATTCAGTGCAAAGGTTGGGGATATGTCTCATTTCTCTCCGTACACAGCCAAGACCCAGGAAATAAGATGGCACCGATAAGATTCTTCTTAACTGATAAGGAGCCTAAGAGGTTGGCAATTTACATGTTAAAATGTTTCTCTTCCATATAATATTTAAAATATCTTCATAATGATAACCTGCTATGAAGGTTGGAATTTGTGAAATAGTCTCAGGAAATACAGGAAAATCTAATGTAGAGGCCTGAGGTGTTTAATGGAAGGAAAAACTGTATACAAATTGCAGACTGCCTTAAATGCACTCAAGTAAAACCTAACAACTCACCAGGGCAATTCTGTAGTTGGAGAAACACCTTTCTTTAGATATAGAACTGGAACGTACTAGAGATAAAAAATCATGCATTTCATCCATATCATAGGTCCTTATTAGTAAAAAAAAAAGAAAAAAATCAATACAAAAGAAAACATGGAGAAAGTCACTGAGAAACAGTTTTATCTCCCATATACTCCTCTCTCCCCTGACTGGAATCTTTCTAAGAAACATTTTACATAGGCAATCTTTTAAAGAGTCAATGATTAAGCAATTAAGAATCATTATGCAAGTCTGAGATTTCTTGAATTCAATTCATATTTGCATATCACTTAAAGTACAAAACATTGGACTAAATTCTTCAAAGAGTTAAAAATCATAGAACTGTACATTTCTAATTATGGTAGATTTGGAAAGATAAGACAAAAGTCAAAACAGGTTATAAAAAATAATTCGAACATATTTGAAATTTGGCTGTCCCACAATCATGTTTATCTTGGGTTCAGCAAAATATCAGGGGGTAAATATCTAAAGAGATATTTCACAGAAAAGAAAATAATGTGTTCTAAGTATTAAGCATTAACTCTCAAGGACTTTGTATATTATATTCAATCTGAGCCTTCTTCTACATAGTATAGGCAAACATTTAATATATACAGTTATTATCAAGTTCCAGACAAATTAGTGGCCATGAGAGAGCTGCTATAAAGGGGAAAACTACAAACAAAAATCTGTAATGGAAACAACAAATAAAATTACAAAGCAAATATTTCTCAGTGAGTACTGTACATTTAAGCAACCTATTAGTAATCTTAGAGCAGCCCTGTAATATAATGCTAGAAAAACATATCAATAGTGATTATACTAAGTCACCAAGAAAATTAATAAATTGCCATTTTTTATTCCCAAAGTCACAAAAATATATTATCTACTTCAGAAGTATTTCTATCTGCAATGATTAAAATAAATTTTTACAGCAAAAAGGAATATATCTCTAGTTAGCTAAAAAGCTTAGCTTATGAAATAAATTATTTCCCAAAGGTTTTGTAAAGCAGATCTTTTATTCAATGGAAAGGAATCTGAATAACAATAACATAATCATATGCCACAAGGTAAAACATGATTAGACCTTTGAATGAAATATATAGGAAACTGCTCTAGGAGCTCAGAAATGCACCAGTGTGCTGGGAATTTGATACTTCCCTGGAGAGTTGTCAGCTGGGAATTGAAGGAAAGAGATTTGAATAGGCAAATAAAAAAGGGAAAACTTGATAGGAGGTTAAGATTGCAGATGCCTTATCAAAAATTTCCATAAATGCATTGTATATTCAAGAGGAAAGGAGTGAAAGGAAAAGCTAACAGTGAGTGTTCATATGCAGGACTGATGAAATCTAAGAACATTCCGCAAGACTTTTTGAAATGTAACATTGATACCCTTTGTGTTTCAACACTTGGGATTGAGAAGTTACTAAAGGTTTTGTTTAGTTGGGAAATTATACAATGAAAATAGTACTCAAAGAAGTGAATGTGGCAACGCTTTCAGGATGAAATTTAATCAGGATGGAGTAAAGAGGGAAAAGAATTGCAAAGAAAAAGCAATTAATGAAGAGATTAAATGCAATCCAGAGATGAAGTTCACAGTTCCAGAGGGAATGGAAGGCAAAGAACCCTTTCCAATGCATAGGTGTTCAGAAGTGACCTCCCTTGTGTTACACAGGAGGACTCTTAGACGAGAGAAGATGGATAACTGGTCCACCGTTCCACCCTCAAGTTAAAGCTGAAACCAGAGCTAGAGTCCCGGTTCTCAGCCCAAGGATATTTTCTACTAAAATACCTATTTAACTTGTGTTTCTTTAATTTTTTCTAAAGACCATTAGCCTTTAGAAACTGGACTAGAAGACAAGAATTTGGTATTTCATTTCCCAATTTACTCAGAATTGTTTTCTTACTGTCACTTAACCTGACCCTGCCTTTTTCCCACACCTCTTAAATCAAGATACAAAGAACAACTATCTACCAGGTAATATCTATTGAGGAGAAATGCCATTTTTCTAAGAATGAGGCCATGGAAATGCTACTTGCAAATGCAGCCTGTTGTATAATACAACAGAAGTCAATCTCGTGCTGTGATGGATTTGGGCATGAGTTTCATGAGGGGAGATGTGCAGTATTCACCCGGCTGCGTTCTTCCTATGTATCATCAACTTAATCTCAAAGGAAATTTAGGTTTCCATTGAGCCAGCAATAAATTTTCACTAAAAGAACTTTAGAAGAGGAAGGTATATGCATCATTAGAGAGGACAAACAGGGACTTTCTATGGACCACTTCCAACCGTTTACTGACCTGTGACCCCCACATTACGGTTCCTTCTTCTTGGGCTTCTTCCTCTACATGGAAGCACAAACGAGACTTTCCTTCTCTGAGTTGACGTATCTTTACCCTGCTATGGACAGCACCAACACATTTCATTCTTTTTAGCAATTTGTTCAGTTTTGTATCGTCATCCAGTTTCATGTGTGCCGACCCAGCACATTCTTCTTGAGGCACAATCGTTTGTTTCCTTTCGGTTTAGCCTCCATTATTTCCAAGATCCTTTCCTGGGGTTCCCTGGTGGATGATATCCCATTTTATGTTTTGGCTCTCACTCGGTAATACGGTTAGGTTTTGTGATGATCATGTACCTCCAAATTCCCAAAGTCACCGTGCAAAGGGAATGTTTTGTTTGTATCCTCAAGAAAGTCCTCATATCAAGTGCAACGCTGACAACTGGAAAGGGGTCAGCAAGATGTGCCTCAACGGCCTTTTCTTTGTTCCTTTAAAGTCATGTTTTCCCTCAGGGGCTATGTTTCTTTAATGGAGTTTTCAATTTATTTTATGCTTCTGTCTTTGTGATCTGGACACAGGGAGTATGAAACAAGCAAAAGCAGAGATTCCTATTAGAGCAATACTACAGGGCACTGCCATCTGTACTCAACCTGCTATGGTTTTATGTTCTAACCTTTATTATTTTTGCCACATTTGTGGGCTTGGTACTTAATTATCTTGAAAAGTTCAATACAAGCAAAGGGATGACTTGACAGGGCAGAGCAGAGCAGTGGGGCATTGCAGAGCAGGCTGAACTAGACAGACAAGCCAGCAAGCACCTGTGGCCAGGTAATCCATCAGCAGGTAGCAGGGCCCTGGGCATTTGTCCGGGGGACTGAACGAGATCCGGACTCCTGCAGAATCTGCCACTAATACAGATGCTTAGGCCCACACATGACTAATCCAAGGTGAAAACAAGCGACGTGAGCCAGGTTGCCAGTCACCAGAAGTAGAATATAAGTTAGAACGGGTCTCATGAATATGAAGGTCTCCTAAGTATGTAATTTGGGTCTGATATTTTTGATAAATTGCAACCATAGGAACCAGAAAATGAAATCCTTTGTGTGAAACAGATCATTTTCTCTTTTCCTGAGGTCAGGATTGGCCTAGGGTCTGGGGTCATTTGAAGTCTTCAGACAAGCTGAAAGGTCCCAAATGTATTTATAAAAGGATGGAGAAGTGACTACCTGGGCCTGGCTTGAGAGAAGCATTAAATACCAAGTTAGAGACAAAATGGAGAGGGATAAACTATAAAAGGGAATTAGAGTGTAAACAGAGACCCATAGTCAAATTAAAGCATGGAAATCATTCTAGAGTTTCTCTGATGAAAAATTGCGATCATTTCAATTTAAACCATTTTAGTCTCTATGTCGTAAAAAATCATGTGTAGTTGGATAGCCATTATTCCTTTCAGTCTAACAGCACCTCGGGAACAGCTTGTCACAGCAGAGTGCCGTGGGCATTCCCATAAAGCATGGGTTTAACACCAAGATACTCCTTCTACCGGCCCTATGACCTTGACACTTGGAACCTCAAGTTCCTAATCAAATAAACTGAGATGTGTGCCATCTGCCTTATAAGGATTGAAAGACAGGATGCAAGAAAAGGGCCTGCAGCATATTAGACACAAAATCAAGTGTGGGTCTCCTTGCTCTAAGCTGCCTGGGAAATCCCACACAGTAACACCACAGCCTGAGACTGGAAGATGCTGCCATTAAAAACTCATCAACAGCCCCTCTTTTGGACATCTGATTGCAAACAGGCCTTCCTTTGTGTTCTCTCAATGGCAGCATCTCCCAAAGATGACAGGAGTTGAGCCTGGCAATAAATCTAATCACCTGCAAAAGCTGTCAGTAATGGTCCTTCCTTCTCTGTGAGTGATGGTCCCCCGTGACCACAGTATCAGTGAGAGTGTGTTCTTTTCGTGGCACTCTCCATTCACGCTCATGCATTCATTTGCTGTTGAGCAGTCACTGTTAGCCTGGCACTGTGCTGGACTCTGAACAAAGTGGTAACAAAAACAAGCAGAGTTCTAATGACTTAGTCAAGCAAGGAAGACAGGTATCTGTCTACAGGGATATCACTAAATCATTACCTTTTTTTACATAATGGATAGTCAAGAAGAGAGCAGATGGCCTCCCCTTCAGCTCCATCCTGTCATTAACTTCGCAAGTCACTCTGTCCTCCATCTGTGTCATCCTTACCCGTGTGGTCTGTACCCTCATTTTCTTAAGTTGGCTCTTCCATGTTCAGTTTTCCTTCCACATTTCAAGTAGGAAGAAAAGAAGAATAACAATGCAAGGAAACTAGATGAGGAAAGCAGAACTTTCTGGAAAACGCCTATCATATAAATTTAATTCCCCTTGGTCAAAATGAGTCACATGGCCACCATGCTGCCAAGGAAACTGGGAATAGAGTGTTTCCGCTGGGCACAGCGCTACCCCGAGAAAACTCGATGTGCTTACTAGGATAGAATGGACAGTGGCTGAGCAGCTAGTGGGTTCTGCCACATCATACGCCACTTTGTGGAGATACGGACCTTTCAAGAACAGCTGGCCTAACCTGATAAAACAATTTTCAACATCAACTACCTCAATAAGCGGTGGTGAAAAGGGCAGATTCTAAAATCTGACTCAGGGGTTCAAACCCTAGATCTGCCACTTGCTCGCGGGGTGACTTACCAAGGTATGTAACCAGGCTACTGCTTAACTTTCTCAGTTTTATGGTTATTAATAGTCCCTGCCTCATAGTGTTGATGTGGGGATTGGGTAAATGGATATAGATTGAGCATGAAACACTGAATGACACAAGTAAGCATTTACTATATTAGCTGAATTTTATGTTAATCAAGCAATCTTTTGGTCTTGCTTTGATTTCCCCCATATATTTCCCTGCTGGACAAAAATGAATGGATCCTCGATTTGATTAATTCTGGTTGGCTTGGCAGCTGTGTCCCCATTGTACTTTAATCCATTTACTCTTCCGGCATGTATCTGCTTTGTGTGAATGGGATAATGGTGCATTTGAGAAAACCAAATCAATCCGTGCTACATAAAGTTTCTGAACCTGCAGAGCTTGAAAAACACGCCTCCCCTCAGTGGGACAGATGCAGCCTGTGAGGTGCAGCCCCTTAAACGGCAGTGATGATAATGTGCATATTGCTCCTCTCTTTTTCAACTCCGAGAATCTTGTATTCTTTTTACTACTGATTTAAAAACTGATGAGGTCTTAGCTAACATTATTTTTGAAAGGCTCTCTAAGACCAAAGATTCACAATAAGCAACATTCTGGAGGGCCAGTTCTGGATTCTGAATCTGGTTCGACCACTGACCCTCTGTTGGGCCATCTACACTCTGTTCTCCAGGTCATTAACTTCCCTGACAGCTGCAGATACCTCATAGGAACACTTAGCTGCCAGGGACTTTGCTAATAGCTATTTCTTTATTGCATTACAGTTACACAAGACTTAACCTATGTGACCTCATAAGCCCAAATTACTACTGGCAACTGAGTTAGTAACTGAGAACAACAGAGAAATGTGTGTAATTTTTTTTTTCTCTTTGGGAACTGGCCTGAGATTTGGAATAATTGAGTCACTTAAGGGTCCTTTGGTTTGAAAAATCTCAGTTACTAATTCCTAAGCAAAGATCACTATGTGCAAACTGTAAATTACCTATCTTACAGATTCAGGAGTGAGCTACTGACTATCAAAGAAGCCCAATATGCCTCTTTTCCTTCTTTCATAGATGGGAGTCTTTCAATATTTCTCATGGGTATTAATTATAATAGATGGATAATTCCTCATCATTTGGAATACCTGGTCCCACCCACTAAGTGCCAGTTGCCCTTAGTATCAGGTAGCTATTACTGCAAAATAAAATGTTTCAAAATGCAATAGAGTAAAATACGCATTTCTGAGGCATCTGAAGGTTGGTGCTGGCAGCTCTGCTGATCTCCTTAGGTGGGCTCGCTCATCTGCCTGATAGTAGTACCAAGTCTCCACTCCAGGCGATCTTTCCTGGGGCAGCTCTGCTACATGTGTATTTTATCCTCTTCCTGGAATCCGCGCTACATAAAGTTAGGACTGGACTAGGCATGTCTTTCTCTTGAAAATGCAGAAGTAACTAAAGTAATCAAAGACAGGCAGGTTCTTGAAGCCCAAGCTGTGAGGAGCTGGCACATCAAAATATCTGCCTCACTCTATAGACCAAAGTCATGCTGCGGAGCTCAAATTCCAGGGACGGGGAAATAGGCCCTACTTTTTCAGGAAGAGGATATGCTACCTGTCAGAAGCCTTTGCGTCAGTTTCCTTGCCTTCTGTAACAAACTGACACAAAGGTAGGCTCGAAACAATACACATTTATTCTTCCACAGTTTCTGGGGATCAGAAGTTCAAAATCAATTTCCCTCTACAGGTTATGGAATCTTTTTTTTGCCTTTTCCAGGTTCGAGAGATGCAGTCATTGCCTCCCTTGGGCCCCAGCCCCTTCTGTCACAGCGGTTTGCTCTGGCAGCCACGTGCCTTCTTCTGCATCAGGTCTCCCTTCACCTCGCTCTTACCAGGACACCTGTGATTACATCAGATGCCCACCCCGACAGTCCTGGAAAATTCACCAAAGTGACATTTGTAGGGTCCAAGAACTAACACCTGGCTCTCTCTGGGGACCATTACTTCAGTCTATCCCACAGCTATTCACATGGGTAGCCAAATCACCCTCCTGCAGTTCTAAGTATTTTGAGGAGGGCAGTACCACTCCCAGAAGAAAGTAGTCTTGTTTAGTATTTAGTATGTTAAATATGGGAGGGGGAAAAAAGGGGAAAAAGAAATGAAAAATGCTACTAGTGTGGTAATGAAGGTACTAAAGATGCGGCATGCAAAATTCAAATTGTCGAGGAAGAAATAGCCTAGCAAAATACATTCATTTGCCAAGTTTTAAAAGTACAAATAAAATTTAAGTGTAGCTGATAAAAATATATCTAGAGCACCCCATAGGTAAAATTTCTAGAGTGTCACATTTGGAAGAAGCAGGAAGAAATGGTCTGCAAAAACATAGCATTAACTAATAAAATATTCCACAATTTATTAATTTAAAAGATCAAAGTAATGCTAAAGAAAAAAATCATGCTATATCTACTTGAACAGTATTCTGGATGGGCCATGTAATCCAAACATTCAGGACTCAGTTTACAAAACTAACACACATATTCACCACATACACAACTTTTTTGGGGGAACGGGGTGCATGGCGAGACCTAAGAGAACAAAGTCTATTAGAGGAGAACAGAACAGATTTTCTCAGACTAGAATGAAAAGACACAGGAAGTGAATGACAAGTTCAGTGATCATCATATAATTCTGTTCCCTGAAGAAAAGATGCCAATGTGAAATGATCTATGTGGGATCATAGTTAGGCATGGTAAGTACTAAATTAAGAGAAAAAAAACAGGAAATATAATTTCATTGCCTGAAAAAAATATACACTTTTCCCACATTGTCTGAAATTGCACCTACCCTTCATTGAATTATATTGTTTTCCTCAAAATTCTCAAGTTGCCAAATTACTGTTTACTAACCCAGGGGAAGAGTTATGTTTTTTTGGAGTGGAAAGAGTGAGAGGAAGAATGAGCAACTGTTTAAAAATGAAGCAAGACTGTGGGAAACACAAGGATTGGGGTAGGTGGGGTCAGGCCAGTTATGGAGGGAAAACTAAGAGTCTCTGTGGGTTGGTCCGTGAGAGCAAGAGGTGAGCAGAAATGCAAAAGGTAAGTAAGCACATGGGATAGGCTTCATGAACTAAAATCTGATCTAGGTCTAGACATTTCTTCCCCTAACATGAAATTATAAATTTACCCTCTCCAGTGCCTTTTTGTATATTGCTATTTCATGGCGCTCAGTTGTCATATATGTATTTAGGTGTGTCTGCATACACCCATCTATGTACACACACACACACCTTTACTTTGTTCTCTTCTGAGCCTCCTTAATCCCCTTTGATTCTGGAGTTCTCAGTTAAGGAGAGCCAACATCCATGATTTAGAAATATTTAATAATAAGTCAGAAAGACAAAACAATAAGAGTGGCAGAAGTTTTCCATTAACATCAGTGAAAACATGACAATAATTTAGCCCTAACCTGAGTTGCTCTGAACTCTTTAAATGGATTAAGTAGTGGAGAAATAAATTTTTTGAGTATCTGTTTTTGAGCACAGATTCACTGCAGCACTAAAGAGACTTACAAAACTTTGTCCAGCACAGAAATCCAACCAGCATGTATGAAAATAATGTGAGGAACTTCACAAGGGGCACAAGCTGGCCTGGACCCGGGGATCCCTCCAGACCAGCCACCCGTCAACTGCTTTCTTCCTCCAACCAAAACCATGACAGAAAAGTGGTTTTTTTTTTCTTAACTGAAAAGGTAGGACTTTAAATAACCCAGGATGGCTTTGTGCACATGTGTTGACACATGTGTGGCACGGCACACCTCCAACAGAGGACCTGCTGCTGCTGGTGACAGCCTTCCGTCGTCAATGTGAGGTCATTTTATTAGAGGAAAGAAAGTACTTGGTAAACTTGAGGTCTTTTTTTTACCCTACTCCAATAAACATTGTTAATGGTCATTTATTGTTGCTGAAAATTTGATAAAACACAATTGTGAGAGAGAGAGAAAGATCAAGATAGATCAAATTTCAATAAAGGATCCCTAAACTGGACCAATGCAGAGATAAAAGGTGTGTGTGTGTGTGTGTGTGTGTGTATGAAATGCAAATCAGACCTTTTCACTCTCCTGCTTCACATCAGGCAGTGGCCTCCCACTGCTCTTACCTTGCTCTTCCTTTGACCTTACTGTAGCACAAAGCTCAACGGACCGCCCCCCGCCATCTTCATCAGCTTTCTGAACACAAGTCATGATCGCCTCCTTGTAATGCCTCAGGACCACTGGGCTCCATATGACCTTTGGGCCTCTGGCTGGAATTCCCGCTGCTGGAATGCATTTTCTCCCATCCCCACCTGGTTAATTCCTAATCAGCCTTCACAACATATCCCACACATCATGTTCTCAAGATCTTGAAGAACTTCCTGAATTTCCTGTCAGAGGTCCTTACCATCATGCTCCATTCTGCTGTGGCAGTAATATTTGAATTGCATTTGAATATTTGAATAATGCATCGTGCACTTTCTGTTAAATGTCACACTCACCCACTAAGAGGGTATTGCCGCAGAGCAAGGACTGGGCTTTTCTTGCTCATGGCCGCAACCTGGCTCCTACCACACTGCCTCATTCAGTGTGGGCAGTGAGTAAGTGCATGTTAAGTTAATGAATAGCACAACGGAACAAAGAGCAGAAGGCAACAAGACTTTGGCTAATAAGGGTGCATCTCATACACAATCAACTGTCCAACCCAGAATGGAGAACACTATTTTCGCAGTTAGTAACTGTTAAGCTGACCTAGGGTTTTAGGAAACTAAAACGTGTTGCATGTCTGGAGAAGTGTACCATACCAACAATCAAGCTCATGGTCCTTTGCCAAGTGTACTGTGAATAGATATTGTACCTGGAATAGCATTTGTAGGAGAGGAATAATTTTCCCCCCTTCTCTTTAGGTTCTTTGGCTGGATTAATAATTAAATTGACATAAGACAGAGTAATAGGAGAAAAAAATTAATTTCATCATAAAGGAACCCCATAAAATATGAAACTCAAAGGCAGTCAGGCAGTTTGGGCTTTTATCACATCCTGAGCTAAGGAGCGTGGCTAGAGGGCTGGGGCTTCAAAGGGATGAAGACAATTCACGGGAGGTTGGGAGGAACACATTTTTGGTAAATAAAAGTTTGCCATGCCATGCAGATAAGTCTTTCAGACATAAAAAGTTGCCTCTGGTTAACAGCTCTCTTCTTGGTCTAGGCCTCCTGTGTAAATTCCCAGAGGCAGTCAAGGGACGGTTAAACCTCTTCCTGAGCTGCCTGCGTCTTGACTGCCTTTAGCTCAAAACATTCCACGTGCCAAAGGGGCAAGTTCTGGGGTGTTGTATTCTATCACTCCTTGATATTCAACTTTTAGTCTCATGATTTAAGAAACCATTAAAATACTGAAGCAGAACAGAGGGTGATGATACATGTCACAGAGGAATAACAGGAGACTCTGGGGATATCTGAATAGCTACCCAAATATCTGAAAATCATGATAAGGGATTTAGATTTATTCTATATAGCTACAGAGAAAAAAGTGGGTAAAATTTTGGTTCAAAGGAATAAAAATATAATAAAAATAAATAATCAAAAACATATATAACCTTCTGGAGTATTGAATTCCTATTGCCTGATGTCATTTTAATTTGACATGAGAAGTGCCAGTAATTCTTACAATTCTGAAGATCATGATAAAGGACTTAATAGCAAACTAATCACTGCCTAAGCAGACTATTTGCACTCCCTGCTCCCTGCTGTGGACCACGAGGAAGAGCAAATTTAAACAAACACTGATATTAAATAGGTTTCAGAGAAAAGGTATTTGAATATCATCACAGGATTTGTACTATATTTGAATTAACATTATTTCAAATTTGTATTTAAAAAAGAAAGGTTTCTATACCAGTTCTTCTTGAAGAGACATCTGGAAATTTTACTTTTATAGGAACATTATTTTGAACTCAGCAATTCATTCCATAAACTCCTAGAGAATTACCTGTAATTAGCATATGTTAATGTCTGAAAATTGTTGGAGCATCTAGATTTCTTGACAAATTTTCCAAAATGCTTCTGGGTCTGGATACCTGATTGGATGATTTACTAATGTTCCACTGAAGTATTCATAGCCGTATCTTAATTTGCACTTCTACTGAGGCAGGGCAGGGACATGAGACAAGCATCATGATTAATTTTTCCTGCCTATGATGAAAAAATGCCAAGCTATAAATAGTATAGTAAGAACAGGAGGAACTTCATCTTAAGGTTAAGATTCCATTTTAAAAACCAGGGAGTTAGGAGATAAGATGCCTGACATATTCTTTGATAATCAGCCAATAACTGATCGTATCTTAAGGCAGGGCAAGCAGTCCTAAGTGATAGGTTCCCAGTGCTTGAGGGTAGCCACTAACTTGGAGAGGAACAGGATCAATAAATTCCTTGTGCTAAGTTTATCTTACAGAATTATTTAGAGGACTGGCTGTGGATAGTGATGTAATGTCTCTCATCAGAGAGACATCATGAGACCTATTCTTGAAAGCCCTAAAAGACAGAATCCTAAGCCTTTAAATGCACCTCTTCTCTGAGACTGCCCACACTCCCCTTTCTTCAAGTGTGTACTTTTTGCCTTAAATAAAGTCTTCTCACTGCTCAACTTACTGCATTTTGTCTCTGTGCTCTTCCAGTGGTAAGGTCTTTATTACTTTTCTATTTCATTCAACTTTCTACACTTAGGTACAAGTCTTCACTCTCTATGTCCTACTTAAGACAAGTAGGGAAAGGCTACTGAGACATCTGATTTGAGCCTGAAGGTTTGTCTGGGTGACCTGGATATGACTGCAGCCATATGAACATGTTCTTTAGTGGCCTGCCCTAAAAATCTCCTTTCTATGCTTTGGGAAGTTCTCAGAACACAATCTCACTTCATCCAGTGATGGGGTTCCCCCAAATCCTAGGGTGGTAGGGACTTAGTTCCCACAGCTGCAGATTCAAGCAGACACTGGACGCCAGGTGACCCGGGCTTCAGGAGATGGCAAGGGATCTGCCCTATGCCAAGCAGGAGTTCGATGTGCTTCCCTTTCCTCCCTCTGCTCTTCCTTGCTCTCTGCTGCCTGCAAGGCCGCTGCCATTCCCTGCTACTCTCACTTTAATGAGTTCCTTCCTTACCTACACTGGCCTGACATTTGAGAATTCTTTCTGGTTCAGAGTCAAGACCCCTCCTCCACCCAGGTTGACATTCCATCTGGTGCACAGAGAGAAACCTCCCCAGATGCTGCTGTCTGACAAAACGGGCAAATTAAATTACGCATGTGTGTTTCTACAAATGTGTGTATATGTATAATTTAACAGGATAGAGGGTCAAATTTATGAAAAATCTGGGGTGGACATAAAATTCCCAATTAAGAAGAAACCTTAAATCATAACATGTCTTTTCTTTCTCATACATACAATTCTCCTGAGATCTCTGTCCATAATTTCCAAAAGTAGGCTGCTCTGGCTAAAAGGGACATGAGTGTTGTCGTTCATTATAAATGTTTACCTATGGGAATAAAATTCATTACCTCCACATGTTTTTATGTGGAATATGATGGGATTGTGAAGGACCTCCCAAAATGACATATCATATGTTAGTGGATGTTCCTCTTATCTATTCTGCTGGTGTGTTTTGTATAGATACTAATTCTGGTCTTTTTGTCTTCAGGAATCAATACAAATCTTTTAAAATTAAGTCTGCCTGCCAAATTGTTTTTTCCAAAATGAAGCATGGCTAAATTTAAATTTCATTTGGATTTTTTCTCATGTATTTTGGTAATTACTTCTCATATTAAAGTTCCATTTCTTTTTATCATGAAATCCATTGCTATATATTCATTCTGTGGAATGCTATTGGTATAAGGACAATTACCATCATCATTAGCCATAAACCATATTATTATCTAATTATCTCAGATTTTTATTTGACATGTTTCTGATAATCTTCCTGACAGCCCATATTCATTTTTATTTTCTCAATTTAATGCCTCGATTAGTTGTATAAAGATAAACCTCTGTGTGTGTGTGTATTTCTGCTAGGATTTTTAAACAGCTGTACATTGTTTTCTCTTGGACTTCTTCCCTCTATGCTATTGTAGGGGAGGAAAAAGAATTTGCCCTCTATCCTTCTAACTTCTTGACTGAGCACCCCCAGTAATAAAAGACAGATTAACAGGAGAAAAACAAATAAGTTTAGTGACATGTATCCCTCCTGTGTACATGAAAGAAACCCAGGAAAACTGAGTGCCTCCCTGGAATGGCAGAGCCGTCACCTTAAATATTATCCCCAGCTAAAGATCAAAGAATATCTTGAGGGACAGAAAGCCAGGTATGGCTATTATGCAAATTTAAGTCTTTGTCTTTTCCACTGATGAGTTTCTAGATATTTAGACATCCTTCTCTTCCACGTACCCTGGAAGGAGACATCCTTACAAGTGAAGATTTTCCTGACAAATGTTACAAAAGGGTAACTTCCGCTCAGTTTTCAGAACTTTTCTTGTGTCTGCTGTTTCTTAAAAATAACCAGTTCAAAATAACCAAAGAGGTATATGTTTGGGGTGCTACATTCTGCCCCCCCTTCACCCTTTTCTGTCCATGGTTTACAGTTAGGGTAGAAGGTATCTGATTTTTCCTGGCATATCCTGCTTTGGGTGAGTAGTTCAACACTTTGACTTAAAAAATGTCAGAATTTAAGGGGCCAGATATAGGAAAATGCCAGCAAAAAGAAGGACAAACTTCCAGAGTACAATTTATAGAAAGTATGCATGAGGATCAGGCATGTACTTGATTGATTGCTCTTGCCTGTGTTTATGCAAAGGACTTTTCCCTCTTCAATGACGCCTCCCGTTTGCGAAAGGCTCCTTGTAGCAGGTGCAAGACTCCATAATCAAAGCAAAGGGCAAAAGGCTATGGACTTTGAGAAACTCTCTGCCCACATATTCCTGAAGACTGATGGATATTCTCATCTAATGGTGGCCTCAAAAGAATATGGGTTCTTTAATCAAATAAAAAAGAAGAGTGATTTAGAACAGTGGCTTTCAAAAGGAGTTCTTTCACTCCATAAGATCATAAATTACACTATCAAGGTTTCAGGTGAATATATGTGTTTACTGTGGGAGATGCGTGTCTTAGAGCATCTGCCTTCAGATGTTTTTTATAGTAGGGATTAATATAGGATTTAATCAGGTAGAGAATCTGTTTTTTCTAGATTTGAAACTACTGCTTTGGAATCAACTCTTCTAAAGATTAAAAAAAATTTAATCTGGCTTTGATATAACATTATGATATACTTGAATAGACGTATATTGGTTTTCATTTTATTCCACTGTCTTGTAAGAATGTTTTACTTAGTTAATTTTGCTTTAAAATTAAATTAATTGAGGTTTAATGTATAGTAAAACTCACTCCAGGTATTTAAAACCTATTTTTTGGTTAAGGCATGGGGAATCAACACTTTTCAAATAAAGCATTTCAAGAGTATTCATTCAAAAGATTGTTATATGGCTGTAGAAGGCTGTAGATAACTCCTGATTTGAAAGTTTTATATATCATTATTTTTGCTGAGAGGTGGCAGAATATGCAACACCCCAAAATACGTCACTGTGGCATAAGGATTATTTTGAGCTGAAGGCACTTAAAAACAGCAGATATAGAAGGGCATTCTAGTTTCTCCTCTTCTTCCTGAAAACAAGAGAGAAAACTCCCATGTGAAAGATGCCCCCTTGTACCAGGAGAAAAGAGATATTCTTCTACAGGGAGTGAAAACCAAGGGAATTTTGTACAGACAGACCTCATTAGAATAATTCTTACCTTCCTTTAGCCTTCTGGTGTATTTTAGTTTTACTTTTCACAATTGTCTCTCTTTGTCCAACTGAGTGTAAAAGCATTTAGGTTTTGCCACTTCTTTGAGTCTTCATTTCCTTTTGAGTAACTCCCCCAAATGGCCCAAGCCATCACCTTAAGTACCACCTCCAGGTAGAGACAGAAGAAGCTGCTGAGTGGAGGCAGCTGTGGGAGGCGACCGGAGAGAGCACAGTAAACAAGGGTAAGGTATTTTGTGCAGATTCACGTACGTGTCTTCTCCACTGAGGAGTTCCTGGAGTTCTGGTCATCCTCGCTTCCAGATACAGAGAGGGAGACACCCTCACAGATAGAGATTTCCCTTCTACATTTAAATGACTCTTACCAAAGGGTAATTTCTATTTAGATGTCAGAGCTTCTCCCTTGTCTGCTGTTTTTTCAAAAATAACCATCTTAAAATAATCCTTATGCCAAAAAAACGTATTTTGGGGTGGGATATTCTGCTCCCCTTCACCTGGATTTATGGTCTGAGATAGCAATTCATGATAAGCATAACCCTTGAAGGATGTATTCATTTAGCAACTGTTTGATGGAACATCTGTATTATCAGGCATGGTTCCAAATGCTGGGGACACTACAGAGAACAAAACTGACAATAGTTCTTTTCAAGAAAGAATTTATATTCCAGTGGGAATATAGGGAAACAGACAATGAACAAAATAAATACATAGAATATATTGTACATCAGATCATTTAAGGGGAGCAGAATTCATCACCAAAACATGCCTCTTTGGCATAAGAATTACCTTGAGCTGGTAATTTTTAAGAGACAGCAGATGCAGGAGATACCCCATTGATTCTGATTTTTGGGACAAAAAGAAAATGCATTAACGCCAAGTGTGTAAATTTTTCTATTTGGACATCTGTGAGTGTTTAGAATTCTATGTATATACGATTTAAAACAGCAAATTCATTGGGCACATATGATGTGCAAAGCACAGTACTTATGACTATAAATAAAGCAGACACAATCTCCTTATTAAAATCACAATCCAATGAAAATGAAAGACATTAAAAATACAGACACATAAATAGATTTTAAACATTTGAAGTATCTGAATATGTTAAAACAAAATATATTCAAAGTCTATAATGATTGTTCTACCTTATAATTGGGAAAAATGTAATGCTGACTTTCCTATTTTTCTTCTTTTATTGCAAGGTTGGGCTGAATATGGGTTTGATTTTGCATACGGAAAGGAAAATATTACTGAGTGAAAGAACTGTGTTTACAACCATTTGGACAGTATTTCATTGTGATATTTGGCAATGCTCCTAAGGTTAACTGAATAGTCTTTGAGATAATACTCAATCTCAGCAATTTTATAATTCTAGGTGGTCTTTAAGAAATTTAATACTAACATTGTCATGTCATATTTAATGAAATATAAGAAAGGGATGTGAGTATACTTAATTTTTCAAAATAAAATTTTAAAACATGTGAACACAATGTAAGTATTAGAATTAGTCAAAGTTTCTAACACTAGAAGATTCCAGGAGTGTTTGTTTAGAAATTTTATAATTATTCTAAAACAGGTGACGGCAGAAATATGAAACTCCATGACAAAGTAGAATTTTTCCTTTGTCTGATCAATTTCATCATTATATAGCCTTAATCTTATAGACATTTTTGCCCTGAATATTCTAATACGGGTTCCAGAAATTAGAATCATAGAATTTTAAAGAACATAATTCATTTAAATCATATAATTTAAAGCAGCTATTGATATATAATATGGCAATTTTTTTGCTTATAACTATGTAGTTTTTAAACCTTAAAAGAAATAATACTGCTAAGTTTATCCAATCATAGAGGTACCTATTGTTAAAAGTGAGATGTATGGTCCTCCAGAGTGCTTCCTGGTAGATACTACAAAAGAAAAAACATAAAATCACATTAAAAGCACAGCTCTCCGAATTTGTGCTTATTTCCTATTGCCTAATAAGGCTTCCTTTTTAGCACTCTTATCTAAAAATGTGTCCCACTCATCATCCTTCATTAATACTCCCTTGCTGTGAATTCCTTTATTCCTATTAATAATGAAGACTTACATTCCTCTCCAGAAATACATGTTAGCTTAGAGTTGCTTGATAATGTTTATTCCAATGCTGAAGGTCTATTGTAGGCATTTCCGAATCTATCAGAGGTCAATGGAGAAATATTTAATATTTGATAAAACCATCAATCCTTCCAATTTCACAAAATCATAATGACACACTTAATAAGGCTACCCCTAGATAAGATCTCCAATTCTGTAAGGTCCAAAGCTATTTGAGCCCCACTTCTTCTACTCCTGGAAAAACTGGGCATACATATTCACACCCACTATAAGAAAAATGAAATCCAAACCTTTAGAGTGGAAAACTAGGAAATTTTTATTCCATTTCCCCAAAAGTTGGCATTCTTAATTATAGTTTAATCTATCACATTCATGTTTATTATGTTAAATTTAATTGACTTAAATTGAACTGAGTTCCCCTAGTTCTGGAAGTGGGACAGTACCACGAACAACACAGGGAGCATCTGAGGCTTTCTGAGCGCTCTGTTTGTTTGGCCTTGTAGACAATCATCCTTAGGGTGTGGTTATGTGTGTCTTTCCCTGCCTGATGTATGAGCCTGTCAAAGGTAAGAAGTGTACAGTTTTCTTCTTTAAGTTCCCTCATTTTTAGCATAGATCCTGATACACAGGGACTCAAAAAATGTTTCTTGGATTAAACCTAATGGAAAACAAAACCACAATGTATTTTGGTTGGTCCCAGACTTTACAAATCTGAGCCTATAATTGCTACTATTCAGAAGGTTGAGGTATTTCCCATTTTATAAAATTCTTAAGCATAATTCTAAAGCATCTCATGTTCCTTTTACTTACTGCTCACCTAGAAAAAAAAATCAACCAATGCTACACTTTAAAGACAAATGCTTGAAATTGTAGTTTAAAACTTCTACATTTTAGGAATATTATAAGTGGGTGAAAATAAATACTTAATTGGCTTTACCAGAAGCTTGAGACTCCAAAATACATTTCAGTAGAGTCAAATGGTCTGTGGAATATTTTTGGTAACTACAGTTGTAATTAGCAGTTTGTTACAAGGAAGCAACCTTGGATTTATATACAGTTAAAAAATGAAGATTGGCTGTAGCTGAATTCATGAAGAAGGTATGGCGTGAGCTGGTAATCCCAGGTCTGGAATGGATCTATGTGATATGGTAGTAATTAAATGTAGTGGAAATACCAGATCAATTAAGGGAAGAGCTGAGTTGTGTGGAAACAAAGAATAAAAGTTTAAACATAATATTTTTTTCAAAACTTATCCTAGTTTTAACAACTCTCTTCCATATTACAGAAAAATAACTTCGTAAGTCAAAGTTCATATATAGAGATAGAAGAATTATTTCCAAGAGACAAAAACAGAATAAGAAATTTAAGACTCTCCATAAAAACAATCTGACAAAGAGATTTAAAGGACAATGTAATAATTTAAAGGACAAAATAATCATCTTACAAGTGTAAGTCTTCTAAGATTGACGTTGTTTATTACTCTCTCCGATTCCCTCCTTCACAGTCGGATGTCATGCATCTGTGTATTTATTCCCACACTGTGATGTAGTTTTTGGTGTGTATAAATATGAGTCTGAAGGACCTAGGAGGAAGGAACAGAAAAAGAAAGATGGGGGATCATGACAGAATGAGAGAGCAAGACAGAGAGAGATTTTTGGTGTTTCAGCAGCCCAAATATATGAGTCACTGGGATTGCTTGCAAACTGTGCTGTGTCCAACAGAAACAAAGACTCAAGAGGCATTTTCCCTTCTTCACTGTCTGGAATTCTAAAAATGCAAGGTTATGTATCTATCCAAAATATTGCATTCTGATATAAACTTATGGAAGTGAAAGACAAGGCAGGACAATGTGATTAAAAGCTAAAGTAAAATTAGATGCAGAAGTCGTAATACCAGTACATTTTGAGTTCTTCAATGATTTTCAAAGAAAGAAGAAAAAAATAGCAAAACAATCTCATTGCACATTACTCTTAAATTTGCTGCCAGTCTGCAAAAAGAGTCATTTCTAAGGCTTACCAGACTTTTTCTTAACTACGTTTACAAGTTTCTGGTGATAGTTAGCAGATAGACATGTAGAAACTCTGTTTTCTACTAGAAACATAACTATTAAGGCATTTTAAGATTCCAGGCAGAAATTTTTCTCCACTAAATCACTAGGTCATGTGCTCCCCAATTAAAGAGAAACAGACATAACCTCAGAATGGCAAGCAACAATAATCACAGGGGAATCTATGGTTTGATCCCCATATTAAATACAGAAGAATGGGTAGTAAATATAATAATGCTGTACATTGTAGGTTCCCCTCTGTTTATTTTATAAAAGCTTTAGCACAGTAATGTAAATAAAAATTTCAACTTCAACTTTTCCTAGGAACCCAAACATTTTTACAAAGGAAGAACAGCTGTCCCACACACTAATGCCTCATGCAGTTCACCATGAAACCTCCCTGGAGGAAAACAATTTGGGGGATGTTCCCTGAGTAAGATACTTTCCACGATGCATTAATATGTACTGTTTCATCTTACCCGTGGTTGTCTCTTCTGGGTTGGTTCCTTTAGTAATCCATCATTACACTCCACCTGGGCCCCAGCCACTGATTTATCTAAAATTCTTTCTAGTGTCTAAACATTGGGTAATACACACACACACACACACACACACACACATAATCACAAAGCTGACCTGTAATTTTATTAGTAATACTATAAGTAGCAATATTAAGACATTGGGTGAAATGATATACCAAAGCTTATATATTCAGGATACTCCCTTTTATGACCAGTTATCTTCCGTCAAATATCTCTGTCTCAATCTTTCTCATCTCTCCAGTTCACTTTTAGTGTCTCTCTCATATAACACATATGAACACAAAAACACATGTCTGTGATAAGCAAGTGAATATCTATAAATTGTATGAGAGTATATCTGCTTGTCTAGTTGAATAATAGCACCCACTGTTATTTCATTTTTAATTTTTTTGAACTGTTAACACTCTGGTCCTAGTCCAGAGCAGATTATTAATACATGCTATTCAACTAATGGTTCTAGAAACAAAAGGATGTTGCAGTCCAGAGAAATGTGAAAAGCAGGACAGCAAAAAGAGAACTATTAATATTAAATATCAACTAAGTTCTAGGTACTGTCCTAGAGATACTGAATGTATTTCTTTTGATGCTCAGAATGATATTGCAGGGTATATATTATTTTTACCATTTCACATACAAAGAAATGGGATCACTATGGAAAAATGAACAACCTAACCAGTCACCCTTAATGCTCAGTGGTAGAGTAAGAATTTTAATCTACACTGCTTTGGATTCAGGAATTTAAACACGGCTCTTTTATTTCTATTAATTGGACGGTGAGAATCACCAATAGTCAATTCTCACAAAATACCTCTATTCAGTCAGACAAATTGCATATTCCATGAAGTCATGGCTTGAGAATTATTCTTCTATGTTTTTTCAGCGTGTAAAGTTCCCAAACTTCAGGAGAAATGGGTGAAACGACATTTAGCGGCTACCTACTACAGATCAGGCATGATTCTCTCTCTCTGTCATCCACCTAGTAATGCTGCATCCATATCGGAAGGTTGTCCTTCAGGTCATCTTAATGGGCATACATCGGCTACTAAAAGTCTGGAGAGAGTTTGTTCAAAACCTCAGGAGCTTCCTGGGGGAAATCTGAAACTGGCCTCCATACCGGCAGGGCAGGGAGAGACAGAAGCAACAGGCTACTCCAGATGGGTGGGTGGCAGGTTATAATCAAGGGGAATTACATATGAGGCTAGTCTTGGGTGGATGCAAGATGGTAGATCTCCACACCCTCTTGCTGGAGACTTAAGAGTTTACAGAGGCCTCCATGGGGTTCTGTCATGTATCAGCCCAGATGGTCTCAGCAACACCTTCCTCTCCCAAGGCTGCATCGTTGAAAATGGCTGCCAGTGTGGGAAGAGCAGGCTGAACGTACATTCCAAGGAGGGGGAAAGAAACGTCGGGTTGCCAGGTGCAGCTCCAGGGTCAGTGGGCACACATGTCCTCTTGATGACCTCTTAGAACAGATAGGTAAGGGGTAAGGTGTTGGTATGTCTTCATACCGACTCTCAGTCTACTCTCCTCTTCTGAGAACGGCATCAACAATGTACCCCCATCATAGTTCTGGGAAATGCCAGAAACAAAATGAGATTCACAGACGTGATATAAAACATTCACGGATCCTCTTGGTAAAGCTCCCTTCACTATTAGGGATTGAGGTTAAATCAAATGGGGGCTCTAAGAATGAGACCACTGACAGATTTTAAAAAGAAGTCCATTCCAGAGGCTTTAACTGGCAGCTCAATCTCTTTTTCCTTGCCTTTTTGTAGAAGATGGCAGACCGTTTATAGTGCTCCCAGTGTAGGCAGCTGGGAGAAAAATGGATTCTCTTGACTCTGTAATGTAAGTCTATGGCCTGTAAGGGCATTCTGGGCTGTCCAGGAAACTATTGATTTTGGGGTGTGCATGATATCTCATTCACTGTTCATGTCACGGGAGCAGTCACACCTTGGTTGGTGGGGAGGATGTAAAAACTCTGGAATTTAGGGGATAAAGGTTATATCTAACCATCTTTAACTCTGCGATAGTGTGTTAGAGCCCCCAAGAATTACAAGGATGGAGGCCTGACCAGAGAGAGCTATGGAAGGCATGTGCTGCAACCAATCTTCTCAGGCTCACCAAGCCCTGTAACATCTTATTGTGGGACCTTTAGCTATTGTTGGGATTATTTAGCAATTGTGTTTTTTTCCCTTCTTACTCACGAATGCAATCAATTAATCAATCAATTAGTGTCTTTCTCAGTCTCCAAAGCCCTCAAAATGATGTTATTTAGGGTAAAGAAATACCAAGGAATAGATTCATTTTTCTTGGGAATTATTACTCATCAGGAATTATTTATAGAGGAGAGGTGAAGGCTATGTGAACACAGTGTAATACTGGGAATTCACCAAAGGCTATTTTATCCTGAATTTGTTTTAAGCCTCAAAGGTATACGACTTAGCCACCTTTATCAAAATATTTTATGGAAGAAAAGAGTGATTTTTAAATTCACCAAGAATGAAAGGACTTTTTGTCACTGAATGCTTTGGGAAATTTTGGCCGCCCCTTCTTTCTTTACTAGAAAAAAAAGGAAAAATGATTTTTATGACTTTTCCAGAATTTTAGAGTAGTTTCTTCCATAACTGAGACCATTCCCTAGTGGTCTTTCCATTCAGAAAAACCACAAACATTTTTATGTCTTTTTCCTCATATGAAATTTAATGGAAAACAGTGTCAAAATAAAAAGAAGCTCAGACGTAAGCTGTTTTGAAATTGCCATGAGCTCAGTTTCATGGTGTTTTTGACTAAGTCTTCAAAACTGCTCTCTGAATTTGGCCTGAGGGACACTAACATTTAATTAATAACTTTTATAGAGAGGAATATAAAAATAAATCCCTTCTCCCCTAAGGTACACTCACATGCCTCACATGACCTCAGATAATAGCCATATCTGGTTTTTGCATCAGGAGATAAGACACTTGTGTTCTGGGATGGGAGAGGAGGGTAAAAGGACGTCTGTGCTCCTATCACACTACACTTCTGCGTCTTTCAAGGGCTTCTATTCCACCCCAATGCTGTCACTGAGACAAATATAATCTCATGACTTTTTCATGTCCCAGCTGAAACCTACAGTTCTAAGATTTTTTCAAACCGCAAACTATTGTAATCAACTTTCCCACTGAAGAGTTTGTTGGCTTAGTGGCTAAAGACATCAATGTTTTTTATTCTAAATGTGTAAAAACTCACCGTCAAAACCATTTACATGTTATATGCTTACTACTGGGTTTCACACATTCTTCTATACCTGCACTAAAATGTGTTTCGTTTGGAAATGCAAAATAAAACATTCTGTGCATTTCTCAGCAAGTTAAGCAGCCTCCACAGTTAATACTATGGTCAGAGAGAATCACAACTGATATGGCAGCTGGTTAACACACCTCCCACGGATTACAGCCGTGGTAAGAGGGATCCCCACTCACACTTGTTTTCCTGAAAATGTGTAGCCATGATGGTGCTGTAATTTTGAATATTATTTTATGACATCATTCACTTCCTAATATAAATAATAAAACAAATGTATTATGCTTTAACAATGTTATATACATCTGGCAAGTGTCAGAATTCAAGAATTTCTTTCATTCTGAGGTATTTAGAATGTAACATCCTTTCATGTCACATCAAAATGCAACTAGGATGGTGCTCCAGGTGCCAAACCAGACACCTAAGACGTGGCCGTGCTCCCAGCTCTAAGTGCCCAGATAAGCATCGTCAGAAGGACCTGTTTCAGAGGTCAGAACGGGGAACTTTGGGCCCAAGGATGGCTTTGCAGCCCACATTGAAACCGAGCTGACTATAGAGATAAACATAAGTCAAGCACATATTCCATCACAGATTCATAACTTAGAAGCCACTGAGCAAACCATGAACAAAAGAGGATGGCTTACCCACTGAAATTTGACTTTTCACTGAATACTCAGAATGCAATGGAGTGATATCCACCTAGAAAGTCTATGAGGCAAACTGGTGAACATTTCACTCTCTGTTAACTTTGTACTAGAAGAGAACAGAAAACTTATCTTATGGATACTTGTCATAAATATTTCCAATGTTACAGCAATAAGTTGTAAGATGGCCTATTTTCTAATTCTAGAAGAATGCAAGTGTTTTCTTTCCATGAAAGAAGGAAGGATATCATTATCAGAAAATCTTGGTATTTCAGAACTGTCAGGAAGTCATAGCCTCATCCAATCTTGCTTCATTTTTCCACATTTAAGTAGGACTGGGGCCAAAATGCCCATGAGTCACTCTATGCAACAGAGACAGAAATGTTAGAACAGAACTTAGAGTCTCAGATACTCACTTTTATGCTGATCCATCTTGCCTCTTAAGTCACTGATGGTCCTAATATACTGCAAAAGATAACTTTCACTCAGTAGTTTAAGGCCTTAAGGGTTCTACAGAAAATCTGGACTAAAGAGGCAATAGAAATGCTTTGAATTAAATGTCTGTGTTCCTCAAAATCCCTACGTTGAAGCCCTAACTCCCAGTGTGGTGACCTTAGGCAGTGGAGCCTTCAGGAGGTAATTAGGTTCAGACGAAGGTATGAGGGTGGCACCCTCATGATGGGATACGTGCCCTTTTAAAACAAGGACACAACACCAGAGGTCTCCTTGTGTGAGGACACAGCCAGAAGACAGCCGCCTGCAAGCTGGGAAGGGGGTTCTCATGAAGGACCCGACCACACTGGCACTCTGGTCTCCGACTTGAGCCTCCAGAACTGTGAGAACTGAATGTCTATTGTTCACACCGCCCCCAGTCTACAGACCTCTGTTAGAGCAGCCCAAGGAGACTAAGACCAGCAGTGTTCCCCAAAAAGCACGGGGACCTGAAAAGCAGCATGAAAAGTCTCCTGCAGGTGAAGGAGCCCGCCCTCTGCTCCTGCCCTCCACGTCCCCGGAGGCTCCACTCCGACGGGCACCATTTGGCTGTGCATCTGATGACATGGTTTGGCTGGATGCCTTACACACTGGGCTCGGCACGGCACAGCGTCTGGTGAGTACTGCAAAGCCTGCTGAGCAGCGATACATCTCTGTCCTGAGAAGCGGCAAATCATATCTCATAGCCCACGTCTTTTGGGCTACTTCTGGTAAGAAAATATTTTCAAACCAATTTTGTTACCCAAATACCTAAAGGTTTTTTTAAAAACAAGTCAAGATCCTTTTTATGTAACTTGGATTTGAAAATACTCTAGTTTTAAAATTACTTAGGATAAACACATTCTCCTGATACAGAAATGTAAGACTATTCTATGCATTATAGCCTGTAGTTCAGTTCCACTGGGATTTGGGGGAAAAAAAAAGAGTTTGGAATAGATATTAGTTAAATCCTGAGCTTAGCAGAAACAATTTTAAAATTGTCTTTTATTTGGCTTTCTTATTTCAGATTCCGATATATTTCCATATCACATATTTTTCTGGAGAAAGTATTTTGCCTGAAACACTGCAGTAGGCAAATTGGGAGATTTGAAATAAGAGATGGAGACAGTGGAATTACATAATAGATGTGCAATCGAGTGCCGGGAGGCACATACATGATTTTAATTCAAAAGATGTTTGAATTTATGCTATATAATGGGCACAAACTAATTTATGGGAATAAAGGGGGACGTGAGAATATCTCTGAAGAATGCTTTGTTAGAGGAAATATTAGGAAATGTGGAGACTCTTTTATCTGACAGTAAGAAAAAATGGAGGTAAGTTATTATAGAGAAAAATAGCAAAAGCCTGAAAAAGACCAGGTATGTTTGTGGACAGATGTATAAAAATGTGTGTGTGCTGGTTACCGAAACAGAGGTGAGGCTGGAAAATTAAATGTGTACTTAAATATTTATAAAGTTGTTTTTTTTCTCGTCGGAGGTTGGAACTAATTCTTAGTTGTTAGGAGAGAAATTTGATCAGAGAGCTGATTTAAAAAAATTTCTAGAAGAAAAAGGATAAGTTGAGTTTTAGGAATAATAGTGATGGGAAATAATTGTATCAATCCTTTTACTCATTTTTAAACAATTATTTATTGTCAACTCCATTATCTTAAATTATAATGAATATTACCATATAAAGTAAATCAAGGAAGAAAATTGAGTTCTGGAGTAGAGCAGGCAAATGCAGGGTATATGAGAAGGAATGGTGTCAGAGACAAATACAGGACTCAGCCTGAGCAATTGGAAGGATGGAATTGTCATGAACTGAAACTGAGAAGTCTACAATTAGAGCAGCTTTGAGGTATAGAGGTGAGGAACTGGTTTTGGCCATAGTATGTTTTATATGTCTATTGGAAATCCAAGTTGAGATGAGGAAGCAGTTTGCCCCTCTTTTTCCTCATGAAAACCCTTGTTTTCATCCTACGGGTGGGACACTTCTGGTTACTCTGGAATCTGTGCTCCCTGAATGGCAATTCTGAGACCCAAAATAAAGGCATTTGTTCTGGTTCAGTTTTGCCCCCTTTTCTTGGTTGACAACATCCATAGATTGGGAACATAGCAGAAGAAAGTGTTGGACAGTCTTGTTTTTGAAGATGTTTGCTGGCCAAAGGAGGTAAAGAAATAAATAGTGAAATGATAACAGAACGAAGAAATTTTTATTAGTGTGTGAGCTCCACACCGATTGTTTTTCAGTTCCTGGACCCAGTGCCAGAGCGTGTGTATGTGGGGGGTTTTCCCATGAGCAGCACCAGGCAATCCTCGAACTCTAGCATGGTGTCCAAAGACTCAACACAATTCCAAATCTCTCTCTCCGGAGACAGCACCAGATTCTGCAGGCTAAGGGCTCTGTCCTACAAGACTGCCCTCCAGATGCCAGGTGCAAGCCCCTGGCCGTTACCTGTGCTTCTGACTGACTGGCTCAGCTTGGAGGTTCTCACAGCCTCCCCATTCGGTTCAATTAATCTGTTAGAGTGGCTCACAGAACTCAGGAAAACACTTACATTTACCAGTTTAATAAAGGATACTGTAAAGGGTAAGTTAACAGCCAGATGAAGAGGTGCATAGGGCAAGGTCCCAAGCAAAGGAGCTTCTGTCCTCGTGGAGCTCAGGTGTTTCTGTGAGGGCTTCACTGCATAGTCATGACTGACTGAATCACTGGCCATTGGCTGATTCAACCTATAGCAGGGGCCTTTGCCTGGGGCCCAGAAGTCTCATTAACAGGACAAGACACCCATTTCACATTTAAAGCTGTGAAGTGTTTTCAGAGCTGTGGTTAAAGACCAAATACACCTGAAAAATATATATTTGGTCATCTGACTCTCCCGTCTCTTTGGAGACCTTTAATGAATGAATTATAAACATAGTTCTATGAATAAAATAAGTAATTCAAATTATAGAAAAAGGCACATTATTCTAAAAAAAGCTCCCACTGGATGTAATTTGAACATGCTTTCAGTGATACAAGGATTACCCTATAAACCTTGTAAATGGAGTATATTAGACATTGTTATTTATAATTAAACTTGTTTATGCAATTGCAAAAAATTAGATTGTGATGGAATATTATGACACCATATAGTGCATACTACATTGATATATTTATAATGATATTCAAAATCCGTGTGTCTGTGATTGGAACACAGGGACGGGTTGCCGGGCCAAAGGGATCAAGCATGACTTCTCGCCACGGGCACTTCTGACAGCCCTTCAGCAGAGGCCTGACGCGTCCCACCCCTGAGCAGCTGCTCTTCCCTGACAGACGGAGTTCACTTCACGTCCCACTAGAAGCCTAGCTCGGAGGGACACAAATGACGGAAAAAGCTTTAATTACACCCCTCGAAGCCTGAGTGGCTCTGTAACCACAACTCAAGAAGAACATATTCTTTCATTCCACAAAAGCTTACTTAAGGCCTCACAGACGGCAAGGAGGCTTTTATGCAAATGCCTGTGATAGGCAGATTTTATTATTTTTTTAAGCAAAAGAGTCTTTGGTTCACCACACTTCACTTTGTCCCACTATGTTATTCCCAAGCTAATAAATAATGGAGATTTACCCATCACTGCTTTTCCCTAAAACTACATAAGAACAGTAAGATTCTCCAGAAAAAGACATGGCCTAAAAGCCTTTATGAAGTCATTTCTGGCTGTAAGCACCAGAGGATTAGCTTTAAGAACTCCCCAAGGAGAAGGGAAGACACTTCTACTCTACTACCCAAGCTCCCTGAAGAACTAAATCTCATCACTGAACTATTATCCAGGTCCCACCTGGTAGAGGAAAGCATCAGCTATGTCCAGCATGTTGGCAAGTATTATCTCTCAAAGCCATTTTTTCTGCCCTTATCCTGCATATTATGTGATTTTTTAAATCTTACCAGCACAAAAAAAGTGAAATGTACTTTCAGTTTTGACTGCAAAGGATCAAAAGGCAAAACAGTGACAAAAAACACTTCTGTGATGTATTTTTTATATTTTTGAAGACAAAAAAAAATAGTGAAGCTGAAATAGTTTACTTACTTTTCAGTCCTAATCTCTGGGGGTAAAACAAAGATGGGATGCAGAGAGCATTGTAATAGTTTCCAGGATCTTAATCGTCCCTCCTGATGTGGGAAGAGCTGATTAACCTGCTCTCAACAGGTGCTGGTTGGCAGTATTTGCCAACAGGCCTTGAAACAATAAAATACATCAAAGTGTAAATGGATTTTTAAGCAACTATTTATATATATTTAAATATCAGCAAACAAGAAATATTATCGCTGAAATGCAGTTTTAATCAAGCCTTATAAAGCCTATCTCTGCATTCTCATGGCTTCTCAAACATGGAAGGAAAGAGTCTGACGTGTGGCACAGCTCAAAAATATCTCTTTCTTTGTGTTCCATCAGGCCTAGTGGAAATGAACTCATGAAATGGGCAAATGTCCTTAACCTCTGGTGCTTGGTTTACTTTAGAGGTGAAATACGCAATTCCTAAATCACCTGTTTTCGGAAATGAACCGAGTTTCAAGTGAGCAGGAATCAAAAGAATTCCCCTCCCCCCTAAATTTAAATAAAGTAAAAATGTCCTTTTCTATGATCCAAAGTCAACAGGCCATTAGACCAGCCAGGAGCCATCAGGGCAAAAAGCCAGATAATGTATCAAGCAGCACACGCCTCAGCCATCCGAGTTCCTTGGAATCGCTTTGCTCCAATGCTTGAGAAGCCATGCTGGCAACGGAGTGTTTGGGCTTGTTCTCTTTCCCTCTCCTTGGACTCGGTGGGAGTGGTAGACCAGGGCAAGGGCTAATTGCCACTGAAAACGCCATGTGAGGGCAAGGTCTAACAGGAAAGATGAAAAGATTAATTCGCAGAGAGCTAAATGTCCCTAAATACTTAGGAATTCACTTAATTACATAACGAACCTCAGATGTTAGCAGTGCAATGAAAAGAGAAAGTATATTAACAGCAGTATTATGGTAGACTATACGGCCCTTTCAAGACAGAGAAAAATCCCAATTTGATGTCCTCACTGATAATTAAGTACTGCAACTGTAACATTTATTATTATTGTTAGTATTTACTCTAAACCAGGCATTGTGCTAAAGACATTTCATGAGTTATTTCATTTGATTATCAGAACTCTGAAATTAGGAACTATTATAATCTCCATGTTTTTGGACCTAATTTTACAGAGCCACAAGAATTCCAGATTAAGTAGCAGAATCAAGCTTTAAATTTGTACCAAAGTTAAGCAGGTACTTATCTTTAAGACTTTATTCACAGCTATTACAGTAGGAGAGAGAGGTAAGAAAGAGTCTAAACAAATTTCCACTAAAACAAAAGGGCCACAGGGCTTTTAAGTGCTGGGATGAGTAAAGTACCTCAGGCCACTGTGTTTGCTAATTGGCTTTTCCCGAAGGGAAAGAAAACTTTTTTCTACCTTCCTGGCAAGTAGTTTTACAGCTTGAAGCTAGGTGCTTCCCCCACCTACTCCCACCCACAGACTAGAGACAGGGACATTATCTTCTCTGATGATGACAGTTCAGAAGGATGACTCCCAGGTCCTTGGAAATGACATTCCTGAGGTGTAAAACTGGCAAGAGGTTTTAAAAAGATTGACATCTAAGAGGGGTGGGGAGATTTACACTCAAGTTTTCTAAAGTAACTACTTTCAGGAAAGGGAGGTGAGAGGTCCCTCTAAAGTTTAGTCCAGCTGAGAGGAACTCTAAGGCTGTCAAAGTCAGTGATCTGAGTAAAGTATCTTCCCTCCCCTAAGAAGCCCACTCCCTGCCTATATGAGAATCTATGGCAGGAGAAAAAAAGGGCAGCAAGGAAAAATATTTTTAAACTCTCTATTTCTTTGCTTCATTGAGTTTCATTTTTCTGAATGAGATTTCTTAGATCTGCAGATGGTACGTCACATTTCTTGAGACCGGGGTGGGTGCAGAGGGATTAAGAAGCTCAGAGATGCCAGAGATTGGTGGGAAGTTACATGATGGGCAGGCAAATTCACAGGGCCCTAGTCTTACTTTAAGGAGAACAGATCTGTTTATCAGTTTACAAAGTGGGCTTCTGCTTAAGGCTTAATTTGAGAAATAAAAACAGGGAAGGGGATTTTCTTGGCAAGATAAAGTGTGATAACCACAAGATAACATTTCATATGCTTTATATGTAGAATCAATTATAATTCTCTATACCATCACAGATTTCAGAACATCCAAAGATTGAAAAGATCAAAGGACTAATAAGAAAAATTAGCACTTTCTTCTCCTATATCAACACTGTCATGTATGAGTATATGGCTACTACCGTCACAGACAGCTTGTGGAGGCATGGTCCATTTCCAATTCTATGACTAGCATAAAGCCACTAATTACGTAATACCTACCCTACCCCCTATGAAAGATACAAGTAGGACTGTTCTGACTCCTCACCAGTTTCCTATCATGGGTCGCCTACATGAGTCACCTACAAAGTCATCTTCCAGAAGACGTTATATCAGTAGTTAAACCCCATGATTTAAGGTTAAGACAACACATTGCTGGGGTAGGTGTCTTCTCAGTGGGCTCCTTCCCCTGGTGTCATTCTGTTAAGTGACGTACCTCCACTAGGGTAATGACGCTACACGTTAGAGTTCAACGCTGTTCTCCTGAGGACCACCTCACTTCTCCCCTCAGAAAAGTGTATGATTTATCTGATGGCAATGTATGGCTCAGCCTCTTCTCCCTGACTGCGTGCTCCTGGCTGCTCTCTAGGTGACCTGGTAAGTGTCCTGGAGTGAGTTTGTCATCTGTGGGAAGCCTGCCACCTGGGTACCCTGTCCAGCTGAAAGGAGATGGAGCAGAATGCTGCAGTTGGACTCCAAAGCCCTCGCTTCCAACACGGCTCTTATTTTTCCCATGAGAAAGCTGATCCCCATGCTGCAAACATCTCTAGGTGGTTCTGAACTGCCACTGGCAAGAGAGAGAGAGAAGGGTTACTCCAACTCCCAAAAAGCAGGCTGTTTCATTTTCCTTGTTTTATAAGATTGTCTCTGTTAGTCTCTTACTTTCCTTTCAGTGGAGTTTGAGGAGGACGGAAAGCTGAGAGCTTGTGTTCAGTCTTCAATGTTTAACCTGCTCCTTTTGTCACTGAGAATTTACATACTTCTGGAACAAACGCATTAATTGAAACTAGAGTTTGATTAAACATTGATGAGTAATAGCTGGTTCAGTTGTAGCTGTATACTTGGATTTTTTCAAACTGCACTCTACTAACTGCATAACCCAGACTGAGGTGCAAAATGGCTTTACGGTCATCAATAAGTTCGGGTGTTCCTGTTAAAGATTCCCATCTCTAGACAGGAGCCAGGAATAATTACTGTTACCTAAGCATTCTAGGTTATTACTGTTTAAGAAAATAAATTAGGGGAAATTGTTTCACAATATATACATATATCAAATGATCACAATGTGCACTTTAAATACCTTACAGTTTTATTTGTCAATTACACCTCAATAAAGCTGAAAAAATTAGAAGAAACAAGATATAGTCTGGGAATTAATGATGAGTTCCTAAAGGGAAAGAGTAATTATGGAATTCATAATTCTTAAAAACAAGATTAAAGTTCTACCTCTGGAGAATTAGGTTAGCAAACTCATCTTCTTCTCCTTGCTTCCTTGCATCTGGTACAGTGGTTCTCAAACATGAGCATACATCTAACTTAGGCAGAGGGCGTGTTAACACAACATTGCTGTCTCAAGTCATGGAGTTCTTGGATGCTGTCTGAGCATTTGCATTTCTAACAAGCTTCCTGGTGATACTTATGAGCTGGTTAGGGAGAACATGATCAGGAATGTGGCTCTAGCATGACCACCCCAATCCTAGCTTTTTTAGTCTAAGGACATGAGAATTAGGAACACTGGATTTAGGAGAGGAAGTAATAATGGAGATGAGGAGAAAGACATTTCCATTAGCAGCCTCTGAGCCATTTGGCTGGAATGCAGTTTTCCCATTCATACATTCTCCAAACATGTTCCATATATTGTTATAAACCTAGCAACAAGCATTTGGTTTCCCTGTCATTACTTATATGCAAATATATATACATTTTTTTTCAGAGTGCATTTACACCCCTAAACTCATCTAATTCTCAAAGAATACAATGAAGTGAAAAGCAAGTTGTAATATTCCCATTTAACAAATAAAAAAAAACCTAAAAAATAAATGAGTCCATGGTTTTATGGCTAAAAATGTCCAGAGATGGAACAATTTACCCAGGTTCTCTCACTCCTACTTTAGCATTCTTTCTACTATATCACTATGGTTTCTATATAAGACAAATATCAGAAATCAGGGGTTACTTACATGTGTAACTCAGCAAGTGTCAGGATATAAAAGCAAGGATCCCTTGTGGGAGGCAGAGGGAGGCAGAACTCGTCTCAGACACAAAATTTTAGGGGATGCCACAAAACACAGTAATAAAAACCGTAATTCAATGTAATATTTTTAAGACAAATTTAATGTGAAAATCAGTAATGAATAAAATATAAATGTTTTAAATTTTTTTAAAAGTCACTTGTTTGTTTTACAATTGGCTTTATGGTGCAGTGGAAACCATCATTCAACCTTGTGTTGTCCAATCAGTCTGTGATCTTGGATCCATCCCTGCAAGATGCAGGAGGACTTCTGGAGTTATTTATTTGGATCTGAACAACAAAGGGAAGAAGGATGGAAAAAGTTATTTGTTTCTCAAGTGAAAGAAAGATGTTAGTTACACAGACACTTTAATAATGTCAGTCCCGGGCTAAAGTAATGGCTTGAAAACTGATGTGTGACCTCTCAATTTCACTGTGGCAATTTGCCCATTCAAGTTCCCAGTTGCTGAAGCTCACTGAAAAACCGGGGTGGCTAAGGTGAAACATTTCAGGCATCAGGGATGTGAGTTACAAAATGTCTTTAAATGTTAATTTGATTTATGTAATTGGTAATGGTTCAACATTTCATGGTCTGTAGATTTAAAATCTTTGCTTCTGCAGTGGTGTTTATTCTTAATGGAGCTCACCTATAGATATTTTAATATAAATTACTTTGACAGTGGAGCTTCCACACAGATTTTTCATTTTCTGAACACCTCTCCCCAACACTCCAACTATTCCATTTTGTATATAATCAAAGTAATTATAATTGGCATTGTTAGTGTCACTTTAAGAAAAAAATTTTCTGGGGTGTTTTTTAATAATGATGATTCTCAGCAGCCACCCCTAGATGTTCTAACTCAATAGGCCTGGGATAAAGACGAACATTTGCATTTTTAGTAAGTACGCGGATGATTGCAGTATGGGTGTTGGCTCACAGGTCCAGTTCCCCGAGAAGCCGACTCTCCTCAAAGATTTCTTTGCAGAGTTTGTTGGGAATTGCTCTTGGGATCAATTCCTGTGGCAAAAGGGCAAAGGGACCCGGAGAGAAGGCACACAGTGGCCGCAGCCACCCTACGGGGCTCTGGAGCTATGATGGCTCTCCAGAGAGAGCGGAATTGCAGTACGAGGCTGGGAATTTCTTCCAGCCAGAAGTCAGCTGGGGCCATGTGGTTAAGTGCTGGCTAATAGACTGTGGTCAACAGTGATGTGTTCACTTCTAAGCTAGATAGTTTAAAAGCGGACATGTGGTCCTTTAGCTATTTCTTCTGACCCACAAATAAAAAGGCTGCGTATTTCAGGGTGTAGCTACAATATTGTGGGTCTCCATAGTCCTGGGTTCCCCTGAGTGCCAGTGCAGAACTGATCCCCTGAGCCAACCTTCCAGAGAAATATAATGTGAACTAGAAAAAAATCTAAGTAGTTTAAAACTACTGGGGTTTCAGCACTAGTTTTATACTACAGCATTATCTAATGTTATTAAAACAATGGCCAAATTTTAGTTATACAGTAAATGGCATTGCTTCGATATTATCTAGTGATATTTATGATTAGACTGAAACTACATCTTAAGATTCTTACCAAGTTCAGAGCTGGTAGATATATATCTTGGGAAAGCAGATAACAACTCCCAGATGGCAGAGGGATTTTCCACCTATCTTATCTCTGACTAGATACCACTTTCATTTTTTGTCCCCTCTCCCATCCCTTATAAAGAAGATAAAGCATCCCCTGTATTATATTTCTATTATATTTAAGACATGGTAAAGAAAAAGCCTTATCACTGTGTTGCCTTTTATAAGGGTATAAAAACAAATTTTTTTTTAAGAATTTTTCCTGGTGCTGAAAGCGAAAGAGACTTTTCAATCCCACTTTTGCTTAGAGAATTTTATTTAGAAAATTTATAGTTGTAAATTCTTTCTCTGTCCCTGTGGGATGCACACAACCACTTTACCAAAGCTAAATAAACTTCTTGCCTGCTTTATAGCCCAGAAATGTCTTTTCATAAGGGCCTTGGAACCATCTCTCTGAAATGTAAGCATCAAAAAACCCAGCGACCCATCCTGCCTTTCTCTGTGGGAGTTTAGCCTAGGTACCTGGCTCCAAGTTGTCACAACCTGCTTTCCATAGAGAATGGAGACATTTTGTTTTTCCTTTGGCTAAAGGCAATTAGGTAATAGGGGTCATAGGCCACCCCTATTTCCAGGTGAACCCGGAAGAGCCATGTACTGAAAGGAGCCATCAATTTGTTGTACTTGATGACAGCATAATTTATCTCGAGAACATATATGTAATGAGTTGTAGCTGTCTGACTATATAAAAGGGTGAAATTTCTTTCTGTCTTTGCAGTCTCTTTATTGGATTTCCTGTCATGTGTATCACAGTCTGGTTTAATGGCTATTCAGTGATAAAACTGTTTAATTCTTGGCTACCTCTGTGAAGAGGATTCCTGGGGTTGGCAGAAAATCTTTTATTTATTGTCCCCAACACCTATAATATAAATTGCTATAGGAAAAAAAAATAGCTCCTGATCAATTATTCTAAATGAATTCATCATTGTTTTGTAGGTCCTCCAAAATTTAACTGGCAGAGCCAGCAACCCCATAAATCAAGTGATCACATTTAATCACACAGGGCTTGACGGGCCCCGTAGGTTGCCTGGGAAGGTTTCTTAGCGTTCTTGGTCGGCTTAGTTCACATAGTCAACGAGCACTTTGCTGAGTTGATTTTTCTAGTTATGACAGACAATTAACACCAACTCACATTAAATTTTCCAGATGAAATATTTTGTGCTTATGTTTCAGATACAGACATTTAAGACTGACCACCCAGTTCACATGTGTTGGTACAGTCCCATAGCAGTGCCAGGGGAAGAAAAATATCTTAGGATTATCTGTGAGCACGTGCCTCACTTCTTTGTGAACATAAGATGGCCTTCAATTGAGGCTTAAGTTTTCAAAAGCATTTAGAGGCTTTACTATTCATTTGTTCTGATCATCTTCAGGCACCTCATTGGTGAAGGTGTGATTCCCGAACCTGAAATAACACGAAAGAGCTGAACGTATGGCTTCAGGCACCACACGGATGGGGCTATGGCTTATTGATCACATACACTCACAGTCTGAGCAAGGAGGGTGCCACATGCCGTGCCCGGCCATACAGAGCTTGTTCTCAGGAGCAGACTGACCAGCAGGCACTGTGGGAGGCAGGCTTTGTAGTAACAAGAGGATGAGGCGAACTTTGGTTCCATCAGGAAGATAAAATTGATATGTTTAAATAATTCTGTGGGCAGGAAGGGAAGTGAAACCCATTTGGTTGAGGGCCAGGGCAGGTGTAGCTGGCCCAGCTGCTAGGGTAACTAGGTGGGTGGGGAGACTTTCCTGTTGGGTGGGGGGGGGCATATCTAGTATGATATGGGCCTCTGTGAGACTCAAAAATGTCAAGGCAGAGCTTAAAATTTTAGATTTTACAATATACAGTCCTAAATACAGAGTTTAGATTTGTTCTTAATAAGGGATTAAGGTATTTGAATATTTGGTGCACCTCAAAGAATGTTGTTGAAATTATGGTTATGACACATACTGTTAACCAGGAATTGTTTTGATATTCTGGCGTTCATCTTATCATATACTTTAGTTAGGATAGTAAAATAAATAGATGCATGTACTTAGAGATATGTATGTGTATGTAGTTCCTACAGACATAGAAAACTGAAACACCATTTTTAAACCTCCCAAGAAACACAGTAACATGACTTTAGTGTCCTTTAATTCTATTTGGGGGGTCAAAACAAATTGTGATTACTTGATTCTTGGTCCAAGACTCTGAAAAGTTAGCTGGGCCAGTCAAATCTTGATTTTTTTCTCTGAGTATTCACAAAATTTCAGTACTACTGCAAAATAATTCACGTGAAAACATATTGAAGAAGGCTAGTCATGGAGATTAACACGAGAGAAGCATGTCTCAAATTTAACTGGCTTTAAGCCACACGCATACTCATCATTATATATAAAATTTATGTTCAGAAGATCCCTATTTTGGTTTGGATGGCATTTTTAAATGTAGTAATTATTAAAAAATCATTATGTTTATGCCAAGAGAAACCTGTGTTCAAATATAAAATTATTGTAAAATGTATATAATTAAAAAAAATAAACATACAGTAATAGTACAACTTCTATTGGTAATTTAGACTCAATGTAAATGTAATGATTTTCTTTTGCATTCAAAATGTTTAGGAATTTTTCAGAGTGAAAGATAAGTAACTATCATATGTTGGGTTTCCTGAAACAAAATTTCAGTAAGATTCCACCAAAAAAAAAGGATAAATTAAATGGGGCATCTTTTTGATAGAGATTGTTTTCTCTATCCCAGTAATCATGGAAACACTTGTCCTATAATACACAAAATACAAATTGAGTTAACCAAGCTGACTCCTATTTAGAAAGCAATATGTCAAATTTATAGCAAAACCTTAAACTCAATTAGAGAATCAATTACATCCTTTTTCCTGACAATTAAAAAAAATCTGCTTGAATGATTTAAGAAAACAAAAATGGAAGACTGAATATGAAACCATAAAAGGAAATCATGTTATAAAAAGAGAGTAAAGATCTTGGCTAAAGCTGCCAAATTCCAGCATGATGATGAATTCGTTTTGGCAAATCTAGCATCATTTGGTTACATATGTTAGGTTACAGTCTCCTTGCTTATGCTTTCAAGAGCTAGAAAAAAAATTGGGGATTGAAACAAACTGAATTAGGATATCTTGTGTAATTAGTGTTTTATAAGACTAACAAAAATCTTAAATATAAGAAAATATATTAATATGAGTAACATGATAAAAAATTAGCTATTGTAGCATTCAAGTTATGAATTAAATATAAATTAGAATAAGGTAAAACAAAATCAAATTCAATAAAGGTAATGCAGTGTACAGCCCTGATTAAAATAGTAGTCCTCCACTGTTAGGGTATGTCATTTTACTTCACACACATCACAGCCTGTGAGAAGCCTGTGGCTGACAAATGGAGAAAGACCAATTCATGTGGTCTAATAAATGCTAATGATGATAGAGGGGGACAAATGATTGAGGCAGAATTTTCCCAAATTCCTCTGATATGATATGAGGATTTAGGGAGTATTTTTTCACTATGAACCAAGAAAGACAAAGAAAGTTGAATTAGAATAGGAATAGAAAAACGTATTTAATTTTGTCCGGAAAGACCACCTTAAAAGTTACATATATAATCAATCTCCTTTAAAAAAGTCATAGAAACTAACAAAGAAGCAGAGACTATTCAGAAGTCTTAATCATTATAGCACAAAAGTCTAACTCAGTACCAGTGTTAGCATCTGACCATTTCTAGAAATCAAAATACAGGATTCTACATACACTTTTAATGGTTTGATTCCACCCAGGATCCTCTGTAATTTGAAATAAAGGGAATTGCTGTTACCAATGGAGACTAACCTTTTTAAATGAGATAACCCCGATCACCATAGCTGATTTGTTACAACAACATGCTTTGCAAAGACATGACATTTTAAAACATAGTTGACCATAAGAGCACCTATTGCAAATCCAGTTCTTATCTGATGGCATTAGTTAGCTAATTTACTTAGTTTGATATATAGTTTGTATACACACACATACATCAATACACATATATGCAAAAAAAACACATGATATATACAATATGAAAAAACAAGTACATATAGAAGTATGTGCCCATATCTATATATATAATTTTCATATATATTCCAAAGGATTATATGCATATATATTCCAGAAAGTATAAATATATGTATATATATCCTAAATATCTTAAAAAATAACCCATCTGGAAAGAAGATGTGGGCTCTGACATTTTCCCACTGTTCTCACTTGGTAAATAAGTTCAGGCCCTTAGGGATTGTTTCTTAGACAACACCCCGTCAGAGATGCCAACAGCCTAATTGCAACTTACTTTTACCAGGTAATTACCTGTTCGGCTATTTCTTCCCTCCATGCTGTCCTTTGTTGAAAGGACTCAGTATTTAAGGAAGGGAACACCAATTTTAACGGACAGAAAGAAGGCAGGACGAGAAGAAAGGTGAAAGGACGGACCCTCTGGGTGACTTGTCCCCACCAGCCAGAGCCCTGGAGATGGAGCCTCCACCAACCCCTGGGCGAGGAAGGAACTACCTGTGAGGATGAAGAGCAGTGCTTGGGGAAGGGCCCATTCGTTCCAGAATTTTGTTCAGTCTCTTGTGACACAGCAGAAGAAGAAAGAAAACAATGACAGTGTCAATAATTTTCTTTGTTGTTTAAAGAAGAACACAAGCTATTTAGGAAAACAGAATCTCCCTGTACAGATACATCCCTACTCTACAATCTACATGTTCCAATTCACTTACTGATCTTCCAAATCGCTACCTCTCTGTATTCATATATCTCTCCTCACTGTGACTTGAGAGAATTGATGGTGCAAAATATGATACAAACCCCAAAACAAAACCTCTCCAACTTTTCTAGCTCCATATGAGGCAAAGGCCTCTATGTGTATGTTAATACCTGCTTTCCTCAAGAGTGATCACTTATCTTCCTATTTAAAACAAACAAACCAGAAAGTGCGCCCATGGGTTCCAAGCCCAGCAGCAGGACAGGTCAGCGTATGTGGTGTGTGTGCAAAAGACCAACCTGATTAGGCCGACAGGAGCGGTGGGTTAGACTCAGGAACGTCAGACATCACCTTCAGGACTGCCACCAGCGTGGCATTGCCACTCATTCAGGAGGGGCTTCTGTCCATCTAGGAATGCAGCCCTGCTCTTCGTCTAAGCAGCCACGGTAGCAAAGGGCTGAGGAAGAAACTCCTTGGTCCTTGTTTGATGTGGTTATTCCTCCAGGGCCAGTGATCCGAAGACCTAGTGGAGCAAGTATGGAACAGTAAACTTCAGTGTTTGCCTGTTGTATAAAAGCTGGTGCAAACTGGTTTCCTTGGCATTTAGTTAAGCTATTTGATACACTGTGACCAGTGCATTTACAAGGTGATGTGCCCCCTGCTAGATTAATTCAGTGTCTCACCAAATACTGATTGATTATCTGTACCAAGACATGTTGCTGGTCATTCTAAGGGATATGTATAAGGCAAATATATAAATTATATGTCTTCAAGCTCTCAGGATGTAAAACATTAACATGAGAAATTATAACACATTTCTAAGTAATATATACAGGAAATAGATACTAATTATAATACACGTTGGATCTATGTAATCTAATGAGTCAGGATTAAGGCCCAAGGGAATTCAAAGAAGGATTCTATACTTTCCAGTTTAGAAATACAAATTAAAGTTCATGTTAAATTTAAGTTAGAAGGAAGAGCTTGCATTTCAGTGTAAGGGGAAAAAAATGAAAAAAAAAGATATTACAGACAAAGAGAACAGCAGGAAAAAAGCATACAGAGAAATCTTACTTTCTATTCAAACTAGCTTGCAGTTCAGTATGACTCGTGTCTGTGCTATATACTGGCCAATCATGAGGAAATCATTGAAATAGTTTGTTGGGCTCAGAGCATGGAAGAATGACTAATGAAAATGGGCATGATTCTATAGGCAGTGGGGAGACAGTAGATATTTTTGAACAAGGGTGTGGTAACGTGAATTCTGGGCTTAAGGAAATCAGTCTGGCTGCCAGCCCTGGGAAAGTATAGTCAGAAGAAAGGAAGACGAGAGCTAGAACTGACAGCTGGGAGGCTACTGCAGTTTCCCAGAATTTCTGGAAGGATGGAGGGAGAGGAGTTAATAGATGGATGAGAGGCATTTTGGATGTGGAACAAATGATATTTGCCAGGTGAACAGGGGTGGGACTAGAAGAGAAAATAGTCAAAATGATGACTGACAAATGACTCACCCACTTCCCAAAAGGTTTATTTTTTAGCAGCAACAGATTCTGTCAAAAGAAATGCAGTGTTCCTGAGAGATAAAAGGGATCCATATGTCACTTGAAACTTATTACAAGAGTTTTACTGGATTTTTTTGAAATTAGCTATTTCTTTTGAACAAGGAACTAAGAGCTCTACTTGCAATATTTCTGTCTTTTGCCTTCCTGACATTGGAAAAATAGACATAATTTTGCAAAAATTTCCTCAACAATGGTTGGAATGGGTAGGGGAAAGAAATCTGTTTCCCTTCTTCTTCATGTAGAACTACTAAACCTCAAAAATGTATCAAAGGACTCCTGGACAAAGATACTCTCCAGTTCTTTTAGTTTTGTTTTTTTGTATTTGGATCAGAGAGTGCGAAGGAGCGGGAAAAATGAAGGCATGCAGAAGTCTCGTCCTCTGTCACGCACGACCTCTTTTCTCCCACATGTTGGTGTCCAGCGTGCACCAATACCATGTGCTCTCAGGCAGTCCTTTGGCCACCCAGGCCCTGTCCCTACAGGGCTATCCTAGGAACTGTACACCCCTGGAAGCCCCTAATCCTCTGGGCTTTTCCAAAGGACAGGTGTCCACCGTTCCTCCAGACTTCCAGAGTCTGGCTTCTGGCATGGTGAGAGTTAGTTACTGGGAAACAAATCAACTCCACTTACTGATTTAAATAATCAAACAAGCTAGTTCACGAACATACAAAAGCGGATTGGAAACCATAGGAACGGGATGCAGTGATGTGGCACGGTGAATTTCCAGGCTTCAATCCCCAGGCTTGAGATTCCACAGCTGGGAACCCTGCTCTACTCCCTACTGACTGTGTGAAGTATGGCAAGTCACTTAAACTGGATTGTTCTGTTTCTTTACCTTCAACCTAGGTGAGATTGTAGTATTAATTCTCCTTTTATTTGGGAGGAGGCTCAAACTAGATAAGACACATTTGTCTCTTGAAGAGAAGGGCTGCCACATCTGAACAATTACTGGCCATCAGCTTTTATTTTTGTCACGGTGGGTTGTTTTGAGATTCGTTTTTCTTTTTCTCCATCCTCCTCCTTCTCTTCTTCAGCTCATGATTTGCTCTCACAAATCCTCCCCTGTACCTAATGGTAGTGACATAGTCAGGGCTGTCCCAGTCTTGCGGTAAAAGTTTACACCACACAACAGAGCAAAGCTAATTGGACCCTAAGGGATTTTTTTCCACAGCTAAATTATCTGGCCAAGTATTGTGCTATTTATTTTTCCCTAGAAAATAATTCATTGTACATGCTCATTTGAAATCACCAAGATATAAGCATACATTTTATGCAATTTATATTGTAAAATCATCGTCAAGTTCATGAACTAACAAGTTAATGATGTAGGGGAACATACATTCATTTCCACTGGCTGAGTAAAAAAATACCAAAAAACTTAGAGTTCTTGATACAGTACAAATATTCCCTTACAGGTCTGGAGGTCAGAAGCTGAGTCCTATGGGGCAAAAATCCAGGTGTCAGCAGGGCTAGTTCCTTCCATAGGTCCCAGAGGAGAGATCTGTTCCATGTCACTTTCAGCTTTCAGAGGCCGCCTGCATTTTCCGTGGCTCATGGCCCCTTCTCTCCACTTCCACCTTTGGCTTCTGTTGTCATATCACATCTTTGACTTTTGACTTTTTTGCTCTTAGAAGATTTGTGGTTATATAGGATGCACCTGGTGAACAGATTCATCCCATGAGCTCAAGATCTTTAACCTAATCATTTTGCAAAGCCCCCTTTACTATGTAAGGTAACACATCACATGTTCCAGGGATTAGGACACGAGCCTCTGTGGGGACTGTCATTCAGCCTATCTCAGAGCCCAGTGGACAGCTCTGAGACCAGAGGGAGAGAAAATTTCAAGCAAAAGGCATTTACTTATACAGATAAAAACATATAGTTCCATAATAAAGCTAGAAAAATTTGCTTCCAGTCTCTAGGATACAGAAAAATGTTCATACCTTGGTTGCCATTAAGTTGAAAAATATATTATATTTAAATCTCATTTAAATGCTTAGTGGTTGTGTTCCTTATAGGAAGTCACTGCTATACATATCAGATTCCAAAGCTTGAGTTCTTAATTTTACTTCCAATCACCTCTCTGATATAACTGTTAGATTTTCTTAAGGCAAGGCATCATACAGCACACAGGTATATGACTCTAATCTGAATGTACACAAAGGTCCAACCTAAATAAAATTATATTTCAATAACTAGCAAATGGATGGCACTCATTCTCTGAGGAAGCACCTGGGAAGGACTAATTCAGTGCTGCTTCGCTCTTCCACCCGCGGCCTCCCACCATGAGTGGCAGTCATCACGCTGGAATCAGGTACACGCCACATCTCCACATCCACCGCTTCGTCTCTTCTGATCCCCACTCCACCACCAAGCACTGTAAAATTTACTTCATGGTTATTCCCAGAATGCATCTGTGTACATTTACATAAACTACCTTCTAGGCAAATTACCGTATTTTCCACCATAAAGTGGAAAACACTCCAGCATCTACGGTACTTCAGTCAGGCTGAGCTTCTGCAAGTCCAAGTCTCACCAAGTGCCTCTGTACCTAGTCACTTCCTCTGCTCTTAAAGACCCACATATTGAATATGTTCTACAATTCAAGAAACTCAAGGATGTGGCCCTGCACCACATTAGTGGCATCATGATGTGCAAAATTGTCCTTATTCTCTGGGTTCCAACCCCACAAGGCATTTTCAAGTCCTTGACTTTCTGGTACCACTTCCCCTTCCTGGAATGACTTCCCCTCTCTTTCTCTAGTTAGTTCCTTTTTTTTCCTTGGGAATTTAGCTCCATTATCACCCCTCAGGAATATAGTCCTTGGAGGTTACATAGTCTCAAAGTACTGCTCATCTCCCATTCATTGAATTATTGATGACTGCACTTAAATAATCTATTGTATAATTAATGATTTAATTAACTGCAAAAATATTTGGCTCTGAGCTCTATAACTGCACAAAATATTGCCATTACATTTTGGAATTTTGTCTCCAGCACCTCAGACGTATTTGGCTCCAGCTATAGGGAGTATTGGTGGCACTCCCTACAGGGACTGCCTCACCCCCCCTCCTGGGCGGCCCACATGATGATTAGTAAATACTTTTTGAAAGAATAAATAGCTCAAAGGATAATTACAACTTTTCTAAGTAGACAAGTAAAAGGACATTTCTAGTCAGACTAAGAACTGTCATTTGAAGGTTAAGTATGAACAATCAAGTAAATCTAGTTAAAAAAATAAAAGAACTGTTGCTCACAGAGAAGTATGGTGGAAGAAGAAAGGTCTGGGAGCATAGGTGGCTGGGAGCAACTCCAGCTGGGAAAATGACCTTAAGTGTCTCTGCTCCAATAATTTATTAGCACAGGTGATTCTAGTGGGATCCTAGTAGATGGAAATTAGAAATAAAAATAAAACAAGTTGCTTGCACAATCTTTCATTTAGTGGAAGGGGATTGAGAATGGAAAAGAGAAAACAAAAGGCATGATTGTTGAAGGAAAGTGGCCATGTAACCATTTAAGTGGCAGAACTAGGATCAGATACAGCTTAAATGCACTGTTAACACTTCTTTAAATCTTTGAGCATCTTGTAAGACTTGATTGAATTATAAAAGTAATGGTTTATACATCTATTATTGAGTTAAATGAAACATCTACTAGCACTTTAAAGTACTTATTTCAGGTTTCTTCTGAGCTCATTACCCAAAGGGACTGTTGAATGAATTTCTAATCAACTTCAAATTCAAATGTGGAATGATCATTTTGGTCCATAAAAAAAAAAAGTAGTGAACTCCCCAAATGTACCATTTTTGTTACACTTAGACTGTAGCAAGGAAAATACCAGTAAGACTTGCTGCTAAGTTTCTTTCACTTATATTTTTAATGGTTATATTTAAAGGTAAAAGATCAAATATACTTAAATGTTTCAAAGAGTTCTACCTTTGAAAAAAAGTAACAGTTTCTCTACATCTTTGCACAGTAAACAGATGGGAAAATTAAAGGCAAAATGCATTTTTTCAAAAGAAACTTTTTTTCTAATATATTTCCAGAGGCATAATTTGGAGGGAATATTGAATAGTAGTATGTCAATTGTTATACACATTCTGCAAAGCATGTAGACCAGTGTTTAAGAACACTTATAACAAAGATGTTTCTAAGACTGGTAAAAAATAGAGCCAATTGTTAGTAGTTATTTTTGAGACTGCCTACTGTAGGGATCACTAAAAAAATAAAGGAGAAGAATAATGAAAACATCTCCCAAAATTTAAAGCTGTAGCTAGCATAAATTTTGGAGTATTAAAATTAACCGAAAAAATAAGATATAATAATAGTATTCCTTTTTAACACTTACAGATTCAAGATAAAAGCTATATAATTTGAACTTCAATTTCAAATTATGATCATAGATTTTATAATTATAACAATTATTATTCCCTCTCATAATTTTATACAAAAATGTTAACCCAAATAATTGTATAGTGAACAAATTATGATATTTTTATTGGCATGTTTCTAATATATATAAATAATGAATATATAATATGAATACATGATATATAAATCAAGTGTAAAAATAAAAATTAAAAATGTAGATGAGAAGTAAATATATTAAACTAGCAAAAATGAAGAAAATTATTTTGTATTTTGTATTATATTAAATTTGTAATGAAGAGCCAAATGTTGACTAGCTAGTATGTGAAGTTGTTATTTCTTCTATAAACTCACAAACATATTTGCATTTGTAAATAAAATATACATGTATAGTTGCAACTTACCTTTTAAAACTAGCACATTTTGATATGAAAATGTGCATATTAAAATTGACAATGTATACTCCCTACTGAGTCAAAAAAATTTGTTAAGCTGAAGAGATTTATCCCTATAGGAGGAAGCTACAATTCAACAATGATTAAAAAGGATAAATCATTTAAATAAGACATTCATTCAATATAATGTTCACTTTCAAAAAACAGAGATACTCTAATAAAACTGTCAAAAGAAGCAGGCCTGGGAGGGCTGTTATCTTCAACTGTCTATGTTTCATGTGCTCATAATAACTAAATAGCAAGATCTGTGTTGAATATAATGAATGTAGGTGCTAAAAGTGAGCTTGATTTTAGAATTTTGGAATCAAAAAACCGGTTCCATACTACTTAATTTCATCCTTAAGTAAGGCTGGCTTTGGCAGTCTCTCTCTGTCTGTCTTTTTCTCCATGGAGATAAATATCCATATTGATAATGATTAGGTAAGAGACAAGTAGCTATCACAAAGTGTTGAAGTTTCCTGTAGCCTAAGACCTTACATTCATGCCTGCCATAGTATATAATATTTTTGTAATTTTTGCTTTGTTACCTTTCCCACCACTCTGTGGGTCCTTCTCGAGCAGTAACTGTCCACCTCCCGGAGCTAAGCACAGGCCTGGTGTGTGCCAGGTGCCTTAAAATGTATATTAAATTAATTGAATTAAACAAATTAATTTATTTTGAGTTGAATTAGAAGTACTGGTAACTTTAAGGTGTTATCATCCTAACAGGAAAACTTCATGAAGGTATAGGCATAGGCAATGGATATAAAAAGCAGCTGGGTTTCAGAACTGGCATACAAAGTGGGGCCAAATGTGGGGATGGTCTGTGCATTAGGGGAGGGCTTGTATCAGGAACATGGAAGAGAAAGCTGAGTACCAGAAAATACAAGAAGCAAAGATGACGTTGAAATTAAACTAGGACTTGACACAGTGGTGAATTTCCTAAGTTTTCTTAAAGTAGACTTGATCCAATCCCTAAGCCCTGGGCAGAATCAACTCCAAATTCTGTGGGTCCCATTAAGTCTGAGATACAATCTGCAGGGCTCCATCTTGATAAAGGACACAGAGTGGGATGAGGAATCAGGGAAGACATGTAAGGAAATGTGTCTTTCTAGCTTAGCCCTCTGGCTTCGCTTCACTTCTGGCAGATGCAGCACTATCAGGATATAAACGAGAAATGACACCTACTCCAAATTTTAAAGCAGAAGGACTTCACTTTAAGGTATGGTTTACATAGGTCATGGAAGAGCTAAAACTGCAAATGAGAGGTGACCTAGAGATCAAGCAAAGCAAGAAGCTGCTGCTCAGGCTGGAAGGACAGCTACTCCTGGGACTAAGGGAGTGGTTCCCGCGTTACCAAGAACCAAGAGAATAAGTTGGAATCAGGACCCTTCTGTCCATCAAAACTTGGAACATGAGGGGGAGGCAACAGCTGCCACGGAGGCTTTCCAGGACTGAGCAGGAGCTGGTCCCTTTCTCCCATCTGAGGGTTTTCCGTTGTTGCCTCTGACTGTACTTAGCCACAGAGCCTGGGAAGAACAACTGCCAAGGCTCAGCCCTGCTGCAAGAGAAAAAGATGCAGGAGACAGGAAAGGATGGGTCTGGGAACAAAAAGGCCAAGATTGCTGCTTGGCTTCCATCCTCACTATTCTCTACATACAAACTTTTATATAAGAGTCTCATACTTGCACCTATCTGATGCAATTGCCAATTCAATAAGGACTATGAATAGCCTTTTAAAAAAATGATGCTGAGATAATGGATACCCAAATGCAAAAGAATTAAGTTGGATCCCAACCTCATTATACATGAAATTAACTCAAAAGGGATTGTTGATTTAACCATAAGAGCAAAAATTATATAATTCTTAGAAGAAAACAGAGAAGTAAATCTTTTGTAGCCTTGTGTTAGATAATGGTTTCTTGGAAGCAATACCAAAAATGTCCAAGGAAATTACACAAATAAGCACAATATACTATGATAAGCATGGTATTCACGTGGAAAGATGGTCAATATCATTAGGGAAATGCAAATTAAGACCACAAGGAAATCCCACTTCACACCCACTAGAATGGCTAAAATCCAAAAGATAGTTAATATGTGTTAGCAAAGTTATGGAAAAATTGGAACACTCAGACACTGAGGTGAGACTATAACATGGTGCAGAGGCTTTTGAAAAAAAATTTTGGCATTTCCTCAAAAATTAACCTAAGGTACCATAGGCTCCAGCAGTGCTACTTCTAGTTATATGCCCAAGGTAACTGACAACTATGTCTACAGAAAGGCTTATACACTAATGTTCATAGTTGACTATTCACAACAGCCAAAAGTGTCCACCAGCTAGGGAATGGATAAACAAAATTTGGTTTATCCATACAATGTAGGATTATTAAGCCATAAAAATAAGTGAGGCCTTGATATATAACGTGGATGCACCTTGAAAATAGTATGCTAAGAAAAAGAAGTTAGTCAAAAAAATCGTGCATATTGTATGATTCCATTTATATGCCATATCCAAAAACAGGCAAATCTACAGAAAGGGAGACTATTTGATTGCTTGTCTAAAGCTGGGAGGGGAGAAGTTTCGAGTGGGCGTGTGCGCATGAGAAGGCATCACGAACGGGTGGAAGGTTTCTTCGGGGTGTTGAAATGACAGTAGTGATGGCCGCACAGCCCTGCACATATAAAACCACTAAAAATCACTGAATTGAACACTTTAAATGGTGAGTTTTATGGTATGTAAATTATATCTCAATAAAGCTGTTACAGAGAGGGTATTTGACCTTTCCAGATAAACAAAACGAAGATCTTTTGTGTCCTCTCCATGAAAAAGGTACTGTTCATGCTTCAGTGACCTAAAATAACTAAGATTCCATTCTGAAAATTATGACAAAAGCAGATTAAAATGAAATATTTGATTTTCACACATAAACACTGAACATGATGATAGACACTCTCAGGACTGGTTTGTTTAAAGCCTTAACTGTGGTGTTGCTATGAAAATCAGCCAGACTTACGGGGAAAAATGCATGTTTGCTGTGTCTGACTCAACATACTGCTATGCTCTGCCCCTTAATCAGATGCCTATCTCCATTTATTTTTATAACCCCTCTCTTCATTTTCCTCATGCTTAAATTTCGTGATATGTGTTTTTCTGCTTCAGGAATAACCATCTGTTGTGTAATTATCACTAGGGGCTAAACATTATCTCAAGGTGCAGAAATTCAGCATTATAGGTAATATGAATACATAATTTATTATGCCTATGCATCTAATTGAAAACTCACATGTATCCAGCTAGAACCATATTTGAACAAAAATTATGTGCTTTGAGAAATGGCATTTTTCTCTCAAATTGTGAACAAAATATCTTTTAAGTCTCAAAATTTACTGAGCAAATTTTCTTAAAAATAAGGGATTTCTTGACTTTGAAACAATTGCTCTCAGAGAAATTAAAGGCATAAAAACAATATCTATGAAAAAAAAGGAAATACGTTCACTGGCATATAGCCACACATGACTTTGAAGCTTTAGTGCTGCATAGGATAACAGAAAGGACAATTATAATATGTGACAAAGCCAGTCAAGACATGGGCAATGATTGCACCACTTTTTTTTCTTTCTGAATAAGACAGAAGGAAGAAAGAATAAAAAAATACAAACAACTGAAGGTATTTTCTATTATATCATATCTTCATTTTAGTTCCTAGACACAGGTTTCTGTGTCTATTAGTCAAATTTCATGTGGGTATAAATGTTTCATTTTCATTAGGGAATCTCAGAAAGATATATGAGCTTTTATTTACAAAATATAAAAATGAAAATAGAACATATTCATTTCCATCTGGTACACTGTCTTTAAATATTCCTGCTCCCCCAATAACATGGTTTCCAAAATTCATAAGATCTGTAAAATTAACACTTGGGCAAGATAGCTCCAATTTCTTCTTTTATGAGTTACTAAAACCTATACTAAGGAACAAATTATTTCAAAGTTTTATACTGTGATATGTAATGTACCCAATAGGAATACATACCTGGTCTGCTCTTGTTATGCTCCTAAATTCTAAGAGCTACTGTCAGGTTGGACACATCTGGTTCACATATATGCCATTTGCATTCCTTGAAGGAACTCTCTACCCCAGAATTCACAGAAATAATTACAGGTTTAACTGAAAAATAGTACATCCTCTACATCATATGTTATCGAGTAAACATAAATTAAAACAACAAGATGCCTCTAAATGCCTATTAGAATGGCCAAAATCTGGAATGCTGACAGCATCAAATACTGGCAAAGATGTAGAGCAATAGGGACTCTCATTCATTGCTGGCGGGAATGCAAAATGGTGCAGCCACTTTGGAAGACAGCATGGGGTTTCTTACAAAACTAAACACACCCTTACTATATGGTCCATCAATCAGGCTCCTTGGTATTTACTCAAAGGAGCTATGTCCATAAAACATGTATGCCTACACAAAAACCTGCACATAAATGTTTACAGCAGCTTTATTCATAATTCCCAAAACTTGGTAGCAACCAAGATGTCCTTCGATAGGAGACTGGCTAATGAACTGTGGCACATCCAGACAACGGCATATTATTCAGTTCCAAAAAGAAATGAACTATTGAGCCATCAAAAGACATGAAGGAGGACTTCCAGGAAGATGGTGGTGTGAGCAGGGCGGCAGAAATCTCCTCCCAACACTATATTTATCTACGAAAACACAGAAAATACATCTATTCCTAAAAGAGAGACGAAAATACACAGGAAAGCGCACAGCGTGCAGCTACACCCGAGAGTACTCGGCACCCCAAGAGGCGGGTAAGATCCGGAGGCGCGACCCGGCGGGACCCGAGCACTCCCCCACCCCAGCGCACCGGCGGGAGGAGAGGATTCAGAGCCGGGAGGGAGTGGAAGTACACCCCGCGAAGTAGCCAGCCCCGGGGATCTGCGCGGGGAGCGCTGACCCACATTGCGCAGTGCAGAAGGAGATTGGAGAGACAGAGGGGCAGGATCTGAGCGGGGAACGCGCCAGGGTGCTAGCAGCCGGCTCCCGGGAAGGAAAAAAAAAAAGTGCGCACTTTCTTCAGCGGTCTTAAAGAGACAGGAGCCCAGCGGAGGAGCCGGATTGCCCCAGCACACTCAGCCCAGCAGGCTGCGAGTCCTGGGGAGGTTCAGACGCCTTAGCTGGCGACTGGGGAAGCGTAGCCATACTTAACACTTCTCACTGAGATCAACACCCTCCTATTCGTTCCCACCCCTGCCAGAGCGATAAAGGGCCCTGCGGAGCGGCACAGTCACAGCTGTGGAATAGTGGGGAAATAGTGCCACCTAGAGCATTCCCACAGGATCTATGTCCGGTGGGCATTTTTTTTTGTTTTTTTTGTTTTGTTTTGTTTTTTGTTTTGTTTTTGTTTTTTCTTTTCTTTCTTTTTTTCTTTTTTTCTTTCTTTCTTTCTTTTTTTTTCTCTTTTTTTTTCTTCTCTTTTTAAAGTCTTAAAGAGCCCAGCTGACATACGTGGCAACTATCAGTGACCAATTATACAGCCATGAAAAGACAGAGGAATATGGTTCAGACCAAAATCAACCAGACAACCCCAGAGAGGGAGTCTGAAGGGATGGAAATGCACAGCCTCCCTGAAAAAGAATTCAGAATAAAAGTCATAACCATGCTGATGGACCTACAGAGAAATGTGCAAGAGCTGAGGGAGGAAGTGAGGGAACTGAGGAAAGACAATACAGAAATCAGACAAGCGATCGACGGGCTTAACAGCAGAATGGATGAGATGCAAGAGACTGTTAATGGAATAGAAAACAGAGAACAGGAGTACAGAGCAGCTGAGGCAGAGAGAGATAAAAGGATTTCTAGGAATGAAAGAATATTAAGAGAACTGTGTGACCAATCCAAACGGAACAATATTCGCATTATAGGAGTACCAGAGGAAGAAGAGAGAGAAAAAGGGATAGAAAGTGTCTTTGAAGAAATAATTGCTGAAAACTTTCCCTCGCTGGGGAAGGAAGTAGTCTCGCAGTCCACCGAAGCTCATAGATCTCCCAACACAAGGGACCCAAGGAAGACAACACCAAGACACATAATAATTAAGATGGCAAAGATCAAAGATAAAGACAGGGTATTAAAGGCAGCTAGAGAGAGAAAAAAGATCACCTACAAAGGAAAACCCATCAGACTATCATCAGACTTCTCAACAGAAACCTTACAGGCCAAAAGAGAATGGCATGATATATTTAACATTATGAAACAGAAGGGCCTCGAACCAAGAATATTGTATCCAGCACGATTATCATTTAAATATGATGGAGGGATTAAACAATTTCCAGATAAATGAAAGTTAAGAGAGTTTGCCTCTCATAAAACACCACTACAGGATATCTTAAATGGACTGCTCTAGAGGGAAGCACACCTAAGGCTAAAAAGATGTCACCAGAGAAAAAAGAATTCATAGCAAAGAAAGCAGACCATCCAAATACTAACTAAAGGCAAAGAATAAAACACCTATTATAGAAAGAATGGAGGAGGAGGAATAAGAAGGGAGAGAAAGAAAGAAACATCAGACCGTGTTTACAATAACTTAACAAGAAAGTTAAGTTAGATGGTTAGATAGTAAAGAAGCAACCCTTGAACCCTTGGTAACCACGAATCTAAAGCCAGCAATGGCAATAAGTACATATCTATCAATAATCACCCTAAATGTAAATGGGCTGAATGAACCAATCAAAAGACACAGAGTAACAGAATGGATAAAAAAGCAAGACCCATCTATATGCTGCCTACAAGAAACTCACCTCAAATCCAAAGATATACACAGACTAAAAGTGAAGGGATGGAAAAAGATATTTCATGCAAACAACAAAGAGAAAAAAGCAGGTGTTGCAGTACTTGTATCAGACAAAATAGACTTCAAAACGAAGAAAGTAGCAAGAGATAAAGAAGGACATTACATAATGATAAAGGGGTCAGTCCAACAAGAAGATATAACCATTATAAATATATATGCACCCAACACAGGAGCGCCAGCATATGTGAGACAAATACTAACAGAATTAAAGGAGGAAATAGACAGCAATGCAGTCATCTTAGGAGACTTCAACACACCACTCACTTCAGAGGACAGATCAACCAGACAGAAAATAAGTAAAGACACAGAGGCACTGAACAACACACTAGAACACATGGACCTAACAGACATCTACAGAACTCTACACCCAAAAGCAACAGGACACACATTCTTCTCAAGTGCACATGGAACATTTTCCAGAATAGACCACATACTAGGCCACAAAAAGAACCTCAGTAATTTCAAAAATATTGAAATCCTACCAACCAACTTCTCAGATCACCAAGGTATAAAACTAGAAATAAATTTTAGAAAGAAATCAAAAAGGCTCACAAATACATGGAGACTTAACAACACACTCCTAATTAATCAATGGGTTAACGACCAAATCAAAACAGAAATCAAAGAATATATGGAGACTAATGACAACAACAACACAAAGCCACAACCTCTGTGGGACGCAGCAAAGGCAGTTCTAAGAGGAAAGTATATTGCAATCCAGGCCTATTTAAAGAAAGAAGAACATTCCTAAATGAATAGTCTAAAGACACAATTACTGAAATTGGAAAAAGAAGAACAAATGAGGCCCAAAGTCACCAGAAGGAGGGACATAATAAAGATTAGAGAAGAAATGAATAAAATTGAGAAGAATAAAACAATAGAAAAAAATCAATAAAACCAAGAGCTGGTTCTTTGAAAAAATAAACAAAATAGATAAACCCCTAGCCAGACTCATTAAGAGAAAAAGAGAATCTACACACATAAACAGAATTAGAAATGAGAAAGGAAAAATCACGACGGACCCCACAGAAATACAAAGAATCATAAGAGAATATTATGAGAATCTATATGCTAACAAGCTGGAAAACAAAGAAGAAATGGACAACTTCTTAGAAAAATACAATCTTCCAAGACTGACCAAGCAAGAAACAGAAAAACTAAACAGACCAATCACCAGTGACGAAATCGAATTGGTAATCAAAAAACTAGCCAAGAATAAAACCCCTGGTCCTGATGGATTCACCTCTGACTTCTACCAGACATATAGAGAAGAAATAACACCGATTCTCCTTAAAGTTTTTCAAAAAATAGAAGAGGAGGGAATACTTCCAAACTCATTCTATGAAGCCAGCATCACTCTAATACCAAAACCGGGCAAAGACCTCACCAAAAAAGAAAATTACAGACCAATATCCCTGATGAACGTAGATGCAAAAATACTCAACAAAATATTAGCAAACCGAATTCAAAAATACATCAAGAGGATCATACACCATGATCAAGTGGGATTCATCCCAGGGATGCAAGGATGGTACAACATTCGAAAATCCATCAACATCATCCACCACATCAACAAAAAGAAGAACAAAAACCACATGATCATTTCCATAGATGCTGAAAAAGCATTTGACAAAATTCAGCATCCATTCCTGATTAAAACTCTCAACAAAATGGGTATAGAGGGCAAGTACCTCAACATCATAACGGCTATATATGACAAACCCACAGCTAACATCATACTTAATGGCGAGACGCTGAAAGCTTTTCATCTAAGATCAGGAACAAGACAGGGATGCCCACTCTCTCCACTGTTATTCAACATAGTACTGGAGGTCCTAGCCACAGCAATCAGACAAAACAAAGACATACAAGGCATCCAGATTGGTAAAGAAGAAGTCAAATTGTCACTATTTGCAGATGACATGATACTGTACATAAAAAACCCTAAAGATTCCATTCCAAAGCTACTAGAACTAATATCTGAATTCAGCAAAGTTGCAGGATACAAAATTAACACACAGAAATCTGTTGCTTTCCTATACACTAATGATGAACTAACAGAAAGAGAAATCAGAAAAACAATTCCATTCACAATTGCATCAAAAAGAATAAAATACCTAGGAATAAACCTAACGAAGGAAGTGAAAGACCTGTACTCTGAAAACTACAAGACACTCCTAAGAGAAATTAAAGAGGACACTAACAAATGGAAATGCATCCCATGCTCTTGGCTAGGAAGAATAAATATTGTCAAAATGGCTATACTACCTAAAGCAATCTACAGATTCAATGCAATCCCTATCAAACTACCAACAGCTTTCTTCAATGAACTGGAACAAATAATTCTAAAATTCATATGGAACCACAAAAGACCCCGAATAGCCAAAGCAATCCTGAGAAGGAGGAATAAAACAGGGGGAATTACACTCCCTGACTTCAAGCTCTACTACAAAGCCACAGTAATCAAGACAATTTGGTATTGGCACAAAAACAGACCCACAGACCAGTGGAACAGAATAGAAAATCCAAACATTAACCCAAACATATACAGTCAATTAATATTTGATAAAAGTGCCTTGGATATACAATGGGGAGATGACAGCCTCTTCAGCAGCTGGTGTTGGAAAAACTGGACAGCTACATGTAAGAGAATGAAACTGGACTACTGTCTAGCCCCATACACAAAGGTAAACTCAAGGTGGATCAAAGACCTGAATGTAAGTCATGAAACCATAAAACTCTTAGAAAAAAACATAGGCAAAAATCTCTTGGACATAAACATGAGCGACTTCTTCATGAACATATCTCCCCGGGCAAGGGAAACAAAAGCAAAAATGAACAAGTGGGACTATATCAAGCTGCAAAGCTTCTGTACAGCAAAGGACACCATCAGTAGAACAAAAAGACATCCTACAGTATGGGAGAATATATTCATAAAAAACGTATCTGATAAAGGGTTGACATCCAAAATATATAAAGAACTCATGCACCTTAACAAACAGAAAGCAAATAATCCAATTAAGAAATGGGCAGAGGACATGAATAGACACTTCTCCAAAGAAGAAATTCAGATGGCCAACAGGCACATGAAAAGATGCTCCACATCGCTAATCATCAGAGAAATGCAGATTAAAACCACAATGAGATCTCACCTCACACCAGTGAGGATGGCCAACATCCAAAACACAAACAACGACAAATGTTGGCGAGGATGTGGAGAAAAGGGAACCCTCCTACACTGCTGGTGGGACTGCAAATTAGTTCAACCATTGTGGAAAGCAGTATGGAGGTTCCTCAAAAAACTCAAAATAGAAATACCATTTGACCCAGGAATTCCACTCCTAGGAATTTACCCTAAGAATGCAGCAGCCCAATTTGAAAAGGACAGATGCACCCCTATGTTTATTGCAGCACTATTTACAATAGCCAAGAAATGGAAGCAACCTAAGTGTCCATCAGTAGATGAATGGATAAAGAAGAGGTGGTACATATACACAATGGAATATTATTCAGCCATAAGCAGAAAACAAATCCTACCATTTGCAACAACATGGATGGAGCTAGAGGGTATTATGCTCAGTGAAATAAGCCAAGCCGAAAAAGACAAGTATCAAATGATTTCACTCATATGTGGAGTATAAGAACAAAGAAAAAAACTGAAGGAACAAAACAGCAGCAGACTCACAGAACCCAAGAACGGACTAATAGTTACCAAAGGGAAAGGGACTGGGGCAAATGGGCAGGAAGGGAGGGATAAGAGGGAAAAAGGGGCATTACGATTAGCAGATGTAATGTTGGGGGGGCACGGGGAGGGCAGTACAACTCAGAGAAGACAAGTAGTGATTCTATAGCATCTCACTACGCTGATGGACAGTGACTGTAATGGGGTTGGTGGGGGGGACCTGATGAAGGGGTAGTTTAATAATCGTAATATTGCACATTTAATTGTAAATTAATGATAAAAAAAAGATATGAAGTGACTTTAAATGTGTGTTTCTAAGGGAAATAAGACAATCCCAAATGGTTACACAGTGTGTGATTCCAAGCATGTGACATTCTGGAAAAGGCAAGACTATGGAGACAGTAGAGACATCAGTAGTTGTTGGGGTGAGGGTGGAAGGTGTGTGAATGACAGGTGAGCAGAGCATTTTTAGGACAGTGAAACTACTCTGTGTATTGATGTAATGAAGGGTATGTGTCACTACACATTTGCCCAAACCCGCAGAATGCACATCAAGGGTGAACCCTAAGGCAAGCTACAGACTTTGGGTGATAATGACATATCAATGTAAAAATTCAGAAACAATGGTTTATCAGTTGTAAAAAAAATGTGCCACTCTGGTGTGGTATGTTGATAATGGAGGAGGCTTTGCACATTTGGAGGCAGTGGGTATATGGGAAATCTCTGTACTTCCCCTCAATTTTGTGAATGTAAAACTGCTCTAAACAAATCTCTTTTTTTAAAAGTAATTTTGAGTATATTTATTTAAAAAATATGAAATTACTCATAACTTATATTGTGTTTTTCCCACTGACTTTCAATTCAACATTAAGACTGAATTTGTGAAAATGTTACCCAGCTGTGACTGAAGGACATATTTATGGTTTAGTTGTCCTGCAATTCTCAGAGCGTAGTCTTGGGATGATCATTATAAAGTGCCTGAGAGTTTTTTAGAACTGAAGAATCTCCCATCACAGGGCATGCCTTCTGAATCCTTAACTATGGGCCGGTGCTGAGTGATGTGTGTTTTCATAAGCTGTCCAGGTGATTTCCCTGCACACTAGAGTCTGAGGACCACTGGTTCAGTTGGACTTCTCAGCTGCCTTCTGTCCATCTGGTGTCCCTTTATGGACACCCGTCACAAGAATGGTTATTGTCTTGTGTCAAGAATTAGGTGGCCATCTGCTATATTTGACTGTACAGCATTTTTTGAACATTCGTTGGATATTTTGATAGCTTTATACATTGTATTCCCACCCGCCCAAAGTTGATAACCAAACACTAGACATCCACACTTGCTTGTTGGAATGAGAGGACGTGTTACCCAGATCAAACCAACTAGATGCACTCAACTGCGAACCACACGTGGAGGGGGCATCATGAAGTGATACCACAAATAGGCAGATAGACCTTCGGGCAGCGCAGTGGTGCAATGGCTGGCTCCTTGGGAACTGTGGAACAGCTTCTGCTGGTCACTTCATGGTTGGGTGTAGCTCCTGGCTCCATAGTTCCAGATGGAAGAGCACCAAGCCTGGTTCTTTCCCCTCCAAGAAATTCTATGAATTCCCCAATTTCCTTTAAGAAAAACTTGCCTTGCAACCTTGCTAGTGTAGATTCTGTTGGTTCCAACTAAAAATACCAAACAACAAAAAAAATCTGTTGTTGATTACTAAAAGTTCCTGATGTCTTTGATTGTAATTGGCTGATGCACCTTATAGTTGGTATCAGCCATGTTAAGTTCTAAGTGCTTCTCTCCTGTAAAACACACTGTACTTGGAATCCTCCTGTCCACGCTGCTGCCAGTTACAATCAAGGAGTAGCTCTTTGCACTTGCAGCGGGCTTCAGATTTGGGCTCTGCATTTTCCTCAGCAGTGCGTCACCTCCCTGAATACCTCAGTTTGTTTCTTTGCATTGTTTATTGTCCTTGTTTCAGTTCCCTCAGAATTGTCTTTGAGGGGTGCTTTATTGGTGGGATGATTTTACGGTCCTTGTTTTTTTTGTTAGGAACAGCTTCCAGAATGGCGGGAGCTTGACATGGGACAGAGCAGAAGCCCATGAACTCTGAATTACTTCCTACATATCCAAACGGCCCGCTCCCCCTCCATCCTTGCCTGAAGCTACTGGGGATTTATTATTTAGTCATTGTAGACCCATCCTGAGGTAGCGTACCATTCCAGAGTTGAAACTTCTTTATTGAAAACTTGGAAGGATATGGCATTTGGCAAAATTTATTGTGAATTAAATTTTAGAAATGTTGAATTTTATATTAGAAAATAATTGTTAGTCTCTCTTTGACTCTGATTTTGAGAACATTAAGAAGAAAATAAATTAAGAAAAATAAAAAAATAAATAGGAGGATAGATAGGACAAGGTCAGGAGAGATGGCCTGATCATTTTACTCAAAAAAGACAAGAGAATTTAAATGAGATAATTTAACAACAAACTCAACAGAGTCATTTAATAAAGTGTTGGAAGATAAATTTATATTTCCAAGGCTTGATGCATAGGTGGGAGAAAATAGAGGAAGTGAACATAGAATAGTAATTTTAGGAATTTTTTTGTGAACTAATCAACTGAAATAAAATGATTCTGATGAGACAATTTAAACAAAATGCAAGACCTAAAAAAACAAATACACATCTGACATTGAAACAGCCATTAATGTAATAAAAGATGTCTCTTCAAACTATATTAAAGTTATTATTTATAACAGAACTATTAATAGGGTCATAATTTATTAATCTGTTCATTAATCTACCTTTAGTGAATACTAGCCATTTTTTGTCTTTACTACTATATGTTATGCTGAAGAATCACAAAAATAAGCACATTTCATTAACAAATAAATGGTCTGTCTATTAAATAAATAAATATTGTGGACTATAGAAAAATAAAAATAACACAAATGTTGCTAGTTCCAAGGAGAAATTTCATTAAAATGTTTGGAAACACTGTGACCGACTAATGAAGAGTACTATCACCATTCATGTTTGCCTCCTGGCTCAATAAATAAACAATTAAAATGGAATTGTTCCCAGAATTGGAATCTAGTCATTATGTTTCTTTTTACAAAATTACCTAGTAAATAGAAGGTCATTAAACCTCGTAATTCATTTTTTTAAAATGCTGAAATTATAGATGTGTAGGACCATACTTTCATTGTTTTACAATTTTTTTCTTTTACTAAATTTTATATATATATATTTTAGCACTTCTAAAAGAGTACTTCTTTCATATACGTACTTCTATTCCAAGGCAAATATGGCTGAGAATAGGTGAGTGATAATAAAAGCATGAATTAGGGCAGTGTCATAGAGGAGGGAATTGGTTCTAGAAATAGGTGGTAAAATCAGTAAGACTCTGTGATAGCGTGGGTGAAGCCAGCAAGTGTAAACTCTCTGCAAGCATAGATGTCAATGAAAGGAGCAACTTAAGGCAGTATCCGACCAAAACAAAAAGCAACGAGAGACTTTTTCTGGTGGAAGAAGAGACTGTGCTCACATGTTCAAGGTACAGATGTGGTAGAGAGGGAGAGGTCAAAGACAGCATGATAGACAACATTTACTGAGGTTTCCTTCTAGGTGCTTCACAAGTATCTCATTTCATATTCACCCAATGCCATATCAGGGAAGCTATATTTCTATCATAGTTTCCAGCTGAGGAGACAGAATTCTAAATAATACGTCCAAGTTCACATAGCTAGCAGTGGTGTAGGGTGACTTTGAATCTGGGCTCTTAAGGAACTCACTTCTATGTCCCACTAGAGAGAGGGGAGATCACTAATGAGGTCCCAGGGGAGGTGTGATTGAGTAAGAGCACAGCTAATGGTTTATCCAGAAGGCAAGGTTCTCTGAGAGCAAAGCAAACAACAGAAAGATGGGGGAAGCTGCAGACAGCGCTAATGGGTTAGACAAGAAGTTAAAGTACTTTTTGCGGCTAATTTTCTTTTACTTGATGAGGAGGAAAGCAAGGCTCTCCCCCAGTTCTAAAGCAAGATGAATATTGGGGAGTTACCTTTAAAACCCTCTCAGAAGGAATAGCTACTTGAATGAGTGAGGAAAGAACAGTGTTTTTTGACATCTAATGATTTCACTGTGCAAAAAACCTGAGAAAATCATTACAAAATGACCATATGGTGATATTTCTCTAGATAAAAAGTAGGAAATGGGGGGACTCTTTTATTTTTTAATTTAGGCTAGCTCAGAATAACCCAGACTAGATGGATTACCTACTTCTAAACTACATTGTTATGTAAATTTGATTTTTAAAATCTCAGAAGACAAAAATCAGGTTTTAAAGAATACAAAACAAACATAAGAATTTAATTATACTTTCATGTTCTAAGTTGTAAATCCAAGTAACTATAGAGAAATACATTTTTATTATTAATCAATGTAATTCTATAAAGCCAAGAGACTTTGGCATCAGAGGACCCACATGTCTCACTTCTCAGAAGAGGAAATGAAGGGCTTGTGAAGCATATTTCTTGCTCAAAATGATACAGTTCACTGATAGGAAGCCCAGGATTTTAGTACAGTGTTATCTTTTCCCTTCTCCGTATGGTCAGAAGAAATGCTATCTCTCATGTTCTTTTTTAGTCCAGTACTCTTTATGTTGCCTTATCAATTTTGTCAATTAATCCACTTAATAGATGTATAAACAGTTACTAATTGATCCTAAGGGGTAAGATAAGGGAAGTAACATTTACAGAATGCACACTCTTTCCCAAGATCATTGTTAAGTACCTCTGTTTGGGCTTGACCATACATAATTACCTTAAGTAGTTATTGATGGTTCCATTTACTTTCCTGGCTGAGAAAGCCGTAGCTGAGGGAGGTTACCTGACTCATACGAGGTCATATGTGGTCATTTTCTTCCCACTGCATTGTGAAATACCATGACATTTGCATCTTTTAAATATCTAAGATTTATTTCCCTGTGAGGCTTTAGATATTTTTTCACTTTTACATATTATCATCGTGGTTCTGGAGAGTTTAATCTTTGATTTGCATAGCATAGACTACACAGAGTAGTTAGCATGCAACTGTTAAAAGGAACGTGAGCTCAGCTGCTCTCGCCCTCGAATACGCCTGTCTGGAAGGGACAGTGACAGCAGACGCCAGGGGAAGGAAGCATATGCTGGAAGGAGCTATGGCCACCATCATCACAGGGACCAGCTGCCCTGAAACCACTCACACCAGAAGGATGCCTCATGGCCTATTTCTGCATGAACTTGCTGGCAAATCTAAGTTTCCTAAGGGAATGTTAAGTTGGAATAAACTCTGGTGGCAAGGGAAACTGGGAAATATAGTTTAGTAGGTTTCGCAGGAAACACCAGGAAACCTCAAAGTATAAAGAAGGATTTCAACACACTTTAGGAAACCCAAACTTAAAAATGTTTGCTACAATCCACCCGTAAATTTCCCAATATAGGCTAACACCCTGTTCTCTACTCAAACAATGGAAACAATAGGTTCCACTCTGCCATCCCAGGAAAATTTAATTTCACTTAAAAAATGAAAACAAGTTCACTTTCTTACCAACACGAAAAGTCCCACATCTCGTCAACCTCTGGGTCTGCTTCAAGTCTTAGAACCACCTCTTCTTCATCTAGTTCAGTCATATTAGGAGTTTGACATTCTATAACATGAAAGAAATTTGAAATTTTAACCACTCCACAAATGCCCTACCTAACAGTTAGGGGAAGAGAGAGGGGAGGATGTTAGTTAATGTGCACATGTCTATTTTGACCCAGCAAAGAAATGAGAAAAAAATGAGTAGGAAGTGCCACTACTATTTCTCCAGTGGGTTGGTCAGGAAATCATGGCTGCTATTTGTAATTTAATTCTTTCACCACCCATTCTACGTTTCCACTTTCTGGACTCACTATCCCTCACCTACCTGAGTGCATGGTTTTCCTGCCTGTAATGGTTGCTATAGTCTTATGTTAACTGTTAACAGTGGACATGGCAAAACTGAGTGACACTCTGCAGATGCCCTGATTTCAAGGCACAGTCCTGCCTATCCCTACTGAGAAGCAGCAACCCTACCCCTTTGCCACAGCTCCCATATAGAGTCCAAGCAGCTACAGACACCCCAAGAAACACTGGGCTTGCTGGTGTAAGTGGACCAAGTATTTAAGCTGCTTGCTTTACAGCTTGGATGGACTCAAGAGCTTCTTTTCCTCTTAACCTCATTCATGATGGGCTTTACTAACGCCTTGATAAATGGCTTGGAGCAGTATAATCAAATGGTAACATAATGTTTCTCCAAGATTCGGTGCCCCCCACCAATCTTGGTGCATCTGTAAGTGGTAAGGACTATAAAGATTTGCATCTTGCCTTTAACTTTGGTGTGATGATACCGATAGGTTCCTGAAATGTCAGATTTCACGCACTCCAGATCAAGACAACATACGGTAGTAGATCAGTGTGAGAGCCTGAAGGATGCTGAGAAAACCTGAGTCTCTGCGACTCAGTCATGTCATAGCCACCAAACTGACGTCGGGAATGTGCTGTTTCCTTACTCAAGGCAACAGTGTGTCAACGAGCATGCTGAAGCTGATGATCGGTTTTAGCTATTGGGTTTTCATATATTCCAATCTGATGTTTTTTTCCAGATAAGAGTTTGGCAGGTCAAAAGAGTTGTGAAAAAATGTAACATCAATGTCTTGAATGCTACTGGGATTATATAAGATTAATTTCTTGCAGTCTCTGTCTTCCATTCAAATTCTGGAAAGTGTAAAGCATGTCTAAGTAGTGCATACTCCTTTCAGTTTTGATAATCATAATTTAATCATGATGGTCATAGAGAACTGTCACTATAAACTACAGTTGATTGAAAAAATCATTCTTATGTGCAATAAAAGAATGTACTTTAAATATAATTCTGGCTAATCTGATTTCCAAAGATAGTTTTCGAATTAAATTTATTATGTAATTCAAAATTGGTCATATTTTTTTATTCATTTAATTCTTTTTTAAAAAATTGCTAAACCAATATGAAAGTTAGCCATTTGGCAATATTGAAGCATCAGAAAACAATCAGTAATGCACTATTCAGATTGAATAGTAGTTATAATGGGCAATTCAATAATAAAATACTATATATAACCTAATTTATATTGTTTGGTAAACATGATTGAACAATTAGAACTACTAACTCCAGAATCTGTTCTACTCAATAGTGAAAAAGGACTCAGTCAGGTTGGTAGTTTAAATTAATTAGTCAATTTAGTTAAAGTTAGTGAGGCTCATCTATAATAAAATTAGAATATTAATTTTCCATGAAACTTTATGGGTGTTTTTATCAAGTGATTCAGCACTTCAAGTCCTATAACTTCCAACATGGGCCATTTTATGCTTCAGTCTTACACTAAGCATGTCTTGTAGATGCTTAACAGATATTGATCGAAATGATGATTAATAAATCTACTTCTTACTTTGATATTCTCTAGAGAAAAGAAACTTCACAGAGCATCCAATTGTATTAGCTGATGTTTTATGGGTATCAAAAGTAAATATTTTGCAAAACTGTCATAAAACTTTTAAACAGATATAAGAATGATTCTTTAGAAAAACATGCTTCTCTGATATATGCATCTTCACTTACTCTAAGACATTAATGATAAGGAATCTCAAAGATCTATGCGAACAAAAACAAGACTTCTTTTAAAGATATAAATAAGAATAAACATTAAAATTTTTATATTCCTTTCTATTTTAAATTTCTATGGGAATTACATGTAGGAAAACACTCTGCCAGGAAAATTAAAATGGTAAACTGTGTCATAGTTAAACAGAGACAAGGTAGAAAACTTATCTCTGGAGAGCAGCTGGCTACACTGTGGTCTCTAGTCTCATTCTTAGCTTTGCAGATCCAGGAAACCAATGTGTCAGAAGACAGAATTCAGGAGATTGAATTACACACTTTCAGGAATCTTTTTGGCAAGATGCTTATACACATGTGTGCGTGCATACACACATACATACACACACACAAATGTACTCCACAATTTATTCAGCAGTAGGTATGCAATCTAATTTTTAAGGGGTAGATGCTTAAGGTATTTTAAAAAAACTAATTTATCAGCATTTTGATAAGCAATGAAATTAACTGTATATTTTTAAATGCCTCAGAATCAATAAGTTCTTATTGCTAGCACACAATAGTGGGGAGGAAGGAGAAGGGGAGAGGAGAGGCAGGCTAGGGCTGTAGAAAGGGAACAGAGACAGAGATTCCTGAACAAGAACCTGTCTTGCTACCAGGGTCACCAGGGGGCTGATCCCTGAATGTACCCACAGCTTGATACACTCCCTGGGAGCAAGTAAGAGAGCTGCTGCCCGATAACCACGTAAACAGGGGGAGCTGCTCTTGTCCATCTTGTTGCCGCAGCCTTTGGCAGTATCCACCGTCCCCCTTTAACCTACCCCCTGATCTACTTTCGCAGAACTGCCAGGAGGTCAGCCTTTTTGTACACAAAATCACACTCCAGTGGTACTAAAGCTATCTCTCACTGTGGCTTTTTGTCTGCTAGACAGCCACATTAGGGTTCCACAAAGTTCCTGGGTTCAGTAAAGTACTTTTTCCTCAAAAAATGTCTACCTGATTTAATTATCTTACATCAAAACATACTCAACATGCTATCAGAAAAAGTAAATTAAAAGAAAAAAAAGTATAGATTTCTTTCTTATAATTATAAACACCAAATCTAGATATTTTGTACACTTGTTGAAATTACAAAACTATTTTGAATGAACATGTTATTTTTATAGATAGAGAGGTGATAGATCTTTTCATATATACTACCAGACTGAACATGTTTTTTCCTAGAAACCAACTCTTCCTCTAAAACTGTTTTCTTCAATTAGTATGCATGACTTTTTGCTCTTTTATCTTCATCAGATCCTAGGATTTTGATTTGTATCATCCCTCCTCTCTCTTGGAAAGAATCCCGCATCTTAAATTTTAATTGAATATATGCTTTCCTCTTCATCACTATAGACATGATATTAACTCTCCATATATGTTTTGAGCTTCCGAAAATTCCCTATTAAGTACATCCTTTTTCTCATCAAGATGGATCTCCACCCTAAGCCAGAGAGAAATATCTAAAATATTAATAGACTTAAAAACATTCAGTCTTGCATCCTGTGTATAGCAAGAGTTCTCAAAGAATATATCTGAGATTATCAGTAAAGTATCACCTAGGAACCTGTTAGAAATTACCCAGCCCCATTCCAGATTTGAATGACATCCTGCAAGTTGGGTCCTGCAATGTGTTCTAAGAAGCCCACAGGCTGCTGTGCTGCACATCAAGTTTGAGAACCACAACCCTACGGGAAAAGGTCTCTGCTTCTTAGCATGATGTACAGTCAGTGGCACCCATGGAAAGGCAGTGTCTGAGTCAATTGGCAAACTTGCTAGAAACACCAGTTCTTGGTATCTCCTGGGTCAACTCAAAAACAACTGATACAACATGCTGACATGGAATTACATGTGATCTCAGGAAGCTGGGCAACTCTTTTAGCAAGTTCTTCAAGTGATGGGGATGCATACTTCAGTTTGAGAGGCACCAGGGACAAGACCCTGTGTGTCCTGGCCTCCTTCTACTTTGTCAGCCTCCTGATTTGCTCTTCTCATGGCTTGAAATCCAGCCTCAGTAAACAACCTGTGCCTCCCCAGAACTGCAGGAGAGGCTCAGGAGCTTATGACAAGTCCCTCTGCTTTGCCCTCACAGTGTTACTAGGCTAATTCCCGGGCATGTCTCAAGGTTTGGTGGCTGCCTAACCACCTCCAAGAAGCCCTCTTAGACTTCACCACTCAACCGTGTTTCTCATCTCAAGGGTTCCACTGCAATTGCCATATTGAGTGGGTATCTCCCCACCAAAATCTAAGCACGAAGAGCAAATATGAAAGATTTCTAGAACAGTATACTTTTTGCATGTGGAAAGAAAATGCAACACTCGATGTTTAAGAGAACAATATATCCCTTAATAGAAGTAGTGCAAAGATTACCAGATAAGGCTCAGGACCGAGGCCCTGTTCTGATCATGGTGGGTGTGAGCTGGACAGCCTCTCAGTCCCCCAGGCTCAGCTCTAGTTCTTTATCTGTGAGATGGGAGGAAAAGTTCCTGCTCTTTTTATCTTAGGGCATTATTGCCTGACTCAAATGAGATACTTGATGTCAAAGTGTACGCAAAAGACATTTTCACATAGTGTTTTAATGAAACAAAAAGAAACTTTCTCTTCAATTTGAAAGATAAAATTTCAGGTGAACCATACAACTAATTGGTATTAGATAAATAAAACTTCAGAGTGTTAGCATTTTTATCTTTAAAATTAAGACATATTACATAAGCACACAGGAGTAGTAGGAAAACACAGAATGCCTACTGAATACTAAAGTTTAATTAAATTTAAACTTTAACTACTTATTTAAATGACTCCACAATTGTGTTTTGTCATGAGGTATTTTCCTAGATAGCTCCTCTGTCTATGAACTGCACAGAGAGAATATATAAACACATTCAGCTTCAGGCCCCTGATTGTCTATAGAATACAAACCTCTGATCTGGGGTCTGAAAGCTTTCCTAATCATATGCCAATCTACCCTACATGGATACAAAGGAAACTCATCCATAATCCAATTAGTAGTAGATGTAAAGTCATAGAAACTTTACAAATTTTAACAGAGATAAAAGTAGTTTATACTTTTAGAAAGATGTGCAACAGGAACATATTAAAATTTAAACACTTTTGTTTAAATCACATGAACTGTAGTAAGTTTTCATTGGAGTCAAGAGACAATCTGACTCCTTGCAGAACTGCATTAACTGAGTCTGCTCTGCTCCGCACACGTCTGTTCTAAACGCCAATTCCTCCCTGGCGAAGGTAATTCGCTGAACACAGATTCCAGCTAACCCTGTCTTCAGCGGCGGTTCAGCATCTCACACAATGACTCCTCTCACGCTGAGACCCTTACTCTCACTCTGGCCGGGACACGGGTCTCAGGTTCTTGGTGTTCTCGGGACTCTGCTGTGTAAGCACCATGTGTCCACGGCTCTACCTCTGCCAGCGAAGTGACCGCTTTGTCAGGTACTGGAAGTCTTCTCTCCAGTTTCCAGATTCCAACACTGTATTGTTATCTTTTCTTTAGTTCTCCTGATCTGATGTTTTTAAAACTTCCCGTTTCTAAATTTTAAAAGTACCAGGAAGGAGCAAGTTAGACATTTGTATTTAATCTCACACCCATATATGCTCTTCCCCATGACAGTTTCTAACACACAATCTGGTGTCATTGTAAACGTGCATTTGGACTCTTCAGATGTGAACTTTTTCTAAAACTCCTTACGCTAACCACTAACAATGCCTTCTCTTTCTTTATTGTCATTGATAAAACTCAGCAGGATTTCTGCATAAGGCTTTTGTTAACTTCCCTTTCTAAACATTTATACAATTTAACCTTCTAAATTCTGTATCAGAGAATGAAAATTGCCAGTCCAATGGTCAACTATTACTTGCTCAGTCTGGCCACTAGAGTATCTGAAAAAGAATAAAATTTTATGGTGCATGCACTCTTGTCACTGAGAACATTTAATATTTGTCTGATCCCTGAAAATATGTGAGGTCTCTAAAGCACTTTATTAACATTAAATGAATAAGCAAGTGAATAAATCATGATGATTCAATTTATTTCCGCTCCTAAATAATAATTTTTCCCTTTGTCTATCCATTTCTTTGATCCACATTCTGTTCTTGAGAATGATTTTCAGTTTGGGACTGTGTTTCCCAAATTTCTCTGGCAGCAATTACATACTTCATCAGTGAATGTATCATTTGGTAGATGATCTTACTGGGTTTGTAAGTGCTGAAAGGCCACTACTAATTTCAGTGTTTGTATTTACTGTCTTGGCATCCTTCTTCCTCAAGTTCAATGCTATGCTAAATCCCCAAACACAATGGTTAAATCAGCACTCTGGGTCTAGCTTCGTAACATTACACTATTTCCACATACTGTTAACCATTTGTTTATATTTCTCTTTCTTGAATAAACTGAGACTTTTTCAAGGACAGTGACCATGGCTTATTCATTTTGGGAATCCCTAGCTCTACTGATAACATATCTGCTATATTGTTTGGAACATCAATAAATGTTTGTTAAATATAGCTATGCAATAAATATTTGTTAAATCAACTCAGTCACATGCTCTTTTGCCATCCCATCAGACATCTGCAGGGACTGTCGTTTTGTGTGAAATGATATGACTAGAATATATATTGTTATGTGCATTTCTCCAGAATGAAAAAAAATCATCCAATTTGGTGAGAAAAAAAAAACAACACAAGTTGACTTTGCTGATGCCAAATCACCAAGGTGCTTGTTCTCCACTTTTTTTTCCTTTCAAATGGATATTCTGGCATTTAAAACAAAAAAAGAAAGAAAAAGAAATACTGCTGTGTAAATCAGATGGTAATTTATCTCCTTTCCCATTTCTTTTTTAATCTCACTCAGCAAATTGATTTGCCTTGCTCAGAAATGGATCTGCTATAAAAAAATATTACCAACTTCACAATGATTCTAGAATCCCATAAATCCTATTAATCAGCATGACCTCCCGTTATAATTCAATTAGCTCCAAAGGAACAATTTCCTATAATAGATTCACCTCCATTATCCCTAACTGCATCTCCCAGCCAAGGCCACAGATGCTGTTATGAGCGAGTCCAGAGCTTTGTCCTGAAGCGCACTTGCCTTGAGCTGAATCTGATGTGTTCGAGGGTCAAGTCCTTCATTCCTTTGCTGCCACTCTTTCTCCAGTGCTCGCTGTCTTGTGGTGCTTAAATCATGTATGGAACGATTCTCCTCAATCCCTAACAATTCTTTAGTTAAAAGTCTACTGCTGCTTTTGTTCCTGAAGTTCTCTATTTATCATAATCTCTTTTGTTATCCTTTACATTTCTTAGCATTTTTGAGTTCTGCAAAATGGTAAGATCAGCAAGTGGAACAGTGACCATGTCCCTAGTACAAAATAAGGGCTTAGCTTGTATTATCATTAAAGTCCTTTCCTGTTCTAAAATTTTAGGATCAAGGGTCAGGAAAAGTGCTAGGGCTACTGTATGACATAAGTAATGCAAGAAGCTTGCATGCCAGGCCCTGTCCAAGGGTGCCCTCAAACAAGTCATGGTTCTGACCACGGAACTCTGCCCACCTGCTCACAGCTAACTGGCCAGGTTGGTTAGAATACAACTTCATGAGGGCATCAGCTGCAGAGGCCCCCATACAGAATGGCTCAGTGAGAGCCGGTGGTTGTGGGGTTCATTTGCTGTGAGCCATTACAGAGGGACTAAGTTAGCTGCTAGTGTCAAGGGCCATCAAAGAGTTCTCACAGAATAAAAGAACCAGGGCATGGAGGTCAGAATTGTCAGTACATCTAAGTTCCAGAACTTCACAGTATCTTGAACAAAATTCCAGTTCCTCTGGAACTCATAAAATACTTTTGGTACTTCTGTGATTTATATATACCCTACAATTAAGGTTTTAGCATTTAACTTGAATATAGCAACCTTTCTGTAAAGTAAAAGATTCAAAAAATAGTGATTTTGTAGTATTTTCAAAATATCCTTATATTATTTTAAAAGTTTGAATATAAAATATTTACTGGCATGTAATTTTATTTTTGATTAGGCAAAATGTAACATTTATATGACTCATATTTTGTAAATGTATTTTTAGACTATTTTCAAGTTCATTATGTGTACAAAGTTTTCAAAGCAACAGTCACTAATGCCAGCTAGATAGTGGGATTATATGGGACCACTTTCAAAAAGCAAAATGTGTTTACACAAAGCTCTTTCTTTCAGCTTCTAAATAATCTATATGGTGGACTAAGCTGATGGTCTTGAAAGTAAAGAGTTTTGCTTAAGTTTAAAAAGAAAGTATGTATGAGTGCAGTTTTCTTCAAGGTCTCTGAAGAATTATTTGATTTATTTCTAATTCACTTGACTTCTTTCAATCTATTTAATTACACTGATAGCTACCACTCTTAGATCCTCATAAGAGCAAAGTAATATAATGAAGTCAACCATATAAAGGTCATGTGATTCAGTTAGATTCCAAACTAGCAGTTATTGTACATAGGAAAAGAAGAATATATGTGTAGAAAATGAGTAAACTATGTTTATTCCCTTTGCTACAGTCTTTTGATTATATAATACAAAAGGTTTTACAATTTAAATAATTATTTAAAACAATGAAATGAAATATTTGAAGCTACTGAACTGTACTAGGTTTCATGCTTTAAAAAGTAGTACATACTTAAGTAAAAAATTAGTCCAAATTCAATGCACATTGAAGATAATATTATTCATAGCCCACGGATGGAATGCAGAGATCTTGGCATCTGGAAAGGGTAATAAAAACTAAGTTAACTAAATGCAAGGAGAAGACGGACCATTTGGATTCATTTTCAAATTCCCTTTCTTTTAGAATTATGCTTTTAAATGTTTTAAATTCGTGATTTTAAATTACTTTATAATACAAAGGAACAGTTCAGAAGTAGAAGGATAAGAATGTATTTTCAGTCCAAGAAGTGTATTGCTGTTCGTGAGACCCAGGAATGCTGTACCAGCAACTGTAAAGAAGTGCCTCCCTGTTGCATCAAGTTTTTGTCACGGTAACTGTTTTTATTCTTCAAAAAAAAAAAAGAGAGAGAGAGAGAGAAATTTTATAAGTTGCCAAAAGGGGAATATAAACAAGAGATATGGGAAAAATAATTTCAAAACTTAGGATTCACACTTGACCTTTTGTTCCACCCTGTTGACTGAAGCAAGGGGAGACCTTCAGGAGCGCTCACTCTAAATCAGGATCCAGACTGCCTTTGCTAGCGGGCGGCACCAGTCAGTAATAAACCTGCTAACACTGTCTTGCCCATATCCCTTCCCTGAGAAACCCTGAAAAAAGGCACATGCCTACAGTTCTTCCTCCTCTGCTCTGTGACCTGTCCTTCCCTGACTGGCTCTGAGTAGCACACTGTGTTCTCCTCAGAAAGCTGGGAGTAACAAAAATGTGTAAGTCTTTCCCTTACTCTTGATCTGAGTCTAGCCTCACCACACGTCACCTAGAGCAATGCGGTTGACACGCAGTCATCTTGACCACAGACTCTTGATCCTGGCCGGAACCATCCTGATGAGCTGCTCCCAGCTGTTAATTCTCAGAAATTGCAAGAGAAAATAAATATTTGTTTTTGGCTGCCAAGTTTTAGAATAATTTGTTATGCAGCCATAGACAACTAATATCCAAGCTAACATTCTTCAAAATTGTCATGTTTGGGCTTTTTCTCTTCTCTGCTAAACCTGTTTCCATTTGTCTTAAGGCTTGTTTTCTCCAATCTCTCTTCTTTCACACACACACACATACACACACACACACACACACACACACACACACACATTCTCCAAACAAATATATCTGGCAAGAGAATTATGCTTCTAACTCAGGTAAAATTTTATAACTGATATCTTTGCAAATGATTCATCCATATATGTGCTTCACAGGTTTTTATATAATCAAAACATTTTACCATAATTTGATTCCACCACAGTTCAATTCAATAAGAGTTAACTGAGTGAAAAGTATCTGCCTAAAGTTCTGGCTGGAAGTGACTGGAATACAAAAGAAGAATACACAGTTCTGGTCTCAAGGACATAACAGTTTAATCAACTAGTTCTCAAACTTTAATTGGTAAACTTGATAGAAATGCAAGTTTTAATGCTCCATTAAGATTCTGATTCAAGAAAGATGTCCAGTGAACACAGAAGCTATGTTTTTAAAAGGAATCGGAAAGAATTTTGGTATGAATATAGAGCAGATAATTCCGTGAAAAACTGCTTTCTTTTCAGATGCTTACAGAATAGTTACTTAGGAGTTAATATATATATTTTTAACATCAGAAGAAGCAAACCTAAAACATGTATCATCAGTTTGTCTCATGATAAAGCACATCACCAACAATGCAATAGCAAGGCTGCATATCTGCATAAAAACCTGGGTTCTGGTCCCAGCTACTGGTCTGTTGCTCTCTCACATTGAACAAATTAGTTTACTTCACCAAGCCTCAGATTCTTCAACTATACAATGAGGGAAATGGATTAGATTTTCCTTAAAATATTCTCAGTCTTTAAAGTGAGACAAATTTACTGGAGATCCTAGTCACAGCAATCAGATAAGATAGAGATAAAACGCATCCAAATTGGTAAAGAAGACATTAAACTGTCACTATTGCAGATGACATGATATTATACATAGAAAACCCTGAAGACTCTACCAAAAATCTATTAGAACTAATAACTGAATTCAGCAAAGTTGCAGGAAACAAAATTAATACATAGAAATTTGCCACGTTCCTATATACTAACAACAAACAAGCAGAAAGAGAAATCAGGAAAACAACTCCATTTGAAATTGCATCAAAAAGAATAAAATACCTAGGAATAAACCTAAGGAGGTGAAAGACCTGTACTCTGAAAACTATAAAACACTCATGAGAGAAATTAAAGAAGACACAAATAAGTGGAAATCTATCCTGTGCTCATGGATAGGAAGAATCAATATTGTCAAAATGGCCATCCTGCCCAAAGCAATTTACAGACTCAATGCAATCCCTATCAAAATACTAACAGCATTCTTCAATGAACTAGAACAAAAAGTTCTAAAATTCATGTGGAACCATAAAAGACCCATAGCCAAAAGAACCATAATAGCCAAAGCAATCCTGAGAAGAAGAATAAAGCTGGGGGTATTATGCTCCCTGACTTTAAGCTATACTAAAAAGCTACAGTAATCAACAGTATGGTACTGGCACAAGAACAGACCCATAGATCAGTGGAACACAATAAAGAGCCCAGATATATATGGTCATGTATATATGGTCAATTAATATACAATAAAGGAGCCATGAATATACAATGGGGAAATGACAGACTCTTCAATAACTGGCATTGGGAAAAGTGGACAGATAATGCAAGAAAATGAAACTGTATTACTGTTTAACACAATATAAGTAAACTCAAAATGGAGCAAAGACTTAAATGTAAGATATGAAACCATAAAACTCTTAGAAGAAAACATAGGCAAAAATCTCTTGAACATAAGCATGAGCAATTTTTTCCTGGACACATCTTCTCAGGCAAGGGAAACAAAACCAAAAATGAGCAAGTGGGATAATATCAAACAAAAAAGTTCCTATACAGGAAAGGACACCATCAGCAGAACAAAAATGCAGCCTACAGTATGGGAGAATATATTTGTAAATGATTTATATGATGAGGGGTTAATATCCAAAATATGTAAAGAACTCATATGCTTCAACACCAAAAAAACAAATAACCCAATTAAAAAATGGGTAGAGCACATGAACAGACATTCTTCCAAAGAAGAAATACAGATGGCCAACAGGCACATGACAAGATGCTTCACATCACTAATTATCTGGAAAATGCAAATAAAAACCACGAGATATCACCTCAGTCAGAATAGCAACCATCTAAAGACAAGAAATAAGTACTAAGTACTGGTGAGGATGTGGAGAAAACGGAACCCTCCTACATTGTTGGTGGGAATGTATATTGCTGCAGCCACTGTGGAAAGCAGTATGGAGGTTCCTCAAAAAATTAAAATAGAAATACCAAAACCCAGTAATTCCACTTGTAGAATTTACCCAAAGAAAACAAAATTCCCTGATTTGAAAAGATAGATGCACCTGCACGTTAATTGCCACATTATCTACAATAGGCAAGTATGGGAGCAACCAGTGTCCATCAATAAATGAATGGAATAGGTGGTACCTATACACAATGGAATATTATTCAGCCATAAAAAAAGAAATCCTGCCATTTGTGACAATATGAATGGACTTCAAGGGTATTACACTAAGTGAAATAAGCCAGGCAGAGAGAGACAAAAATTTCTAAAAACAAAAACCAAAATGAACAAAATAGCAGTAGATTCATACACACTGAGAAGTACCTGGTGGTTACCATGGGGGAGGAGTTGGGGTGGGTGGATGGAAAAGGTGAGTGGGATATAGGGACACAAAAATTCTCAGTTATAATATAAATTGGTCAAAGGGATAGTAGTACAGCATGGAGAATACAGCCAATGATTCTGAAACATCTTCCTATGTTAGCAGATAGTAACCTCACAAGTGGGGGTGAGGATTTGATAATATGGGTAACTATTAAGCCACTGTGTTGTATACTTGAGACAAAGATAACAAATATAAGATTGTATATCAATGATAGTTCAGTAAAAAAAATTATAAAAAGAAAAAACTTAGACAAATTCTGAAAGCAGTTTGCTAGACACCGGTACACTGTTTTTGTATTATCCTAAGACATGATATTTTCTGTCCTGAATTTCTCTTCCTCAGTTTTTGAGGATACAAAATTGAGTTAATTACATATCATTCGCAATCAGTAAAAAGGTTAAGTGAGACAAAGTACATAAAACTGCTTTTTAACTGTAAGGAGCTTTCACTGAGCAATCCCCAAAGCTCTGTACTAAGGACTTCACCTGCCTCGTCTCATTGAAATTCCCTAGCTGCCCATGAAGCTAGTAGTATGACACCCCCATTTTCACAGATGAGGACATCTATATTCAGAGACATCATGTAACTGGCCCACTGTCTCACAACACAGAACGTGGATGCAAACTCGGGACCATGTCACTCCAAAGTCTAACCATAGCCTACAAAGGCTGACCCACTGTAGGTGACTGGGAGTAATACTATCACAGAGAGGGAATTACTCTTCATCCTTCTACTCCGGTATTTTCTAAACTGCTCTAATGATAACAATTACTTAACACATACCTGCTAAGAAGACCCCGTGCCTGATTTCATTCCAGCCTTTGAATCTCCAAGTCCGGCGCAGGGAATTATTAAGTGCTCTTGGTGATTCTTATCATCTAGGACTTTTGGAAAACACGGTCTGTCCATCTCTTTTCTATTTGTCATGTGTAAATTGATAACCAACAAGAATGATGATTTTCATCCTGCATTTTGAGCTTGACTGAATCCTAGGATGAAAAGCTCTGGTTGTGGGTGAGGTGTATCTGGCCACAGCACTGGCCGCTGCTTTCATACTGAGCCCTCTCAGTGGCCCACTCTGCAGCCAGCTGCAGGTAAAATGGCTCAGTCTCATCCCAGCGGTCCCTAGACAAATAGTGAATAGAACTACCACATTCGTTCTTTCTGAATTCCCTCATTGCCTATTAGGAAGCCTCCAGCTAGCTGTGCTGCAGAGTCTGGAAGCAGGTCAGCAAGAGGGGGTCCAGGAGTTGTACTGCAGGAGTCAGCCGGCTTGCTTTGCACCTGGCTGGGCTCCAGGTATAACAGAAGGGGTGCAGCTCTGCAAAACTACAACTATGCTAGAGATTTCTTACAACATGTAGGTATTTAGCCATTTTCCCAGCTCCTGAGTCATTACTAATCTCCCATCCCCATCAATTTAAATGTGCTTTAGAAACTAATGGACAGCATGATTTAGAGGATTCTTGAAAGGCATTTAAATCTCATGAAATAACAATTAAGTTACAGAAACCAACTGAAGTAGCAGTTCATGCCTACTATGCCTTTTCTTTATGCTTTTTCTGTCCCTAAGATTAGGTAAATTACATTTGGTCAGAAGTTTTTTCTGTAAAGGTTTCCCAGGGTCTGACACTGAGTATTATTGAGCATTTAGTGAATATTTGTTGAACAAATAAAGAAAATAAAGCTTAACATATTTCTTTAGATATAAATATGGTTATTTGAATATATAATCAGTCTTTGTATCAGACTGAGAGGGGCTATAGTAGTAGATAAGAGAAAGAATGGTGATTTTTCTCTCCAGCATGAAGTTGAATTCTTGGGGCAGAGTTGGGCTAACAAAAGTAAAATCAGGAAATTACTTTTCAGTGTATCCATCTAAATCAGAAGTCAAAATCTTGCAGTTTATGATTTGAATCCATCTGACATATTTTACTTGGCTTTCATAGCATTAAAAAAATTAAGGCATTAAATAAATCAGGTTATTTCACATAAATATCCACATTTCTGGCTTTCCTTGCAAAATCAGACTATCTGGTTACAAGGACCCTAAATTCCACGTGACAACCATCAACTGGCTGGCTTCACCCACACATACACTGCCCAGTGAGACACTGTGGTCCCACACTTATAGGGAAGGTTGCCTGGAAGATTCCAAGAGGAAGTCTTTTGCATGCAGTACATGTTCATTGTGGCCATTATTCCCATTAACATTAGTACCCCAACATCAACTTGATCATTCTGATAATTGCCCACCAACTCTGCAGAGACCTATGACTGGGGACTCCTGAAATAAATATTACAGCATCTTTCTCTCCCCTTAGCTCCTTCCCCTATAGCATTATCCAATAGGACTTTTTTCCACAAAGGCAGCGCTCTAATCTATGCTATTCAGTATTATAGCTATTAATTACAAATGGCTATTGAACATTGGAAATGTATATCATGCAAATAAGAAATTGAATATTTTACTTTAAATAATTTTAATTAATTCTAATTTCACTAGCCGCATGGCCAGTGGCTACTGTACTAGGCAGACAGCTCTATGGCTTCACTCAATCACACCTTTTTTCCTGCCCTCTCTCCCTATCAAACTTGTTCTCTAGATCTGAAACTAATTTCTGTTCTCTTGCAAGTTGCCGGCAATATTTTTAAAAGGTTATTTCTCTAAAGGTAATTTGCACATTTAGCATGATAAAAATGGCATTTAAAAATAGTTCTTTGGATCACCTTCCCCACCCTACCCCCATAATTCTAGGGTAAGGCCTCAGGTCTCATGTTCTGTATTGTATTTTAAGCAAGCACTTCTAGATGATTCTTATAACCAGGTAAATAAATTCTACCAAAGGGGTAATTTTCAAAGAGGGATAAGAAGAGGAGTCAGCTTGCACTATACGATTTGTGGGCATTTTTGAACAATGTATGCCCGCCTACCACCGTAGCTTCTGCTCACAGATGCCCACCTCAACCTCCACCACCTCAATCTCCTATTATCTCCACGCCTCTCAGGGGCAGCATGGTCCTCTGATCTGTCATTCCACAGTAGATGCTTTTCAGCTATGAGCCAGTTCTGTGATCTTCTGATGATTGATACTCTAGACCCACAAATGTCAATCCCTGCAGCAATGTGTGAACTGCCTGACCCTGAACTGCTTTCCATCACTGGGTGAGTCAGGATGGAACCCTGGCCATACTGTACAATCATCTTTTTTCTCCTGAGACTTTGTATTTGGAGTTCAAAAAGGAGAGTTTATTTCTGCCTGATGGTAGATTCAAGGTAATAGAAACTTTTGCTGAGTGGTAGCCACATTTAGTCATGTCTCCACGACGAATGTGGTAAAGCTGATCCTCCGATGAAGAGAAGATGAAGTAAATGCTCAGGAGCAATGAAAAAGGTCTCCTGGCCTTGGGTGGATGGATAGGGGAGCCTTACTTCCCTTCCCAATGGCTTCCCCATGAGGATGTCTATCTACTAAGGAGTGTGGTACCAGCTGGATCTGACTCAGGTGACAGAAGGGGAGGGAGGCTGCTGTCCGACATGACACAAAGACAGGCTGTCCTGTCTGCTCACAGCTGAACCCTTACTGTTGGCGGGGGAAGCTGTAAATGCAATTAGCCACTCAAGGACTCAGGAGAAACTTCTCTGCTCTCTGCTACCTCCCACTTAATCACTTAATCAGTTTGTCCAAAAATGTGCAATGCAACTTCCACTGTTCCCAGATTGTCTTAATTTTTCTCTCCTGTCTTATAAAACCTATTTATCTCACTATTTCATGCATGAATAAGCAATTAGCACGTGAAATAATTAAACTGGTCGCAAAATAGTTACCTGCATGTCTCTGGATTATTCTGCAACACCAACTCCCATCCCTGATTAGTCCCTGTGCTCCAGTCAGCCTATTTCTGTTACATATCCAAATAAACCCTCCAAGACACATTGCAGGTGTGTGAGGAAGAAAAGAATGGGAATCCTGGTCTTAGAACAGTCACTCTTAAAATGTAGTGTGCACCTCAGGAGTGTAGGTTGCTACATTATACACACAAAGTTCTTAAATCGTATGGCCAGGATAGACTTGAGAAACTGACATTTTTAACAGCACCCTTGTCTTTCTGATACTGGGGGTTCAAGCATTTTACTTTGAAAAATACTGTCCTAGAGGGAAACAAATTCAGATAATATTTTTTTATCTGAAACTAGGTGCTTGGGGTGTGCATGTATATGCGGATCAGTGTGTGTGTGTGTGTGTGTGTGTGTGTGTGTGTGTATCGGAAGGGCATTTCTGATAACCTGAGGTCATATTCGTCTTATTCTTTTGTAGTAACTGATTTATAGTCCGTGTGTCTGGAAGCCTAGCCCAGGTTTTTATTTGAAGTGAGATAGCCAGGTTTAGGAATGTCTTTGGTCAAGTGAAAAGAAATGGGCCCAGTACCTGGTAATCAGAAAGCCATATGTGAACATATTAGGTCACAACTGGCTCTGGAACTAACTGCAAAGAGCTGACTGAAAGCCCAGAGGATAATTCATGACTCAATCTGAACATAATTCATAACAATAATTTCCATGTAAATTTTAGAATAAGTGGGCTAGGGCAGGGTTTCTCAAACTCAGCAGTATTGACAGTCTGCTCTAGATAATTCTTTGTTTGGGGCTCAGGGAGGGCTGGCCTGAGCACTGTGGGATGTTTAATGTCATCCCTGGCCTCTACCCACTGGATGCCACCAGTCCACCACTCCCAGTTGTGACAATCAAAAATTTCTCTGGACGTTACCAAATGTCCCCAAGGGACAAAAATGCCCCAGGTTGAGAAACACTGGCGTTAAGACAGAGGAAGGGGGAGGAAGAGCCCTGTGTGTGTGTGTGTGTGTGTGTGTGTGTGTGTGTGTGTGTGTGTGTGTGTGTGTGTGTATTGTAAGTTTCACCTTGTCTAAAATTATTTCATAGTAACAGCAAAACTGTATGTAAGTAGACGTGCCACAATAATGCTCACCATTTACAAACACAAGGTTTCAGTGGATTTACAGGGAAACTTCTTTCCTCAGAATCTGGCTTTGATATTTTTATATTTTTATAAATCCAGTTACTGTCATACAGATTCTTACAGAGCCAGATAAACAAACAAGGAACACTCTGAGCCACCATCTTCATTAGCATCTCTGCAGGCAAATCTCTGTCATTTGGAGATGTTTTGTCTTCATAGCAATTGCAGAAAGAGAATTTCTAGATTTTACTGTCTGCTTTAAACCTGTAGTTCTGTCTTTATTATTGGTCTGGCCTATTACTGTTGGCCAATTGTGCATTAAATTTGCAGCTTAAGTTTGGGGTCTGTTTCTGTACAGTCACAGCTGCTATCTCCCCAAACTCTGGGGCAAACACTAATTGGAACAGTGCTCATGGATCAGTCTCATAGGCATGTGGTCTTGGTAAGTGGTCCAAGAAATCCACATCTGAGCTCTCACAGCCAAAACCAAGTCAAGGAAGGGCTATGCTAAGAAAATAACAAAGCCCTTCCCCAATCCAAATGCCAGTGCCCTGGACAAGCCCATGAACTGGAGATCTGCCAGTGGCCAAATGCTAAATGCATGGCAATTAGTTCTTGGATATCTTTACCCCAGTTATTAAGAGTCCACCAGATTAACAGATCATGGACAAATAAAATTTCAGTCAAGGGTCTTTATGTAGTGTCCTGGCTTGTTTTATTGATTCTATTTTATCTTCCTGTAAGGTGATGTAGTATTTTCCTTATGTTCTAAGGCTCAGAGCTTGAATTTACCTATCTTAAGACATAAAATTCTTGCAGAAATTCTCCTTAAAGAATGGCCAACTTCCCAGTCCTAGGTTTCACTTGAATTAAGCCACCCCAAGACAGAGCTCCAACTACCGATTGTGTGATAACAAGCTTCTCAGGACGGCTGGAAAAAAAAAGCTTCTGATTGGGCTTGGAACTCACAGCCCACTTCAGGCATTTATGCCTTTTCCCTACTCTGCCATAAAATGAGGGTGATAATTCATGTTCAGCATTCAACACACACTCAACCCAAAGTGCCTTGCTCTGGTGTAGGTGCTGAAGAATGAAAAGGAAAGGGAAGGGAAAGGAAGGGCAGGGAAGGGAAGGGAGGAAGGCAGTCTTGTGCCTTGGGGAATCTAACCCAGAAAGCATCATATCTGGTGCAAGTAGGATGACTGAGAGTAGGGGTGAAAGATATCCAAATGGAGAAAACAGATTTTCATAAGTGCTTTGAAATTACGAGTAAAATCTCATCTACATTTTACTCATCGTGTAGATTTAAGATCTTTTTATATAGTGGGAAATCCCCAGGGCGATAGACTGCACTGTTTTTCACTTACATTAAAATAAGCTACTGCTCCAGGATTCTGAATTTAGCAGCTGTTGGCATATGTGTCTCTTGCCACACTCATAAAGGTTTTTAATGTACAGTAACATAACATATAGCTCATTCCTTCTAAGGCCAGATGCATTATTTATAATTAACTATGTACCATCTTTGTGTGTGGAAGGAGCAATAATTGGATCTATCCATTTTTAGTTCACAGGAAAAGAGACTCTTCATTTTTCATAATGCCATTTACCTACCAGCCTCTCTGCCAATGGTTTAAATTGTTCAGCTTAGATCCTGTTTTATTTGAACTCACTCACAAGTGGGAGACAATGCTTGTTCAAAGTGAATCAGCCTGAACGCTCACCTGAAAATGCCAAGAGGTTAGCTGTACCCCACAGCTTTGGCACAGATGCATGGGGTAAAACTGAAAGCCTACAGTGTGTATCTGAATTCATTCATCTGTAAAGTGAAAAATGATCATATTGATGTTAATAAATCTGAAAAAAAAAAGATTGGATGGAAGTTAAAATATTCGCCTGGCAGATGTTAGAGCTCATAATAATTCTGCATGATTCACCTTGCCCTAGCATGGTGAGGCTCTTCAGACGTACAGAATGAAGGATGCCCACCTCCACATTTTGTTCTGAGAAATGGTTTGTGCGTTAACTCACCGGATTTGCTAGCATGAATCCCAGACCCTTTCCAAAGCTGCTTTTCTGAAAACTATGGGACTCTTTGCAGTTGGGCTGCCCTTTCCCCCAACGCTACTGGGTCCCACAGACAAAGGTTGGAAGCCCTGGGTCACCTTCCTCCGCAGTGGGCCAACACAGACACTCACCGCAAGTTCCGCCTCTGGAGTTCAGAGGCGGGCCCTTGCTGCAGAAAGGAGCTCGGGAGGAGACGGTGCTCTACGTGAGCCCACCGTCAAAGATTCAACTCATTTCAAACACAGATGCAGCGCTTACAAAGGGGACTGAGTAACTGTTCATGACTTGAAGGTGCTTTGAATAGAACACAGGGCCAGCCAGCATAAAACAAATGATCTAAAGGCTGAATATAGATATAAATCGCGGAGTGCTGGGGTAATTCATTCTGGCAATAGTCAGAACTTTGAACTGGTAAGTGGGGATGGCCGGGCAGAGGGCAGTGCGTGCGAAGAGACCGGATAATCATGGCTGCAAACGTGCGGAGGCGAAAGCACGTTTGGCCCTTCGGACTGAGGTAGGGGTGCAAAAGAGAAGAGTCACGAGGAGGTGCAGGCCACATTTCATCTCCAAGGTAAATTATTTGAAATTTATTCTGCTGGCATAGGTCTCCTGTTTGGTTTTATCAGGAAGTGATCTAAGCAGGACACTCATTTTTTAAAGGACACAGCCATCTATTTACCAAAATGGGTTGGAGTAGGAGGAAACTGAAGGCGACCCCACCCCCCACATGGGCTTGATCATTCCACACTTCGTATTTCACTGCTTTCCTGTGGGCACTAAGTTATCTGTGATGGTCGAGGTCAGACCGTGGCTCAGGCGGAAGTGTGACCTCAAATATCCATGGGCAGTTCAATATGCCGGGTGGCTGCTCTGGGGTTCCCAAACGGATGCGCACTATCTTCTCCTGCCCGTGGGTCTGTGCTGAATTTCAGTTTCTATTTCTTTAATAAGAAAGGTTCCTACCACCTGTTTGTTACATACCATCCCATATTTACACTGCTGGAGAAATCATTTCCGTCAATAAAGCTGATTAGCTTTCCTTGTTTGCCCCTGATCTTTAGCTTGTGTGCTTCTTAAGTCACCCTCACATTCATCTCGGATATTGATTTTGCTTTACTAAATGACAGCAACCTCAGCCAGGCTGCCTCTCATCCCTTCCCACCTCAGCCCTCCTCTTCCTCCGGGAGATTCCTGACACCCCACAGCGTCACCCCGTCTGCCCCCCGCTTTCCCCATCATGCTAATCCTGCTCAGAGCTGCCTCATCTTCCTCCCGCCCCAGCGTGTTACAAGCCATCCTCTCCCCGAAACCAAAGGGTAAATATCGGCAGGACTCGGCCAGCCCCCGGGGTCTTCAGACGCTCACGTTCCCAAATTCCCCCTCCTCCGGCTCCGCTTGTCCACTGCAGCCCTGAGCAGCACGCCCGAGCCCCTCCGCGTTAGGGTCCCGGGGACGCTCGGCCCCGCCCCTGCCCCGCCCCTGCCCCGCCCCTGCCTGCCCCCGGCCGGCAGCCGGCTCGGCCATCTCCACAGTAAAGGTTCCAGAAGCCCCGCCCCGGCCCCGCCCCCGGCAGCCCGCACGGCCGTCTCTCCTCCCAGTAAATCCTCCAGGAGGCCCCGCCCCAGCCCCGCCCCCGCCCCGCGTCGGCGTCTCGCCCTCCCCCGGCCGCGCGGC